>CM070781.1:105234316-105962649 GCA_036346955.1 Dipus sagitta | reverse complement strand
TTCGTAGAAAGTAATGAAGACATCAGGTCTTCACTTGATTCAACACATCCTTACGGTAAATACCGAAGCAGTCCCTCCTTTTGTTCCCCCTTGGCATTCTGAGATGATAACAAAACTAAAGTAGGTACATGGACCTCAAAATGATAATGAAAGATCCACACCACAGAAAATCTAAACTGGCAACGGAATGCGGCCCTTCTTGACTTTATTATCACCACAGGACTATTCCAAGGATGGAGGAGATCTCACTGACCAGACTGGAGTTTCTAAACCACAGCTGCGATGGTAATGACACACGCGTACACCCGTCAGTGACCTCCTGGTGCCTACAGCAGTTGGCAAGTGCCACGGCACTGCATTCACGGGACTCTGCAGCTGACGCCCACCTGACCTGTGGTCAGTGCGCACTGTTCACTACCATACAGCACTTGTGCCGTACAGATACTCATCAGAGCCTGTCCTCTAGGATGTCAGAGTCTATTCATCTCATATCCTTTGGCCAGGGTGTTTCTGGAATGTCTGTTTCCTGTGCAGGAAACTCATAGCCATATTTTGAGACCAAGCTCCAGGACAGTGCTTCCAGCCCATGTGGACTTTCCTTGCATTTCTGTTCTTGTATTCACCCAATTCTGCAAGATACACAAAGATGTAGTTTACTGAAGTTATCCCATCATATCTCATCATTTCCCACCTCATAGGTATTTACTTTGTGTCTGTTCGTTGCATGTGTTTGCTTATAAAAGTGGAGGCTAGAGGACAACCTCGGATGTCATTGCTCAGGAATGCAGTCCATTTATTTACTTATTTATTTGGAGAGAGAAAGAGAGAGAGAAAGAAAGAAAGAAAGGCGTGCCAGGGCCTCTAGCCACTGCAAATGAGATCCAGGTGCATGCACCAGGACTGCCTGGCCAGTGAGTCCTCAGGGATCCACCTGCCTCTACTTCCCCAGTGCTGGGATCATAATTGTTTACCATCACATCTGTGTTTTTTTTTGTTTTAATCTGAGATCTGGGGATGGCATTCAGGTCCTCATGCTTGTGAGACAGGCACTACCTCCTGAGCCATCGCTCCAGCCTTCATAGCTATTTACTGTTTGCCTCTGTGAAAACCTGACTGTGACCTTCCTGAAGGGAGAAGGTTCACCTTTGCTTATGAAAGGAACCACAACACAGACATTGATGTCTGTTTAATGAATAAATTTACAGCAAATGTTCAAAGCGGGAAATGATGAGCAGAAAGCCAGAGCGATGGGGACATTCAGAAGAGAGAGGGAGTTTGTTTCAATCTTGCTGGGGAGAATTAGGAACAGTGGCGTGGTGCTTTACATTCAAGAGGAGTCGGGCTAGTACGCTGAGAATTCAGACTTTGAAGGCAGAGGGTCTGAGTCTAAATCTCAAGCTATGATATATTGCGATATACCCTTGATCTGTGATTGGGTGAAATGTGCTTAACCTCGTTGAGTTTCATTTTCTCATCTATGTGATAATACAACAAGTCTATTTCTTCTAACAAATGAGACTTATTGTACATTAAAAATGCTGCATATGTGAACCACATAAATACATTTAAAAGTTACCAATTATTATTTGAACTTGGCTATGAGAGGTTGGCAATATTTTGAGGCAATAGAGGATAGATATTACCCCCCCCCTTCCAGGCATGAGGAACATCATAAACAGAAGAGTATGAAGGTGCCAGAGGCTAGAACACAGAAACCTACTGTATGTCACCATGTGTAGTAGAAGGCGAGTTTGAAACAGGCTAGAATCAGATCAAAAAGGACTTTGAATGTCAATCCAGAATTTTTGAACTGTATTTTGTAAGAAGTGGAGAACTAATGTGTTCAGGGATTAAGTCCCAGGCTGGGTTTCGGTTAACTATTTATTCCAGGCAACTCTTTTTATTTTTTTTTATTTTTTTATTTTTTGATCTTTCGAGGGAGGGTCTCACTCTGGTCCAGGGTGGCCTCGAACTCGGTGGTCCTCCTACCTCTGCCTCCCGAGTACTGGGAATGAAGGTGTGCGCCACCACGCCCAGCTTCAGGCAACTCTTTTCCTATCAAAACCTGGAACAAGGGCACAGGGACATGTGAAGGCATGGGAAATAGATAGTTCACTTTTTCACCATTTGTATAAATGAGATAGTTCATCTGGAGAAGCAAAATCCAGTGTGAGTGTAGGAATGTTCTGTTCAGAAAAACAAATCAACTATTTATTTTTCTCTAGACACTAAATAAAGTTCTGTAAGACAAAGTAGGTGCTGGGCCAATATAAACATGGATATTAAGAAGTCAGTTGCAATAAGAGGATGCATTTGTTGACATTGAGTTATTAAGGAATTTTAATTTCTTGATAAGCTCTCAGGAACACATCTCACCAGGGGAAAAATTCACAGTAGTTAGTTGCTTTTTTTTTTCTCTCTCTTTAAAAAATCTTCGTGGAACTTTCTTTCCACAAGAAGACTTTGGATGTGTTCTCAGCAGACTTCTGTGATATTTCAACAGGGAAGTTCAACTTCCTTATTCATGGTACGCCCCACACTTTAACATTTGTCCAAAGACGAAACACTAACAATGGTCACAATGAAAAATGAAAATGTATTTTTAACCTATGTGACACAAACATGACCACTCCCCACATACACTTACATACAAACACACATGCGTACATATATGCACACACTGGGAAGTCTGTAGAGTGTTGTGTTTGTGTGTATGACGTGCATGCATGTGTGTACGCATTGTGGCACATATACGTGCAGGGGGAGGCCAGAGGTTGATCATTCTTTCTTTCTTTGTATTTTTCTGAGACAGGCCTCCTACTGAACCTCACCAACTAGGCCATATTAGGCAGCAAGCACCAGAATCCTTCTGTCTCTGCATCCCTAGCACTGAGCTGACAGGGATATGCCATTGCTCCTAGCATTTTATGTGGGTACTGGGGACTCGGGTCCTCATGCTTGTATGGTAAGCACTTTACCTGCTGAACTATCTCTCTGGCCCTGAAGTCTATGATTTTTCTTTTTCTTTTTTTGAAACAGCTCAAAGAGAGAAGAATGAAAGTAAATTGTAAAACAGATTAGGAGGTAGCAAAAATCACATCCCTATAGATTCACTTTCTTTTCTACTTTCATATTGCCATGAGAATGCATGGCCATAAAGCAGGAAAATCTAAGTTTCTTATGTATTCTGGAGCATAAAGAACGGCATGCTTTGTTTGTAATTGTACATTTTGCACAAAAAAACCACCGCCACCTGCAGCATTAACTGGGCACCTGGTGCGCACTAATAGAGGCTGAATTCATTGCCGCACACCGCCAGGGGGCTGCAGCATCGTTCCTCTCTTCTCCATATTTTATTCATACTGACATCACGGCCACTTAGAACAAGCCACAGTGGTTCATATTAGACGTGACTAATCGTTACTCTCAGGCAAAGTGGCAGAATTCGTGGAACAGTAGCTGTGCAGCGCAAGGACGCAAAGCCGCACCTCCAGCCCTGCCCTCTGAAGCTCTGCGACCACCGCTCCCGCATTTCTAATCCTCCCCACACCACTTTGCTTAAAAGCCCTGGCTTCTCCTTCCGATTTCATCGCCTCTTGTCCTACCCCTTCTCTGTCCTCCCCTCATCTGGCTGTTATATTTCTAGCCCATTTTCAACCATCAAAGGCATTCAGATTTCCCAACTCTCCCTTCTCTTTCTACATAGCTTCAAAATTGTTATTCTCATATTGTGGGCTCATTGTATTATTCACTGAATTTGCTCTCTTTCACAGATGGCCTTAACCCCTTACTGCATTCAAACGACATTCACACTATTTTGTTCCTTTAAACTGCCTGGGGAGGCTTTTTTTTTTTTTTCCCCCTCAGGATGCCTCAAGGCCTACCTTTCCTCTTTACAATTCTTACTTAATACATTTTCTGGTACTGCAACAGGTATGTTTTCAAGTCAGAATGAGTCTTGCTTGTGGCTTAGATAGATGCTGGACAGGAGAAGAAAGGAAGGTGTTTGATTCAAGAGATACAGGAGAGGTTGGAGAACTCGCTCAGTAGTTAAACGTTCTTGTTTACAAAGCCTGCCAGCCCAGGATCGATTCCCCAACACCCACAAAAAGCCAGACACAAAGTGGCACACGCATCTATGATCCCAATGCCCAGTGACAGTGAGGCAAAGTTGGAGAGTCCTAAGTGAAGTGGCCAGAGAAGGTGGAACACAGGCAACTGAAGGTTGTCCTCAGACCTGCACATGTGCACACACGTACATATGCAACATAAAAATAAAACAGAGTCAAGGACACAAGAAACCGGCAGTCCCAATTCTCCCAGTGAACAGCTACCGTTCTGTAACACAAGTGTCCATGACCTGTGAGTCCTTGCCTTCTGGGAATTGCTGTTATGAAAGTGGGAGCTGATTATAAGCATGCCTGCTAGCACCCCATTCAAAATGAGCAAGCTCTCACTCCTCATTGATTATGTGAAAGGTACAACAGTGAGGTTTTATTCTTTGTAGCACCAATCCTAGGTAGAAGGCTGACTTGCTTCACCAATCTATATCCATCCTTCCCAACAGATCAATGGAACAATACCTCTGTGACACCCACACAGAATACTCTCAGGGTCCAGAGATGGTTCAGTGGTGTCACATTTGGAGAAAAGATGACCCCGTTGCTGAATACATCCACAGATCTCCTTTTGAATCTAAAAATACCCCGGCCCAACGTTATGCTACAATTTGAGCACTAACCAGGGGCGGACTTAACTTAAAAAGGTCAAAGCTCTTTCTGTACTGAGTGTCACATAGTTGCAGTTTGTAAAATCAGGTCTGCACCCTCTTGCAGGTGACAGATTACCAAAAATGATCACCTTGAAAGCTAGCATGGGAAATGCTGATGGACCCAGGACAGCGAAAAGCACGCCCCCCCGCCCCCACCGTACTCCACTCCAGCCATTCCAAGTAGGGTGTTTGCAAACTGAATGTAAAATACCCCAACAAATTCAGGTGTTTGAATACTAGCTCCCACCTGGTGGCACTGTTTGGAAAGGTCATGGAATCATTAGGAGACAGAGAGGTGCAGGAGGAAGTGGGTCACCTGGGAGCTGGGAGGGCTTCTGGCTGGCCTCGCTTCTTGCTCATTTCCTGCTTCCTGTCTGGACACTTGACCAGCTTGGCCTCTCTCTCCTACAGTCATCCTTCCCTGTCATGAGGGAACATAGTGGAGGAAAATAAGAGCAAGACAGCTTTTATAAGTAGTCAGCCAGGGGCAGAGATGCCACCTTGCCTGCTCTAGCAGGAGTAGAACCTGTTTCTGATCCTGTCTCATGCAAGATGGCTTCAAGCAACAATTCAGCAGTGCCTCCTGCCTATTCAAGTCTTCCTGGGCCTCTTGAGTCCAGCAACCAATCAGGTTTGTCCCTTACACACTTGAGTCTGATGACAAAGTTCAACCTAATTAGATATCTGACCCATATAAATCGGGAGCCTTATTACATATGTAAATCTCTCCTCAAATCTCCTGACTCCCAACTCTCCTGGTGCTTGACTGGCTTTTGCCCACACATTTTCCTGTGTGTTTTCTGCATGAATATTGCTCTTGCATGCCCTCTTGCTTTGTCACATGTGTGATCTCTCTTTAAGCTCTGGGTTCTTTACTGTCTCTTTGTCTTCTCTGGCCCACTGTGTGAGGGCACTCTTGTGGCTGGGCTCTCCTGCTTGGCTTTCTAAGCGTGTGAGCTCTCTTCCCCAGATAATTCTCCCTGCGAAGATTTTCTACCTTTCTCCTCACCCTTGCAGGCTGGAATGGGGGAGGATTTTCGTTGGCTTAGGCTTTTCTGCTAGTCTTCCCTCTGGATCCAACATCTCCCTAAAATAAGCCCTATAATTCATAATCTACCCTTCTCTTAGTCCACATTTTCAATTCTTTGTCCACTTTGACAAAGGTATGATCCCGGCTCTGCAGCATCTCATCTCTGAGGAGTCAAGACCTTCAAGATGCAAGACCTCAGGCCCTAACCCAGACCTGCCAAGGCAGAATTAGCACTGTCACAAGAGCTATATCCAAGGTTTCATCAGCTCCAGCTTAAGCAATGCCACTATAACTTTGCATAACATTTGGATAATAGTTGTTGACCATAAACATTTTTTATTTGTTTTTTTATTATTGACAACTTCCATATTCATAGACAATAAACCATGATAATTCACCCCCACACAATTTCCCCTTCACAACTCCCCTCTCCATCATATCCCCTTCCCCTCTCAATTAATCTTTCTTTTATTTTGATGCTATCATCTTGTACTCCTATTGTGATGATTTTATATAGGTAGGGCCAGGCACTGAGAGGTCATGGATATCCAGGCCATTTTGTGTCCTACAACATGCATAGAGCTTTTTGCTTGTTTTGTTTTCACTGGTGCATATCCCTTATATCTGGTACTGGGTAAGATAAGGACCTTTACAGACATGAATTTGATGTACCTTAGGCACATTACCTCCCATTCCCCCTACTTTCTCCTTTCTCACCTGTCCCTCTCCCATAAGCACCTTTGTTCCCCTACACAGCTCTGCTGCATGTTTCATGTCACAGGTACATACATGATTTTGTGTGTCACTACAAAATCCAGTAATCACATATGAGAGAAAACGCGATATTTTCCTGTCAGAGACTGCCTTAATTCACTTGATATGATTACAAACCCTTGCATCTATTTTCCTGCATATGATCTACCTTTTGCTATTGCTGAAAAAAATTCCATTGGGTATATAAACCACATTTTCTTTATCCACTCCTTTATTGACAGACACTAAATTGGTTCTATAACTTTAGTGATGCAATAAACATCAATGTGCAAGTATCTTGGCGATATGTTCACTTGGAATCTTTTGGGGAAAAACTCGGGAGTGGTGTAGCTGGGTCACAGTTGTTTATTAGTTTTTCTGTTTATCATTTTTATTTAGTTTATTTTACTTAGGAGCATCTGTACTGAATGGCACAGTGTCTGTCACAGCTTGGATTCCCACGAGCAGTGACTCGGGGTTCACTGTGGTTCTCATCCCGGCCAGCGTTTGCTGTTATTTGTTATTGTTGTTGTTGATGATGTTTTTTCATGACTGCTGTTCTATCGGAATGAGTTGGAATCTGTGTCCTTTCCATTTGCATTTTCCCTGGTGGCAAGTGCGGTTGAGCCTTTTGTCCCTTCGTCCATCTTTTGAGAGCTGTCTGTTCATTTCATTAACTCACCCTTTGGATGCATTGTTTGATTACTTATTTGGTAATCAGCATTCTTTGCATAGTCTAGATATGAATCATTTTTTGTTTGTTTGTTCTGAGGTAGGGTCTTGCTCTAGCCCAGGCTGAGCTGGAATTCACTATGTAGTCTCAAGGTGGCCTTGAATTTACAGCAATCCTCCTACTTCTGCCTCCTAAGTGAGTGCTGGGATTAAAGGTGTGCACCACCTTTAATCCTTTTTTAACTTAACTTCATGAGGCCCATTTCTCAACCAGTGGTGAGATTTCTCCAGTAACTAGGACCCTGCTCGCAAGCCCTTGCCTGTGCCTGCATCTTAAAGGGATTCCTCTGCTTTTTTCTTTGATTACTCTCAGGTCTTACATTAAGAGCTTTGAGCCATTTGGAGTTGATTTTTGTACAGGGTGAGATACAGATCTAGGTTCATTCTTCTTTAAGTGGATATCCAGCTTTTGCAGCACCATGTGTTGAAGAGACTGTCTTTTCTCTAGTGTATATTTGGCATCTTTGTCAAAAATCAGGTGGCTGTAGCTGCATCTGTTTATACCTGGGCCTTTTTCTCTACTCCATTGATCTATGTGTCTCTTTTTTACAAGTAACATGCTGTTTTTATTACTATGGCTCAATAGTATAGTTTGAAATCAGACTTGGTGATACTTCCAACATCATTCTTTTTTCTCAGGATTGCATTATATACCTAGGATCTTTTGAACTTCCATATGAATTTTAAGACATTTTTCTATTTCTATAAAGAGTGGCATTAAAATTTAGATGGGGATTGTACTGAATCTGGAGAAGGCTTTTGATAGAGAATCAATTTCACGGTATTACTTCTTACAATCCATGGATATGGAAGCCTTCCCCTCTTCTACCATGCTTTTCAGTTTCTTTACCCAATGTTTTATAGTTTTCATTGTTGAGATCTTTTATTCCCTGGTTAAGTTTATTCCGAGAAATTTTTGGAGGCAATTGTTACCAGAGTGATTTCTTACTCAGCCTGTTTGTTATTTGTACATAGGAAGGCTACTGACTTTTGTATGTTAATTCTATGTCTGTCCTCCTATTTTTTAAGTGCTTATATAACCTAGAAAGGTTTAACTAAGGTGAGACAGAAATTTAAATGGATGTATAACTAGAAAAGAAGTTGAAGCAGTAACAAAATTTACAACAATTAAAGTCCAGATCCAGATAGTTTCACTACCAAATTCTATCAGAGCTCTGAAAACAAACCAACACCAATGCTTCTTACACTATCCCATAAGATAGAAAAGGAAGGATTACTATGAAACTCTGAACAAAGCAAGTATTACCCCAGTACCAAAGTGGATAAGGATAAACACACACATAAGAAAATTTTAGACCAAACTCCCTGATGAACATAAATACATAAATTCTTAGTAAAATTCTTGAAAACTGAATTCAGGAAAGCATCCAAAAGATTGCTTTGTGCTGGAGAGATGGCTTAGCAGTTAAGGTGCTTGCCTGCAAAGCCTAGGGACTCATGTTCAGCTCTCCAGATCCCACGTAAGCCAGATGCACAATGTGTCAAAGCATGCAAGGTCTCTCCTATGCACAAGATGGTACATACATCTGGAGTTTGATTACAGTGGCTAGAGGCCGTGGCACACCAATTCTCTCTATCATTCTCTCTCTCTCTCTCTTTCTCTAATAAAGCTAATTAAAAAAAAAAAAAAAAGATCTCCATGATCTAGTTGGCTTCATTCTAGAGGTAGAGTGATGGTTCAACACGAGCAAATCAACACATGCAATTGCTCACATGAACTCAAGGCCAGCAGTCACATGATCAGCTCGATAGATACAGAAAAGGCTTTTGACAAAATCTAGCACTGCTTCATGATTTAAGCCCTGAAGAGACTAGGAAAGGAGGGAACATATCCCAACACAATAAAAGCTATATAAAACCAACCTATAGCCAACCTTATACAAAATGAGGAAAACTCAAAAGTATTTCCACCAAAATCATGAATAACACAAGACAAGCCACTTTCTTTGCTCTCATCACATATATTTGTTGGGCCTAAGAGAGCAATAAGATAAGAAAAGGAAATAAAAGAGCTACAAGTAAGAAAAAGAAGAAAGAAGACGTCAATGCATTCTTATTTGCATATGATATGATTTTATATATGAGACCTAAAAGATTCCATCAGGAAACTCACATATTATTTTAAAAAATGTTAAGCAAAAATGAGTTTTTCAAAGGAGAAATATTCTCATTGTTTAGAGCATGCCCATTCATCTGATTGTCCCACACAGTGCGGGGAACATCAAATACAGGTGAAATGCATGATATAAGCTCGCTCATACTCAGCATTCACAATACTCCAGCACTCTGCTTTCTTCGGCAGAAATCAAAGTTTAGAAGATTCTAGATAAGGAAAGCATGTGTAAAGTACACGACAAAATTTCTCTGAAGATTCTTCTGGGGCTGGGAATATGGCTCAGTGGCTAAAGTGCTTGTTCTACAAACATTCGTTCCTGATTTCAGTTCCCCGGCACCCATGTAAGGTAAAACGCTGCAGAGGGTGTCTGTAGTCTCAGAAGACCTATGACAAAAATCCCAGGTGTAGATAACAGAATCCTCCAGAAGCTTTCAGGCCAGCTAGCCTGACATAGACCCTAGCTCAGACCAGGTGAAAGGTGAGGACTGACCCACACACACACACACACACACACACACAAAATTAAAATAAACTCCTTCTACCAATATTTCCCAGAGACCTTTCTAGCTCAGCAACAAGGGTTTAATGATTTAACTGTTTCACCATATTAAAAATATATACTTAATTTTTGACAGCCAGATGATGAGAAATGGTCTGAACATCATTTTACAATATGTATTACACATGTGGAGGTTTATATGTTTGTGTGTGTGCATGCACATTTGTGTAGGAATGTACATACTTTGAGAGAGCAGTCTGTAAGATTTTTAGTTTCTTCTTTCTAGTAAATATTTGTGGAGGCTGGGGAGATGGCTCAGAGGTTAAGAGCATTTGCCATGCAATTATAAGGACCTGAGTTGGATCTGCTGGAAGCTCCAGGATCAGTGACAGACTCTGTCTTAAGGAAATAGTATAGAAGAGTGAGTGAGCAGGGAACCTGACTTCCACACAAATGTGCATGGGGCACATGCATCTGCACACAGACACATGCATACACTGTACATATGCACACACCAAATCACACAATTAAACACATATACATGCTAAGTAAATAAGCACTTAGCAAGCCATTCACCCTGTGTTAGAATCCAAGTCCAGAACAGCCTGCACCATGTTGGCACTTGTGAGGATGAGAATTAACGTCCTGGTGCTACTCTGACAGCTCCAGCATCTGTTATTGACCCCTGACACCTAGCATAGGATCAGACACTTAGTGGGTCTTCAAAGCACCTCAGTTGGCTGACTTAATGAATAGCGTGTTGGCATTTACCAGCTATAATGCAGGACTGTAAGCATGTTTGTTTTCTACTGAGAATATAACCAGCATAATTTCAAGGCTGAACAGATGGAGCAGGCAGAGCAAGCAACACCAGGACTATTTTGGGTGGCTCTGGTTGGCCATTTCAAATGCTGATTAGCCACTTTGTTCCTTTCCCCTCTACTTGAAGATTTGTAAACTCATGGAATTCATGCTCAGAGGCCAAATCCACAAGCAAACATGTTTTCTGTGCCTGTCACTGATGACAGCCGGATGACCTTGAGTGCCCTTGGGTAAGGAGTGTAGTCCTCTAGCTTTGTCACTTTATACTCATCTCAACTCAAACTGGTGCCATCTCTGTCAGAATTAGAGTTTGAAACTGTTGGGTTTAATTCCTCAATTTGTTCAATTTTTTTTTTTTACAATTATTATCTTCATGTGTATGTGTCCGTGATGTGTGTCCATGTGTGTTTTTGTGTGCATGAGTGTGGGTGCACACATGGCACAGCATGCATGTGGAGGTCTGAGGACCCCAAGTCATCCCAAGTGCCAGTTCCTGCCTTCTGCCTTCTTTGAAGCAAGGTCTCTCATTCTTCACTGCTGCAGAAGCTAGACTGGCTGCTCTGAAAGCTTCAGGGATTCTCCTCTCCTCTTCCCTTCCCGCCACAGATGTGCTGGGATGACAGACACGTACCACAGCATCCAGCGTTTATACGGGTTCTGAACTCAGGTCCTTGTGCTTGTGCAGCCAGCACCTTACCCACCAAGTCACCTCTCAAGTCATCCGTTGGTTAACTCTTGATGGGTTGCTTCAAATCAATCTTTCAACTCAACCCTGTACCAGACATGGCCTTCGTTATATGGCTACCATTGTCATGGTTAGGGAAGACCTGATGTTTGTTCTCACACACTTTGAATCCAGTGGCACAAGGCAGAAGTAAACATTACTTAAGAGTTGCCAGGTTCCTTTAAATCTAGTCATCCTTACACAATGGCATAGAGGACAACAGAAGAAGTCACTAAGGCATACGGACCCAGAAGATGCTTCTGTCACTTAGGTGACCAGGTGTAGCCCCTGTGAAGTCAACTGTCCTCTTTAGATAGTCTCTCATGCTTCTCCAACCCCTGTGGGTAAATAAAAAGACTTCACCGGAAGTTACCACCATTGAAACCACCTGCTCAGAAGTCGTGCAGGGCTTCAGAGAAGCCAGATAGGAAAGGAAAGTGAGAATCATATTAAACACATGAGTACCGTCTAAGAATCCACAAAAACTAATCTCTCGTTACTTTGTTATGTATTTATTTGTTTGTTTGTTTACGTTATTTTTTTGCATTTATATGTTTGTAGAGTGCTTGCATGTGTGTATTAGTGTCCATATGTGGGTGAGCATACCCACACCAACATGAAGTTTAGTTTTGTGTGTTTGTGCTGTGTATAGGCATGTGCAGGCATGTTGGCACATGTGTATATGTGTGTGGGTGTATGGGGAGGCAGAAATCAACAGAAGCTGTCTTCTTCAATTGCTCCCCACCTTTTTTTTGACAGCGTCTCTCACTAACCCTGGAGTGCACCAACTCAGTTCTGCTAGTTAGTCGGCAAGTCCCAGAGATCCTCCTGCCTTCGCCTCTCCAGTGCTGGGGTTACAGATGCAAACTGCTGCACCTGCATTTCCTGCATTGGTGCAGAAAATGCAATCTCAGTTCCTCATACTTCTGTGCAAGCATTTTACCCAGCGAGCCATTTCCCCAACCCCTTTCTATGTATTATTTGTATACTTATTTGCAGGCAGAGAAAGAAAGAAGATGGGTGGAGAGAGAGAGAGAGAGAGAGAGATAGAGAGAAAATGGGCACACCAGGTCCTCTAGCTACTTCAAATGAACTCCAGACACATGCGCCACTTTGTGCATCTGGCTTTATGTGGGTACTGAGGAATCGAACTCAGGTCCTTAGGCTTTGCAGGTAAGTGCCTCAACTTCCAAGCCATCTTTCTAGTCCCTTCTACATTTTCATTACCATATTTTGAGATATGGTCTTGCTATGTAGCCCAGTCTCTAACTTGTAATCCTCCTGCCTTAGCCTCCTGAATCTTGGGATTACAGATGGTGTGTGTCATCACCAGGGTGCCTAACTTCACATTATTAAAAACCTGGATTTATTATCTGCATGACAATGTCCACTACAATGCCACCACCACCACCTAAGTATAGTAGACATTTTCTTCCTAACCCTCACAAGAATCTGACAAGAGAGGCACTAGTGTGTTCCATTTCTGAAGGAGGAAAAGGAGACTGAAAGACTGGAGCAGATCAGCCAAGGTAACCAGCAGCAGGAGTCAGCCTTGGCTTCATACCAACGTTGTGATTTTCAAAGTTCTCACACATCTGAGTCAAGACTTCGAAACTTTTCCCCAGTAATTATTGGCACCGTATTTGTCCCTGGCTGGGACTGTGTCTTCAATGATACATTAAGACACATGGAGTCCTGGCACTGAGAGCTCTTTGGAGAAGACACAAAGAACAAAGGCCGAGATTAAAAGTGGACATCATGACGTGATGCTGGGGCAGCCCTCCTGCCTTGACTTCAGCGTTCATGAGTTATTCAGATGATCGCTATGAGACCAACTCTAGCCTCTCCCATGGAAAGAAGGCCATGCCAGTTCACTTATGATCTGTGCCAAGATGGCATATAATTAATATTTTGGTGAAGCACCTTCACCTACCTTGATGTTTACCCTTACAAGTTAGCTTGGCTTGAAATAAATAATGCTGTGCCAACTGTGTGTTATCCCACTTTTCAACAAGAAGCCTCCATTTATTTCATTATGGGACGGATGATTCATTGCCTTTTTCTCCTTGGAGTATCATGTTGTGTTAATGGACCATCCATGTAAATAAGATACCTATTGGTAGGACGCAGTAGCTCTGTTGCAAGGAAGATCAGAACAGGAGCATGTGGTCCACCCTCAAGCAGCCTCCCCTGATGCTGCCCACAGGCTCTGCCTTCTTTTCTTGGCTGCGGAGACTGCAGCATAGACAAAGATTGATGAGCTGGTACTTGGGGACAAGGAAAACACAGAAGAGATCCAAACCAAAGCCATGGTCATTTTCATCCTGAAAAACAAACCTCCAGCAGAAGGAAAAAAAAACAGAGCTATTCTGCATTTTAGAATACGTGAGGCAAAGGACCAGCAAGATCTTTCCATGAGCATAGAACCAGCAAGCAACACTGGCCAAGGAGAGTTGGGGTTGGAAATATGTGGTTGGATGCAGAGATGAGCAAATTCTCAGTGCTTGGCTCCCTCTCGTTGAAATCACTGTCCTTTGGAAGACTCTCAGCTGCACCAGGATGAGAGGTTTTTGCCTCTTTTATTCAGCACACAGGCCCTGCAAATTCAAACCTCCAAAGATTAGTCTTTCCATCAGTACTTCTTTTCCTATTAGAATCAAATGTCTATGTCATGATGGCTGATATGAAAGGTCTCCCTTACTTTGTACAGCGCACAGTATTCCTTACCCCAGATGCCAAGAACCAGATGTGGTTCGGGTGTTAAGAGTTTTTAGGATCTTAGAAGGTATGTCTATACATAGTGAAGTATCTTGGGAGTGCGAGCCAAGTAAACATGAAATTCATTTACGTGTCTCATAAGCTTTATAATACAGCCTGAAGGTAATGTTTCACAATATTTTTAGTGCACCTGCATTTTGACTGTGACTTATCCCTTGATGTCAGGCATGGTAATTTCCACCTGTAGCATCCCATCAGAACTCAAGGATGCTTCTCCCTCTGTAGCACTCAGATTTGGATATGGGGGTTAGAGATTCTCAACCGGTATCGTGACTTCACCCTCCCAGGATTCTTTCCCCCATGGCCAGCACAATGGCCTCTTTTGAAATAGTGTTTAACCATTACTTGTATTTTTCTTTTTACTTGCCTCTTGATGAAAGTGCTGAGAAAGGACAACCATGGGGAAAAATCAAGATTTCGGGGGCTGAAGAGATGGATCAGTGGTTTAAAGCATCTGCTGCACAAGCTCAGTGACCTGAGTTCAGAGGCCTAGCACCCACATAAAGTCAGAAGCAATAGTGGATGTGCCTGTAATCCAGACACATCTATGGTAATCGGAAGCAGAGCCAGGAATATCCTTAAGCTCACAGGCCAGCTAGCCTGGCATTCACAGTGGCAACAGCAAGAGAAACTCTGTCTCAAACAAGGTGGAAATAGAGGACAGAGAGCCCAAAGTTGTCCTCTGACCTCCATGTGAACACCATGCCATCCTTGCATAAATACAGACACATGCGTGCACACACACACACACACACACATCAAGATTTCTGAGTTTCATTCACTTCTTCAGGCACAGGCTACCTAATTGTGAATATTTCTTCTAGGTCTTTGCTTCTGACCTGTCCCTCTAGGCCTTGAATTTTACATACTAGGCAAGAGGATAATAAACACACCAGTCATCTGGGAGTGTATTTGTTTTTGCCTCATTGCACAAAGCGCAGTTAATAAGCTTTTAATGAGAAGAACAATGTGTTCTCCATGGCCCTTGTACATAATGCGAACAGAATTCTGAAACCTCTGCAATGACCGAGCATAAATGTCACTCAACTGAATACCAACTGATCCAGGAAAACCATTTGCATTCCCACCTGAGCCTCCAAGGTCAGGGCCATGGCGCACTGTGACTGAATACCTATTCTGCTTTAGAAGGTGGCAGTGAAGAGGAGAAAGATGCCACCTCTTGTTAGAGTCATACTTCACTTGTCTGACTTAACAAAACTGTGCCATATTAAAAGCTATGAATTACCATCTCCATTTTGTTCATTATACAGGTGTGAAAATGGCTTTCAATGAATGGAAGCACACGTGTGCACACGTGTACACACACACACACACACACACACACACACACACACAAAACCACCTGCCGCTCTGCCTCCCAGGATCATTCCATACCAGCTCTGAATGGAATGTTTCATTTATGCATATATTTTAGGACCACATTAGTAGGATGACTCTTCCAAATATTGGCAGTCCACCAGCAAGTATCTCTGGTATTTGCTTTTAGCACAGGTGTGCACTGATGGAATATTGATTCCTGAACATCTCCCACAGCTCTCTGATGGCATAGGCAGAGAGATCTAGCAAACTGGCTAATTTCATTGCCATTAACCAAGCTGAAGAATGAAAAGAGATAAAAATTGCAAGAGGAATTATGTTTTCTAGCTGCTAAGTAGATAATATGAATAATGGGGCCAGATGATTACCATCCACCGTTTGAGCACTGGTGGCCTTAGACGTTGTATGAGTCTAATTCACAGCCAATGCTCTTTGCAGAAACACATTCAGAACAAGCTACACAGGGAAAGATGCCTCCCTCCCTACCTCCTGGCACCACACATATACCATTGTGATCACATAAAATGGCTTTCTGAACTACAGTCAAAAACCTTCTCTTTCCCCTTCTCTTCAAATGAGAAGAGCTCTGGAAACAAATTTGGGGTTACATTAGACAGTAAGGTATAGACAATACATTATAAACACCATTGGGCTGGAGAGATAGCTTAGCAGTTAAGGTGTTTGACTATGAAGCCTAAGGACCCCGGTTCGATTCTTCAGGTCCCACATAAGCCAGATGCACAATGGTGCTCAGGTGTCTAGAGTTCGTTGGCAATGGCTCGAAGCCCTGGTGTGCCCATTCTCTCTCTTTCACTCTCTCTCTCCTCCTATGTCTCTAATAAACAAATAAATAAAAATTTTTAAAAAGAAGAGTTTTTTTAAACACCATTGCAGGTGATGGGGGCATTTCTGTGTCACTCACTATCAAATTAGGGGCTTAAAAATAAAGATTAATAAGAAAGAAGGAAGGAAAAAGAGAGAGAAAGGGAGGGGGAAAGGAGGGTATAGTGGTGTGGGGTATATCCACTTTATCAGGTCAGGTGAGCCAGTCTCTCTCTCTCTCTCTCTCTCTCTCTCTCTCTCTCTCTCTCTCTCCTACACTAATAGTATGTAGAAGTGATATGAATGAAGTGGGGAAAGATCCACAGAATGAAGCAGCCTATCTGGTCTGAACCACCTAACTTTTAGAGGCCTTCTTCACTGGTATTTCCTGTATTTGATGTTCAGTAGTACAAGAAGTTTACAACTAGACAAAGAAAATAGTCCTCTGATCATGGAGATTTCCATCCACTGTAGAATTTATTGAGGAACTGAGATGAAACAGAATTAATTGGAACTTCAATCTATCCTGTGCCATATATCATTGGAGTTCACAGTGTGGATTTTAGAGGACAGATGTCCTAGCTCAGTCACATCTTCACAGCATGATGATGAACATCAACGTCTCAGTGTCTCCAAGAACAGGTTCTCAGACCTGTGATGTGAGACATGTGTATTACCTGACAGCAAAATGGGATTTACATGTCAGGGTGGATCAAGGGGGACAATATATGCAAAATGCCAATGAACCGTTTGGCAAATAACCAAGGATCAATACGTGATATGTCATGTCATGAGAGCTTGACTCTCCTTGATCCCAAATGTTTCTTCTGGTCCAATAGGACTCTGATAGAGTGTTACAATATGTTTTAAGGAATGAAGTTCATAGGGTTGGCGAGATGGCTCAGCCAGTAAAGTCCTTGCTGCATAAGCATGAGGACCTGAGTTTGGAATACGGGAGTCCACTTAAACACTGGGTGGGTATGGAGAAGTGGAGGCAGGAGGACCCCTGGGGCTTTCTGGCTAGCTAATATAGCTGACTTGTGAGTTCCAAATAGTGAGCTTCAGTGAGTGACCCTGTCCCATAAAAGGTGGGAAGTGATTAAGGAAGACACTCGATGTCAATTTCTGCCCCTCACACACACATGCATGTGTACATGCATGCATGTGAAGCTATATCCATGTGAAAAGACATGCAGACACATATACACACAAATCAAAAGAGAAGAGATGCAGGATAAGTAGTATAGAGGGCCCTGGAATTAAAGCCTGAATGTCACACTACCTGATCAGAAAGAGAGACAGAAATTACCTTGTTAAAATTTTCCCCTAAATCTTCTACTTTCTGGTTTCCACATGCCTATCTGTCTCAGATCTGTCTCATAATTTGGGAGGCTCATTTCTGAACAAGCTGGGCTCTTTCCCAAGAACTTGTTGGTACTCGTGAGTCCAGATGAAGGTGGCAGCTTCTGAAGTTAAAACTTGGGGGCGGTGTACCCTGTACTTCTACTCACAAGCAGTCAGTAACTCCCAGCTTCACAGAAGATAAAACTTGGTGTTGCCTGTTCATAACTGCCTACCTTTTTCTGTCCCTATGTGTCTCTTATAGTTCAGTTTACTTCCATTCTTCCTAAGTTAAGCGAGGGACAGAGTAGCGTGGCCAAACAGAATGGGTTTGAACCTACATTTGTTCACTGGATGTATCAGTTACTTTCTCATTGCTTAGACCAAGTACCTACCCAGAAATAGGTTATGGAAGGACAGAGTTTATTTTAGCTTCTAGTTCCAGAAGGTAGAGTCCAGTGGCAGGAGAAGGAAGCCAGACTCATATTTTTACATTAGCAAGGAGGAGAGAGAGAGAGAAAGAAAGAAAAAGAGAGGGAGAGATAACTGTAAATTGAGCTGGATTATAAAACCTCAAGGCCCACTTCCAATGATGCATTTCCTCCAGCAAGGCTCCACCTCTTGAAGGCTCTACAACCTTCCCAAACAGGGCCATCAGCAGAGGATTAAGTATTAAAACAAATGATACATGTATACACCAGTGAAGATACTCAACAATGGACACAGCAAGCCTTATATTTGGAGAGCCAGGCCAAATGAATCAACAGGTGCAATAGTGGTAAGTCTGTTATGAGGGAAACCAACCACCCTCTAATTGGACTGGAAGCCTGCTCCATGGGAGGGAATACATCCCTGACACTGAAAATCTACAACAGGGGTGTTCATGAGCCCTATGGATATAACATCTGCTTCTGTCTGGCTAAATGTATAAACTATGCTCACCAAACTGCCCAGTAAGCACTTCTCTTAATGTTCATACCCATATATTAATGCTACTCTCACTTTCAGTTACAGAAACTTCTCTTTTCAGATGGCAGTGACTTTTGGATGACTCAGAAGGCACCATTGTGCAGAGAAAAAGTGACAGAGGAGTGCTTAGCACTAAAATATCTCAATCACATCTTCCAAGGCTCAGGGTCCATTGTAGAAGAGGTGGCGGAAATAATGTAAGAGCTAAAGGAAGGGTAGGATTCCTTACAATGTGCTCCTCCAGATGCAAACTGGCCTGGATATCCATGACCTCACAGTGCCTGACACTACCTACACAAAAACAATCATAATAGGAAGAAAAGATCATGACATCAAAATAAAAGAGAGACTGATTGAGAGGAGGAAGGGATATTATGGAGAGTGGAGTTTCAAAGGGGAAAGTGGGCAGAAGGAGGGCATTACCATGGGATGTTGTTTACAATTATGGGAGTTGTCAATAAAAAAAACAAAAATTTTTAAAAAACATATGAGTCTATGGTAGACACTGTACATGGGATAATCATGAAACCTTTGGCAAGCTATTTAACTTCCTTTGTTCTAGGGTGGGGCTATAGCTGAGTGGTAGTGTGCTTGCCTAGTACATGAAAGATTCTGAGTTCAATTCCCAGTCCTGCGCAAAACAAATACAAAGCAACAGCAATACTCCCCTCACTCACCTTCCTTTTCCTCAGAGGTTTTTCTACGAGGATTCAATAAGAAATACCTAGATAGGCCCCACAGTTTCCTTGGGAACACACTCTAAGTTATCAACTGTTGCTATTAGGAAAACTGATGGTACAGTGGACATCACCACCCAGTGTGTAAAAGCCCCACATTATATCCCACTCCTTCATCTCGCATACTCCTCTCCTCACTGCAATACATTTCTAGAAGAAAGAGTCTCAAGACCCACACCCTCTGTGAAGCGACAGCTTTCTGAATTGCTGATTCACCCACTGGACACATCACTGGCTGGTGCAGGCTCTGGAGTCAGATGGCAAAAGCCTTATCCACCCTGAGTGGCACGAGCCACGACACTCAGCTTCTCTGCAGCTCACTTTCTCGGCGTGCAAAATGGAACTCACAGTAGTGCCCATCTCTTAGGGTGATGGTGACAATCCAGGTGGGCCTTATCTTGCTAGCCCCAGCATTTGGCACTGAGTAAGCATCTTTTAAATTTAGTGGCTCAATATTAGTCTATAGCTCATGGCAGGCATTCTCCACCATCTGCTAAATAGATGCTATTGCTCTGCCTTTCTGTCTTGTAATGACAATGGGGCCATTATGTGGACTTGTTTGTAGATGTTAGAGTGAGCAACGCTCGTGTGTGTGTGTGTGTGTGTTTACATATATATATATATATATATATATATATATATATATATATATACACATCCCTTCAGATGTGCATGGTGTGGGAACTGACTGGCCAGGACACATTAAACCATGATGTTTCCAATCCTTCATTTTCTCCTGCAATGAATTTTGATTACAGAATTTCCCTATCTTAATTACTTCTGGCTGTCCCCCTGCTCATGGGGCTAAATAATGTCACAGCCTACCTTCCTGTTTATATCACCTAAGTGCCTGTGCATCAGTGTGGGCCTTTGGACAAGCAATGCAAACTCAGTGCCTTTAATCTCTCCTCATAAATCAAGCCTTCCCTTCCCTTAATCTGTTCCACTCCCCATTGCCAACGTTTCTCCAATCTGTCTCCATCTTTCTCCTACTAAAAGCACCAGAAATAAATGCTACAGATGAGGGATGGGTGAGCTGATAGAAATGAGAGAACGAGAAAGGGAAGAGAGGCAGAGAGCAGAGAGGCGGCTCCTGAAGCAGAGAGCTGGAGGACTGAGTTAAGTCACAGAGTGCACGTTCTCGAAAGCTGTGGCTTGTCTCCTCAGGCCATGGAATAAGAGATCAGCTTTGGAATGATGCCATGTTGAAGCCCAGGCACCACACTGACGAATCTTCCCCAACTTCCCACCAGTTCCATTTCAGATTTGAGTTGATTCTCCTCTCCCACCTCCAAAGTGCAGTCAGCTGCATTTTTCTAAGTGTAATCACATTTTAATCCTTTCTGTCCACACTTTTCACCAGCTTAGAGTAGGCTTATGTAATGTCTTCCATCCACACTCCCGCTTCTAACACCTTCCAATTTAATATCATGTGCAAATTTCATTAGCATGCAATTTACTTTCCCTTTCAGATCATTAAACACACACATACACACACCCCACAACAACCTCACCTAGACCAAGCTATTATGAATCTCTCTTCTATCTCCCCAGATGGTGGCCAAGTGGGAGTATTACCATTTATCAGGTTTTATTTTTTGTTTTTTGTTTTTTGTATTTTCTTTTTTAGAATCTCTAAACCAGGTTTCATCTAAGCAGATTAGAACTAATCTGACTGCCAAAGAAAATTCAGACAAATAAATGTAAACTCCTACATAGGTAGCCTTGATAAAGATCAAATCTAGAGCTTGGATAATAGTTAATATTTTGTTTATCTACCACTGTTCTCAAATGATCTTTCATAAAGCCACTAGCCCCTCCCATTGTTCCTTCTTCTAGGTCATTAGAGAATCAGATTCGTGCCCAGTGAACATTTCACCAACTCGTCAAAGGGATTCCACTGCTCACTCTGAATTGTTTCAAGTTTCCATGGAGTTTTCACCCCTTGTGGTATTTTTAAACATAAAGGTGGCAGGGTAAATTGTGCAAAGGAAGCCTTACAGACTGTCAACTTTGTGCATGTTTAACTTATGGGGCACAGGAATACACAGTCTCCTCCAAGGGGTTCACCACCAGCCTTGGCACTTGGCGAGTGTATGCCCATTAATGAACTTCTATTTATGGCTTTAATGAGGATAAAACAGCAATTTCCTTAGCTAGGTGCCAGATAAAGAGATTGATAACCAGACTAATCCTAATATAATTCTCTTAATAATGGCTAAAAACCACTCAAGTGCCTTAATACATCAAGATGTAAATGTTTTATAATACCCATAAACACTACCAGAAACCTAATAGAGTTAATTCCACTAAGACTGAAACAAGGGAAAGGTGGTATAGAAATCAATTTGGCTATACCTCCAGTGATTTATCACCTCCCTCCCCAGGAACAATTAATTTTGTACTGAGGAAATGTCTAATAACGTTTCAGACCAAAGGGATGGAAAACAGAACACTAAACTGGCTTCAGATTAACATAAGGGCTAGACATATTTCAAACTCCATAATGATGAATAAAAATCTAAATGAACATCACCAACTACTTAAGGTCTTATGTCAAGAACTATTTGTTGAGTTTTTATGAACCGTACAGGAACTTTAATATCTTAGAAGGTTCCATCTTCTATTATTTCAAATGCCAACCTAGTATTTCCCACCAACTTTGTACTAAATTACATGCAAACAGATTCTCTTTCTTTATGTTTTACTTTATGGATAAAAGATTATAAGAAAAAATGCCCAAAATAATAAAACAACTGATCGCAAAATTGCTGTGCACAGAAGATGAGGATCATGCGATCTCATTCAAAGCTGGGATCTGAAAAGGCTGATCTCATAGAAATTCAGAGTAGAATGATGGTGAGCCATCAGTGGTGGTCTGAATGAAGGGGAACATGGGGAAAGGTTAATTAACAGGTACAAAGTTACAGTTAGAAATAAGCAATTTGGGGTGACTATAGCTAACAATATGTAATTATTATTTATACTGCTTACTAATAACATCATTATTAATCATATATATATTAGTGGCAGTAAAATAATTATTAATTATATGTCAATAATATAATTGTTAAGTATATGCTAATATGTTATATCTTAAAATACTATATACATATCTATTTATATAACATAGATGTAATAGATATATATTTTAGGCAGGGTCTCACTCTAGCCAAGGCTGACCTAAAATTCACTCTGGCTTAAAACTCACAGTAATCCTTCTACCTCAGGCTCCCAGTGCTGGGATTACTGACATGAGCCACCACATTCAGCAGTAATAATGTGTATTTTAGAAGGCAATAAGCAAAGATGCTTAATATTTGGGGGGGGGGGGGCTGAAGAGATGGCTTAGCGGTTAAGGCACTTGCCTGTGAAGCCAAAAGACCCTGGTTCGATTCCCCAGAACCAACATAAGGCAGATGCACATGGTGGTACATGTGTCTGGAGATCGTTTTCAGTGCTGTGCCCATTCTCTCTCTCTACTAAATATATAAAATATTTTTAATAAAAGATGCTTAATATTTTCACCATACAGAAATGCTACATGCTTAAAAAGATAGACACATAACCACTACAGAATCTATGCATGGGCTCATATTATAGAGACTGGAAAGTCCTAGCTCAGGATAATTTTGTCACTAATTCCCTTTTGCATATTAGAATCATCAACTCTGAAATTAGAGAGCAGTTTGTTAAAGGTGAAAAGTGATGCTTTTATGTTTCCTCTGGATGCAGCAAAGCAAAACTCGACGAGTTGAACCTCTGCTTTTCATTGATCTCCACAATTCCCCTACATTGAGGATGAAAATAAAGAAATGTGGAGGAATCCTACAGCCCAAGGAATTGTTCCTAATCAGAAGGAATTAAAAGTGTGCACTGGCTTCCTGGCACTGGAGCAGGAAATTGACTCCAGTGAATCATTCCTCAGAAGGGAATAAAAGTCCAAGGGGTGATACGGTCACAAAGGACACGCTACAAACTTATTGTCTCTCTTTATGGATTTCCATAAAGTCCCTTCCTGCAAAATGGCAAAGAAACGCCCCATTTATATAGCATAAAAATTAAGTCACTAATGGGCTGTATCCAAAGAACTCCCACCCAATCATGGACTAAGGGGACTTCGCATTTTAATCTGCTCAGCTCAAGCAGGCAGCCGAGTGTCACCCACCTGCCCACTGATGACTAGAAATTAAATTTCTGACCAAATAAAAGTGAACCATGAAATACAGTTTACATCAGGGTAACCTTTTCACTTCAAAGGCTTTTCAGCTCCATGGCTGGTGCAGCCCAGACAAATCAAAACTTTATATATTAATCACAGTCAGGATCTTATATGTCTCTATACAGGTCTCCAATGGCTACTTTTCTCCTTTATCCTTCACATGAAAGGAGATAGGATACAAGACATCACATGTAGCATTTAGAATCTAAGGAACCAGCATGATTTTTTTTTTTAGAAAATCTTTTTTTAGTGATCACTATATATAAGTCACTGCAAAACTTGGATTATTTTCTGAATCACTGATAGGTGTCCTGTGCTCTATTTTTCCACTGAGATGGGATTATTCTGTTTTGCAAACTGATAACGCACATCCAGTTAAGAGTAAAGCACTCTTTAACCAATAGAGTCTGCTCAGAAGAGATAAGATTATTTAAATTAGGTTAGTTTAATAGTTATTAACTGCCTGCCATGCGCCAAGCACTGTTTGGAGAACTGAACAAAAACAGGAGATGGGATGAGCACCGTGCTTGCCTGCAGAGAGCTCTTATTCCTGAAAGGAACAGGGCTGACAAGCTCAGAGAACGACATGAAGAAACCACTGCAAGCTGTACGAGCAACAAGGAGAAAGATGAGTGGGATGTAGTGGGGTGAGGAAAAGAAAAGGAGGGAACCAGGTAGCTTTGGCTGTCTGCTGTGATGGATTCCTAGCCAGCACACAGTAAAAATATGAATAGAATATTTCAGGACACCTAGTTAGTACTTGAGAGGTAAGGCAGGAAGAGAAAGAGCTTAAGGTCCCCCTTAGGCCAAATAATGAGGTCAAAGCCAGCTTAGACTAGGTGAGACTGTGTGGATCAGAATAACAAGAGGGGATGTGAGTTGGGACTTTAGCTCAGTGGAAGAGCATTTGCCTAGAAAGCCAAGAGTTTGTTTCTTCACACTGGGAAAATAAAAACGTGCTGTGATTGTCCATTACCCATGTTCATTGACCAATGAGCATACGTCTTCATGCAAGATAGGTGTAAGGTGTTAGTGCCTACGCAACATTTCATAGTGGACTTGTTATTGAAAACTCACACTCATCACCATTCTGAAGATTGTCATTTCGGTCACTAATCCCCTGCTGCTTGGGAGTAACCTCGGCTTGCCAATGTTGTCCCTCACTGCAGAGAAAAATGTGTTCATGGGAAGTGATGTTTTTGTGTGATGATGTTTATGTGGGTGTAATATCTGCGCACGTAGGTATATGGTGTGTAGTGATCACAGGGCAATAAACAGGTTCAGCACCTGAAAGGTCAATCAATTCTAAGAGCTGTTCATTTCATACTATCATTTGGAAATGTTAAAACCTACTGTGCTACAGAACAGCACATCAAACTGTCTCTCTTGCATGGTATTTTGATGTCCCTTATCAAACTTCTTTCAGCCCCTTCTTCCACCTTGTCAGTTAAACAGTGACCCCTATTCCCTCCTAACCTTCTATGAGGAATTTTAAATTTCCACAAATAAGTGAGGGCATGTGGCATTTATCTCCATGTGTAATGACCTCTAAATTCTTCTATGCTGCTAAAAATGACTGAATGAATAATATTTTATTCAGCCATAACAAGGACACCCTTACTGATGGTTCCATGGTATGTCTCCCCTCTCAGAATTCTTATCCAAATCTTACAATTCCCTGTGCAATAGGGGTTAACATCTTTATTTTCATCTCATGTCAAGGACATTAATGTTTATTTCAGCTTACAGTTTCAAGGGGAAGGTTCAGCATGGCAGGAAAAAGCAGACACTGGGTATCACATTTTGCCACAGCGCTGGAATGTAGCAGCAAGAGCAGCCTGGCTTTGACATGGCTGGTGGGGGAGGGGGGTGGCTATCACACTCCAAGCAACACGCTTCCTTCAGGAAGGCTCCCACCTCCACAAGAGCCACCAGCTGGGAATTGAATGTGAGGCTTAATCACAAACACAGGAGCCTATGGGAGACATTTCACATTAAAACAAACATCAAAGCACTGATACATATGTGCTGACATGTCTCATTCTGATACAACAGCTGTGGGATTAAAACCTGGCCTAGGAAGTTCGGGAGTCTATCTTGGCTGACATGGTGCATTCACAATGGCACAATGTTATACTAGAATGATGGGAGAAATGTAGAAGCTAACATTGTTTTTGAACTTGAGATCCTCCTATTTCAGCCTAGTATTAGGGTTATAGAAAAAAAAAACTATTACTTTTTACAAGTGAATGGTTCATTAAAGTGATATAACTGATATGGAAGACACTAGTAAGAAATGAAAGAATATTTTAGAGGTGTTTTTATTGAGAATTTCATGATGTGAACATAGTAAAAATTGGTCATATTCCCATTGAGTTACACTTTTATATTCCCTCCTCCTTAGCCCCATTCCACTGAGGGTCCTCCTCAGTAGGGTCATGAGCAATGTGATAACAATCATCGTCCCAGAAATACAGAAGAAACAATGCAATAATCTCCACCTTTATAAAGTAATCCTTATTTTCCCATTTTTCCAACATAACTTCGTCTTGGATGGTGAGCTAAAATAGGTTTCTACGTGTAATTATTATATTCCATGTCAATATACTACCATACCCTTTTGATTCATGGGGTTTTTCTAGTATAATTTTATTTAAACATATCAGTGAGTGCTGACTACCTGTGTGCTGATTGAAAGACATGAACCTTGAAAGCCTTGCAGCTTGTTAACAGCAATCCTAGGCTGCAGGCCCATAACCCCACAGAGACTGCCTTAAAATGCGATGACAGTCCCCACACCACATGAACCTATGTTCAGTGGCCTGGGCAGGGCACACCTGGGGACTAGGCTAGGCAGTTCCATTTTCATCGTCCAACAAGAAGGACAATTGATTACTGCAACCTTTCATGGCACAAGGACTACCAATGTTCCAGAGGGCTTTCCTCCCTCTCCGTATTATCTCCTTATCATGGAGACATTCCTGGACCAGTTTCCATGTGACTGCCACAAAAAGACATCCTCAGAACAGCCACTGGTTGTTGGACATGCCCAGTGGTCCTCATCATTCCTTCCCTTTGTAGCATTGCTTCCCTTGATAAATGTGCATGTGTGTGTGTGTAAGAGAGAGAGAGAGAGAGAGAGAGAGAGAGAGAGAGAGAGAGGTATATTTGTGGGCATGTGCGGTGTGCGTGTGTGTATGCATGGGAAGGCCAGGGTCAACATTAGGTGTCTTCCTGTCCTGTGCGCCACCTTTTTTTTTTTTTTTTTTTTTTTGAGTCAGGGTGTGTCACTGAACCACCAATTCAGCTAGACAACCTGGCCAGCAAGCCCATGGATTCCATCTGTGGCTCCACAGAGCTGGGATTGTAGACATGTGCCACCTCATCGGGCATTATTACATGTGTGCTCAGAATCTGAACTTGGGTCGTCCATGCTTGCACGGGGGGCCCTTTAGCCACAGGGGCACCTCTGGGCCAATTGTTCTTTTTAAATGAAACCTCCTGTGGCAAGTGGAGAAACATGTGCACTTGGAAAATAATCACAGAGCTGTGCTGGGTAGCGTTTACCTATGCTGCCAAGCACAGCAGAGTTATGCTATTTTTTTGCAGTAACTGCAACACAGGCAAGAGAGAGCACACCTCTGTCTTTATGAGGGCTCACCATGTTGCCCTTCTATAACCACACCTGCTCCCTTCCTGCTTCCCTACCCACCTTAATCCCTGGCCATGATGAGTCTGTTGTCTAATTCTGCTATTCCTGACATTTTGTGATCAGTACATAAACAGAAACAAGGAGCATGTGATGTTTGGAGGACTGGGCTTTTTTACTAAGCACAGTACTCCAGAGATTCGCCCAAGTAGGTGAATGCATCAACAGTTTAATTCCTGAAACAGGAGAATCAGTATTTTAAAGTAGGCAGCATACACCGTTGTGTAAGAATATACCTTTAAAACACAGCTGGGTCATTTCTCATGTCTGACTGTTATGCATGAATTTACTTGGTATGAATTATTTTACTAATTTTTATTAGTAGTTTTCATTAATTATTATATGTTAGTGAACAGGGTTCCTGTGAGCATAAACTTCCATTTCTCAAGAATTAACACTCAGGAAGACAACTGCTAGATAGATGCAGTTTTTCATTTTCGCTTCTGGCCGGGGTGTTTTGGAGAACAAATGATTCAAAAACAATATGTGTAGGGTCTAACTTACTGTTTTCTTCTGTGGCCTGTGTTTTCTGTCAGTTCTAAGAATTCTTTGCCTAAGCTCTAAACCTGAAATATGTGAGACTTTATTTTTATTTCCTAAGTTTTACAGTTTTATGTCACACATTCAAATTGATGATCCATTCAGAGTCCATTTTTGTGTAAGATGAGAGATTTAGGTCAAGGACACACAGCTGGATTCCCAACTGCCCCAGTGCCGGATGGGAAAGGTCACCTTTCCTCTACTGAATTGCTTTTCTATCTTTATCAAAAATTCGCTGGCCAATGTGTGTTAAGTCTGTTCCAGGGTTCCACATTCTGTCTTAATAACCTATGTTTCTATCCCTCTGCCAAGACCACAGCTTTGATATCTGTAACTATATAAATTCTGTGTTTAAAAAAGATTTATTTTTCCTCCTTTATGCTACATATTCAAAAGTTCTTAGCTAGTTTAATGTCATTGCCTACCCTTTCAGAATAATCTTCTCTAACTCTCCAATAAAATCTTACTTCGTAGAGGTTTGGATGTAAAATGTCCCCCATAGACGTATGTGTCCGAACACTGGGCCTCCAGCTGGTGGTGCTGTTTGGAAAGGTTTTGGAACCTTTAGGAGGCGGAGCCTTGCTGAAGAAAGTGTGTCACTGGGGAGTGAACTTGAGGAATTTTAGCCTGGCACTGCTTAATGTTTCTCTATCTTCTCTTCTCTCCTCTCTCTCTCTCTGCCCCCCCCCCAACCCTCTCTCTCCTCCTCCCTCTTTCCTCCCACTCCTCTCTTCCCTTCTTCTTTACTCCCTGCTTCCTTTCTGCTGACATGTGACCCTGTGATGCCTGTTCACTGCTCCTGCCATTCTTTTTGCACAATGATAGACTCCACCTTCTGGAAGTGAAAACTGAAATAAACCCTTTTACTTCCAAAAGCTGCATCTGGTGGTACTTCTATCCTACCAATGAGAAAGGAACTGATATACTGGGTTATGACAGACTAGCATTCAAGTCATGCACAAGAATCCACTCAACCATCTCAGATATACTTGATATAGGTCAGTTAAGAGCAACAAATGTAACCTGTTATGTGAATGCTTAATTCTGCCAGTTTTTTTTTTCTGTTGTTCTTCCTGTGTTGGTTTTGTTTTGTTTTGTTTTATTATGTTTTTTTTTTTTCTCACTGCTCCATTTTTCTCTGTTTTCCTCTGGATTACTTGAATATCACTTATACTTAAATTTTAACTTGCTAGAAATGGTTTGCAGTTAATCTCACTTTATGGATTTTTAAGTCATTTGCCAGATACTTTACTACACATGTATAGCTTATGACAGTCCATATCTGCTTTGGTAGTTTGAATAAAATTTGTATGTCTTACCTCCATTTGTGTACCTTTCCTCTCCTCATGACAATAAATTGCATTAAATGTGTCTTTTTTTTGTTATTTTTATTTATTTATTTGAGAGTGACAGACAGAGAGAGAAAGAGGCAGATAGAGAGAAGGAAAGAGAATGGGCGCGCCAGGGCCTCCAACCACTGCAAACGAACTCCAGACGCGTGCGCCCCCTTGTGCATCTGGTTAACATGGGTCCTGGGGAGTCGAGCCTCGAACCGGGGTCCTTAGGCTTCACAGGCAAGCGCTTAACCGCTAAGCCATCTCTCCAGCCCTAAATGTGTCTTCTACATACACTTTGAAACACATTTGGCTTCTTAATGTGTGAAGCACCATTTTGATAACACTGGAGAAAGTCCATTGTATTTATGTCTACATTAGTTTTCTTCCTTTCCATTTAATATTTTCCTCATTTTCTTTTTCTTCAAAAAAAACCTCCTTCAAACATTCTTTTTAAAATATTTATTTATTCATCTATCCATCTATTCATTCATTCATTCATTTGAGAGAGGAAACAGATAGAAAGAGAGAGAAAAGGTGTGCAAAGCCTCTAGCCACTGCAAATGAACTCCAGACACATGTGCCACCTTGTGCATCTGGCTTACAATGGTACTAGGGAATCGACCTAGGTCCTTAAGCTTTGCAGGCAAGTACCTTAATTGCTAAGAAATCTTTCCAGTCCCCAGCCATTCTTTTAAGGTAGGTTTGTGCTTTTCTTTTCCATCATCTGAGAATTTCTTGAATTATCTTTTGTTCCTGAATGATATTTTTCCTAAGCGTAGAATTCTGAGCTGATAGGTATTTTCTTGTAGCACTTGAAAACTACATGCTATTTCCTTCTCTCCTCCATGGTTTCTCATGAGAAGTCCATTTTCCTTCAAATTGTTTTTCCTCTAAAAGCAGGATGGCCCTTTTCTCCTCTCTATATGTATGATTCTTTTTCATCGCCTTTGGTTTTCAGAAGCTTGATGGTCACTGATCACATGTCAAAATGTTCAACCTACTTGAAGATTACTAAACTATTTGAATCTATACACTTATATCCAGGGATTTTATTTCATATTTAGAAAGAGAACTCAGAGAAAGCATGTCTACTTTGCTGGCCCACAGAGTCATTTACTACTTACAATTATTTACTTGCGTGCTTGTTCACTTTGTATTCTCTAGGTGTTCCCTCAATGAAATCTGTAAGATCCCCAACAGCAAATGACTTCCTCTTGTACTCTCCACTGTATCCAAAATGCACAATATAAATTACGATATATAATAACTGTGTCATTCATACTGTGAGTGACTACATTTACAAAGGAATACTGCAGAGTTCTTGGAGAGTATCCCCAGTAAACCCTTGAGAATTTAATGTAAACTGCAAATTTGGTAAAGAGGCTTATTTACTGTTCTGAAAGACCCAGGGGTAGATAGCATGGATATGTATTTTTTTTCAATTTTTGTTGTCAATTTTTAAAATATTTTGTTTTTACTTATTTATTTACTTGAGAGAGAGACAGGAAGAGGGAAAGAGAGAGAGACAGAATGGGTGCACAAACGAACTCCAGATACATGAGCCACCATGTGCATCTGGCTTATGTGAGTCCTGGAGAATGGAACCTAGGTCCTTTGGCTTTGCAGGCAAGTGCCTTAACTGCTAAACCATCTCTCCAGCCCTTGTTGGCAATTTTTATACATGTATATAATATACTTTGATCATAATCTCTTTCCATTACCTTCTCTTGGTCCACTCCGTGTCCTCCTTCCACTGAACCCTTTCTTCCCAGTCCCTTATTTGCTCTGTTATATGTTTCTCTCTCTCTTCTCTCTCTCTCTCTCTCTTTCTCTCTCTCTCTCTCTCTCTGTGTGTGTGTGTGTGTGTGTTGTAATTAGGGTTGCCTGCATGAGTACTAGTGGGTGATTATTCACCAGAGCACAGGCAAGTTACCAGTGGCTACACCACTGAAGAAAATGTTTCCCCTGCCACACCTGCTCCGCCCCTCAGCAGCTGTTAGCTGTCAATCATTCCCTGGGAAGAATGGGGCCCTTCTGCCCTCTCATTATGCATGATATAATGTTAATGGGCCTCATATTGTTCAGCTCTTGTGAAGGTAAAGACAGTTGCCCTGAGGTTGTGAATGCGATGGCAGTTTTAAGAGCAATACACAGAGGACCACTGCGTAATGTACAATCAGAAGCTGACTGCTTCCTAAGATGTGGATTCACACAGGGGTCCTGAGGGCGAGGCTTTCGGTGACAGATGCAGTGGCCTCTGTGGGTACTCTGCTTCCTGTGACCTGCTGACAACACAGTGGGTTCCCTCACGAACACATGTAAATCTAGAGCCGCGCATTTAAAATGGAGACATTTGAACAGACAGGAGAGGGACTTGATACCAAAAGCAGAACACATGGTTGCAGAGAAGGGAGCTGCAAGAACAGGCTCTGTCCCCAACTCATGCATTTTAAAACCCTGCGCTGAGGGGGTTTGTGTTTATCCAGCGCCAGGCCATTAATACATCCAGCCTGAGAGAGAAGCAATTTTAATATTAATAGGCTCTTTATGAGAATTTAATAACAAAGTCATAGCTTCCTTGTGTTTCTAGACACGGGGGTTAATTACTTCAAACGGGTTGGCAGTGAAAAGGTCAAATTTTAATGCTGACCTTAACAGTTTGGGATAAATATGAAAAGGTAACAGACCATTTCAAGCCATGGTGTTCACTGTTCTGTCCAGGCTGAGAAATGGTCACATGATGTCCAACCTGTTGATGTCATCTGTGGGACGTTCAGGGTAGACACATATCTCCTCATTAAACCTGGAAAGTCCAAATCATTTTCAAAAAGCCTCATTGTACTCTGTGATAAGAAGAGAATGAAGCAAGGTGTGTGTGTGTGTGTGTGTGTGTGTGTGTGTGTGTGTGTGTTCTCAGCATTAATTGATTCCTTTCATTTATTCTGGTCCTGAAGTACCATGTGGTCAAGTTTGTGTTGTCATCCTCCAGGAGCTTCCCAAAGAATCAGGGTGAAAAATCAGGACGGTTATCTCAAATTCTGGCTTCTGTGCTACATAAAATAGATAAATAAATAAATCTCTCGTTTTAACAAAAACCTCATCCAGGCCACTCCAGAGGCTGAGGTAGGGAGATCACAAGTTCAAGACCTGCATGGGTGACAGAATGAGTTCAAAGCCAGCCTGGGTAAATTAGTGAGACCCTGTCTCAAAAATACAAAATAAAAGGAAGGCGATGGCTACGGGTCAGTGATAGAAAAGTTACCAAGTTAAATACAGCCTTAGGTTCAACCCTTAGTACTGAAAAATAAAATGGATTAAAGGAGGTGGTAGTGGGGCATTTTGTGGTCTGATTCTTCTATATTACCATGAAAGATACAAGGTCCAGGAACCACTTATGTCCTGTAAGAAATGGCAGTGCAAGGACACAGGTGGGGTCCTGGCACTGGAGTGTATCAGGAGGAGTGTGACAGAGAAATTTTTCAAGTTATCAATAAGGTACAGGGTCGTCTGTGGGCCTGAAACATGGCACTGTTTGCTTAAGCCTGAACTATGAGGTTCAATGGATGTAGGGGATGGGTTTGTTTGTTTAGTGGGCTCATATTTTCTAAAATCTTTTCCTTTCATCACTGCCTCACATTCTCTTTCTTTGGTCACAAAGCCTGGATACTGATGAGAATTCACTTTGAACCATAGGCTCCATCTTAGAGAGGTGTGTGCATTCTCCACAACAGCGAGGGCTCTGACAGGGCCACAGCTTTCACAAGCACCATCTACACTTTCTGTCGTGGCAGTGTGGAGAAGTGGGTATCCCTGCACTGCACCATTTATTTTTATTTTTACTTTTGGAACAGGGTCATGCTGTGTAGACAAGGCTGTCCTTCGGTTAACAATTCTCCTACCTTAACCTCTAGAATGGCAGGATTTTCAAGTTTGTACCATGCACACTTTTATTTTATTTTATTTGTGGGGTATTTATTAAATATCTAGCATAGACCAGGCACTCTGGTGAGTGTGGAGGATTTAGAAGTAAATCAAACAAAATTTCCTGCCTGCACAAAACTTATAGTCTAATGCAGGAGACAAAAAATAAAACGAATAAGATAAAATAAAATATAATGGCCACTTTAAGAGGACAATTATAAGGAAATGCCAGAGGAATATCTTTTTTTAAAAAGAGTTCAGCCAATTGAGAACAGGGCTGGGAAGCTTCTGAAAGGAAATGGCTTTTGAATTAAAACTCAGTTTCAGCAAGAATGGGGCAGGCATGCCGCAACAACAAGTAGCCCCATAAGCGCAGCATTGGGCAGCAACAAAGGCTTGTCTCTGATCCAGATTATGTGTCAGCTTCGGGTTAGCTATGACTCTTCTCTCTCAACTTCTCTCAACTCAGTGGCCCAGCATGACACAGAAGTGAGTCTCTGGTCTCACACAGAGGCATTGAATCACAGGCCAGTTCATCAAATGTCCTCACAGAAGTGATATGTCTCACTGCTCCCACAATTCACTGGCTGAAGCAAGCTGAATGGCTGCCCACAGTAAGAAACACACAAAGAGAGAATGAAAAGCATGTTCTAGAGAAACACAAGCCTGTTATGGGTCCATAGCATGAGTGAGGGCTCTGTGTGGGGAGACGGTGAGAAGACAGAGTACTCTGAAGCACAAAGAGGAGCAGGAGTGAGAAGTCTGGGTGAGGGAACAAGACAGAGAGGACAGGAGTCTAGAGAATTCTGAGCAGTCAGTTTAATATAGCTGAAGCACAATGTGTAAGGAAAGAGGTGGTGAGAAGCAAATCTCCTACATTCCAACACACCAGAACAAATATGGAGGTCGACCACATGCCCCACAAAGAAAAGTGTGGAGCATAGTGATTAGAAACACACCACAGGTTTTGTAAAGAAACATTTAACCTAAATCTGCCCACCTCCAGCCTTGGGAGCAAGTGTGACAAGTTATTCAAAGTGAGATAACAACTGAGAACATTGGGATGGACAAGAGGGTACCCAGATTAGATGTATGGATAGGTAAATGATATCATGTCATCTTAGGGTTCCTATTGCCTAATTCCCATATAATGGCCCTAAAGACTGCTTCATTCATGCTTGTTGAATGACTCACAGGGACAAAATAATAGTATCTTGGGACTATCTGTCCTTAATTCATGTGCAATGATTGAGTGAGAGATATATAGAATGGAAGGCAGGCCAAGATAAGATGCAGTAGGTTAATTCTCATCAGAGCTAGTTCCCACACATGGGGCTCAGAGTTCTTGCATTCACTCACTAAACCAACCTTCAAAAAGCACTGCACTGCTTGTGGGGGACTCAGCAGTAAGCAAGGGTCACTGAGTGAGTCAGAAATTGAAGAAGTAAACTCACCAAATGGCTAAGAAAAACAAGAAAACAAAAACAAGACACTTGTGATGTCTGATAACTTCCTGCACCTTTGACTCAGGGAATGCTTTGCTGGGGATATGGCATCTATGTGGTGACCAGATTTACTGAGGAGGCAGAGAGGGATTGATCAGCATTCTAGTAGTAGGGACATCATGAGCAAAGGTCATGATAAGAAACAGTGGGGTGTGTCTGAGAGCTCAGAGAGGGTCCCTGAGGCCAGATATCTCAACAGAGAAATGGAGGATAGAAGTTGACGGTTGTGTAGGGCTGAATGCCTTCTGACTTCTCTAGGCACTATAGGCCGTTAAGATGGATTCAATTTCATTTTAAGACTACTCAATGGGGCTGGGAGCTGGACCAGTTGGTACGATACTTGACTTACAAGCATGAGGACCAGAGTTCAATTCCTAGCACCCACATTAAAATGCCAGGCGTGGAGGCACATACCTATCATCGCAGCACTGGGGAGGCGGAGACAGGCCCATCTCTGGAGCTTAATGGCTAGGTAGACCAGCCCACTGGTGAGCTTCAGGCCAATGGGAGGCCCCATTTCAAAGGAAGTAGTTGGCACTGCTAAGAATGAATCCCCGAAGTTGTCCCCTGACCACTACATACATGTGCATATGTGTGCATGCAGGCCTCCATGCACATGTACACCCTCACATATATGAACATACACATACAACAACAACAACGATTTTGTGGGTTTCCCACAGAAGAATAGTATATGGTGGTCTGGTAAGGGTGACTTCTGTTAAGGACGTTGAAACTCACTCTCTTTGCAAGGAAGCTCTACTGGGGAACAAGTCAAGTGTACTCCCTGCAGGCATGATACTGTGTGGATATGGAAGCCTGCTTCCTCAGATTCCGTTCCTCATTCAGAATGAGGAGTTCCCCACACTGTTTATCCAGTAAGAATACTGAGAAGCCAAAGCGTTTGACAAGAAGAGAACCAAAATCCAATGAAGGGTCATGGAGATGGCTCAGTAGATAAAGTGAGCCCTGATCCCCAACACTCACAGTCACATGGGATGGTATACGATGTAATCCCAGTTCTGGAAGTCTGGGCACAGGATTAACCTGGGGATTTGCTGGACAGCCAGTCCAGCCTTGCTGATGATTTTCAGGCCAGTGAGAGATCCTGGGTCACAAAAAGGTAGACAGCACCTGAGGAGTCTGCTGGCTTCCAGATGCACACGTGTGCACATACACATGCTCCTGCACACACCTGAACATGCAGATACACATGTTGCTGAAGTTGTCTTTACATTGTTGGGATGAAACACCCAGCCAAAAGCAGAGTATGGAGGATGGGGTTTATTTCAAGCTTGCAGGTTTCAGAAGAAGCTTCAGCATGGCCAGGGAAAGCATGGCAGAGCAGAGGCTGGGATTCGCATACTGTTATACCAACTGGAAGGTATCAGCAAGAGGGAGCTGCCTTCTAACACTGCAAATCCCACCCCCAGTAACACATCTCTTCTAGCAAGGCCCCACCACTCCAATTAGCCACCTGCTGGGGACTCAGCATGAGGCTTAATCACAAACACACGAAGCTATAGGGGACATTTCACATTCAAACCATCATACATGTGCACACAGAACACACACACACACACACACACACACAAAACATTGGGTAAGTAATGTAAAAAATTTTTTGTTTATTTTTATTTACTTATTTGAGAGGGACAAGGAGAGAAAGAGGCAGATAGAGAGAGAGTGAGAGAGAGAGAGAGAGAATGAGCATGCCAGGGCCACGAGCCACTGCAAACGAACTCTAGATGCATGTGCCCCCTTATGCATCTGGCTGACGTGGGTCCTGGGGAATCAAGCGTCGAACTGGGGTCCTTAGGCTTCACAGGCAAGTGCTTAACAGCTAAGCCATCTCTCCAGCTCTAAAATATTTTTATTGACAACTTCCATTAATATAAACAATATACCATGATCATAATATCTTCCTATCACCAATTCTTTGCCCCTCCCAAATCCCCCTCCACTAAATCCCTTCTTCTTTCCAACCGGTCTCTTTTCTCTATCTATCTATCTATCTATCTATCTATCTATCTATCTATCTATCTATCTATTATGTACTGTTATCTCTAAGATTATTCCCTAGCACACCAACTCCAATTACCCTGGGCCCTCTATGGGGTCATGAAGGCCTCAGTCAGTCAGTAATTTTTAAGATCCAAGGAGCATAAAGGGATGAAACTCCCAGTGCATATTCACGCTCAGGCAAATGAGGCTGAAAAAAACAGTTTAAGATAACTGGTATGCTGGTATGATAGAAACCTTTCTCTGTTCTGAGCCCCACTTGTGAGCAAAGTGCTGGCTCACTCAGTGGTTCAGATTTAGTTCCTGTTAATCCTGTAATCGTGGACATTGCTGGTGACGGCTGCTGTTGCCAACCCTCTTGGTTCCAGCTTTCTCCTTCGGAATGGCATTTTGGGACAAACACATCTAGTTCACAGATGGAGTGGTGTTTTTCAATGTGAAGAGAGAGAGAGAGAGAGATTTACTAAACCATGGCGGAGCTTTGTGGGAGATAATGACAAATTTACAAACAAAGAGAGATTTCTCCAAATGACAAAAACAAATGGAATGATCAACATGCCAACCAGGAAGAGAGCAGAAATTTGCAGAAGCCTCCACCTCTGATGGGGAAGAGGGAAAAAGGAAAGAAAGTTGAAGAAGAGAGAGCAACTTATTCTTAGGGAATTGGGCACGAGATACACCACATCTGTCACAGTGGGAGACAGACTGGGCTGAAGACAGATTGAGAGAAATGGTTTCATAACTAGAGGCTATGCTACTCAGTCCAAATCAAGTGTTTCCAAAAATGTATCTCTAAATACATTTGTTGTCTGTCCCCCCACCAACTGACTGAATGCCTGCATCAAAGCCTCTGTCCTCCTACGTTTGCATGACAATGCAAATACCTTCCCCCTACCACTCCATACTGGCATAATAGTTTTTAGCATGAATACTCTAGGCTACAATTATTCCAAGAAAGACTGGGATGACCAAAGACTTGTACACAAATAGATTTCAGCACAGTTGCTGAAGCAATAGAAAGTCTGTTATTCTGCTACTGAGTGGAACCTTCGTTACAGAAGTCATCTCTCATTCTCTTCTGAACCCTTCAGCACAGGTACACTGTCTTCCTATTCTCTTGAACTCACAAACATTTCTGCCTTTCATATTCTGGCACATACCAGCATTTTGGATGACTAATTCCCCCTACCCCCTTTTTTTGAGTAGGTGAGCTAACTTTCCTGGCTCAATATGGGCCCCTCATATCTACTCCATGTCTAAAGAAAGCTTCTCCAGCTGCCTCATGGCCACGTCATCCCATGTGTTTCCTTAACAGAACTGAGATCCAGTTGTGTATGCACCAGGGCACTGAGCTGACCTGCTCTGCTTCCGACAGCCTCTGTGGTGCTTAGAACACATGCTTTCTTGGATAAAGGAGTACCAAAAAAATGTGAGGAAAATCTAACACGAACAAAACGTGACCGTTGCTCACACAGACATCATTGGATTTTTCAGTGGTCTCCACCTAATCCTGAAATGATAAAGAAATCATGGCTTTCAGACAGTTTTCTCTGATTCTTCCCAGAACTTCACATAAAACCCATGCCTCATAGAGGGGATGAATATAAAAAGTTAGCAATCAATTGTTGGGAGAGACATCGCAACTCAGTTCACAGGGAAATGACCACAAGCCCATATTTCCCCTCACTTCTCATAAAGTCTTACTGCAGGAAATACTCCACCAAAACAAGTAAGGCAGAAAGCCTGACTCCCAAAGTCATCTTGGATTTTAAGAGACTCGGCCCTAGCAGGGTAGTGGGTCGCCATCAAGACACTACCTTCACCAGCTTCCTTAGGGGCCAGGAGACCAAGCTCCAGGTGATGAACTGTAAGTGACATTGGTATCATAGTACCAGAAAGTGCCATGCGAGAGAGGAAATGTGCTCTTGCTTCCTTCCCTAGTTCTCTTTCCTGATTCTTGGGATGAGGATGCGATGACATGAGGGGCCAAGCTGCTCTATTACAAGGGAAGGTAGAGGTTGGAATCCTGGACAGAAGGCCTGCTGTTCTTTCCATCTCTGACTTCACTGTAGGTAAGAGAAGTCAGTGCCTCCTCTTTTCTTTCTTCCCTTCTTTTCTCTCTTCCTGTTTCCTCCCTTCTTTCTTTCTTTCTTTTTTTTTTGTGTGTGTGCTAGGGACAGACCTTGCAATATATTATTCAGACACATCCCCAACACAATTTCTTGTTTCAAACCACTATTTTCTTGTGTTTTCTGCCACTTGGGACCTAATTAAACTATTAACTGATCTAGCTAACAAAAAAAAATAAATTCATAAATGCATGAATTTCTATACAAGACACTGGTAAACCTGACTGAGTGGCTAGGAATCAAAGGCCCTAGGTGCTCGTAAACACCCGCCATGATCCACGGTCGGGTGGTTCTCACAGGGCACATATGAACCCCAAACGATCACATTCATCCCACATCTGTGTGAAGCTGGAGCAGGCAGTGGTGTGAAAGCTGTTTTTGCCAGGATCTGCTGTTGTGGTACGAGGGAGTCACAGTGAAACAACCTTCCTCAAGATGCAATGAAACCTAAAGGCTGGAGACCACACCAGCACGCAGAGACATGAGTCTGAGTAAAACACAGACTATGTGCCAGGCCTGGTCTTGTTCTTGGGAGAAAAGTAACAAGTACTGGTTCTTCCTTTATCTGCTGGGAATGTGAAAACCAGAACCCCTCCTGTCGTCTGTTCACAGCCTGTGCAGAAAGATTCGAGTGTGTGTGTGTGTGTGTGTGTGTGTGTGTGTGTGTGTGTGTTTTGAATGCTTGGCTGTATACTCTAGATAGGCTGTCCCTCCGGTGCAGGGGCTTGACACATTGCAAGTTATACAAGTTGATGATAGCATTCTAAGCAGAAGCTATTCCTAATCATTCTAATATATATGCAGCTACATCTTTTGTCCTTGTCCAGAGGGAGAATCAACATCACCGTCCTTTCAGTAACATCATCTCAGTTTCTCAAAGGATGTACGCTTCCATAACACAGGTAGTTAATACACTTTCCTTCGCCATGGCTTTCAACTAAATCCCGAAGATCTCAACCCCCTCTCCCTGCTCTCTTCTCTTCCTTTAATGGTAGGGATGGAAATTAGGACTTTATGCAGGATAAGTGCGAGTCCCACTGCTAAGCCACAATCTCACACCCTCAAAGGCAAATACTAGCCAAGAGCTCTAGCCTCTCACTGGGGGATACTAGACAGGTACTCTATTCCTGAGCCATGCCCTTGGCAGCCCCTCATTGTGGGGGAGGGGATGTGCCATTCTCAGCAAGGATTCTGTGAGCCACACACTACGACTCTTACTGGAGATTCTAAGCAAGTGCTTTACCACTGAGCCTTGTCCCCAGCCCTCCATCTCTGCCATCCTGTTTACCTCACTCCCGAATATTCTATCCCACTCCACCACATGATTGTAAACTCCCTCCTACTCTGTTATACCCCACTCACATCTACTCTGTTCTACACAACTCACCTCCACCTCTTCAACTCACTCTATTCTGTTTCATCCCACCCTAGTCTCCTCCATCTATACCATAGCACGGCCTAGTTCAAATCTACGCTGCATTAGAGCTGTGTGAATGACAAGTCTCTCAATCTTTATGAAAGTGCAGTTACTGTCTTGTTGCTATGACAAAGCACCTGACCAGAAGCAGCTTGTGGAAGGAAAGGGTTTGTTTCCAGCTTCCAGTTTAGAGAGGAAGCTTCAGCAAGGAGGAGAAAGCACAGCAGAAACAAGACGTTGGCTCTCATCCTCGTACATCAGCAGGGAGGCAGCAGCAAGAATGAGCTGGCTGGCACCGGCACGTGGGGCTGGATTGTAAAATGGCAAGACCTATTCCCAGTGACACCCTTCCTCCAGAAAGGCCCCATCTCCCAAAGGCTCCACAACTTTCTCTAATTGCCATGAGCTGTGGACCAAGTGTTCAAGACACACACACTGATGAAAGACATTCTGTTCCAACCACTGTGAGACCAGCAGTCACTGATTTTTGCACCTAGTATTTTCACCAGGATTTTCAATGTATCATTCTAGTGTCTTCTTCAAGCCCCCACAGAACATCTTCACAAGGACATGGTTAGAACTCATGAAGTATCACTCAGGAATGTCTCCTGGGGGCTGGGGAGCTGGGTCAGCTGAAACTTCTCCACATTCACCTGAGAAAGACAAGAGGAAAGTAATCCCAAGCATCCACAAAGCAAAGTCCTTGCTGCTCAGCAATGACAGAGAAAAGCATATTTAATCCTATGGCACTATATCAATTGTCAGGAGTACAGAGTGCATATAAAGTACAGCATTATTCTCAATGGGAGAACACTTCCCAGCTCCCACACTTCCACAGCAGGCAGTGGGGACCGAGGATCAAGAGCCTGCAGAACTATAACAGTAGGTGTTCAACAGAACTAGAACTACCCAATGTCATTTTTCCACGAAGCTAAATGAATTATTTTTAAAGGACCATAAGCAGATCTTTGGAAGCAGAAATAGGCTTGTTATCATCAGCTATGTTTAAATGATCGATACACTTGTTTTGCTTGTGTGCATGAGGGTGGTGCATGTGAGTGTGTGTGCAGGTAGTACACGTGTGTGTGTGTGTGTGTGTGCGTGCGTGTATAAACCAGAAGATACATTCATGTGTTTTTCCTCAGGAACACAGTCCATCGTTTAAAAAATATGTATTTATTTTTGTGTTGTGTGATAACACGCATACCACAACATGCATGTGAAAGTCAGAGGACAACTTTTGGCTCAGTGCTCAGTTTTGCAACCCATTTTGAGGAAGAGTTCCTCTCTCAGGATCTCACTCTGCTGATATAATTTGTTGTAAAACTAAGAACTCCCAGAACACTGTTCTGTTTCTCTTCCCATCTGGCCTTTAGCATCATTGTGCCAGGATCAGAGAAGGTTGCCACAGCTTCTGGCAAGAAGAGTTTGAGGGTCAAACTCAGTTACTACAGCTTGAGTGGTGAACAATTTATCCCTGGGGCCATCTATCCAGCCCCCATCTATCTTTTCTTACATGGGATCTCTCAATGGCCTGGAGCTCAGTAAGTAACCTAGACTGGCAATCCCCATGATTTCTTCTGTCTCTGTCTCCCTAGTGCCAACTGGGACTGCAGGCATGCCACTGTGACTAGAATTTTTTCATGGGCTCTAGGGCTCAATCTCAGGTCCACATGCTTAGATACAGCAAACACTTTACTTTCTCAGTCTGAGATATTTGGCATATTCTCTCTGTTCTATACTCACATTCTCCAATCCATCCCTCACCACATCCCCAAAGGCTGAAAACACATGAAGCTGAGTCAGAAAGGCAAGAGTACTTTGCAGAAGATACTTGACCTCATTCTTGCACAAGGTTAAGTAGGACAAGACAGCAGAAATGGAAACACATGAATGTGACATCGGCCAAGACAGCGGCAGCAGCACGTTTCATTGGCTTGGTGTGAGGTTTGAATGTAAAATGCCCCAACTGTCTGAGAGAGTTGTGTCACTCAGTGTGTGTGGGGGAGCTTAGGAGTTAAGCCCAGCCTTCTTCCTTGCTCCTCTCTCTCTCTCTCTCTCTCTCTCTCTCTCTCTCCTGTTGGTGTGATGATGTGATACCAGCTTCCTGCTCCTGCCATGCTCTCCCCACCTTGATGGACTCCTCACTCTGGAACATTAAGCTGAAATAACATATTTCCTTCACTAAAATGCTTCTGGTCAGTTATTTTGTCCCAGCAACCAGAAAGTGACTGATGCACTTGGGACGTCAGTTGTGTGGGACCTTTCACTGAAGGAGGTGCTAAACTTTGAATGAAGGAAGGAAGGGGCAGAAAGAAGACAGAATAGACCTCAGGCAACACACTTGGTGATGAGACAAGCCAAAGCAAAGGAATGGTGATCAATGTCATTGGGTCGTGGATGACAAAGATAAGAATTTGAATGAGGTGCTGGAGAGATGGCTTGTTGGTTAAGGTGCTTCCCTACAAAGCCTAAGGAACCAGGTTCAATTCCCCTGGACCCACGTAAACCAGAGGCACAAGGGTGTGCACATGTCTGGAGTTTGGTTGCAGAGGCTGGAGGTCCTGGTGTGCCCATTCTCTATCTATCTCCTCTCTCTTGCTTGCTCTGCTTGCAAACAAACAAACAAAATAAAATAAAAGAATCTGAATGACAAAGGGTGGTGATCTAAGCTGGGCTCATGTCCAACATCAGTCAGAATAATTAATGAAAATGCATAGTCACACACTTGGAATGCATAGTTCTGGGTTTTCAGTCTGGCTTAGATTAAATATCAATTCTCTGTCAGAAGTGTAATGCTTTAGATTAGGAAAGTGAATGTATGAAGCTGGATATGATGGTACACACTTGTAATCACAGCAATCAAGAGGCAGAGCCAAGAGGTTAACCACAAGTTCAAGACCAGGCTGGCCTATTTAGCAAATATCAGACCAGCTTGGTTCCATGTATCAAGGCTCTGTCCCCCAAATCAAACAAAACAAAGCTGAACATATACAGATGTCTGTCTCTTCATTCTATATTGCTCCTCTTATGATATAAATTGACTTAGAATCTGACTGTCTTATTTTTGATAACCATTTTTTTTAATTCCCTTACCTTCATTGAAAAATAAAATATGTGGGCAGGAGAGATGGCCTAGCAATTCAAGTGTTTGCTCGCAAAGTCTAAGGACCCAGGTTCAACTCCCCAGAACCCACATAAGCTAGATGCACAAGGTGACACTTGTGCACCAAGCCATGCATGTGCACAGGGTGGCGCACATATCTGGAGTTCGAGTGCAGTGGCTAGAGGCCCTGGTGCACCAATTCACTCTCTCTCTCTCTCTCTCTCTCTCACACACACACACACACACATAAAAAAATAAAATAGAATATGTATTTAGAACTTGGGAGACGGCTCAGGGGGTAAAGCCCGAGTGCAAGTGTGAGCATCCTGAGTTCAGAACCCAGAGTCCGTGTAAAGCCCGGCGCAGAAATGAGTATCTGCAGTGCCAGTCCTCCTACGGTGGGATGGGAAGAGGAGGCAGGAGAACTGCAACAGCTTGTAGTGCAGCTATCCTGATGTGAAACAGTGAACAACAAAAGAGACCTTGCCTCAAGCATGACAGATGCTGAAGACGAACACCTGAAGTTACCTTTGACCTCCATGCACAGGCAGTGACACACACATGCCTGCACTCACACACAAGAACACACACACACACACTCACACACACAATGAACTATACAAAATATGTATATATGTAAGTAGAAGAACAGATTAATGGGGGGGTAGAAAGGCCAAAGTGAGGTCAGGGGAAGAGGCTGAATAAAGGAAATTTGGAGGGAGGGTTAATCAAAATCTAAGAGGGTATGAAAAAGTCATACGGAAACCTACCTTTTTGGACAACAGAACACCCAGAAGCCATAAATTGTTACTAGAAAATTTTCAGTGCCAGGGATGGGATTCCTTCTAGTGAGGTTTTGGCCAGGGAGGTTCCTGATGCCCCCAAAACATTACAGGCCATTGCCGAGACTCTTGGTTTCCCACGAGGAATAGATGGTAAGACCCTATTGATCAAGACTCAACATACTTGGGCTGCAAGGTCACTGAGAAATCCTGCTGAAGCTGAGCTAAAAACCTCCTCCATGTAGACCAGCTGACAGAAAGCTGGAAAAAGCTATGCTGTATGCAGTTCAATGGGAGATAAAGAGAGGGACCTTGCAAGCCTTACATTTGGCCAGCCAGGCCAAATGAGCCAACAGGTACAATAGTGGTGTGTCTGTTATGGGGGAAACCAACCGCCTTCTAATTGGACTGGGGGCCTGCTCCATGGGAGGGAATACTGATACTGAAAACCTACAACAGGGGTAGTCATGAGACCTAGGGATGTAACATCTGCTAGTGTGTAGCTAAATGTATATACCGTGCTCACCAAACTGCCTGGTGAGCACTTCTCTTTATATTAATGCTACTCTCACTTTTGGTTAGAGAAGCTTCTCCTTTAAGACGGTAGTGACCTCGGGATGACTCCGAAGGCACCATGGTGCTGAGAAAAAGTGACAGAGGAGTGCTCAGCACTAAAATATCTCTATCACGCCGTCCAAGGCTCAGGTTCCATTGCAGAAGAGGTGGCAGAAAGAATGTAAGAGCCAAAGGAAGAGTAGGACTCCTTACAACATGCTCCTCCAGAAACAAAATGGCCTGGATATCCATGATGCCACAGTGCCTGACACTACCTACACAAGACCATCACAATGGGAGGAAAAGATAATGATATCAAAATAAAAGAGAAACTGATTGAGAGGGGGAGGGGATATGATGGAGAGTGGAGTTTCAAAGGGGAAAGTAAGAGGGGAGGGAAATACCATGGATTATTATCTGTAATTATGGAAGTTGTCAATAATAAAATAAATTTAAAAAAATAAGTACAAAAATTATGGCAGGGAGGATAAGACTGGAAAACACTGCTTGGACCATGGGAGTGAATCCATGCCATGGGAATGGTCATAGATATGATTTTTTTTTTTAAAGTGAAAGTTCCTGAGCCGAAGACTTGCCTGCACAGTACTGTGATGCAAAAACAGATCTGGAAACAGAATATAAACTTGGTAAGTGTCTAAACACACACACACACACACACACACACACACACACACACACACACCACAAGAACATATTCACTCCTATAAAAAATAATTGTGTTAGGCAGACAATGAAATCAAATACATCATATAGTCCTGAAACTGGGTCAAGGTGAATGACAGGGGACCTTTGTATCATGGAAACTTCTAGAATAATCACTCTGGGGCTATTTTGGTTGATTAGGCAATACAAACCAGAGCACAGTTGCTGCAACATTCTTTTCTTTTTTTCTAAATTTCCTTAATGGCCAGCTGGCGGTACAAGACTAAGTGAACCTAGATGAAATGTACAATTCTAAAGAGTCTTAAAAATAAGCACAATGTTACAAAAGATCGTAGGCGAAGGGCACTGTGAATCTTATTCAGAAACTCAACATCAAATATTGCCAATACTGTCTTAATTAAAAGATGGTGAACAGAACGACTTGGCTGAATTCCTGCTGAGAGTAGATTCACTGTTGCCTTCTACAGAGGGATCTTAAAAGATTCCAAAATGTAAATAAATAAATAAATAAATAAATGTTTCCTTCTTAATACCCCAACCCCCATGATCTTTGAGCAAAGCTTCTGAAAATATCCCACATATTCATGACAGATGGGGCAACAGGTTTTATTTTGTGGTGCTCACATCCTCATGGCTCCCTCATTCAACCTAACTGCAACCATCAAAGTGGGATCCCTACTCCGGGTCCTTCAGTTCTTTACACACCCCGCATACTGACATAAGGAAAGTCTTCCCAGGCCTGACTTTCCCAGCTCCATTGTTTATCTTCCCCAGAGACATTTGATAATACCTGAGAATATTTAGTTTGTCCCAATGGGGGTGGGAAGACACCACTGCCAACATCTCACAGGCAGATTTACTTCTAGACATCCTAAAATAGACAGGACACTGTCCCACGGTGAAGGCTTGCCTGACTGAAAGTTTTCACGGTACTGGGGCTTGAACCTCTCTCCTACATAGGCGCTATGGTATGGATGCGAAATGTCCTTCACTGGGCTTGTGTGTCTGAACACTCTCTCCAGCTGGTGGTACTGTTTCTGGAGATTGTAGAGACTTGAGGATTTGGAGCGCCACTGGAGGAAGTGGACACTTGGTGCCGGGAGCAGGAATTGAGGGTGGTAAGCCCAGTGTCAAGCCTTCCTTTTCATGTCCACTGAGATGTGAATGAGCAGTCTCGTGCTTCCTGCTACCACAAATCTGAGCTGTTCTCTAGTTCAGCTAAACTTTCCTCACCACGGGGGACTATATCCCTCTCAATGTGTGAACCAAGTTACTTCTCGTTGGATGTCTCGTGGCACCGATGAGGAAAGTAACAAATCCCAACACCTTAAACGTGTGCTGATCTTACTGTGTCAACCACGTTGCACAAGTCCACAACCGCAAAGACCGCAGACTTGAAGCCAGGTGCTGGCATTTAAAATCCACGTTCCAAGCTTCTCCACTTCTCTTCCGTGTTGCTCAGCTCCTCGCGTGAACTCTCTCTCTCTAGTATTTCAGCCTCCCAGCCTCTAAGGAGAGCAGTCGTTCAGCCATTTTCTCTACCTCATTAGGCTACCCTTCGTCCCCGTCGCAGCATTCTGTCCATTCTTTCACACTGACTCCAGGCACACTTCTCTGCAGACCTCACTACATTCTGTTCCTGTGACACTCACCGTGCCCATCTCCATGACGAGCTGTTCCTCTGGGAGCCCTTCAAATTCACCACGTAAATTTGTTTTTTGTCTTATTTATTTGTTTGTGTGAGTGAGAGTGAGAGCATGCCACAGTGCATGTGTGGAGGACGCAGGACAACTTTCAGGTCAGCCCTCTCCTGCCCACCTTGTGTGAGGCAGGGGTCCTCATTTTGTTGAGCGCACCAAGAGCTTCTGAGAAACTCTCCTGTCTCCACCTCCATGTAGCAGTAAGCGTCCTGGGAGTCTAGAAGCCTGCCACAGCTTCTGGCCTTTTACATGGTGTCTGGGAATCAAACTTGGCTACTCCATCTTGAGTGGCAAGTGCTTCACCCACTGAGCCATCTCTGCAGCCCCAAGGTTACCATCTCTCCCATCAGCAGCAGCATCCTACCAATGTGCACTCCTTCCTCTCCTCTTATGCACTTCACTCTTTTATCTCGCAACCTCGCCAAAGACGATCCATCCTCCTATCTTTCACTTCTCAGGTCCGGACCTTGGAGACTATGGGCCTGGATGACCCTCGGCATTCCTGCCTCTCAGGTGCCAGATTTTCCATGGGTAAGAATGAAGGTTCACTAAGCCTTGGTCTTCAGCGTATGCATTTAAGGACTAGCTGACATACCGCGGTGTTGATAAACCCACAAGTATATGGGAATGTTCTCAGGCTCTACCGATCTCCCTGACGCAGAAACCAATTTGACCCACTACTTAGCTCACTCCCATGTTTACCGACCTGTCAGACAGGAGCGTAAACATATGGGATGCTGAACTTCAAGGATGCCAGCTATGGTAGTTTCAGTATGTAATGTCTCCCTCAGTCTCATGAGTGATAGATACTTAATCCAGCTGTTGACAGTTTGGGAGGTGAAGACTTGCTGGTGGTGGTATGATGCTGGGAGCAGGCTTTGGGGTGTTACAGCCCAGCTTCCCCCTCACCAGAGCTCAGCTCACTGTCTTGCTGCTTTGTGCCAGCTGCTGTGGTAAGAAGTGATGTCCAACCTCTGCTCTACCATCCTGTTCCTTCCATAATGGAGCTTCCTCTTGCTTCGAGATGAAATAAACCCTTACCTCCCACCATTTGCTTTTGGCTGGGTATTTCGTCCTAGCAACATGAAGGTAGCTACATCATCAGGAAAGGAAAGGATGGGAGATAAGTAGGAAAGAGGAGATGGAGGTGGAGGAGAAATCCCCGAGAAAAGACAGAAATGTACATTAGCAATAATAACCCAGGATGGAGAAAGGGAGGAGTTGAGTGTGTTATACTGGAGAGTGAGGGTGGGGTGGAGGGGCACAGCCTGTTCAAGAGGGTGGCCTTGCAAAACTCTCAGACAACAGGAAAGAAGAGGAGGGAGTAGTAAGAGCATAGAAGATTATTAATTGAGTTGCCTTTAATATATCTTCCTGTAGAAAAGGCCAAGTAATTGCCTTAAATTATTTTAATTTTAAAAGACTATTAGAGCATTTTTCATTCTTGGACTTCACTGAGTAGAGTTTATCACAGAGACTAGATTATAAGGGTCAAGGTTGAATGAGTGTTTAGGAAACATTAAAAGTCCTCCATCTGTGGGAAAACAAACCAAAGTTCAGAATAGTTACTTTTGCTGGAATTCTCACAACCTTGAGATCAAGTTTCAAGGCCACCCAGCTTAATTACCAAGCCTATACCCTTTCAAAATAAAGGCTCTAATTTCTTATAAGCTTTTAATACTCCAGAAGCTCTTATTTCTAATTATAAGGTTTGTATTCACATTTAATGAATATTTCCATGCTCCTGATAAAAAATAATCACTTACTTATATTGGTATTTGATGGTGTGATAAACAGTTGTTTAGAGATCTGTAGGTCCTCCCAGAATACACCTGTTCTAGTCACAGACACCCATGCTCCCTGAATCACAAGCTGTAGAAGCAGGGCTGTGCAACAGCTTTGCATGCAGAATAAATACTCAATAACATCTATTGGAAAAGATGCTTATAAAGGCACAGGACCACAAATGCCCACAGAGAAAGCTACTGAAAATTCCTCTTAGAATTGCTTTTACCCTGTGTTTCTCTTTCTACCATGTTGCCCAGGCTGGGCTGTATCACCAGGAACTAATAATGTCCCTTGGTGATTGTCTGCCATCAAGCCTTTGTTCCCTTGTTCTTCACAAGAGCTTCATCCTATTCTGACTTGGGAAGAAAAATAATCCATTTATATTCCCTACACTACTCTTTGGGTTTTATTCCAATTGCTCTTGTGTCAGGGCTGTTACGAAGAGGAATACCAATTCAAGCAAGGAGTTAAGCAATCCAGTGTGAGGAATGCAGCAGACTGGACAGATGATTCATTGGAAAGGAGACAGCAGAGTCATGACTTCCAAATATACGGATCCAGGTGTGCATATATGTCTACATCTATACACATATTTCTATATCTGTATTCTGTATCTATCTATCTATCTATCTATATCTATATCTATATGTATCTATATCTATATCTATCTATCTATCTATCTATCTATCTATCTATCTATCTATCTATATGTCTGTCTCCATTATCTATCACCTGTCATCTACCATGTCTCTATCAGTATCTATCATCTATCTGTCTATCTGACTATGTATGTATGTATGTATGTATGTATGTATCTATCTATCTATCTATCTATCTATCTATCTATCTATTCTATTCTATTCTATTCTATTCTATTCTATATGTCTGTCTGTCTATCTATCTGTCTATCATATCCAGTCAACTAAGTTTGACTGAGAAATATGAGAGCAGGTTGATGAGTGTGCAGGTTTAAAGACTGAGGAAAACTCGTTTGGGCTCATGGCATCTCTCCCTATAAGTGACTGGAAAATGAGCCTCACTTTTCTTGTCCAAGTCGCAGTCATATCAGGAACTGAGCCTGCCTCAAGGAGGGGCTGGGAGTTCCTCTTCCACTGACCATGGTCTGGTCAGGCCACCTCCTGTTTCAAAAACTGGCACTGACTCCTTGAGAAATGGGATTACTTTTGGTTTGTTTCTAAAGTTTTAATTCTTTTTTACTTTAATTATGAACATTACTGTATGAACATATTGCATATCAGTCATATATCCATCAAGTTATACTCTGATGTCCTCCCCCCTAGCCCCGCTACCATATTTCACTGAGGGCCCTTCTCGGTGAGGTCATTGAGTGTTAATGTGAAGGCAGTAGTGAGGAATAGATCTGTTTGGTGAAAAATAAGTAATATTGTTTTTAATAACCTCTGGATAAAAATCCAAATTTAACCTCCCTGTAGAAAAATAAGATTTTAGAGTGAGGTGAGACCTGAGTTCAAATCCCAGGTTTGGCACTTCTTAGAGGATTTGTGTAATGCAGTTGTGTGCATGTGAGCAACTGGGAGACAGAACAGAGAGAAAGAGAAGTCACAATCATATTCCTTCAATAATCAGAAATCAAATGCCCTCATTTGTCAAAAAGGGAGGTAATAAGAGTAACTGTATCACAGGCCTAGAGTGAGGGTTATTTTATATCAGTCACATGGTAAGTGTGAAATAAATTATTGTTCTAGAACAGTGCATCCTATCATTAAGCATCTGGATGATTGTGCCTGTACTTCCATTCACAGCCATCTAGCAGTGACACATTGGAATATAAGTATCTGAGACTGTTTGCTATGCAGATCTCACACCTTCCTGGCTACCTTACCTGCTGCTCCAGGCTAATTATGTACTTATCTTATTTGCATATCTGTTGCAAATTTACAAAGCTTCTGCTGTCCTTCTGGCTCTGGCTGTACACAGTCAGCAATAGAAGTTTACCTCAAATACAGAAAACAAAAACAGCCTGCCTTGGCATGAAAAAGAAATCAAACTGCAGGCATTCACGAATCTCTCTTGGCCATAGGGCTTTTGGGAGCTCTCCAGGTCAGTAACTCCCCCAGTGAACTACAGGACCGAGTAGTCCCCACACTTGCCCTGTCACAGATGTGCATTGCACAATTACTGATTAGTGTAAAGATGCATTTTCTATTACAGAGTCAAATGTCTTGAATTACTCCATAAGAACAGCATGGTGTGCAAGTGGGAAGTGGGTAAGAATGCTTGCTGTATAAGCCCGCAGACCTGAGTTTGATCCCTAGGACCCACTAGCCAAGCGTGGCCACACATACCTGTTACCCCAACACCAAAGGGGCTGTGGCAGTAGGATAACTGGGCCTCCCTGGACAACCAGTCTAACTGAAAAATGGCAAACTCCAAGTTCAGCAAGACACTGTCTCAGGGAGATATGGGAGAAGAGTAATAGGGAACTACTCCCAGTGTCTTCCTCTAGCCTTCAAATGTGTATGCTTGGGATCTGTGTAACCTCACACATACATATGCATGTTCTGCACACGTGCCCACACTTGTGCATGTGCACACATGAGAGAGAGAGAGAGAGAGAGAGAGAGAGAGAGAGAGATCCTGTCTTTTTTCTCAAGCAACCATAATTAAAAGAAACCAATGGATCTGGAGAAAAAGTAGATTTCAGTGCCTGACCATGTCATATAATGGCAGTGTGACTTTCAGCAAGCACTGTAGTTTAATCCTCCCAAATCCCTTAGTGGACTTTGGATGTCCATGGAACTACGGGATCCAGTCTTCTCATTTCTCTCTGTTTTCCCAGACACAAGGTTTGAACCTGCTCATACTCCTTCCATCATGTAAACACCACAAGATCAAAGCAGTTATGGGGCTGACCAATCCTGGACAAAAATCTCCAAAAGTATGAGCCCCAAATAAAACATTCCACTTTATAAATTATCTCAGGTTTTTGTTTTTTATCCTGTAGAAGAGGGCTGACTCACACAGCAATGACTCAGCATTTCTGAGATACGGGTAACAGGAAGACAAGATGTCTCCCACCTTCCTTGCACACAGGGTCTTTCAATACCATGTGTTCTGTATCAGTTCCCTTCTCACTGTTGGAACAAATACCCCAACCAGAACATCTATTGGAAAGGATTTATTTTGGCTTACAATTTTAAAGGGGAATTGTCTCCACCAGGATGTGGAAAGTATGGTAAGAGCAGATAGCAGGTATTACATCTTCACATCAGCAGAAGGAATCAGAAAGTGCAAAAGCACCAAGTGAGGATGGATTGTAACACCCCGAGGTCCACACCTAGCAACTCACCTCTTCCAGTGGGACACATGAGTCTTTGGGGGACAGTGTATATTCAAACCAGCACAGGTACCCTTCAAATCTTTGTCCATGTGACATTTATTCCCTGGGGCTCAAATTATAGCTTCTTGAAATATTCTGAAGATTAAATTGGCTAAGACATGTCAGCACTTAGAACAACACCTGAATAAGAAACCAGGTGGAAAATAAGAGGTTATTATTATACTTATCACTATTACTATTGTTACAGGGTTTAATCAAGGTTGAGTGCAGAGAACAATGGCTATGACAGGGTTAAACCCAGAAAACATTGATGCTGCAGCCAAGTACCCCAGTGCTATGGTAAGTGACAGGAAACTGGTTCATATCAGCTCAAATTACCCCATCTCAAATATCATAAGGATAGCCAATTGGGTACAAAAACACCAAGCCAGGCATTGTTCAATTATCTGCACTAATGGAAGGCTTCAGAGGCAAGGGCAATCAACCAGGGTGGATAGTCCAAAAACCACTTTCCCTTGTCTATGAAGTACACTGTGAGATCACATTCAAAATATACTATGTCTGCCATTTTTGGAGATTAATTTCCAACAAAATAATGAACCCACACAGGACAGGCCTGATTCAAGCTGGGAAGTGCCCTGGTTCTCTCGTCCGTTTCCTGCTCATCTTCTCTGAAATATACTCCATGCTGGGAAGAGCCAGCAGGCTTCCCCAGCTGGTGCAGAGAACCAATCTAAACAGGGTTGACCCCTCTCAAATCTTCCCTGTGCATAAAAGACGCCTGGCTTTCAAAGGCTTCCTCTGCACGAAAATTACCTAGGGCTCCTGGTTGATACGCCATAGAGATGGAGCTAAGGGGATGTTGTCCTGCAAAAGGCACAGAGCAGAGCCACATACCACAGTGCCCTGCCCAAGATCCATAGCACAGCTCATCGAATCTGACATAAAGATCGGGGAGAAAAGCCTCCTTTGTGAGCTCAAAAGGAATGCCCTTCCTAGTCATGAAGGGTCTGCCTTGATGTAGACACTTACATCATATAGCATAGGTGCACAGAAGGAAATACTGTACTGATGTGCGATTAAATAAAGGGTTTGAATCTACCAAGAATCTGTCCTTGAACATGGAACAGAGTGTAGGAAGAAGAGAGACAAGGAACTGTAGGTCCCATCCTGCAGCTTGGAGAACACAAAGAAGTCACAATGGCAGGTAGATGGAATGAGATTAAAAGGGTGGTGAGAATACTACAGAGAGCACTAGTTCTTGTACCTTCTCTGGTCTGGGCTGGTATGTGCACCACACCATGACTTAAGTCAACATCACCTCTTGCTGGTCAAGGTCAAGGTCAAGTCTTTTTTTTTTTTGGCTCTTCTCACCTATGACCCATTTGGTAGTTTAAATGTAATAGTTTGAATGTTTGGCCCCATAGAATCAGTCATTTTTTTTAATTAAACTTCCTGCTTGAGCCCCTAGCAGGCTTGGTTTCTGCTGGTGGGTGAGGTGTGTCAGAGTCCAGTCCTACTAGTGTGTTCAGGACAGTTTGAGTTCTGACAGTTCACGCTTGTCTGTGGTGCTGGCCGTTGGTGATGTCTCTCTGCTTGGAAGTATGGAAGGGAACCAGCTTCATCTCACATTAATGGTGCTCCCCTGGACCCCATAACCTGAAATCAGTCCCTTCATCCCATAAACTGTGTCCAGTTGGATGTTCATCCCAGCAATGTGGAACTTACTACAACACCTATATCTTGGCCCACAGCCAGAGTGACATTAAAAAGTGAAACTCCATTCTCTTGCTGTTGTGAAGAGCGCAGCAGTACCCATGGATGAGGAAGCAAGAAGCACCTGCGCAGTGAGATGTAGAATTATGTGGGTATAGTGCCAGGAGTGGCACCTATGCACAATGGAATTCTATCCAGCCATTAAGAAGATGGAAACTATGAAATTTTCTGGAAAATTGATGGAAGTGGAAAATTTTATATCAAAAAAAAAGCCCAGTTGAAAAAAAAAAAAAACATGTTCCTGGGCTAGAGATAGGTTTCGGCAGTTAAGCCACTTGCCCGCAAAGCCTAACAACCCTGGTTTGATTCCCCAGTACCCATGTAAAGCCAGATATGCAAAGTGGCACATGCATCTGGAGTTCCTTTGCAGTGGATGGAGGCTCTGGTGCACCCATTCTCATTCACTCATTCTCTTTTTAAATATTTTATCTATTAATTTATTTATTTGATGAGAGAGAGAGAGAAAGGGATATAGAGCATTTGGCTTAAACGAGTACTTCCTCTCTCTCTCTCTCTCTCTCTCTCTCCTTCTGCCTCTGCCTCTGCCTCTGCCTCTCCTTCTCTCTCCTTGCAGATAAACTTAAAAAAATAATTCCTAAGTTCAATAATGAATAACTTATCAATTACACACCTTTATTTTTTTAAATTAAAATAAAACATCCTCCCTCCAAAGTCATTAAAAAGTAATAATCCCTTGGGCTGGGGAGACTGCTTAGTGGTTAAGGTGCTTGCCTTCAAACCTAGGGACCCAGGTGCAATTCTCCAGTGCCCTCATAAATCCAGATGCACATGGTGGTGCACGCGTCGGGAATTTGTTTGCAGTGGCTAGAGGGCTTGGCATGCCCATTCTCTCTGTAGCTCTCTCTCTCCCTTCCTCTCTCTCTCTTTCAAGTAAATAAATTAAATTAAATGTTTTTAAAAGTAATAATTTCAAGGAAGTTTATTCAGTAAAGCCCAATTGTGGTGGTGTGACTGTAAAGTGACTCACGTGTTTGAATACTTAATCAACAACAGGTGGCACTGTTCAGGAAGGCTGTGACAGCTTCAGGAGGGGAACCTTGCAGGAGGAAGGATATCACCAGCGCCAGGTGTTAGACCCTAGCCCTGCTTGCCATTTTCTGTTTCTTGCTCCATGTTTTTCTAGCCATAATGAACTTTGCTCAAAACTGTAGGCCAAAAATAAATGCTTTCCATCCACAGGATGCTTCTATTCAGATGTTTTGTCCCTTCTACTCAGTGGATTCCTCTGGAATCGCCTCTCTTCCTCTTTGCCTGGTCATAACTGACGATATCCTGCCCTCTGCTTTCAGAACACACTCTAAGGCACAGTCACTCCTAGCAGCTCTAACTACATAAAGTTTATTTATACCCATGTCCCATGGCTAAAAGAGATCTTTAGGCAACCCACAATACAGTCCAAAGAGTATTTTCATCACGGGGAGACAAGCAGTGAAACAGACTGTGTTGATTTCACTAGAAATGCCCATTATCCCAAAGCAGAGTAAACCCAGGGCCATCTCTGCTTTCTACTTCCTCCTACCCCTCCTCTGTTCGGACACTGCACCTCCAATCTCGGATGCATTAAAAAACATAACCTATTCTTTTCCTTTTCTTTTTTTAACTAAACGGGCTCAACTTAAGGTCAGCCTCTTCTGCTATACTAGCTCCTATTATGGAGAGAATAAAGGAGAGATGGCTTTTAAAAAGAGAGGCCGTTTTTAATGGCAGTCTCTGAACAGTGGCCTATTGTACTTGAAGGGATTCATGATAAAGCTTGCTGTCAACCGACAGTAACATCAATGTCAGAGCACAAAGGGATGGGTGTCCCTCAATAGTGGGTCATCCCTGGGCTGTTAACCAGTACTGGCCAGCTCTGCCATGTTGGAGGACCGCTACTGCTCAGGACAACTGTGTGAGTCCAGACAGAGAAAGAGCAGAGCTAGGAAGGAAAGGCTCTCTCCCCCTTCTCTTCCTTGTCTCTCCATGTTTCTTTCTCTCCTCTTTCTCCTCCATCTCTTCCCACTCTCTCCTCTTTCTCTTTTTTCTGTATCTTTTCCCTCTCTTGTCTCTTCTCTCTCTTTTCCACTCTCCCCTTTTCCCACTCCTCTCCTCTCTCATCTCTGTCTCTCTCTCCTGCTTCCAGCATCCCTTCTTTCCTCTTTCCCATCTCTCTCTTCTCTCCCTTTCTTTCCTTACTCTGCCTCTTTCATGCCTTTTCCCCCTTTGTCTTTCTCTTTGCTCTTTCCTCCTCCAGTTTCTCCTCTGTCCAAACTCTCTCTCTCTCTCATATGCCTCTTCTGTTTCTTTTCTGTTCCCCCTCTCTCTCCTCTGTAATCTCTCCTTTCTCTCTCTTTTTTCTGCTTTCTAATCTCTCTGTATCTCCATTTTCTCTCTCTTTCTCCTCTGACTCTTCTCCCTCTTCTGTCTCTACACTTCCTCTCTTCTTTACTCTTTCCTTCCCCTTCCTCTTTTGCCCTCTTCCTCTCTCCTTCCCTCTCTCCCCTCTCTCCCTCCATATATACACATAGGAACACATTCCATGTTGATAAAGTCATTTATCACAGCTTAATGGTAAAGGGCTGGGGTCTGAGTTTTGTCTCTTTGTCAGATCTCTGCTGCCTGACTCAGAGCAGGTATGTTTGCTTTTCTGAACCTCTGTGTGCTTGTCTGAACTATAGACTAAATCATACCCACAAATCTATAGGGTATTTTACAGATAAAATGAAGTGATTTGTGGAGAAAGCTTGGTACTGTGACTCATTGGACTAAGCACTCACAACAGCAGTACTGACTTAAAACTCTCAGTAACAATACTGAGCATGCCCAGTTACAATCATGCCGGCTACCGCTATAGAGCTGTATGGTTTAGAACATACATCCTTGTTCTTGAGCTAACTGTCTTCACCTCACCTTTCTGTCAAGGAAACAGGACATCTACTCCTTCAACTGCTTTCCATGTGAACTCAGACAGCTGACAGGATGGGCCTCAAATAACACCAGAGACCAGCGGACAGCATTAGAACTACAGAAGTGACCATCTAATTCTAGACAAGTGTTTGTCCCACTATTTGCATTGTTTCTCTAACTGCTAAGGATTGGAAGACTGGTGTATGTCTAGAGAGATCTTAGGGGACAACAAAACGAAGTGAGTTCTTGAGAATTTTTCAAAAAGAATCACAAGTTCAAGGACTGTGCTTTATTTGCAGAGTGGCTGTGTCATTTCTCAGGGAAGCCTGCATATGCCCAACTGCATATGCCTGATCAGGGGTTGGTCAGGAAAATGGGAAAAATGGAAGCGATGGGTTAAATGAGAGACTTTGTATCAATGAAACAGATGAGTAAAAAGAGGTCACCCAACTTTCTCCTCTGGCCTCTGCACACATGCCTACAGGGGATGTGCATCTTCACACACACACACACACATGCGTGCGCGCACGCACTCACTCACATGCATATGCTGCACACACATCACATCACACAACACATATACTCTATACACACAAACACACACACAGAGACATGCCAAAAAAAAAAAAAATCCAGGTGTGATGGCTTCCACTTGTAATCTCAGAGAAGGAAAAGCAGTGACAAGAGGACCCTAGAGGATCTCTGGCCAGGCTACCAGGTAAGTCCCATGCCAATGAGTAATATTGTCTCAAAAACAGTGGCTAATTACTGAATAAATGACTCGTGAGTTTGTCCTTCGCCTTGTACAAACACACATCTTCAAGCACATGGACGTGCACAAATTTTGCAAATGAAATAAGATAAAAATGTTATATATCCTAAGAAAACAGATGGGGGGATTTAATAAAAGTATACGATCAAGGGAAAGCTTGAGAATGTGGCTTTGGCTTCAAATTAAACAGTTAAAATGTCAGCTCCATTGCTGAGCAGGACAAGTGCTTGGCTAAGTCACTCCAGCTCTTCAAGCTCCTGTTTTCTTTCATGGAGCCAGGACTCTAATATCTCACACAGTGATTCATCAAAAGTTTCCATAAAGCACCTACTAGCACATCTGCACACAGCACTGGAGAGATGGCTTAGCATTTAAGGCATATGCCTGTGAAGCCTAAGGACCCAGGTTTGATTCTCCAGGTTCCATGTAAGCCAGATGCACATGGTGGCACATGCATCTGGAGTTCATTTACAGTGGCTAGAGGTCTTGGCGTGACCATTCTCACTCTTCTCTCTCTCTCTTTCTCTCTCTGTCTCTCTCCCTCCATCCCTCTGTCTCAAATAAATAAATGAAAATATTTTCAAACAAATAATGGTTATAGCATTGGGAAGACAGCAGTCCATAGCTCCCACTATAAACTTGGGTGGGTGCTGGTTTGAAGAGCAGAAGGCATGCTTTATATATCTTGAGTCTGCCTATGACCCAGCCTAGGGTCTGGAATCTGTGATGTGCTTAATAAAAACCAGTGAATAGATAAATGAAAAATGAAATCACTGGTGCAGACACACAGCCTGAGAGGGAAGGTTAAATCTCCATAAAAATCCATCATCGACACCCTCAAGGAACATATCTGGGAAGGTACTTAGTACCAGGTTGTGTTAAAGAAATCTTCATGGCTGACTTTAAAAAAAAATATTTTGAAGCAATAAAAATTTGTGAGATAGTACAAATAGAACAAAAAGGCAAGCAATCATTTCTACTTATATTCATGAGTCCATGTGACTTGCTTACACAAAGAAATAGAATGTTTAAAAAGGATATTATCCATTCAATCAGACATTTATTGTGAGTTCATTCAGAGACACATTCTAGTTTCTACTATGATTCAGTAATGGATTTGCATCCTAGGTACCCCAAAATGAAGACATGGACACTGCCAAGAAACCCTCAAACAACGGAAGAGGAAAAAATACTGATTGCTGGCTATGATCAAAATAAGACTTAGCACCGGGTGTGGTGGCAGCAACGCCTTTAATCCCAGCACTCAGGAGGCAGAGGTAGGAGGCTCACCATAAGTTTGAGGCCACCCTGAGACTCCATAGTGAATTCCAGGTCAGCCTGGGCTAGAGTGAGACCCTACCTCAAAAAAACAAAAATAAATAAATAAATAATAAATAAATAAAATAAGACATAGCATGTTATCTGGGGAACTAAGAGCCCCAAAATTAAAGATGAACACACACTTATTTTTACCAAAAATGCATCGAGCAATCCAGATGCACATGGTGGTGCACGCGTCGGGAATTTGTTTGCAGTGGCTAGAGGGCTTGGCATGCCCATTCTCTCTGTAGCTCTCTCTCTCCTTCTCTCTCCTTGCAGATAAACTTAAAAAAATAATTCCTAAGTTCAATAATGAATAACTTATCAATTACACACCTTTATTTTTTTAAATTAAAATAAAACATCCTCCCTCCAAAGTCATTAAAAAGTAATAATCCCTTGGGCTGGGGAGACTGCTTAGTGGTTAAGGTGCTTGCCTTCAAACCTAGGGACCCAGGTGCAATTCTCCAGTGCCCTCATAAATCCAGATGCACATGGTGGTGCACGCGTCGGGAATTTGTTTGCAGTGGCTAGAGGGCTTGGCATGCCCATTCTCTCTGTAGCTCTCTCTCTCCCTTCCTCTCTCTCTCTCTCTCTCTCTCTCTCTCTCTCTCTCTCTCTCTCTCTCTCTCTCTCTCTCTCTCTCTCTCTCTCTCTCTCTCTCTCTCTCTGTTCGTGGACATTATCTTTCCTCCCCTGGGTCTTCTACTCTCTGCACTGCCTGCATTTTAGGAAGGGATGTGTTCTTCCATCATGATGACCACAAACACCCCCATCTTCTTGCTTCTAACCCAATTCATTGTGCCAATTTCCACCTCAAGGTTTTATACTTTATCTCTATTTCTTTCTCCCATATTCCCTTTATCTCTATTTCTCTCTCCCTCCTTCCCTCCTCTCTCTCTCTTTCCATATTGTTTTTGTGTGTACATGTGCAGAGGCTCCATCTATCTTTTATTCAGGCAGGGTCTCTCACTTTCCTGGAACTCACCAATTATATTAGATTGCTTTATCATTGAGTTCCAGAGATCCACGTGCCTCCACCTCCCCAGCAATGGGCTTGTAAACACATATCTCCATTCTCAAATTTTACACATGTACTGACAATCAAACCTAGATCTTCACTTTTGCAAGTCTAATACTTCACAGCTGTGCTATCTCCCTAGCCTGCTCCCCACCCCACCCCACTATAAGTGTCTGACCTGAGTTACACTGCTTGCCTTGGACCAGATTCTCAGCCATTGACAGAGGTCAGATTTGGGGATTATGATTGTTTATATTGATAGTCATCTGGACAGGACCTAGAATCACTAGGAAGCAGACATGTGGGAAAGCTAATGAGGGATAATCTATACTAGGTTAGCTTCTAGGCATGTCTGTGTGTGGGGATTACCTTAACTAGATTAATTGAGGTGGGAAGACCCAACTTTACTATAGGCAGCACCATTCTAAAGGGTTGGGTCCTGGATGTTGTACAGTGCAGACAAGTGGCTGAGCATCAGCATTCATCACTCTCTGCTTCCTTACTGTAGATTGAATGTGAGCAGATCTAATTGATGCTCCTGCCATCACGCCTGTCTTCCCCACCATGATAAACGATAACCTGGAACTATAAGCTGAAATAAGCCCTTCCTTTCTTCAGTTGCTTTTGCAGGCATTTGATCACAGCAACAAGTAAAGTAATTAATACAAGGATTGTCTGATTGGTCAGTTCTGCCTCATGGGCCATATCTATGATCCTGGTGGGTCCACCACCAATAGCTGTTCCTCCAGGATTAAAGCATGGAATATGGTGTACTGCCGTTTGTTGCAGACATGGTTGTTGGGTGGACGAAGACAGCAGAGGACTCCTTTGGAAGCAGAGGGAGGGGGGAGACACCAGACACAACTAGAGTAAAAATTCTAATGTGCTTTCCAAACCTCCAAAAGCACTAAGAATTTTGAGACTCAAATTGCTTTTGTTTCTTCCAAATCAACACAAGTTTCTGAAATACAAAGAACAAAATCTCCTCAACGACATGAAGTTGTGGAGTGGAATTGAAAGGGCAAAGAGAACAATTCCAACTCATGTAATAGTTTCAAATGAAAAAAAAAAATAGTAGCTGTCTCCTAGGAACAAATACACGCATATGCAGCATGCATTTTCTCCAGTGCCAGTACTAATAACAGTGTCAGAAGACTCTGACGTAAGCAGGAAATCCACCTTTGCTTCCTGTGATATGGCTGTCAACTATTAGGTCATATGGTGGTTTTGAATTGAACCAATGTATGTGGCTTTATATGTTAAAAGGACACTATTCCTTCAATATTTTATTTCTACTGATAAACACATTCTGAAGTATGTGCACTTGTATTATGAATTTTTAGAGCTTTACTATTATTGGACAAATTCAAAGCACAGTACAATAATAGTACATCGGAGTCAAAATGCAAATGAGATCTGAGATGAGGAGAAGTTTGCTGTATCAAAATGATACAGACTTCACGGAGGATGCAATACATTTATACAACAGGCTGATTTGGACAGATCACCACAATCAATTAACGATTGTCATAGAACAGGAGGTTTAGGTATATCCCAATTCAAGTACAGCCTTCTAGTGCTGATATTTGAAAATGTGCAGAATATATGCACACATAATAAGTATACAAATAAATGTGTACATATAAAGATGTACGTGAATCAAGATTTGATATTAAGATACAACAACCATCTCTGAGAGGTGAATTAGTTCCCTATACTAAAACATCAATTTGGGGCTGGAGAGATGGCTTAGTGGTTAAGGCACTTGCCTGTGAAGCCTGAGGACCCAGGTTAAGTTCCAGAGTACCCATGTAAGCCAGATGCACAAGGGGGTGCATGTGTCTGTAGTTCATTTGCAGTGGCTGGAGGCCTTGGCATGCCCATTCTCTCTCTAATAAATAAATAAATAAATAAATAAATAATTTAAAAAATTTAAACTTCAAATTGTATTCAATTATAATACTTATAGATAGTTTTAAATCTATGCAAAACACCACTGACAGTTTTTATGTGTGTGCATGTTCATATACACAGGTGCCCTTGTGGGTAGTACGTGCATTTGTGCATGTACAGGCCAGAGGACAACCTCGGGTCTTGTCCACCAGAACCATCCACCTTTGTATAGGACGTGTTCTTCCAAAGACCTGGAATCACTAAGTAGGTGCTGCAATCAGGTTCATGCTATTGGCAGAAAACACCAAACCAAAAGTGGCTTCTGGGAAGAAAGTGTTGAGTTTGGCTTACAGACATGATGGGAAGCTCCACTATGGCATGAGCAGAGGGTGGGCATCACCTCTTGACCAACGTCAGATGGGCAACAGCAACAGGAGAGTGTGCTAAGCACTGGCAAGAGGAAGCTGGATGTAGCAGCCATAAGCCCGTGCCCAACAATACACCACCTCAATGAGGCTTCAATTCCCAAATAGCCACCAGCCGAAGACCTAGCATTTAAGCCACCACAGTAGGTAACCCTGGATGGCCTGTGAGTCCAAGAGATCCTCCTGTCTCTATCTCCTGAGTACTGGAGGTTACAGACATGCACTATGAGGGCTGGAATTAAATACATACACACACACACACACACACACACACACACATATATATATATGTTTGAGAGAGAAACAGAGAAAGAAGGAGTGATGGAAGGAGATAAAAAGACAATGAAAGAGAAAATGGGTGTACCAGGGCTTCCTGCCACTGCAAACAAATTCAAGGACATGTGCCACTTTTTACTTCTGGGTTTACATGGGCACTGGGGAATTGAACCTGGTATGTCAGGCTTTGCAAGCGAGCATCTTTAACCGCTGAGCAATCCCTCCAGTCCCGTGGCTGGCATTTTTATACAGGTTCTGCGGCTCAAACTCAGGTCCTCATGCCACCTGAGCCTTATCCCCGGTCCCTTAAAACACATTCTCTGACCTCTCCTGCTACATCTGCTGCTGCTTATTTCATCCATGAAAACCCCAGCGGGAATTCCCTGCCTGGCACTGGTGTGTGGAGAGACGGGCCACATGCTTTTCTCAAGGTACCATGTTTACAATGCTCAGGCCCCTCTGCTAGATGCCAGCTGATTAGGAGAATTTGTGGGAAAGTACCCGCAGTGATTGAAACACCCATTTAATACATTTTAAGTGCCTGAAATGCTCAGCTTCCTTGATTGGTGTTGATTGTTTCCATTTGATTTATTTCCCCTGTATCTGTGTTCATTAAATTACTTAATGTTACAGCCACCCTACGGTTGCTACTCTGTTCAACTCTGTGTCTTTGGGAGTGTTCTAACGCAGGCTGCTGCTTCAGAGCCAAGCCGGCTTTACTATCTGAGAGAGGGCTATTGCTCCCAGAATGTACTTATGAGGTCAATTATCTTTCAAAAGAAACTCCAACAGTCAATGTATGACTGTTTTTTTTTTATTTTAGTTATTTATGGCTTCTATTCTTAGTAATGGTCTTATTATTTTTGACAATTTATTAGCAATCATGGGCAGATCTGTAATGTGATATCCAAGGCTCTCAACAGTATGTTTGATCTGCCACATTTTCAAAGTTTACCACCCAAGTGGACAGCTAGAGCAGGCAAATGACCTTCCAGCAGTCTATAAGCCATGTGCCGTTGTGTGTATTAAACATACTTGCCTCATTGGACATTTCAGTAATGGGCAGCCTAAATGGAAATTTTCTTCCTTTGGGTATTTTCTTTGATCTGGCCCAGGGAAGGTAGAAGACTGAAATTGCTCATTATTAACTCTTTGTATCACAGACTGCAAAGATTTGTAAAAGAGTGACCAAGATGGGCTGAAAGATTGTGTGTGCACATTTATGACCCCGAGCTTCACTGGGAATGAGAAACCCTGATCAGTGACTGGAGGAGGAACTTAGGAGCAAAAGCCACTGTCCTTGGAGTAGCAGGGACTCAAGAGGAATGAAGAGGGGCTGGAGAGATGGCTTAGCGGTTAAGCGATTGCCTGGAAGCCTGAGGAACCCGGTTCGAGGCTCGATTCCCCAGGACCCACGTTAGCCAGATGCACAAGGGGGCACACGCGTCTGGAGTTCATTTGCCGTGGCTGGAGGGCATGGCGTGCCCATTCTCTCTCTCCCTCTCTCTCTCTCTCTCTCTCTGTCGCTCTCAAAAAAATAAAAATTTAAAAAAAGTTTAAAATAAAAAGAGGAATGAAGAGAGCAGAATGTGTGCAGTCAGTGGACATTGTGAGCACACACAGCATATAAGACATACAACATATATAACATACGCATATTTCTGATGTCAAAACTCAGCTGAAATAAGGTAGTGTTGGAACTTGGTCAAGTAAAATAAATTACCTAGGTGAAGCTGAGCTGTGAAGACCTTGGATCACAATTCCTTGGAAATATGACTACTTCTCAACATGATAATAACACTTTTACAGGGGAAAAAAAAATCACAATACATGAAGTCCATTGTAACTGAAGTGACCATATTGCATGTGGTCTAGTGATGCATACTTTAGGGGGTGATGTTTTAATAGAGATGTGAAACAAGTCTCAAAAGTGATAGAATGGTGAATTTCAACCTTCACACCATCACACAAAAGAGAGAGGGACACTCACACATACGCCCTGCCCCAAGTGACCTGGGACTAAGATGGTTCACCGTGCCTCAGTTCAAAGCCAGGGTCCAACTTCAGATCTATCTCAATAAGCTCAGAGATAGTGAGTGTCCTTTGCAGAATATCATGTATATGTCTTTATAAGTAGAAAATGTCTAATGTACAAATGTGAAAAAAAAAAGGGTGAAGGAGATCAACACAGAGAACAATCAACTTCCACCAAATCAGATATCAGAGACACAGAGAGCTCCCAACACCTCATCACTGAAGCAAGACTCAAAATGAACCCAATATGTCTCAGGGAAATTTTACACAAGAGGGGGCAGAAATAATGTCAGAACCACATGTTGGGTCATGAGACACAGAGACATTTTCTCCTACTCATAACTGTGGGCTAACTCCACAATGCATGACCCATATACTTCAACAAGGAGGGGTCAGGGGTAGGGGGTAGGACATGGAAGAGCCTCACAATGGTACCAACTTGACTGTATTCACTGAGTACAAAACTAATTAATAAAAAATATAATAAATAAATAAACCAAACAGGGTTACACAAATGTTCCTCTCATGTGACTAGTACTCACTGTAAGCCTTGCATTCAAATGGCAGATGAAATTTATCCAATACATTCTCCCTATAAGATACTGTGTTAGGCACTGTGGGGTCCGCAGACATTGTACTGAGATAGACCCTAAGAGAAAAGTTTTCACTCTGCTAGAAGATTGTCATAGTAAATGACAAGAAAGCCATCATTTAGTGACCCAGGAACTGTCATTCACACCACCAATTCATTTACTCCAGTCCACAAGTAAGTGATCATGATGCCTGAATGTATGTATGTATGTATGTGCATATGTGTATATGTATGTATGTATATATATCTCACACATACATACACATACATCATTACCAGTTCTGCACCCATGGATTTAATCAAGTACAGGTCAAACATAGTTTACCCACTGTCAATGGACAATGGCTAATAACTGGCGAAAGCTCAAAGGCTAAGTGACTTTTGAGTGTTCAACACAGGCCATCTATACCAGACACTCCTCAAGGGACACTGTGGAAGAGAGAGCACAAAGGATCGTCAGAGCCTGAGGATGGGAAGGAATGCTGTGAAACGCTGACTTCTGGGCATGACATGGTCACCATACTCTTGAACTTGCAGCAGCTGTGGTGACCTGCATAACACCACCTGCAAGTGATGGGGCCTGTCAGAATTGCCCCATACGTGAGCAAGGGGCTTGTGAAGCTCTCTCCTTACATGGGAGCTGTTGGCAGTTAATCATTGGTGGGGGAAGAAAAGTCATGTTCTTCAGTGCTGAGCCACTGGTCAGCCATCCATGCTCCTTAAATAACCCCCACCCATGCTCCTCATGCAAGGAACACACACTAGGGCTGGAGAGATGGCCTAGCATTTAAGGCACTTGCCTGCGAAGCCTAAGGACTCATGTTCAATTCTCCAGGTCCCATGTAAGCCAGATGCACGGTGAGACAAGTGTGCATCTGGAGTTCAACTGCAGGGGCTGGAGGCCTTGGTGTGCCAATTCTTTCTCTTCCTCCCCCCTTTCCTTCCTCCCTTTCCCTCTCCCTCTCTGTCTTGCATAAAAATGGCCAGTCTGCTGGGCTTGCCTCAAAAAAATTTTTTTAATAAAGAACACTAAATTCAGTGGGTTACACACACACACACACACACATTAAAGTGGAAGAGGGACTAGTAATTTGGGAGAAAAAAAAGGCCTAAGCATTAACAGGATGGGGATGAGAGGGTAATGGAAGTAAATGTGATCAAAATATATAATTCACATGTATGAGATTGTCATTAAGTAAGTTAATTTTTAAAAAGGAAAGAGATTGCTTAGTGTTTAAGATGCTTGCTTGCAAAGCCAAAGGATTCAGGTTCAATTCCCTAGGACCCACGAAAGCCAGATGTAGAAGGTGGCACACATGTCTGGAGTTTGTTTGCAGTGGCTGAAGTACCTGACATCCTCATTCTCTCTCTCTCAAATAAATAAATAAATAAATAAATAAAATATTAAAACAAAAACTCATAGATCTTTTTGCTTGTTGTTTCCCTAACAATATAGTATAGTATCTCTTTATATAGCATTCACTTTGTTATAGGTATCACACATCATCTAGAGATACTGAAAAATCTTGAGATTACTTGTGGTACCATTCATAGTTCTTTTTTTTTTTTTTTTTTTTTTGTTTTTGTTTTTTGAGGTAGGGTCTCACTCTGGTCCAGGCTGACCTGGAATTCACTATGGAGTCTTAGGGTGGCCTCGAACTCACGGCAATCCTCCTACCTCTGCCTCCCAAGTGCTGGGATTAAAGGCGTGCGCCACCACGCCCGGCTCAAATGTGTAGCCCAGGCTGGCCTCGAACTCCTGATCCTCCTGCCTCCGCCTCTTCAGCAATATCCTACCGGCATGCGCCACCACAACCGGCCATAGTTCTTTCATACATAAAGTATATGTAGATTATATGCAAATAATGTGCCACATTATGTAAGGAACTAAAATGTTTTCAGGTTTGCAGATCGCAGAATCGACCTCCTATGGACACTAAGGGATGCCTGATGGTCAGTGGGGGACAGGGCTTAGGATGTTTCATTTATTCCAAAAAATCTTGCCCCTTATTACATAATGAAATAATTCAATGGGTGGGAGAGGCTTTTAAAACCCAGGGATGAGGGGCTGGAGAGATAGCTCACTAGTAAAGTACTTTCTTCACATTGTTTTATAATCTTTCAAGCTGATTCTAACTTAAAGTCAAGGTCTAGAACCATTAATATATGCTTAATGATCTTGCATGTGGGTCTTGAACTCTAGATAGGGTTTGGATGGATGGAGACATCAAAAGCCAAGTGCCATGAAACCCAGGGCTTCACCTCTAGGTGACCTTTCCATGAACAAACAGAAATATACAGAAGGTGATGGGAGATGGTTTTGATAAGAAAGAGGCTCTGGGATTAAAGGCAAACAAAACAAGATAGTTTCAAAAGGAAAAAGTTAAGCCCTCTCTCGAAACTACCAGAATTTCTGTTTATACCTGCTGCCATTACTGTAAGGGCCACATGTTGCTCCCTTCTAGACCCCAACCCTCAGGTAAACAGCTCTACTTCCCAACAACCCTGTAAGGCAGGTATATCTTCTGTTCCTAAGGAAAGGGGGTCAAAGAAGGAAACTAACACACATCATCAGTTTACCATGTTGGTAAGTGAGCAAGCTGGGCCTAGACCATGTAGAATCCCAGCGTGGCCCACACGCTCAGTACAATGCATGCTTCCCATGAAGAAACAGCACATCGTGGCCCACACACTCAGCACAATGCATGCTTCCCATGAAGAAACAGCACATCATGGCCCACATGCTCAGCACAATGCATGCTTCCCGTGAAGAAACAGCACATCGTGGCCCACACGTTCAGCACAATGCATGCTTCCCATGAAGAAACAGCACATCATGGCCCACACGCTCAGCACAATGCATGCCTCCCGTGAAGAAACAGCACATCATGGCCCACACGCTCAGCACAATGCATGCTTCCCGTGAAGAAACAGCACATCATGGCCCACACGCTCAGCACAATGCATGCCTCCCGTGAAGAAACAGCACATCATGGCCCACACGCTCAGCACAATGCATGCCTCCCGTGAAGAAACAGCACATCGTGGTCCACACGCTCAGTACAATGCATGCCTCCCATGAAGAAACAGCACATCGTGGCCCACACACTCGGCACAATGCATGCCTCCCATGAAGAAACAGCACATCGTGGCCCACACGTTCAGCACAATGCATGCTTCCCGTGAAGAAACAGCACATGGTGGCCCACACGCTCAGCACAATGCATGCTTCCCATGAAGAAACAGCATATCATGGCCCACACGCTCAGCACAATACATGCCTCCCGTGAAGAAACAGCACATCGTGGCCCACACGCTCAGCACAATGCATGCCTCCTGTGAAGAAACAGCGCATCGTGGCCCACACGCTCAGGACAATGCGTGCTTCCCATGAAGAAACAGCACATCGTGGCCCACACGCTCAGCACAATGCATGCTTCCCGTGAAGAAATAGCACATCGTGGCCCACACGCTCAGGACAATGCGTGCTTCCCATGAAGAAACAGCACATCATGGCCCACACACTCAGCACAATGCATGCCTCCCGTGAAGAAACAGCACATCGTGGCCCACACGCTCAGCACAATGCATGCCTCCCATGAAGAAACAGCACATCGTGGCCCACACGCTCAGCACAATGCATGCTTCCCATGAAGAAACAGCACATCGTGGCCCACACGCTCAGCACAATGCATGCCTCCCATGAAGAACAGCAATCGTGGCCCACACGTCAGCACAATGCATGCTTCCCATGAAGAAACAGCACATCGTGGCCCACACGTTCAGCACAATGCATGCTTCCCATGAAGAAACAGCACATCGTGGCCCACACGCTCAGCACAATGCATGCCTCCCATGAAGAAACAGCACATCGTGGCCCACACGCTCAGCACAATGCATGCCTCCCATGAAGAAACAGCACATCGTGGCCCACACGCTCAGCACAATGCATGCCTCCCAAGAAGAAACAGCACATCGTGGCCCACACGCTCAGCACAATGCATGCTTTCCATGAATCAACAGCACATCCTTCCCTCTTCTACTTCTATTGTTTCATAAATTTCACTTCTCAAAACACAACCCTCTGTTTTAGCAAGATAACAAAGAGAGGATACTTCACAAAATCGGTGGGAAGATGTGTATGTATAAAGACTCACTTGCTTGTTAAGATATTAATGTCTACCATTATTGTGGTTCAGGGGAACAAAAGTATTGTTTAGACATTTCATTTTGCTGAGGGATTGTCTGGGTAAGTCATTCATTTTGCATTTGTAGTGGTTAAGACCCCTGCAGTTGTTCAGGGATGGGACAGAATGGAATAGCCAGCACTAGGGACTTGTGGCCAGTTGTAATCTGTATGCAAAAATGTGTCCCCTATATGACCTCAGACAACATGATTATGTGCTCTGAGCCCTGATTTACTCAACCATACAGTGGAGGGAAAAAAATGGAACCCAATAGATCTGTAACAGGTTCATTTTTAAAACCTATACTTAACACAAAAGAGCACCTGATAAAAACTTCCTAAGAACAAAGTGAATATTTATTCTAGGTCACTCACTGTGGTAAGCTTGTCTTAGATGAGCTTCACAGGTCAATGAGGCAGGTAACATTATTAGTCCCATATCACCGTTGAGACCAAGGCACAGGACGGTACAGAAAGGTCTCCAAGGTCAAGGTCATAGTAGCAAGAACTGAATTCAGCCAGGGCTGATTCTAGAACCTGTTGCTTCAAAGGCCAAAGCTACAAGAAGTCACACGTTGCTCTCTGTATGTGTGGTGTGTGGATGCGTATTCATATGTGTGTGGGTAGCATGTGTGTGCAAGCACACAAGCATGCATGTGTCAGTACATGTCCCAGAGATGCCCTGTCTCCAACTTGTACATGCTAGGATTGCAGGTGGGCCAGCACACCCAACCAAACTCCAGTCTTCCCCACTTGCACAGCAAGTGCTCATCTCCCCAGCATACTGCTCTGTTTTACTAGGAAAACAAGGCGGGCAACTTTTATTTTCTTAGCAGAATACACCAGAGCAGTGCAGAGCCTCTGCCCCAGTGAACTGTGGTACAATGCCCAAAGTAGGAAGCTGACATTGATGCCATCTTCAGACCTTGCCCAGATGTGTGTGTGTGTGTGTGTGTGTGTTTGGTACATGTTGGTGAAAACTTAACCTATGCTTAGAGTGAAGTAGTCATCGCAACCCAAATGAAGATACAAGAACTTTTCTACAACACTAAAGAACTCCCTTGGCTCCCTCGTCCTATTCCTTCCCAAGCTTCTTTTCCTTCAATGATTCCCACAGAGGCTCATGTGTCACCTACTCTGTCACCCAGGTCACTCATGGGAGGGGTTGTCTTCTAGGTCCCTTAAGATGCAGAAACCTACCGCACTTCTGTAGTCTCCCTCTTGATGCCTCAGCCCAATCTTCCCCTCTCTCTACTCATTCACTCAAAGTTAATTCCTGCCTGGGGAGATGGCTCAGAAATTAAAGGTGCTTGCTTGCAATGCCTTCTAGCATGGGATCAATTATCCACATAAAGGCAAATGCACAAATTTTGGCACATGCATGTGGATTTCACTGGTAGCAGCAAGAGGCCCTGGCACTCCCATGTTCTTTCTCTCTTTCTCTCTCTCTGTTTCTCTCAAAAATAAATAAATAAAATATTATTTTCAAACCTACTTCTGAATGTTGCTATTTGTAAGATAACACCAGGTTTGGAAGTAGGGAGGATCAATTAAATTAATAAAACTAACCCTTAGTTTATATACCTTGGAGTTTTGTAGGGAAGATGATGATATTGAAAACAAATATATATATATATATATATATATATATATATATATATATATGTATGTATTTTTCCAACCAAGATAAATGTTCCAAAGAAAAAGTTCATATTTTAAGACAGCAGATAATAACTTAAGTTTCTCTAAAACAGTGACAAAAGAAATGTTGGAGAGTGGTAGACACTCATCAGCCAGCTAAGTGTATGCATGGTAAAGGTGGATGTAATCATTTTAATGTTGAATGCTTCAGTATAAGTTCGTTTGTTTGAATGCTTGGTCTTCAGCTGGTGGCACTGTTCAAGAAGGTCCAGGAACCTTTAGGAAGTGGAGCCTTATTGGAAGAGGTAACTGGGATCAGGCCTTGTTGGAGGTGTGATCCAGCCTGGTCTCTCTGCTTCCTCCTTGCGTATGTAATGAGCTGGAGCCTGCCCCTACCCTGCCTTCCTGGCCATAACGGGTATTCCTTAAGTTTCTCTGGTCATGTTCACAGCAACCAGGAATAGAATTGGTGAGTCCAAATGGCCAATGGAATGTTGGTATAACTTGAACAGGTGAACATGTCATGAGGGTACTTCCATTCACAAACGATGGAAACAGGGGTAAAGGCTGGAAGACAGCTTAGCCAATAAAGGGTTTTCTTCTGTGTTAATTTTTCTTTCAGAGATAGGGTTTCACTGTAGCCCAAGATAATTGGAATTCACTCTGTAGTCTCAGGCTGGCCTTCAAACTCAAGGCAATTCTCCTACCTCTGCCTCCCAAGTGCTTGGATTAAAGGTATGTGCCACCATTCCTGGCCATTTTTTAAAATATTTATTTATTACAAGCATGAGGGATTGAGTTGAATCCATAGCACTGCATAAAAATGTGAGAAGAGGTGGCATGTGCCTACAATCCCACTGCTGGGGAGGCAGAGACAAGAGGTTCCCAGATGTTCACTGGCAAATAGCTCTACGCAACAAGGTGAGCTCAGATCCATGAGAGACCCTGTGTCAAGAAAAGATGGATACCCAAGGAATGATGCCCAAGGTTTCCCTCTGTCCTCCACACTCAAAAACATCCATATGTGCATGTACACACAGACACACACACACACACACACATGTACACACACACATATGCACAGATGCTTTACACAGTCATCATTTTGCCTCTCCACATGCTCAAGGCAACAGCATTCCTCCCACATCAAGATTATCAAGTTTCCATCTTGGAAGCAAGTCACAGACATCACCTTCACACAACTTGATCTTGGACTTCTCAGCCTACATACCTGTGAGAAAGTAAATTCCACATACACACACACACACACACACACACACACACACACACACACAAAAGGCTGAATGGGGAAATCAGAGGTTTCAGGGAAGTGGTGGGAGACCTAAACAGCAGAGTGGGAGGGACCGTGGAGGAGGCAGCAAAACCAAAGTGGCTAGTTTACGGAGAGTGAATGGGCAAACACTGAGGGCTGATGTCCTCTAAACCTAGCAAGGTCTTGCTGGCCACAAGAAAGAACTCTGTCTCCTCCAGAGACCAAGCTGAGCTCCTAACCCCTGAAGGCTTTTCACAGAGTGACAGATGGACGGGGTCAATGTGGAGAATGGGAGACAAGGTGGGAACAGAGGTCATTGAATCCGGGCACATTTTCAAGGGAGACAGGGATTTGGATGAGGACTGTACAAACCAAGGATGTAAGCGAAGTTGATTGGATGAAGATCTTCCTTCAGTGGTCTCTTTGGTTTTGTTTCAGCCGGTCCTGACTCACCTTCAAAATGGTGACTAAAAGATTATCTCCCAAATGCCGCCGATACCCAGCGATTCAAGGTGGATTCTAGAGTCAATCATGACCCATGACTTGCTCATCTGGCCTCACTCACCCTCCAGCCTACTCTCCTTCTATTATACCCACCCCAACGCTCAGCCCTGTGAACCACAGGTGTTTCCCTGGTCAGATCTCTAAACCCCTTCATGGGGCTCAGCAAGGGAGCTATGTCCTTTGTTTACACAACAAGGCTTCCCTGGCCATATTGACATCACCGCACGTGTGCCGGAAGAGCTCACAGGGTAAGTGTCACATACACAGAAATAAGCCCCGCCCACAGATAGCTCTGCCAACTTGCATCCGGCTCATAGAAGATACTTCTTACCAACCACAGAGAAGAAGTCAAACCAAGAGCCACTGCATTCGTGGAGTTTTGAATAAGGGAGGTGGGAGAGAATGGATAGAACATGAAACTGTGATGGATCCTAAAGATTTTAAAGACTACAATCTTGTTTTCTGTCTGGATGTCTACTACTAGGATTCAGGAATATTTTCCTAGGCACCTGTTAATCTCCAACGTAAGAGGCAGCTCCTCTAGGGTCAGGGTGGGGCACAAATATTCCCACACCACAACCTCCCAAAGCTGAAACACAGTTGAACATCAGCAGGGAGCTCCAAGAGCTCTCACACTTCAGAAAGTAAATGATAAAACGCTCTACTTCCATTTGATTTCATTATTCAAACGCACATGCGTTTCCTAGTACGAGGAAGCCCTCCCCTGGATTCTTTTGAGAACCAGCAGCAGCTCTCCAGACCTAATTCCATAAATAGTCTGTGAGCGTTCTGACTCCTGGCACTAGTGCAGAGCTCAGGTCCCTCCCAGTGTGACATTCCATCCACCCAGCCTGGACTCACACCACATTCTCGTCTCCTCAGGAAACAAACGGCTCCTGAGCTCTTACCCTGCTGTGCCCAATTATTTCGCTGCCCTTGCAAAATGAGCACTTAGGCATTCAGTATATTTTTAAGGAAATGGATCAGCATGATTATTGTGGGAAATACAGAGCTCACAGAGGAATAGGGCAAATTATGAATTTCAGGAAATATTGGTCTCTGTATATTAATCACACCAATAATATTGCAAATGAGAGAAGGATAAGGATAAATTCACTTCCCTACCATGCACGGTTTGCTTTGTTGGCATACTCTGGAATCACGGTACAGAGTGTTGTTTTGATGTATTTATTCCTGTCTTGATTGTCTTCAATTAGTGGTGTGTTATTAAAAATCAGACATATCCACATAAATATAATATGTATATGTATGTATCTCCAGAAGCAGAAAGCCAAAGAGCTACAAATATTTTTTTTCTAAGTGTAAGCCATCAAAAACATTGTGTTAAGAAATGAAGGGTCATTACAGAATAGCAAATATACAATGTACATAACTGTATTTCCTATTTCCAAGCCTGTGACAGACATAATTAATCACTATAGAGATCCCAAGCGGTCTTAGATGCCTCCTCCCACAAGACACTTACCCATCAACCAGAGCGGGCATCGCTGTAATCTAGATAGCTGACTCCTGGGCAAGTAGAGGCATCTTGCCAAATATGTTTGGTGACTAAGCCAAGCTGAGGATCCACATCTCACACCCCTGCTGGTGTTCTCAAAGTACGCCTACAGCAGGCACCCTGTCCTTGCCTAGCACCTGAGTGTCGAGGAGAATGTCTAGGAAGTGTTTGTGAAACTGAGAAGAGCTGACGTGGAGTCGCCTCACCGAGACAGCATGGAAGTCGCCACTCACTACCTCATCTGTCCACATACTCTAAGGACCCGTACTAGGAATAGCACCTCTTGGCTTCTTTTTTCCTCTTTTTTAGCTTGTGTGGGTCTACTGAGATGTGCAGGGCTTGTGGCGTGGGGATGATGGTGTGTATGTGTGTGGTGTATACACGTGTATATTGCCCTTGCAGCACCCCATGCACTCATCTGGGGGCGGTGCAGAGCAGAAAGTCAGGTGACCCCACTCCATCACCCTTCCACTCATAATCTGATCTACAGACTCTTCCTGATCCTGGAGCTTGCAATTTTTTTTTTTTTCATGAACTTAGGTGGCTCTCAGGTCTCGCCTCCCACGGGACTAGGGTTACAAATTAGTGTGGCCGCACCCAGACATTTATGTGGGTCATGAGGATCTAAGTCAAGCAGTTACTCCGGTCTCCTCTGGCTCTAATGCTTGTACAAGAAGTGCTTAGTCACTGAGCCATCTCTCTAGTTCTCATTATTTTGACACATGTGTAGTATGCATACTGTGTGTGTGTGTGTGTGTGTGTGTGTGTGTGTGGTCTATGCACGTGTGCTTCCAGATGCATGCACCCTGTGTGCACATGTGCGAAGACTAAAGGAAGGAGTCAGGTGTCCACCTCTATTGCTCTTCTGCCTTATTTCTCTGAGTCAGAGACTCTCACTCAGCCTGAGTGCCCCATTATTTGACGAACTGGATGACTAGGGGGTCCCAACAATTCTCCTGTTTCTGCCCCCTCACCACTGGAACTTCAGACATGTGGGGCCATGCCCAGCTTCTCACATGGGTGCCATGTGGGTAACACTCAGGCCTTCATGCTTGCACAGCAAGTGCTCTTACCTGCTGAGCCATCCCCCTGGCTATCTGCTTGCTTTTAGTATGTGCACACCCACACTTCCACCCTAAATCCTGGTTTTATTTTTATTTTTTCCCTACGTGGCTGCAGCCTTCTCAAATTCAGATTTCACTTTAATTATCACCTTTCCACAATGTCTAAGTCAACCTACTTCTAATTCATTTCTACTTTAATACTACAGGATGTCTGACATCTATCCCAAATTAACAGACACCGAAGATTCCTGGCTCAGTATTTGTTTTTCCTCTCACAAGATTCACAAGGCCACGTGTGTTATTCTCTACCGCTATCTAGCACTCTCTAGACCCCACAAAGCTAGAGGGTGGATGGTGCACACCACATGACCCTGTGTTACGTTGTCTTAGTACTTGAACCTGATCACCGTGTTCTGTGCACATGTACATCCAGGCATTCCTCTGGGAGTCACCTATAAGGAGGATCTTCCTCCCTTAAGGCTCCTACTTAAATTGCTCAGTTAGACAGACAGAGGTCTCCTTAATTACTCTGAGCAAAGAAATGAAATCCCTAACCTCAGCTCTGGCATCAGACTACCCGGTGCCTCCTTCCACTTGCTCCACGACCTGGCGGCACTGTCAATTGCTGAGCCATGGACCTGTGGCTGAAGCTTCGAGATGCTGGGTAGACTGTGGTTGTGAAAGCCACCCATGTGCCAATAGGAGGACATACATTCTCCAATGGGATTTCTTCTCATTGTCAACGCTGAGTCCTGCACTAAATAACTGTGAATCCTAGGCAGACATGTTACACCCTCGACTCTCCATGTATAAAATTAAGTAAGAATATTTTCCTCACAATTACACTAAGGTTACTATAATTAACAAGGTGATAATACCCACAATGTACCATATGCAGAATGGGGGCTCAATGTATAGTGGTGATTATAGCACTCTTATTTTTAATGCATTAAAATGAGTAACTTTAATCATTTCTAAAATTTTTATCTTCTATGCCCTAAGCATCTTTTTTTTTAATGAAAAATAAAGCTATTTGTATTCTGACATAAAGTCTTTTGCAAAGAAGGCAAGGTAAAAATCTATTTATTATTACCTACAATTTCCTGTTATTATTTCCATCATGTAAGCATCATCTTGACTTAGAAGGAGATTCACAGTCAAGTGTAGTGGAGGAAGGGCATTTTTTTTTGTCATACTCATTATACAAAAGAAGAATCATATCTTTTCTTGCTGTTTAAATGAGATCACTTTCAGCAGAACAAATGCTCCAGAATGTGCTACAGGCCACATTTTTACCAAAGGGATATTTCTCATTCTTAATTTCAAAGGCCAACAACTTTAAAATGTATGTATTCTCTATTTAAAGCTATTTTTCCCCCACAGTGGAAAGAACTACAACAAGGGAGCCTTTTCTATAAGTCTTCAAATTCTGGAAGGAAACCAACATTTACATTTGAGTTTGTATAGCATATTAAATTCATAGACATGTGAAATTTCTTCTGGTTTCTCCTCAGAAAGTACTCCTCACTCCTGTCCCATTTTCCTACATCCAGAAAAGGCAAAGAGCCATTGATCTCTATTTGTAGGAGCTGGTCATAAAACAAAGTCCATTCTTGAGTGTGTTCCTTAGCTGTCAAAAACATCAGTACGCGAGCTTCCAGTTCTGGACACAAGACTCATGCAGGAGAAGGCAGGGTGGAGACAGGAAGATCCTGCAGGGGAAACAGATCTAGGCGTATCCTGCCCTGCCAAGTACCAAGCAAGGACCCCGCTTAGGCATCCTGCATAGAGTGGTTGAGGACTACAGGGGCCATGGTGATTATCAAAGCTACAGTCTTTTTCCTTGGAGAGAGAGCCTGCCTTTGATGTCATTCTCTTTTAAACAATGAAGACAAGCCTGTAAGCTTTACAAAAGGTCTTTCAGACTGGAGAGTGACATAGTGGCCCCTGAATAGGAGGTAAGGAGATGTCATTCATCTTAACTACCTCTCAGAAGCTGACACTGAAGCCAAACAGGGCTTGTCAATAAGGTGGGCAATGGAAGAATCCACTCTGCACATCACACCCACCCAGTGCCCTGGACCCTAGTTTAAATCAATGGGTTAAAATATATTTAAATGCATACATATGCATATGCATATGCATGCATGCATGTATGTATGTATGTATGTATCTAAAAATATGGCATGAATCCAGGATGGGGATCCAAGGGGCAGAAGCAGGTCTTTAGTGTGAGGGGATGGGTGAGGACATAGGGTAACTGGGGAGAACGGTCTAAAAGCATTGTATGCATTGTGAAAATGTCAAAAATAAATAAGGCAGCAACTCTTTAAAACTAAAAAAAAATGGTCACAGGATAGATATAGTCATCACTTTCAATAAATTCCAATCCTGTTTTTCCTTTTTCTCTACTTTAAAAATTTTTTTCATTGACTGAATACACCATACAAGCACATATATGTGTATATATCTATATCTATCTATCTATATCTATATCTATATCTATATCTATATCTATATCTATGTATATATATATATATATATATATATATATATAGAGAGAGAGAGAGAGAGAGAGAGAGAGAGAAAATGTTTTGAAATGTGGAATGGAATGACCAAGTCAAGCTTATGGACATATCATAAACTTACATACTTATTTACTGTTTTTTTTTTTTTTTTTTTTTTTTTAGTTTTTCGAGGTAGGGTCTCACTCTTGCCCAGGCTGACCTGGAATTCACTATGGAGTCTCAGGGTGGCCTCGAACTCACGGCGATCCTCCTACCTCTGCCTCCCAAGTGCTGGGATTAAAGGCGTGCGCCACCATGCCCGGCTTTTATTTACTGTTGAGAATTCTTAAAATCTACTCCCTCAGCAATGTAAAAGAAATAATATAATATTATTAACTATAATGTCCATATGGTGCAATGGATCTCTGAACGTATTCTTACTCATGTAAATCTTATTTCTTTGACCAGTATCTCCCTTAACTTCCCTTCTTCTCTCACAGCCACTGGTAACCACCATTCTACACTCTGCATATACAAGTTCATAGAATATGTTTTAACATGATGTTTATAAATGAGATCATGTGGCACTTGTCTTTTTGTGCCTGGCTTATGTCATGTGACATAATGACCTCTAGGTTCATGTTGAGGTGAATGGAAGAATTTCCTTTCTTTTCTTTTCTTTTTAATTTTTTTAAAATTATTTTTATTTTTTTTTATTTTTTGTGGTAGGGTCTTACTCTAGCTCAGGCTGACCTGGAATCCACTGTGCAGTCTTAGGGTGGCCTTGAACTCACTGTGAGCCTCCTACCTCTGCCTCCCAAGTACTGGGATTAAAGATGTGCACCACCACACTCGGTTAACAGTTTCTTTTTAAAGGGTATAATAGCATTTAAACATTTCCCCCCATCGTACATATCTCTACTTTTGCCAAATGGAAAGTCCACACATTTTCATATATCTGAGAAAAATAAATCAGTTAAGATTACTGTAATTGATAAGCACACATCAAATTTTTTTTAATCCCAAGGTAAAAGTTTGGAGATAGGCATTATATAGCTACCGAAGATGTTCTTGGGTAAACCTGGATTCTTTCATATTCCTAGACCACTTACTAAAATGGCTTCAGGCTGGCTGTCCTTGCTCCACTTTCTGACTGGCAGGAATGATGGGGAACACAAGAAGCACCATAGAGGAGACCGCAAGTGAGAAGGCTCCTGCAAGTGACATGAGAACTCACCATCTAGACCTCCGCTTACAAGTCACCCATCCAGCGGTCATGCTTGGCTGTCCAGTGACGTGAGAACCCCCCATCTAGTCCTCTGCTTACCTATCACCAACCAGCGGCCACCCTTGGCTGTCAAGAACCCAGGGAAACTAAGGTTTGTTAGTACTACTTCTGCTTGAGTTTCAAACGGACATCTTACCACACAAAGCAAAAATTAATTTAAAAAATAGGAGGAAAAGGTGATGACACCAAAATAAAAGACTGATTGAGACAGGAAGGGGATATGATGGAGAGTGGAGTTTCAAAGGGGAAGGTGGGGGGAGGGAGGGAATTACCATGGGATATTGTTTACAATTACGGAAGTTGTCAAAAAAAAAAAAAAAAAAAAACAGCCAACCAGTTGGAGACTCGTCGTCAGGAAGAGCAGTGGTTCTCAAAATGAGAATCCAAAACAACAGAATCCACCAAAGTCCTGGACTCTATTCATTCGTGAGCACTGAGTTAAAAGCTCTCACATATGTGTTGAAGGAGGGCTGCAGTTAGGCCTGGGGTGGACCATGGAGAATCTGCAACACAAGAGCTACATGAGGTCATCACAGTCCTTATAAATCTTTCAAATTCTCCCAGGAAGCATGTGAGAAAAAATATACTTTTAACTCATTTTACTTTACTTTTATTTATGTTTTTTGAGGTAGGGTAATTCACCATATAGTCTCAGGGTGACCTCAAACTCACAGCGATCCTCCTACCTCTGCCTACCAAGGGCTAGGATTAAAGGCGTGCACCACCATGCCCAGAAACTGTCATTTAAAATAAGGGAAAGTGAGGGATCAGACTACATTATGCACACAGACAGAATTGTCAAAAGTGAAAATAATTAATTAAAAAGGGAAAGAAAAAAGACAATACTTAAGTTCACCAAGACCACAGAGCGGGTTGGTGAAGATAAGACTCTTTAAGGTCAATCAATTCTCAATGAGCAATTCTGTAAACTTTCATATAAACAATATATTCATCAGAAAAGTAGTTTCTATGGCAAACTTCAGAAATTCTTAAAACACAGCCAGCAATGCTCCACTGTGTGGCCGGGGTTATGCATGACTTTTCTCAACCTCAGCTTCTCTTTCTGCAGAGTGGGAAACCTGCCCATGGCTCACACAAGGTGACTGAAAATGTACTGCAAAAACGAAGTGCCAGAGGAACTTCCTGCTCATCGCAAAGAAGTTACAGGAAATTAGGCCCTTTAAAAAAAAATTCTCAGAACAGTTATTACCCAATGACTTTAGAAAAAGATCGTCTTAAGGTCTCAAATGGTTAATTACCCCATTAGACATCAAAGAGCCAAGCCACCGACTTTCTGTCTGTCCCTCAAAGCCCTGTGCGTTAAGTCACAAGATGGAGTTTTTTTGAAAGCATTGCACAGTGGATTCACACATCAGCAATGCCTCCTAGGCTAATAGGAACTTTTTCTTTCTGACATTATCCACTTTGCTAAAGCTGGTTATGATTCCCCACACATTACTTGAAAACCAATTTCATTCAAGACAAAAGCGTATGAGCAGGGTATTACATTTTATGCCTAAATTATGCAAATTTGGTAGAGTTATATTGTATTGTGAGCAATTCCCTTTCTTCCAGTTTTCATTGTATCATGAGTTAAAGAAAATTTCACTATCCTCATTTGCAAAAAGGTGAATACTTTCTATTTTAAAACTCTGGGGGGGGGGAGGATTGACTTTTAATGAGCAGTTATCTAATATAAAAATCTCTTACATATATTACTGACATCATTCCCAAGTATTAAATGTACATTCCTGATAGGGTTGATCTTGATTCAACTAATCCTTGGAGAAAGGGCTTCACAACTGAGCCAGCTCTGTGTGTGCCAAGGGCAACTCGGGGGGGAAGGCACTCCATGGAGGTGCATTTTTCAGAGGCCTTGGGAAATGCTTTACTGTCAGATATCAAACCCATTGCATTTGATGTGAAGAGCCCTGAACATAGACTCTGCTTTCTGGAATATTCTCCTGGCCCACTTTACAGTGCAGCAGCAGGGGCGGGGGTGTGGGCAGCAGTCGTCTCTCCAGTGTAGAAAAGACCACCTTCCAACCCCTCTGTGGGTCCCTTCTTGCCATGGTGCCCATCACCGCCCAGGAAAGAGGATAAGACTGAGGACCAAGTGAAATCCTGGGGCGAATGGTTCCTGCTCCACTCCTGACGTGATTATCAGGGCTCTCATCTTCACAGATTATCTCTTCACTAAGTGCTCACCAGAAGCAGGGCATGGAATGAGCAAATGGCTCAGTTCATGTTCAGCTCCCCCCGCAGTGGCTTTTGAACATAGGGTGTATGTGTCCCCTAAGCCCAGCAGCGTACTCCAACACATGTGGTCCTCAGACCAGTATCAACACTGCCTGAGACTTTATTAAAGATGCAAATACATACATCCCACTCAGTACCTAACAAACCAGACTCTCTAGGCTCAGCACCCTGTGTCTAGTACCTGCCAATCCAGACTCTCTGAGACTGAAGTCAGCACCTTGTGTTTAGTACCTGCAGAACCAGACTCTGGAAGGAGCCCAGCACCCTCTGTCTAGTACTGGCCAAACCAGACCCTCTGAGAGGAGCCCAATACCTTGTGTTAAACAAGCTCTTCAGGTACTTGGTATGTACACTAGAGTTACAGCAGACTACATCAAGAAGAAAGTTGTTGCTATGGAAAATTGATATAACTACGATTCTCCCTGACATTCTCCTCAAGGTTCCAAGATGGATGCCATAGTTCCCATCATCAAATACATGCCTCTTGGCAGGGACATGGAGGAAAATAAGTTTCAAATGAAGATGGAATTTAAAAATATCGACTTTTCAGCCTCCATAAAGGTAGATAGGTAGTAAAAGAAGATTGAAAGTAACTTTTTTAGAGACTAGGTCAGTCAGTAAAGCACTTGACATGCTAGTATGAGGACCTGAGTTCAGATCCCCATCACTCATGAAAAATCTGGGTGTGGAAGCAAGCATCTGTAATCCCAGTGTTGGTAAGATGGAGACAGGAGCCAAGAGAATCTTTGGGACTTTCTGGCTAGGTAGTCTAGCCAAATTGGTGAGCTCCAGATTCAGTGAGAGACACTGTGTTAAAAAATAGGATCATCAGCACATGAAGAAGAAAAGTAAGCCTCTGCCTTGCACATAAACACACATATTCACACTACACACATGTATAATCATACCCATGGCACATGTAAATACACACTATGAGTAATATGTAATGAGTAATGAAGGCATAATTGCAAAAGGAATTCAACAGCATTTAAACTGGTATTTTAAAAGAAGTATCTCCCTTCTAGAAGATTACTCATGCTTGGGCAACTACCTGGTTGCTATCTGGAAACACATCTTGTGAGAGACACATATGAATGAGGTCACCCATTCACTTTCGCTGTGGGTCCTTTTGTGCCCCTTCAATTCAGTACCATGTGCAGGAAGTACATATGGCAACACGAAAACAGAGAATGCAGGGAAGCCATACCGATTCCCTTATTATCAGGGGACAGGAAAATAAATCAATTCTCATGTATTCATTTTGTTTACAATCACATTAAGAAATAGTAGTTATTTGGGGAGGGTATATGTTATTGTGATTATACAACATGGTCTTCAAAAACAATTCCCTCCATGTTTTTGTTTTGTGTAATGTACAGCACTCCGAGCCATAGCTCTCTAAGTGTTATCAGGCAGCTGAGATGTTGTCACAGGGCAGATCTCCAGTAGGAAATTGTACCTGTAGGTGTAGCATATAATCTCAGTAGTGATCGGAGAAGCTTAAATAACAATGAGGTAGTTCTAATAAGTAAAGCACTACAGCAATTTTAATGCTCGAGGGTGTGGGGGAATAGGCATGAACATGCATAGCTAGTGGTTTCTTCATCCCTATGATAACAAGGGCTACATAAAGTAGTGCCTTCTCTTCACCATCCTGTAATTTCACTTCTGTGCACCTGGCTGTATTACTTACTTTCTCATTGCTGTGAATAAATACCTGTCCAGAAGCAACTAAAAGAAGAAAATTTAGCTTATTGTAGTTTCAAGGGTAGTTTCATGCCAGAGAAGGCATGGTAGCAGAAGCAGGAGCAAAGTTGGTCATACTGTGTAACCACAATCAGGAAGCAGAGGGCAAAGAGGAAGTGGGTCTGTGCTATAAAACTTCAAGTCCCACCTCCAGTGACACCCTTCCTACAGCAGGGTTCCACCACCTAAAGGTTCCACAATCTTCCCAAAGAACATCACCAATTTGGCACTAAGAATTCAAACACAAGTCTACAGCAGCATTACATTCAGATGACCACAGTTACAGAGCCTAGAAGGCTCAGCATCTATGAAACCATATTTCATTTCAAAGGCCCCTGCTCATTAAAATCACAGTCACATACATTAAGTCACAGGTGGGGGATGAAGGAAATAGGTCACAGCTGTAATGCTGATTGTATTATGATGTATGTTTTTATTTTCTTCATCATCTCCTACTGGTGGCGTTAGTAATCATGTTATTTTACCTTTTTAATGAAAATGCACTTATGATAAAAATATACTGTAAGCCTTTTGAAATCCCTCTGAAGAAATAGTTCAATAAATATGGTTTATGACTATAATGAAGCAGTGTTTTTGGAACTTTGACTCTGTTTTCATTAATCAAATATTGCATTGATGGAAAGGAACAATATGAGGTCTCACTTGCCATGTCATGAATATAGTGGTTAATTTTCATTTCTCTCTCTCTCTCTCTCTCTCTCTCTCCCCTCTCTCTCTCTCTCTACATATTTTCTTTCCTTTTAGACATCACTTCTCAATGTAGCTTAGGCTGGTCTCAAACATGAAATCCTCCTGTCTCAGCTTTGAGTGCTGGTTTACAGGCATGCACCATAACACTTGGGCTTTCCTCTCTTCTCCTATTCCAGCATCCCTGGAGCCCTCTAAACCCAATAAAGCTATGCTAATTGCATCTTGAGGAATAAAGGAATGGAACCAATCGCCAGAACTGAGTGTAAGGAGTCAGAAGAGGCCTGAGTCCATTCTCAGCATAGCCCTTTGAGGCATAGAAAGATGGGACATAAATGTCCATTATTTTTCATCAGTCAATTAGCACTATAAGAACAAAAAACTAAATATATTTTGTATGTGTGAGTACATGTTTGGGAGGGGTAAAAATGAATGAATAAATGTATTTATATATGTAAATAATTTATACGTATATGATGGATGTCAGGGTAATATATATGCAGATGATGTAAGAAGCACTGATGGGAGTACAAGTACATTCATTTATGTATATACACCTAGGAACATATAGATAACAGTCACACTGGAGCACACAGAGACAAAGATAATAGGTATGTGTTTTATGCATGCATGCACACATGTAAATGTGCAGATCAGTATATGGAGGGAAAGTGAGTAGATGACAGATGGATGACAAATACAGAGATGTTATTCATCAAACACATATTTCATGTCAAAGTTCTGTGCTTCATGCTTCCCTTGTATGATCACAATAGCTTCACTGGGAGGGCTCGCCGATTCCCATGTCACAGGCAAGAAAATTGTAAGATCTACTCAACTATTCAAGCTCACTCCACTATATAATTTCCTTGAAAAGAATTCACACTTGGACAATAGGAAACCAAGCCCAGGCTTGACAAAGTTAAGTCAAGTTAAGGTGATCACCCACTACTGGGACCTTGGCTCTCAGCTGAACTTTTAGCTTTTTGTGGACCTCTCTCAGAGACAGTATCTCTACACCTTGGTGTACAAGGTCAATGGATGTGGCTCCTGTCACCTCTGACAGCTTCCTAGTTTACCCAAATTTTAATACAGATACAATAGACCTTTATGCTTTCATGTTGAAAATCACAGTTATTACTCTGTTCATTCTTGAGTGAGCTACTTAAGAAGAAAGACATCAGACAGATAGAGATTCTGCTCTGGCTTTTAGCAGATGAAATATCTGAAGTACACCAGGAACTGGTGGGAGTTTCTAGGGGATATTTAATTCCAATGACAAAAATATTTCCACTTGGAACCATGAAATCCTATACATTATGTTACCTAGATGTTGCAAAAGCAGATTTTTTTTTTTTGTCAAATTAAAAGTAAGTCATGACAGCTGGCTAGTTTTGTTCATATGCTTAGCTCAATAACTGATTCTAGGTCTATGTGGCATACTCAAGAAATAAAAGATTATTGTACTGACAGTTCACTTGGGTTCAACAAATGAGCTGATAAAAATAGCCTGTTTTGGACTCATATTACATAGCAGTAAAGGGAGGACAAACTGCTTTCAAAATTTCTTTCAAACATTGATTATGTAACTTTTGATTCACACATACATTCATTTAATGCATTGGTAAGCAAGTATTATATTCTAGGTGCCAACAAAATACTGAAGCACAAAGAGAAATAAATTAGACCAAATGAGATAATCATGTTACTCAGAGACTCCCAACTGTCCTGGGATGCCCTGGGAGGGCTTCTAATAGTGGACTTCCCAAGGCCCATGTAAAGCCAACTTTTGAAAGAAGAACAAGAGGGAGAGGAATCTAAAATGTACTCCACAGTCTGTGCATGCATTCCATTATGCTCCTTTCCACAGGACTCAATTCTGCAGTATCTTATTACTCTTTCAGAAAATTGTCATATTTTTATAGTCTATACAGTCACCAAGACTGTAAATGAACTTAAAGTCTGTCACATACCCTCGTGTTTCATAGACAATGCATCCCTGTTCAAATCAAAGAAATATAAGAATGTGTTTAGGTTTCAGGGACAAGGTCTTTACTCTCCAATACACCTCTGAAAGTGGGGCATTCAATAAAATAGCACTTGTATCTAGATTCAGACAAATTCTACCAAAACCGAAGAGAGTATTTCCTACATGAATAGACACAGGCTCCCCTCGTACACAGAGGTGAGCAGGCACTAAAGCAAAAAGGCATTTGCAGCCAGCCCATTAATCCAGCAAAGCTCGGTGTTAAGATGTGGATATGTCAGAGCAGGTTACCTCAAGAGGGCTTTCTTTTGAACTTACACTGCCAAAATCCCAAGTGCACACCAAAGGGCTTCAGCTTAAGTGGGCAAAAGGTGAACAATCAGAAGGAAGACAGGGAGAACAGTACAGCCATCAAAGGATAGCTTCCAACACAGAGAAAAAAGAGAAATAGGGAAACTTTTCAAAAAGTCAACATTCAAGTAAAGCTGCATTTAAAAAAAAAAGAAAAATCATTCAGAGGCAGACATGCAGAAGGGAAAATAATTTCCTTTTAGTGTCCAAGTATATTGGTCACAAAATCAAGACACACACACACAGTCAGATGTAGCTAGAAGGGAATATCTGCCTACATGTAAAGAAACAGGGGCTGGAGAGATGGCTTAGTGGTTAAGGCATTTGCCTACAAAGCCAAAGGACCTTGGTTCAATTCCCCAAGACCCACGTAAGCCAGATGCACAAGGTGGCACATGCATCTGGAGTTCGTTTGCAGTGACTGAAGGCCCTGGAGCCCAATTCTCAAATTCTCATTCTCTCTCTCTATCTCTCTCTCTCTCTCTCTACCTCTTTTCCTCTCTCAAATAAATAAATAAAAATAAAATATTTTAATAACATGTAGAGAAACACAATGAAAGTGGAGGTTATCATACTCAAGACTGTTTCTGCTTGGGTTTGTTACATGCTTTGCTTTTGCCCATTGCTGAGTTTGAAACTGCTGCTCACGGATGATTCTAGAAGGGTCTAATCCAGAATTCATATCTAAACTGCATGAGGATGGGGCTCTGGTGGGAGCTGTGATTGAGAGATGGCAGTAGTAAGGTAGGAGAAAGTTGGACCTATGAACATGTCAGCAAATGTGATTGTTGTAATATCTATTTCTCTTTGGGAATCCAGAGGAGACACAGGACTTGGAAGCAATGGTCCCAGCATCCTGCATGCCTACCATCTGTACAGCTTTGGGCTTTGTTTGTTGGCTGGCTAGTTGGTTAGTTGGACAGTTAATTGGTTGGCTGTCTGAACATATGGTCGGTGTGTATAATATAGGTAAGCTAGAGTCTCACTAAATAGCCCTGATCAGCCTTGAACTCCTGGAAACTCTCGTATATACATCCTTCCAAATGCCAATATAATAGGTATGAGCCACCATATATGGTAACCTTTAAGCTCTGGAGTTTAAGAACTTTCCATCCATTTCATTCCACTATGATCATCTTAAGGAAGTCATCAATCAGCCAAAAGGCAAATTGATTCCTCCTGGGATATATGTCCAGTGAACACATGGGGATATGTAGCTGACCGTTTCTACTACAAGCAAACATGCTGGGCTGCATGAGACAGAGCACTTGCTTTCAGAGTGGTGCACACCTTGGGAACAAGGAATACCTACATGATCACGGGCTCATTGTCCAAGACCAACAGTCCACACAGGAGAGAGGGATTGAACTGACATAACACACATGCTAAAACGAGCCTAGAGAAGGGAAAATGGATCCTTTGCAGCGTGAGGAAGAGAACAAGACATCAGGGACTAGTCAGTTGTTCTTAAGAAAAGAAAGAAAGCAGTCTTTTCAATGATGTGTTTACAACTCAAGTGCTAGTCCTGAGTTCTGCTGAAGGTATGAGAGTCAGGAGAGATAGAGGGGTTCATGGTCACAGAAACAGACCCAGGAAAGGATGCATTCTACCAACTATGTTTCTCTCATCCTTGGAAACTTATAATGTATATTAGCATATTGAAGATGCCAAAGAATAAAATCTGGGGGCATAGTAAATAAAGGAAGCAGGGACAGGAGCCAGACTGAGAGGCACAGGGACAGTGTTGGAGATAGGGAACATGTGGGGACAGAGATGGCTCATACTGCCAGAGTCTAAGAAACAGATATGAGAGGGGCTGTTAAGGGACTAAAAATGGATTGGATAGTACCTTACAGCAATGATTCTCAACTAGGAGTGACTTTGATTCCAAGAGATGATTCCAACAGCAAGAGACAGTGTGGTCATCAGGGGAGTGAGTTCTATTAACATCCAGAGGGAACAGGCCAAGGATACTGTTGAGCATCTCTTATACATTACAGACATGGATGCCTGGCTTCCCTTAACCAAGGATCATCTCCCTCACAGTGTCACTGGTACTGAGGAAGAGGGAGACTGGCTCACAGTGAGAGACTGAAAACAGAGTCTAGACTTTTGCTCGGAAGACTGAGGGTGAAGAAAGAGAAAACTCAATGAGGTAAGCACCAGACATGGTGCTTACTGGAGTTCTGTGATGTCATTTTAAAACTTTGTGGTGGGGGTGCATATGTGCGTGTGAGCATGTGTATATGTGGAGGGCAGAGAGTGACAGCAGATCACCATCTTATTTATTGAGACAGAATTTCTAACTTGAACCCTGTTGCATCAGGGTCACATTGGTGGCAGAAATCACCCATCCAAGAGTAGCTTTTGTGGGGGAAAGTGGGGTTTATTTTGGCTTACAGACTCGAGGGGAAGCTCTGTGATGGCAGGGGAAAACGATGGCATGAGCTGAGGGTGGACATCACCCCCTGGCCAACATAAGGTGGACAATAGCAACAGGAGAGTGTGCCAAACACTGGCAAGGGGAGACTGGCTAAAACAGTGCACTGCCTCCAGGAGGGGTTAATTCCCAAATCTCTGTTATCTGGGAACCTAGCATTCAGAACACTTAAGTTTATGGGGACACCTGAATCCAACCAACACATTCCGTCCCCGGCCCCCATAAACTAATAACCATCCATGATGTAAAATGCAATGCATTCAGTCCAACTTTAAAACTCCCCATCATTTTTTATCAATCCTAATGATGTTCAAACGTTCCCATAGCTCAAGATCTTTTAACTGAGCCATAATACCAAAAAAAATCTACCAAAAAAATCCCCCTCAAAAAACCATAATGGCACAGAATAAACATTCACACTGCAAAAGATGGTATTGTACACAGCAAAGAAACATTCAACCAATACAAGATTTAAACAGGGCAAAATCAAACTCTGTAGCTCCAAGCCCAGCAACTCTAGTCCGTAACAAGTCTCCAAGTCCGGTAATTATAACAGCAACAAGTCTATGCAGTTCCAATTCCACCCCTCCAGCTAGGCTACTCACAGTGCTGGAAAACTTCATCTGGGGCTGGCAGCTCTCCTTAGCAGCCATATTGTGGTCCCAGCATCTCTACTGGGCCTCCACTGAAATGCATGGTACATCTTTATGGTTCCATTGGGTCTCCAAGCAGGCACCAAGCAAACCTGCTTCATACTGGCCATGACTGTTTCCAAAATGCAATGTTGCAAATTCAATGACCCTCTCTCTTTCCTGCATTTCTTATACTCCATAATATCAGGTAGGGTGCCAATTTGTTAATCCACGGGGGTGGGGGGAAAGCAGACTTTAAAGAACAGGACATTCCTTCAACATTCAGGCCCCTTTAAAAGAGACTACATTCTTCCTGTTGCCCTAATGCAGGTCAGCTGACCGAACCTCAAAGGTTGTAATCTCTCATATAATTGCATCTGAATGGGCAGAAGTTTCAGCCCAAATATTTCATTTCTGTGCCATATCCCTCTGCTCATACTAGCCCATTTCTATGCAAAGCAACCCTGCACAACTTCTCAGGACACAGGCATAACAGCAAGCCTCTCACACAAACTGCTTCTAGTCCAGTCCAGGCAAAGCTCTTTCCTACCCTCACAAGCCAAAGCTCACAGTCCATAGTTCTTACTGCATTTAGGTCTTTTAACTCTGACCAGAATAGTCCATCAAGCTGTACCTTCAGCACTGCAAGTCATCTCTTAGGCCAAGGTAACAAATCCTTCCACATTCCTCTTGAAAATCATCTCCAAAAGGCCAAAGCCATACAGTCAGGTGTCTAGCAGCAAATGATACCACTCCTCAGTACCAACATAACTGTTGCAGTCAGGGTCGCATTGCTGGCAGAAATCCCCCGACCAAGAGGAGCTTTTCTGGGGGAAAAGGGGGGTTTGTTTTGGCTTACAGACTTGAGGGGAAGCTCCAGGATGGCAGAGGAAAACAATGGCATGAGCAAAAAGTGGACATCACCACCTGGCCAACAGGAGAGTGTGCCAAACACTGGCAAGGGGAAACTGGCTATAATACCCATAAGCCTGCCACTAACAGTACACTCCCTCTAAGAGGTGTTAATTCCCAAATCATTGAACCTATCATTCAGAACATCTAAGCTTATGGGGGACACCTGAATCAAACCACCACAAACCCAGAGCTTGCTGGGTTGATGGAATCCTATGTCTCTGCCTCCTGAGTGCTGGGATTACAGGTGGGCCACCCCACCCACTGGTATTCAAGGGGATGCTGAGAATCTGAACTCAAGTTCTCACACTTGCGCAATAAACACTTTATTGGCTGAGCAAGCACGTCAGTGTTTATTTCTTCTCTTTATCAAGTTGAACTAAGCACAGAGCAATGGCTGCAGGGCTCATACGTGGTTTAAATGTGGGTCATCAACCATTCACATGAGCATGTACAGCAAAGGGTAAGTTGGCGGGAGACTCAAGGATGCTTTGGGACACAGCAGAGGCAGCTTCCTGGGAGATTGCTGACAAAGTAGGGTGATGGTCAGGCCATTGCTGCCACACTGGAAAAGAAGATCGCCCAAACCTCATCTACCCACGAAGTCACCAAGCAAACACATTCACAGTAAGTGCTTTTGCAAGGCTTCCTGGCATGGCATGATGAACAGATCATGATAGGATCAACGCACTTGGCCAGATCTCCCTACAGTCAAAGACATTCTGTTGTATAATAAAGCAAAAATTATGACATTTTGTGCTTAAATGCAAAGATATAGCAATAAACAGAAATTAAAGTTAGTAACAAGACTTGAATGTGGGACTGCAGAGATGGCTTAGCAGTTGTCAAGCCTAAGGACCCAGGTTCAATTCCCCAATTCTCATGTAAGCCAGTTGCACAAGATGGTATATGCATCTGGAGTTCATTTGCAGTGGCCATAGGCTTTGACATACTCATTCTCTCTATATATATCTGCCTCTGCCTCTCTGTCTCCCTCTGTCTCTCTCTTTCATTCTCTCTCAAACAAATAAATAGAATATTTAATTTTTTTAAAAGACTTTAATGTTGAGGATGAGAGTCTGAAGCATGGATGTGCTTTTCAGTTGAGAAGTTAGCAGGCATTTTTATAAGGCGGCAAGGTCATGAGCTGGGAGGACACCGGTTGACCGCAGAGGTGAACCTGAAATTAACATATTTCACTATTAAAGGACAGGCCTTTCTAGTGGCCTCATTATGGAAAATTATTATTCTAAGTAGGAAGCTCTTCAATTCTCCATTAATAACCCAAGTATCTGTACGACTGGCCTTTTTTTTCTTACCTTTTAAACATTGAACATATAGTGCATGTGTCTTTGGGAAAATAACCTTTAAAAAGTTATACACGTGAAAATCTTCAATGATAAAAGTCTGCAACAGTGCTCCATTGTCGGTTAATGAATAGTTATTTTACAAATGTGTGCATACACTTATACATAACTGTATGCTTATACATAAAGTATATTTATATAGTGCATGGCTTACATGTTTTTAAAGTGTAGGGGATGTTATCTGTATAAGTACATCTACATAAAAATTTGATACAAGTGTGATCATAATATATATTATATCAATCCACACATATGTTGTTATGAATGCTTTTCTTTTCCTATTTAGAATGTACCTTGAGGCTGGGAAGATGATCATTGGATAGAAACACTTTCACAATTGTGGGAACCCGAGTTCAGCTCCCCAGAGCACAAGCAAAATCTGAACAGTGGCAAGCATCTGTAGTCCCATCCTTCCTGCCAGGAGACGAGGGGCAGAGCATGGAGAATCCCAGAGCTCAGGCAGCAGCTAGCCGGTGAAAATCAAGGTGGAAGGTGAGGACAGACACCTGAGAATGTCCTCTGAGCCTTCACGCACATCATGACACACACGTACCTGTACTTGCGCACGCACACGCACACACACACACACACATAAGAATGGGCACTGCAAGGGCTACGACTGAGTTCTCAGTTCTCAAGGACATATCCAATCTCGCAGATGTTTTATGTCTCAGCAAGGACGAAGTGCCTCCACCTTTCGCAGCTTCACATCAAGTAACTGACTCCCTTCCAGGAGAGGAATGAGGTCTGTTTCTCTACCTCCCTGAACATAACTGATCTCGCTGACTTGGGAAGCTAAGTAGAATCAGGCCTAGCTAGGACTTGGATGGGAGACGGATAATACCAATGCCAAGGACCCCCTTGTCACCAGTTTATGCCATGCCAGGAAAGAAGACGTGGCTTCCCGATTGCCCACCCTCATTGCTTCTCACAAACTCGGGAAAAATTTCTGACTTTATATTCGAACTGTTTGCTCTTGCGCTTCAGGAGCATAAGACAAAAACCCTGCACGGGTTCTCTCTAGTGACATTCCGGAGGGGAGTGGGCGACGCCAGCTAATAAGCGCCCTGGTATAAACACATGTTAAGCCTGCATTAGAGGGAACGCTGTGAGGAGTGCTGAGACCTGGGTGAAAAAGGTTCAAACACACTCAGTCAATACAACTCTGGTATGTGAAGTGCTGACTGTTAAAAGCAATAGAAATTAATTTGAACTTTTAAAATTGTAGTCCAAATAAATCACATGTGTCCTGCACCACTATGTGCCCCTTCCTGACATGGTCAGCAGACATCCACTGACTGATGCAGACCAGGCCCTTTTAGAGCTGAAGGGGAGCCAATGGTGTCACTAAGGGGGCCCAAGTCCTGGCATGCTGATCAACATCAAAACACCTGCTAAAAAAAAAAAAAAAAAAAAGCAGGAACCCAGTAGGTCTCTCCAATAAATATCTACTGAAGAAGCTGGCTTTCCTAAAGCACTTGGCAGACGTCTGTTGAATGAACAAACAGATGGCCTCCATGCCTGAAGTAGCATTTCTCTTAATGGTTGAACAACATTTTTTGAGACAGGGTCTCACGTATTTCAGACTGACCTCTAAAATCCCTATGTAGCTGAGGATGACATTAAACTTCGGATTCTCCTGTCCCCACTTACTTTATGTGGGTGCCACTATCAAATCCAGGGTCTTGAGCATGCTGGGCAAGAACTCTATCAACTAAGCTACAGCCCTAGTCTTTTAGTGTATTTTTTTCTTCAAGGTCAAATGTGTTTGTAACGAGAAAATTAAGCAAAGTACAGCCATATTTTTTAAAGAAATGTTTATCTGGATGTAGTGGCACATTTCTTTAATCCCAGCACTCGGGAGGCAGAGGTAGGAGGATCACTGTGAGTTCAAGGCCACCCTGAGACTACATAGTGAATTCCAGGTCAGCCTGTGTTAAAGTGAGACTCTATGTCAAAAAAAAAACCAACAGCAACAAAAAAGTTTAAAGACTAGTACAATATCCCATCATCCTAAAGCATCATTTTCAATAATTAGAAATTTTAAAAATAATAATTTTACAAAAATGAAAACATATTCTTTTTTAAAAAATTATGCATTTATTTGAAAGACAGAGAGAGAGAGAAAGCAAGAGAGAGACAGAATGGGCATGCCAGGGCCTCTTGCCACTGCAAGCAAATTCCAGATGCATGTGCCACTTTGTGCATCTAGCTTTACATGGGTACTAGGGAGGTGAACCCAGGCCATCAGGCTTTGCAAATAAGATCTTTAACTGCAGATCTATCTCTCTAACCTGAGATCATACTCTTACTCTTTGCTACTGTATTAGTTATATTTCTTGTAGGTGTGACCAAGAAGCGACTTAAGGAAGGAATGATTGACCCTGGTTCACTGTTCAGAGTATACAGTCCATCACTGTGGGCTAGGCATGGCAGCCAGGGTGACTCATAGCCATAGAAGCAGGACAGTGAGGTGGCTGGTCACATTGTGCTGAAGCAGGGGTGGGTATAGCCCATGACCTGCTATAATGACCCACTTCCTACAGCAAGGATCTATCTCCTAACGGTTCCCCAAACTACACCATCAGCTCGGGAACCAACCTCTCAGACACATGAGGCTCTGAGAGCATTTCACATTCAAACTATACAACTGCTGAATAAATAATGATGTGTTATATATCATAATTATTATGTTATATGTTATTTAATTCCTATGAGGAAAAACTTCAGATATATAGATAATTTTTCTTTCAATGCAAAGAGGAGTTAGAGATTACTTCTGCTATTATGGGAAAGCCTGGAAAATAAACTAAGAACTTGGTGTCACTTTTAAAAAACTTGTTCTTATCATTTTTCTTTCTAAAGAATTACTTTTTTAATGAGAGAGAGAATTGGCATGCCAGGATCTCCAGTCACTGCAACTGAACTCCAAATGTGTGAGCCACCTTGTGCATCTGGCTTACCTGGGTTCTGAGGAGTGGGACCTGGGTCCTTAGGCTTTGCAGGCAAGCACCTTAACCTGTGAGCCATCTCTCCATCCTCAAGGAATTACTTTCTAGAAGATGTTACCTATTATTTATTTGATGTGTGTATTTGGTGGTATATTTGCATGCTGCCAATACACATGTGGTGGTCAGAGGAAAATTTTCAGATCAGTCCTCACCTTCCACTTTGTTTAAGGTAGAGTCTCTCAATATACATAGCTCCCATCATGAGCTTCTGGGAAATTCTCCTGTCTGTGCCTCCCTTCTTGCCATAGGTGTTCTGGAACTACAGAAGCCCACCAAAGCTCTTGACTTTTATGTAGGGCCTGGAGATTTCAACTCAGATACCCAGAGTTACATAGCAAACACTTTATCCATTGAACCATCTCCCACACCAGATCTCAGTTGTCTATCTTTGGTCCTGAATGTGAGGGACACCAATATTCAATAAGGCAGATAATTAAATAAGCATATGACATTCTATTTTTATAGGTGTTTTGGCCCCAGGAAACAGTGTCAGGAACTAGTTTATCCTTCAATCTCCTCTTCTCTAGTCCTTTCTTAACCACCTCCTCCACACACACACAGACACAAATGAAAAGCACCTTGATTTTCATCATCCCAGGTAACACCTCTGTCAAATGGATTCCCTCCCTCATCTTGTCATTTTGCTTCTGAATTATGTTGATAAATGAGGGCAGCAACCTTAAGCTGCTAGATAATTTTATCAGCCTCATTTGTGGCTTTCTATAGATTGCATGCCCTGCCTTTCCTTGAGAGATAAAAGATAAGTGTGCTTTATGCAAAACGTTCCACTAAACAACAGGAGCTTCCCAAGACACTAGCTGCATTGGAGTGCTGAGGGAAAGAAGACAATGAAGAATCACTCTGCAGAGGGTTAATTTTGATCACTCTCATGCAGACCAAGCCAGGAGCTAGTCGGGTAGATTCTTGCTGGGCTATAGCTAAAATGAGTGCCCAGAAACCTTCTCAGACACTCTTAGCAAAATTTGAGACAACGAATGTTTACTTTTCATTTTGTTAAAAGAAAATTTACCCACTTAGAAAATAAGTTGCTCTCTGATGACATTTCAAGCCACTCTTTTAAGAATAAATTGAATTTCTATGTGTTTACCTGCATTTGGATACAAAAGATAAACTTCAGTGTTTAAAATGTTTGAGGGTTGTCTTCTGAAAGAATATCAGGGCTGGAGAGATGGCTCAGCAGTTAAAGGTGCTTGCTTGCAAAGCCTGGCAGCCTGGGATGTGATCTCCCAGTTGCCCAGTACCCATGTAAAGCCAGATGCACAAAGTGGCTCATGCTTCTGGAATTTGTTTGCAGTGGCCAGAGGTCTTGGTATGCCCAGTCATACTCTACCTCTCTCTCTCTCTCTCTCTCTCTCTCTCTCTCTCTGCTTGCATGTGAATAAATAAATTTTTTAATGTATAACCATAGTTGAGTTTTATTCAGTAAAAAAAATAATAATTTTTCACATGTAGAAAAATGGAGGGAACCACAGATCGTTATGTTGAGGGTTTCCTAAGCGTGCATGAATACCTGAGTTTGATTGGCAAACCGAAACCCAAACACCAGAAATGCATTAGGCTAGAGAGATGGCTCAGTGGAAGAGCAGACATTTGCTGTGCACATGTGATCTGAGAGGCCTGAGTTTGATTTCCCCAGCACCCACATTAAAAGTTGCGTATGGCTATGCACATCTGTAACCCTAGCCCTGTAGGGAGACGAAGATGGGAGATTCACTGGGGATCACTTACCAAAAATGGCAGCTCTGGGTTGAGTGAGCAAGTCAGTCTCAAGGAGAGACACAGGTAAATAATCAAGGAAGACACACAAGTGTCCTCCCTCTGGCCTCTGTACATAGGCACGTATGCACACACCACACATGCATCACATCGTATACCACAGACACGTGATCTACATATCCATAGACACATAAAAAGAAAAACCAGACGCTAGTAAGCACAGCACTGAAAAGGTGCAGAGAGGAGGGTCCCTGGGGCTCGCTGGCCAGCTAGTCTTACATATTCGGCAACCACCAGACCAATAGGAAACCCAGTCTCAGAACCAGACTGATGAGAGACCCAGTCTCAGAATAAGAAGGAATGGCCCCTGAGGTTATCCTCTGGCCTCCACATATGCCTGCACACACCCATTCACACACACACACACACACACACACACACACACTCAGAGGGGGGAAGGTCTAGAAAAAGAATAGCCAAAGCCACTTTCAATTTTTGCATGGTGAAATAGAAGTAGAAAAATGAGAGAGAGACAGAGAGAGAGAGAGAGAGAGAGAAAGAGGAGGGGAAGAAGGGAGAGGAGGAAAGGGGAAAGGAGGGGAGGAAAGGGTAAAGGACGGGAGGAGAGGAGAGGAGAGGAGAGGGGAGGGGAGGGGAGGGGAGAGGAGGAGCAGAGCAGAGCATCTTGTGTTGGGGAAGCAATCTGATTGAAATATTATGCAGACTCATAGCCTTTGCCATCAACGCCATCACTACTGTATATCGAGTGTACCTGGTGCTATTTAATTCAGAGGCACTATAAATCTGGGGCCCGCAAGAACATCTGACAACAGTTAAAGATGTTTTGTAAATGTGCATACATATTTATCAACGTGGGAGTAGAAGCAGGCAACGAGAGTAAGTGTGCTTCCTCAAAAGTCATCTGAAAGTCAAAAAAAAATGCCATTAATTACTTTGTCACGACAACCTTGTTCAATTTCATCTCAGGTGAGTTATCAGTTTTGATACAGAACTGAAATTTTAATACCAAATTGCAACCAGCTACAGAGGCAGCATCCCTTAAAACAGAGGGCTTCCCTTTCTTCCCGGCAACATTAAGCTAATCTGCCCTGACAGGAGAGGACTCTTTGGAACTAGCGAGCTAGTCTCCCAAACACGAAGCAGTAACCCAAATGTCAATTACTTTTCCAGGGGTAGACAAATTGCCAGCACGCTAATGCAATTTAAGCCCAATAATTAGATAACAGGACTACAGAGAGGGCCTGGTGACAGAGCTTCTGAGATAATAGAATCTACTGTCCTACTTCTTAAATATTAACATCATTCTGTCTCAGTCAATCGGTTTATGGTAATTTAAAAAAGGGCAAAGCAAATTCCTTTTATTGCTAATAATATTGTGCTACTGCGGAGTTAGCTTTGAAGGTTAACAATCTGTGGGGTCAAAACTTAATCATGTGTTATCACGCGCTTGTGCATTTCTCTTTCATGTCCTTCTTGCCAAATGCCCTCCATGGAAAATGAAGGGTTTAGGAGGGACACACAAACCCTCAAATACAATGCACTGACAACAAGCGTTGTATTGTCGGCAAGGCCTCCCAACTCAATTAACAGCATTTATAAAGAAATCAACCCCAGAAGATTGTGCTGCATTTAAAACTCTCTTTCCTTGCTTGCCTTTCCTTCACCCCTGAACGGAACCACTAGGAACACTACAGACATGCTGCAAATTAGTCCTAAATATCATATACTACCTACTCCAACAACCCCTGTGCATGCTTTCCGACTTCTGCACTTAGATTCAAATATTCCCATAAAATATGTGTTCCAGTTATTACAACTAAACAGTGACTTGGTCTGCTTTTGCTGGTTGGATGCCTTTTGTGACTTTTATTTCAGTTATTCCAAGTGTTGAGTAGGTCCTGAAGCTTCTAGAACTTCCTAGAATAGTCCAGAATGAAATATGGAGTTCCTAAAACATGTCTCTTTGACATTTTCAGTAATATCTCTGTATGTCTGATCTTGTCATATATCCTGACTGGGGAAATGACTTGATTCAAAACCAAATTCTAGCTGTCACTTTCTTCATCTTGCCAAAATGGGGAAAGTCTGGATTTTTAGCCTCACTTTGGAGAAAATTGGGAAATAAGTAAGTAATCTGTACCTGGTGAGAGAAGGCCTGAGATTTGAGTATCGCCAACCTCAGTAGTAATGGTACAAACTGGATCCCTATCCCACACCTGCTAAGAAAGCACAAGAAACAAATAATCAACTGAATCAAAAATGAAACTATGCAAGTCAGTTTGGATAGGCTTGTCAGTCATTCATGAGACGAAAGAAATTTAGACCTGCAACAATGGTGAGATTACTACAATTGTAGTATGGGGGGGGGGGGCGGCTGTGGGCACCCTGCTATGTCAGGAGGTGACACATGCAAAACGAGAGACCAACTGAGGAAAGACGTGGCGGCATGTCTGCAAACCTAGACTTAGGAGGCTTAGTCAGAAGGATGGGAGTCTCAGAGTAGCCTGGACTGCATACTGAGACCCTGCTTCAACACTACCAGCCCTCCTTCCCAGAAATTAGCGGGAAAAGATGGGATGGAAAGAAAGGAAGAGGGCCAGAGGAATGGCTTAGCAGTTAAGGCGCTTGTCTGCAAAGCCAAAGGACCCAGGTTCGATTCTCCAGGACCCACATAAGCCAGATGCACAGGATGGCACATGCATCTGGAGTTCATTTGCAGTGGCTGGAGGCCCTGGCAACCCATTCTCTCTCTAAAATAGATATATAAATGCTTAATTTTTTAAAGCATTGCTTGCTGCTGAGTAGGCCCTGTAACTCTTAAAAAAAAAAAAAAAGAAAGAAGGAAAGGAAGAGAAGGGAAGGGAAGAAGGCAAGAGAAGAAAAGAAGGTAAGAGAAGGCACAGAGAAAGGAAAGGAGGGAGAGAAGAGAGGGAAATGTAAGGGAAGGGGAAGGAAGAGAAGGAAATGGAGGGGAGGGGAGGGGAGGCGAGGGGAGGGGAGGAAATGGAACCCAGATGTAGGCCAGCTAGATCAGGTCATAATTCTGTCTTAAGTTTTTGAGGAACCTGCAAACTGTTTTTCACAGGGAATATATCAACTAGAATCAAAATCAACAATGTTCAAGAGTTCCCTTTCTTCACTTCCACCTCAGCAGGTGACTTCCCTCATTCCAGTTTGGGCAGGTGTCAGGTGATACCCAACAGTGGCTGGACTTTGAATCTCTCTAACGGATTCTATTCCAAGGAATGAAAACCAAGATCGCCACAAGACTTCAGCGCCTCTGCGAATCACTATAGCATTGTTCACAACAGCCAAGACATGGAGACAATCAACATGCCCTCAGTGTGTGAAGGAAGAAAATGACTTGCAATACAAATGAACACTACTTAGCCTTAACAACAAGAAAGTGATCTTGTCCCTTGCGACAATGCCAGAAGACCCAGGGGAGAAGTAGGATGTGAGGTATTTAAAACAGGGAAATCTGGGCATGGTAGCTCACACCTTAACCCCAGCAGTTGGCAGCCTGAGGCAAGAGAAGTACCATGAGTTTGAGACTATCCTGGGCTGAATAGAAAGTTCCAGGACAGCCTGGGCAACAGAGTAAGGCTATGTCTCAAAAGAAACAATTGAAAAAGTAATGAAGTAAAAGCAAATAGTCAAAATCACAGAAACAAAGAGTACAGTGGTGGAGGACAGTAGAGATGAGGGGATGGGAAGGGCTACGACAGATTCAGAGAGGAGCGCATCTCCTGCACACCAGGCCTCTGGCTAAAAACACTTTGTACATAACTTATATATATTTTGTACATAAAGTATATAACTTTCTTCCAATTGGATGAAGTTGTGGATATCAAATATCTATAGCTTTTCACATGTTAACTATACCTCAGTAAAATGATGTTTTAAAAATATAAAACATCATAAAAAGAGAGAGGAATGCAGGCATCAATACGCCATAAGCATTGGAGCATTATTTAAAAACAGATTTGTGGTGACCTTCTGCATCCATCTTTTTAAATTTAAACCTGTGCTGATGATTGAATCGGGTTCTCTTGTGTTCTAGGCAAGCATTCTATCCACTGAGCCACATCCCCAACTGTCTGTGTAATTTCTGGAGTACAGCCTTCTCATTTCAATGTTCAGCATCGTCTTTTGTAAAACAAACGCGATGGAATGAATAACGTCAAAATTCTTTCAAGGCTGATATGAAAATAATCTATCAATGTGGATGGCAATAAATGCTCAAATCATAAGGCCAATCTCAGAGTGATCCAACATGCCCAGAAAATTTCTGATTGGTGAAATCAAATTATCTTGGGATGGAGATGCATGAACTAGATCAGACCAATAGCGACAGAGTTGTGCAGACATTAGGTTCTAAGTAAATGTATATATAACATTAAGACATCTAAGCGGAAACTCTTTATGGATCCAACATGGCTACGTTTTTATTCCATCTTACAACATGTTTTTGCTACTCTGCTTTAATTTGGATAAGCACAAGATGAAGGGCTGGCTTGCATGTGAGGCATGAGGAAGCATGACAACGTTTGCAATGTGGGAATGAACTCACTGAAGGGACTTTCCCTATCCTGCTCTATCTCATGCAGTTCTCTAACACTTGTTTGTAAAAAGAAGACTGGTGGGGCTCTAAAATAAGAAACGGATGGGATCACCCATACCATTTCTTTCTCCCCAGCAACACACAAGGGAAATGTGCTGTCGTTAAGATTCTTAGAGTCTCACTCTTTGAGACCATGAAAGGTAAAGTTTTGAGAAAGAGAGAGAGAGAAAGAGCGCGTGCTTGACAAATCCATGCAGAATAGCCATCAACTCCTTGTCCTGTTCTGACTCCTCTCAGGGCAACAGCTCTGATATGAATACATTGAATCCATCTTTCCAGAAAGCCAGGTGGCCTCATGTTCTTTCATTGTCACACACGATCCAGGTATTTCCTGAAATCACAGAAACAAGTGTTTGCATGTGTTTGTGGTCTGCACGTGTGTATGTATGTTCGATATGTCTGCAGAGGGTGCTGCGCATGTAGCAACATGTACAAGCATGTGGGTGGAGGCCAGAGGTTGGTATTCGTGTCTTTCTCAGTCACTTTCCATCTTACTTACTGAGGCAGACTCCTGCACTTGAACCCAGAGCTCACTAATTCAGCTAGTCTAGCTAGCCAGCCTTCCCTGGGGATTCCCTGCCTTCACTTCATGAGTGCTGGGATTACAGGTGGGTGGCCAAGCCACTCAGCATTTATGAGGGTGCTGGGGATCTGAACTCTGGTCCTCGTGTTTGTGTGGCATATGTTTTATCCACTGATCTACTGCAACAGCCCCCCTTCCTGGGACATCCTTACCGACACCCTTGCCCTCTGCCAGTACCCTTACCTGCATCTTCCACATGGTACCATTTCTCGGCCTGAGCTTCTCCACCAGCCCATGCTGCTTGTCCAAGGTCAAAGCAGGCTGTCAGCAAGCTTTCCTTACCATGGTTTATAGCTGTGCTCAAGATTGTTTGCAGAGGCCAGTACATAACTTATGTGTTTTTCCTCTAACCTTGATAACCCTCTGAGAGGCAGCTGTGGCAAGTGTTGGCAGAGCAACGTGTAAATTTGTTGTGCTAGCAAGCACTGCCCACGAGGTAAGAAACACTGTGAGCCCCAGAAAGCATCTCCACTGACATACACTGTTACTTCTCTGCTAGTTTTGACAGGTTAAGTTCATCCTACCTCCCTCCCCCAGAAAGTGTGGAATACAGAGTGACCAAGTGGCCAGGTAGACAGACAATGCCAATCATCTCCATCAGGTGAGCAATATTTAGTTAATTCAAATCCATCATATGATTGCAGAGATTAAAGGCCTTTTGGTCCCATGTGCTAGAAAAGCAATAAATCTGAATCAGACCTACACTGCAGTCAGTTGGGATTAGACCTTTCGGTGATGTGGTCCATTAATGTGCCCCAGGAAGACACAATTTAAACTCAGAAGTCACAAAATGAACTTTGCATTAAGTTTGGAAGACGACGGTCACAGCTCATTTGACTTTTATGGACTAGAAAATGTGATGGAGACCACAATGGCATTCTATTAGGGTAAATCATGCATTTAACCATGTCGCAAAATACTGTACTCAATTATGTGACATCCACCTATTTTACACATGGCTGATTCTCTGACTTTAAATTATTAAGGAAGTGCATTTAGCTTGTTTTAAGGAGTATTTACTCCCAAGAAAGAGATATGTGATAAAACTTTGTTCAAAAAGTAAATGAATATTTTTCAGGTATATTAAATAGTTTTTCAATAAGAAACTGGAATTGATCATAGAAACTATTGCTATGTTCATTTCTTTGCTGTAGAGGGGAAAACACGTGACCTGTTTGCTTTTTTGTAAATGATAACACTATGCATTATACTACGGAGGGGAAAAAAAATCTTCAATCAGAACAGATTTTGAGATTCATCTGCCAGACTGAAAATCTAATGATAATGTAAAATGAAGGTGACAATAGTGAGAAAAAAAAACCTATTTAGATAAGGTTTAGCTTCCTTTTTTGTGGAGTTCATCTTGATGGTGTACTTGATAAACATCATTTTCTCTCAATATACTTCTGTTTATATGAGTATTATGCTTAAGCCAGACTATATTAATACTAGCCTCATTATTATTCTATATTTCAGCAAGAGTACACTGTAGCTCCAGATATAACTCAACTCAGTTCCAAGGTGATTTGATCATCTTTGAACTGTGGCATTTCCCCCTCATTCTTCATCATATGATGCTGTATGGAAGCAAAAATAACCTGATTCCAATCTTTCACTGTCAGAAGATGAAATAAGCTCTTATGTGCCTACTGATACACTAAGGGTCACAGAGTTAAGTGACCTGCCCAAGGTCACATATTTCCAAAGATCACCCATCAGAAATGCTTCTGTTGTTCTCTATTTCTGCCTCTCAAAACTTATTTCAGAGCTGGGGAAAATACCTCAATGGCTTGATATACAAGACTGAGGACGTAAATTCAGAACCCTCCAAAATCCAGCCACAAAGAGTCAGTGTCTGTAATCCCGGTGTACGGACAGAAAGAAGCGCATTGGGGAAGCGAGAATCCTGAACCTCACAGGTCAGCTGCTCTGATGAACCCAGATGCAAACAAGAAAAGCCCTGCATCAAAGCGAAGGTGGGAGGAGGAGACTGACATGAGATGGTTGTTCTCTGACCTCCACATATGCTCAGTGGCACGTAAGCCCCCACATGCACACACACAATAAAGTACTCTCCCTCTATTTATTAAAAGTTAGATCTCCTTTGGACTTCATTTATAATGGAGTAGACAAAACATGGACTATTCTAAATATGCTTGCAGATCACTCATATCCACATCTTCTTCCTTGAATCTATCTTGTCAGGTCTCAGTGGTTCTTTCTACTTGTTTTTTCTGTTTGTTGGTTTTTTGAGGTAGGGTCTCACTCTAGCCCAGGCTGACCTGGAATTCACTATGTAGTCTCAGGGTGACCTCAATCTTCCTACCTCCACCTCCTGAGTACTGGGATTAAAGGTATGCACCACCTTGCCTAGCTATTGAAAAATCTATCATTTTCATTTATTTATTTTCAAGCAAAGTGAGACAGAGAGAAAGAGAGAGAGATGGCACACCAGAGCCTTCAGCAACTGCAAACAAACTTCAGATGCATGCACCACTTTGTGCATCTAGCTTTACATGCATACTGTGGAATCAAACCCAGGTCCTTAGGCTTTGCAAGCAAGTGCCTTAGCTGCTGAGCCATCTTTCCAGGCCCTCTTTCTGCTTTTAATTTACCAAATTAGCTTTGTCCCTCATTCTACAAATTTCTTTCCTTTGTCTTGACTCCAACCCTTCCTTGAAATGTCTGATGCACAATGAAAATCACTCCTACAAATTGTCCTGAGCAAAACATGACGTGCCTGGTTCTCTGTTGCTACTAGCATATATACATTACCTTTGCATGGGATAGAGATACCAGGTTGAGTTAAAAACAATGTTAGAACATCTCAGAGAGGAACTCATCATTAATTGTGCCAGGTCAAGAAGGTATAAAAGAGAAATTCAGCTCAGGCCTAAAGGTTTCCAACATGCACGTGTTCATAGGATAGAGATGGCAGAAGTAATACAGAGGGGGTACTGTAGTGGGTGTTGATACCCATGTCAGACACAATGAAGGGAAGGTGTCCATGAGGTATTCTTGATGGGTGAAAGGAGATGAGTATGAAGAAACATGGGTCTTGAGTTCAGAAGAAATCCTGAGTATAGAAAGGGCAGTCTGAAGAGCCATCAAGAGCTGTCTGGGGTTCCATACCATAAGGCGAAATTGCCCATGAAAGAACACGGATCATGAAGAAAGGATATGTACAGTCCCCATTTGTTACAGTCAGGTTCACATTGCTAGCAGAAACACCCAACCAAGAGCAGCTAGTGGGGAAATAAAAAACGGTTTATTTTTGGCTTACAGTCTCCAGGGGAAATTCCATAATGGCAGGGAAAAACAACGGCATGAGCAAAGGATAGACATCATCTCCATCAACTCCTGGGCAACATCAGATGTACAATGGCAACAGGAAAGTGTGCCCAAATACTGGCAAGAGGAAGCTGGATACACTACCCATAAGCCAGCCCCCCAAAATACACTGCCTCCATGAGGCTGTAATTCCCAAATTACCATTAGCTGGGGACCTAGCATTCACAATACCTAAATTTATGCGGGACACCTGAATCAAAGCACCACATTCTGCCTTTGACCACCATAAATTTATAACCATACATGATGTAAAATGCAATTAGTATATTCAGTCCAACTTGAAAAGTCCCATAGCTTTTATCCTGATGATGTCCAAACATCCCCATACTCCAAGGTCTTTTAACTTAGTCATAATACCAAAAAAAAAAAAAAAAAAAAAAAGAAATTCCCCCCAAAACACATAATGGCACAGAATAAAAATTCACACTGCAAATGATGGCATTGGGCATAGCAAAGAAATAGTCAACCAATATAAGATTTAAAATAACCAGGGAAAACATCAAACTTTGTAGCTCCAAGTGAAATAACTAACCAGTGTTGCCTCCAAGTCCGAAAATTCTAACCAGTGACAAGTCTCTGGAGTTCCAATTCTACCCCTTCAGCTAGGCTACTCACAGTCCTGGAAAATTTCATCCCAGGCTAGCAACTCTCCTTGGCAGCTATCTCACTGGGTCTCTACTGCAACTGACAGTTTATCTTCATGGCTCCATTGGGATTCCATGCAGGTAATAAGCCTGCTTCACACTGCCCATGGCCATTTCCAGACAACAAGGCCATGTTGCAATTTCAATGAACCTCTCTTTCCTGCATTTGTTATACTCCATAATACTAGGTGGGCTGTCAACTTGTTAATCCAGGGGGGAATAAAGCTGACTGTGAAGAATAGGAGACTTCAGCATTCAGGACCCTTCCAAAGAGTCTGCATTCTTCCTATTGCTCCAATGCAGGTCAGCTGGCCCAAATCTAAATGGTTGTAATTTCTCAAACAATTGCAGCTGAACATCAGCAGTTTGGGCTCAAAGATTTCATTTTCTCTGTGCCATATCCCTCTGCTCACACCAGTCCCTTTCTAAACAATGCAGCCTGCACAATTTTTCAGGACACAGGCAAAACAGGAAGTCTCTCACACAAACTGCTTTTAGCCCAGTCCAGGCAAAGCTCTTTCTCACCCTCAAAAGCCAAACCTCACAGTCCTTAGTTCTTACTACATTCAGGTCTTTCAACTCTGACAAGAATAGTTCATCAAGCTGTACTTACAGTACTGCAAGCCATGTCTATGGCCAAGATTTCAAATTCTTCCACATTCCTTCATCAAAAATCAGCTCCAAAAGGCCCAAAGCCACACACTCAGGTGTCTATCAGCAATTACACCACTCCTCAGTACCAACTTTACTGTGGCAGGAAGGTTCACATTACTGGCAGAAAACACCCAACCAAGAGCCACTTGTAGGAAAGAAAAAAGTTTATTTTGGCTTACAGACTCAAGGGGAAGCTCCATAATGGCAGGAGAAAATGATGGCATGAGTAGAGGGTGGACATCACCTACTGGGCAACATCATATACACAACAGCAACAGGAAAGTGTGCCCAAATACTGGCAAGAAAAAACTGACTATAATACCAAAAAGCCCGCTCCCAACAGTACACTGCCTCCAGAAGGTTTTAGTTCCCAAATTGCTATCAGCTGGGAACCTAACATTTATAATACCTAAGTTTGTGGGGAACACCTGAATCAAACCACCACATCATCCTTAGCATGCATTCATTTAACTGACCTTTCAAATATATAGCCCAGAATTTCTTCATAAATCTTAAGCTAGGTCTGTATTTTTTTTTAAAGTAATGGATTTAACCTATAGCTAGTGAGAGTGAGTATATTGTTTTCTTCTCTTTTCCTCCACTCCAATATACTCAGTGTCAAAGAAAACACATGGTAGATGCTTTTAAAATGTTGTTGGATGTTGTTAAGTACCATTTCAGCTTGGGGACTCTGGTGTAGGCAGTGAGCAGAGATGACCTCGATGCAGAAAATGTAATAAAAGACAGGACAGGGTAGAAAATCAATGTCTCCATTTATAAAAGAAACAGAGAAGGATGAAACAGAAATTATTAGCATGATATATATGCACTGTATCATAGCATTTATATCACTTGTATTAAGGATAAATTGCCTAAATAAATTCTATTATTCTAAGAAATAGCACAAATAACAAGCTGACAGCATCAGGAAAAAATGAAAATAATAATGTTGGTATTGCTGGAATTGGGTGTTATTTCTCTATTTCTAGTTTCATGGATCTGGTTAGGCTATAACTCAAACGAGTTCTTAAAGTCATATCCATGTATGCACATTAAACATCTTCTAGGACAGAAAGTTAATTAGTTATTATTAAAAAAATAGCCTAGATTTATTGTGTACTACATTCTATGCTATGTGTTAAATGCTTCCTATAAATTACTGAGTCACCCACAAACGTGTGAAAGGTAAATGCTATTGTTCTAATTTTATGTATGAGGGAAGTCAGATCTCCTTATATTACTCACTCAAAATAACACAGCCACAAGTTTGGGAAATGAAGAAATATAACCCACCACTATCTCTCATGCAGTGCAATGAATTGAGCGCTTAAGTGTAACAAGTTCAAATCCTGATGTTACTTTGAGTGGCTCAGTGAATTCTTTTCAACCTGTCCTCCCATCTGAAGTATGGAGGGGGCAATGATGCCCGGTGCACAGACCTGTTCAACACAGTCCATCAAGCATACACAAAACACCTAACACTACACCGTAAGTCCTCAACAAGTGTCAGATTGTGGTGACCACTGGACTCACTTGTGTTATACATTACACCAACTTCCAGGCTTTTTTGTGTCTGCTAAGCCACAGTTCCTTCTAATGTCACCTCATCCACTTTACTCCCAAGCATGGCTCTACTACCCAGACATATCCTCCACCTGTAGCTGCATCAGGATTGCATTCCCTACATCGTTAGAACTCCTTCTGTCCCCATGGACCACTGCTTCCATCCCTTACAAATTTAGCATGCTGTCCCCTCCCTGCCCACTCCCTGACCTAGGAAATCTTAGACATCCACTCCACCAGTTTATGATACTTACCTAGGCCCAGGAAGTGTTCCAGATCTACAAGATAGGAAGATGTCTAAACTCCATTGACTTTTAGGAAACTTGCGGTGGAAGCAAGAGAAACCAAGAAAGTCCCAATACAGAGATGTATGGAGTGGTGAAATTGGTCTCCAAGGTGAGGCACCAAATCTAAGCCCTGTCATATCATGTCAACTCCATCAAGGGAAAGACACATCAAGGAGGGATTTTTTGAAAGGAGGTGTGCTGTAAGATTGAGACTCTTCCTGGCAATCAGTCATACCTGGAGGTTTGACTTTAGCACGTTTCAAAACTGATTGAGTAGGTCACCTATAAATATTGAAAATAATTCAGATAGACTCATTTACTATTAACTGGTGTTTAGTCTATCAAGCACCACAATGCTATATAATACACATAACAAATGGTGAGAATATAAAACAAAAATTAAAAATATTCTCATCCTCAGGGAAGAGGCAAATACAACCTAAAATAGAAAACAAGACACACAAACAGCTTCTGTAAGTAGGAACCAAGTGCACCTGCACGAACAGAGCTAGCTACACATGGAGTAGGACTGGGATTCCCACAGAAGGGACCAACTCCCAGAAAGTGAAGCCCACCATCAGAAACACACATGGGAAGGAGGACTGGAGGAAAGTCATGTGTGCGATGAGAGTTGAACACCACTAGGAATTTCAAAGCAGAGACGGCAGAATAGAGTGTGGTGGGAGAAAGTGACCGTGTTCGCTAAGTCAGACATAAGCAGCTGTGTATTGTCTGCCCTGAACTCCTGGATACTGGTGTTGAGCATATAAGACAAAGGATTTCCAACATGCAAAAATATGTTACCAAACCTGGCCACAATTCTGATGGTAATAAACAGGGGAAGGACATAAGCAATCTTCATTTTTTAAAAAAATATATTTTATTTATTTATTTGAGAGAGAAAGAGGCAGAGAGTGAGAGATAGATAGAGGGAGAGGGAGAGAATGGGTGTGCCAGGGCCTTCAGCCACAGCAAACGAGCTCCAGATGCATGTGCCCCCTTGTGCATCTGGCTAACATGGGTCCTGGGGAATCGAATTGGGGTCCTTTGGCTTTGCAGGCAAGCACCTTAACTGCTAAGCCATTCATCCAGCCCCAAATGTTCATTTCTTATGCAAGATGGATATGAGGCAGAAGAGAAGAGAAGAGAAAATAGTAGAAGGCAAGTGCTACAGCCTGGGTGAGAAGTGGCCTGGGCATGGAGACTTAGGGATTAACCAGCATCTATAAAGTGGGAGAAGTGGTCATGGCCCCGGTCAAGATTTCTACATTGAGTACCTGAGGACTGAGAATGAAGAAAGGAATAGTTTTCAGTCATGACCAGATACTGAATCCCACTTAGGATATATCAAGTTCAAGATGAAGAGATCCAATACGAAGCTAGAGCATGGGAATGCGGTTCTAGGCTTTATCAACTTGTTTCTGTGATAGGTGAATTCAATCACCAATGAGAAAACGGGAGCACAGGGTCAGAACCTTGGGAAGTAATCTCCCTAAACAGGAAGACAAGACAATGAAAAAATGACCTAGGATAGATAGGTCTCAAAAGAAGAAGTACAAATAGCCAGTAATAAATATACAAATAAAATTTCCACATACTGAGACATCAGGGAAAAGCAAATTGAAAATACATTGAGATTCTACCTCCTCCCAGTCAAAAAAAGAAGGCTATCAGCAAGAGAACAGCACATGCTGATCATGGAGAAAAGAACTGTTAGACACTGATGGTGGGAATGTAAATGAGTCAGCCCCTGTGAAAATCACCATGCGTACCTAACAACCTACCACATGACCTGGGCGTACCACTCCTGGGTACACACCTGAAGCTAAGTCAGCATGCCACAGAGGAACCTGCATACCAATGTTTATTGTCATGATATGGAGCTGGCCTACATGCAACCCAGAGGTGAACCGATAAGCAAAGTGTGGTCTACGTACACACTTTATTTATGCATTTATCTAGCCATAAAGAGGATGAAATTATGGCACTTTCAAGAAAATGGATGTAATTGGATATCATCATTTTAAGTGAAGTAATCTGGACTCAGAAAGATAAACATCATGTTTTTTCTCCTCTGCAGAATCCAGTTCACACACACACACACACACACACACACACAGCACACATATACATGCACACACATGTATGAGCAATCCCCCCCACACACACACCTATCACATGGAAGTAGAAGGCAGAAAGAAGGGGGCTATCAGGAGGAGAAATGAGAGAGAAGTAGGGAGAAATATGCTCAGGTAGGATAAACAAATAGAAATGTCCTTATGTACCACTTATGTACACAAAATGTACCACTTTGTACGATGAATATACCTAAAAGAGAACTATGTGGAAAGTTATGAGATGCAGGTAATCGTGGGAAGATGGGGCTTGGGGAAGGAATGTGTGAGTTGTAGCATCCAACCCAGTGGGGAGGGTGAAAACAGAAAAGTCCCCAAATACCCAAAGGAATGAGAAGTTTAATAGGAAATGAGGTGAAACTTGGGTTGAGGTGGTGGAGGGAAAATACAGAGTAAAATTTAACATTTACTCAATTCCTGCTGTGTGCACAAGACCTACTGAAGGTTTTGCCTGTTCTCAGGCAATTCCTATTTCTATCTTCACCATGGAAGGCACACAACTGTGCTCTTGGTGCTAAGTGACTCTCCCACATTCCCTGGCCTCTCAGTTGGTCAAGGCTATGACCTCCACCCTCCTGATCAAACATGGCCCCTTTTTCTCCAGTCCATTTTCTTCTACTTTTCTTACTCAAGTATTTTTTTAAGACTATGAACATGGCACTGTATGAAAATTCATCAATCCACAGACAATAATAATGACATCTGACTGGACAGTCTCTCCTACATTCAGCTAACCATGGCAATAAGAGTATTTTTAATTTTGTGGGGAGTCCACCAAAGCCTTACATATGATTTTCTAAGAATGAATGAGTGGGTGGTATGGGTATACCATCTAACCAACAGGACTTATTAGCAATGAGGTCACTGAATCTGTCAGAGAGAAATATGGATCTCTGGAGGGATATCATAAATTGTGTTCATTATACATTTCTTCATGGGACAAAGAGAAGCGCTCCAAATATCTCACAGTCATCTGATGAATGGAATTTTTCATAGCTACCAGTTCCAGTGCACTGAGTTGAAACCTTTAATTTAATTTAAGAGGAATAGATCATTTAAAGTTTGCTTGTCTCTGCTGAAATATGAGCTAAAGTGTGCAGGTTATGGAAAGGGGCCCAACAAAGTTGCTCCTGGTCATAACAATAGAAAAAAATGTTCAAGAAAGTCTTTGACACAGGAGACCCCATGTTAACTAAAGCATATGCCTAATCTCGTTCAGTCAATCCAACATTGTAGAACAGGTATTATCATCATGCCCAATTATATATGACCAAACCAAAACAAAGAAACTGGAGCCAATATCAACAGCTACCCAGTCATGGCATGGAAGAGTCAAAATACTAACATGGGTCCCCACTACTTTGTCTCCATGATGCAAGCACCAGAAAGCTTCTATTGTCATGGGAAGAAGGTTAGTGAAAGTTTTCATTAAAGATATCAGCTAAGAGCTGGAGAGATTGCTCAGTGGTTCAGGCACTTGCCTGCAAAGCCTAAGGACCCCGGTTCCATTCCACAATACCCACAGAAAGCCAGATGCACAAGGTTTCAGTGGCAAGAGACCCTGGCATGCCCATTCTTTTTATCTGTCTTGCATGCTCTCTCTCTCTCGCACTCTCTCTCAAATAAAAAAATTAAAAAATAAAGGAAATGTATCAGTTCATGTGTAGGTATGGTTAATTTTGTCAACTTGATGGGATTTAGAATCACGATGGAAACAAATCTCTGGGCATGCCTGTGACGGATTTTTCCATATTGGGTTATTTGAGGTGGGAAGACACAACTAAATGTGTGTGGTGCTTCTCATGGGCTGGATGTACACCAGCATTCACAGCTATGCGCTTCCTGACCGTGGATGGAATGTGTCCAGCTGCTTCATGCTTTCTCTCCCACGATGGACTAGAACCTGACCTGTAAGCTGAAATAAACTCTTTCTTAAATTACCCTTGTCAGGTACTTGTTAAAATGAGGAAACTAATACAATATGTAGAACTGTATGGCATGCATGACATAGAAGGAATGAAGATAAGGGAGGGAAGAGATAGCAGGAGGGAGGGAAGGAAGCAGAACGAAGGAAGGAGGAGGAACCGGGATCAATAGAAGAGACCTATGGAACAGCATCAATCATCAGTTAATGCCACGCCCACGCCCACCCATCACTGAGCAAAAAAACACCATGGGGTAAGTCATCCACCGACACCCAGCAACTGGTCCCAAGGGTGCACTGGGAAAATCTCAGCTACATAGCAGGAGGATGTCAAGTTTCCAAGCTAAATCCCAGCGACGGGAATGGGGGAGCACAGAGACCAGCAGTGACTGATAGAGAGAAGATAGTGGGGAAGGAAGCAGGGGGCATTCCCAGTTCCAACAGGGCCAGAAGTAACTAGATTTCATGATCCGATGACCTTCTTCCTCAGTGCCCCAGGTACATTTTCATGGCATCTCTCAATAAGTTTGCAGAGTTCCAACTCTGAGACTAAATCTTTGGTCGCATGGCAGCTTAGCAACAGCTTCATCACACAATTGGCTCCTCCTCTCTGAGGCAAGAGGCCAGGTGTAGCTCTGTCCTGAGTTGCCATAACAATCTGGGAAATGTCAGAACAACTCTGATGTGCATTTCTAGCTTCTCCATGTCAAAACTTTGCAAATGTATATGTGTGTGTGTGCATGTGCGTGTGTGTGTATGTGCATGCATGCACGCATATGGCACATGTGCGTAAAAAACAGAGATTGATATCCACTATCTTCCTTAATCACTCTCCACCTTACTTTTAAAATATTTTTTTTATTTGAAAGAAAATGAAGCAGAGAGAGAGAGAGAGAGAGAGAGAGAGAGAGAATGGGCACATCAGGGCCTCTAGACACTACAGACAAACTTTATGCGCCACCTTGTGCATCTGGCTTTACGTGGGTACTAGGGAATAGAACCTGGGTCCTTTGGCTTTGCTGGCAAGCACCTTAACAGCTAAGCCAAGCCATCTTTCCAGCCCCTCCACCTTACTTTTTGAGACAGGGTTTTACCTTGAACCTGGAGCTTACTGATTTTACTACAGTCATCAGCTAGCCGGTCTCAAGAATCCTGTCTCTACATCCCTTGCACTGAGCCCACTGGCTGCTCTGGTGCTGACATGCCCAGTACACGGGTACATGGGGAAGGGACCTCTGAACTCTACCCTCTGAGCTGTCTCCCAAGCCTCCTTTTATTCAGTTAGTTAGTTACTTAGTTAGTTGTTTTGCAGTAGGGTATCACTATGTTTCCTAGGCTGGCCTGGAACTCACATTATAGCCCAAGAGAGCCTCAAAGTTACGGCAGTGCTGTGTCACCGTCCCAAAGGCTGAGATGATAGGCACGAGCCACCACACCCAGAAATACATCAAAAAATTAATTATTTATAATCTTTGTGTACGTGGCATGTGTGCAAGCATGTGTATGTCCCGGCACATGTGCGGAGGTCAGAAGAAAGCCCTCAGGAAGGGTGCCTTATTCTTCACAGATCCATTCATGAGCTTCCAGAAAATTCTCCTGTCTCTGCCTCTCTTCTCACCGTAGACAAATTGGGATTGCAAAAGCCTGCCACAGTTTTCAACTTCATCCACTGAGCTATCGCCCTAGCCCCTCAGAGCATGTTTAAAATATCTACATCACCCGAAGACACGTGAGAACTGCACTTTGGGTTATGCAAACAGCATACCTGCTTCTCTTACCATCATTTTCAAAACAGCTGCACATTTTTCTGAGCAAGGCTAACCATACTCCCATCCAATAAAGCATGCACTATGAGGTGCACTCATAACTTTTTAAATATATGCAACTGTAAAGTGGGGCATGGTGAACATCATCTGCCGTGATAAGCATCACCTCCTGTCACACATGCCATGTGCCACCCCTCAGTTCTCAAGAGTTTCAAAGTCAAAATGTGGCCTCATTTGCCAGTGAGAGTTAATGCCATCCTCCCCCCCCTCCTCCGGCAACGACTTCTACTTTAAGAGAAAACTAAAATCTTCAGGTTATGATAATCACAAGGCCCATCAGACCACGGGAGGACAGTTTACAGAATATTTTCAGGAAAAGACCCACTTGTAGATGGTGCCTGGACGGGCAGCCAAGCTCACCAATGGAGGAGACATGGGTTTAAATCGGACTTATATCAAATAAGAAAACACAGACACATTATTCAGTCCAACCAAGCTGTCTGTTTAGAAGACGCTTCAGGACTGATTAATGACAGAATGCAAAGAGGAGCCTCACAGATCTCCATTGTCAAGGTCAAAAGCGCAGGCAGACAGAGCCCAGAGATTCTGGATTTAGCCTGCTGGCCTTCTTGAATTCTGGCTGGAGCCCCCGCCCCTCCCCAGGCTGTTGTCATTCCTCTCACTTCCAGTCACACCACACACAAGATGGGGAGGCATATGGTGGCTTTCTCCCCATTCGGTGTAAACGTGGGCTCTAATTTAAGCTTTAAACCTTTGGGAATACTTTGCCAGCAAGATAAAATATATAAACCATGATATTCTGAGCACCATATTTTTCTGCAATATGTCTTGTAACTCATGTCTTGTAACTTGAGGTTGGGGGGCCAATGATAACCACCAAGTCAAGAAGAGAAAAAGAACACAATCCCCCAATCCTAAAGGTGAGGCCAAGAGCAGCACTGTGACCATTTGTCAAACATCATATCTGCAGGCTGGAGAGATGGCTTAGTGGTTAAGGTGCTTGCTTGCAAAGTCAAAGGACCCAGGTTCAATTCCCCAGGACCCACATAAGCCAGATGCACAAGGTGGAGCATGTGTCTGGAGCTTGTTTGCAGTAGCTGAAGGCCCTGGCAGGCCCATTCTCTATTTGCCTCTCTCTCTTTTCCTTTCTCAGATAAATTTATATATATACATACATACATTTAAAGTCATATGTGACACACACAACACCAGCAGCTTTGAAGTTTCTCATGCCCACTTTGTGTTGTCTTTGTGAGTCCTATTATTCATCCCTTTCCCTGAAGAAAGTAACTGTGTCTTAGAAGAGCAAACATTTTGTTCCAGGTCACCTGGTATGTGGCATAAAGTCACACTCAAGCAAGGAACAGAGCTTTAGAGTCCACACAACTAAAACCATCTAACCCTAATATACCGAAACCCTATGAGAGTCTAACTACGATCTGGTCCAGTGTGTACATTGTTTGGTAAGCAGGACTCCACAGTGTTGGTTTGGCTATTCCAGCTCAGGACTAGAGATCACTGAATGAAACAGCAAGGCAAGGTGACCTTGCCAAAATGACGTCCTTCATGTGATAACTATTCCAGCATTTCTAGTACACCCGCAGCAAGTAAAGCACAGGGTATGCATCGGGAGTTTTACAGATGAGCATGTCAGTTCCAGCATATAGAGAGAAAAGTAGAGCTCTTCACTTGAACGACTTGTGTATCTTCCGTTCTCCTTTCCACTAACAGCAAAAGATACAAAAAAGAGCACGGCTGCTAGGCTGAATGGCATCTGTCCACATATGTCAAAAGATAACCACTGTCTGTGTTATTTCATAGAAGGCGGGGAAATGTGCATGTGCACGTAAGTACATGGTGGGATATATGAACTCTAGGAGTGAGGCGTCTCTACCCTTCCCAGCTGGACACTAGGAATCCCTGTGAGCAGGACAGCTCAGTCTCTATGTCCATGTGACAAGCTCGCATTTGCAGCTACCACTGTGGGTGCAGGTAATGGGTTAAGCAGCCTCTGACGACGGGACCAGGTAGGAGGGCCATCTCCCATTGCTCTGTGTGCTCCCACCCTGGGCCGTGCTCCCAGCCTTCACTACATCTGGCAGGAGCTAGTGGACTCCTAGTGCCATCATCTTAGATGCAAGAAAGCCAGTCTCACATGTCACCTGCTTTCTGGGAGAAATGCCTCATCTCTATTCTTCAGAGCCCCAAAGTGCACTTCTGCCACTGAGGAAACATGAAGGGTTCAGAAAAGTATGGGCTGCCATGAGAGTCCAGTGTGGCTAGCTTCACTTTTCCCTATGGGCAATTCAAAAAATAAATCCCCATGTTCCATAAAGACCCACCCAGCGCAGGAGTGTGACACGGGGGACGAAGGCTGAGACTATGCATTTTATAGCACAAGCAGACAGTGCTTTGCCTATACAGGAAAATACGTGCACCATCGACCAGAAGATGAAGAGGGCTAAGCTGCAATTCCTCTAAGCAACTAAACACTTGTGTATTGCAGCTGAGCACTCTGCATTAACAGCTAAGCAGTCTTATTCTGAGTGGGCAAAAGTGAGTACTTGTGAACCAGTGCACAAGAGACTTCTCAACACCCACTGGGAAGGGCACACAGTTTCCTGCAGCTGACTAGAGAGCCCCCCATCTTCAGTTCCTTTCGCAGGCATCACGGGATCACCTGTGCCACCAGCCTCATGCTGAATGCCTGTTAGATGTGATTTTCTATGAAAGCATTCAGTGTGATACTCATCTGACAGGTGCTGGCAAAGAAAACGATTGCATCGTGACAGAAGGAAAATGGGCCCATTCTGGGGTTTGGAATGTCACAGGTAGTTTGTAGAGGGCATCAAGAGCCATGCAGAATATGGAAGATCCCCAGAATGTGTGCCAAGGGTCACCATAGGTTAGAGAAACACACATGCTCAAGTTTACAGGAATTGTTCTGTTTTCTTTTGCATTGTGCTGGGGGTCTCATTTGCCTCACAAAATTTTCTCTCAATCTCTCTGGCAAAAGGAAATCCAATAGCATTTTTAGTCTACTAATACCTTGGGGGGGGAGGCATTATAGAATTCATAGACTTGGCTAAAAATGATCCACATGTGTCTAAAATCTCAGCCTCAGGAAAGTTCAGCATATTTAGACTTGAACTTGAAGATGAGGACCTTGCTGGCGTCCATCATACCACTCCCCCCCCCCCCTTTCACTTCATACACTATGCCATTACTTCCAGGATTCCTTTGTTCACCATTTTATAGCTTTTAATTTAACTCCTGAAGCCAATAGCATTTCTGGTGGTGGGGAAATAAGGACATAGAAGAAAATATAAGCAGGGATAATATATACTGATTTTTATTTTGTTTTCCTCACAGTGGAAGGTTTCTGGGATCATATATCTCTTTGCTTTGTTTGTAATAGACAATACCATCAGCGAAAAAAAATTGTCAGCCAGGTTTATAAAGACTGTATTTTTTCCCACTAAAGTAAAATCAATAGCAACAGATAAATTTCTTCTCAAACCTTTAATTGTTTTTTGGTTTTATTTTTTGAGGAAAAAAAAACTTTTTTATCATGGTAGAAAATTAGAAAAATAGAAAAAAGCATAAAAATAAATCACTTGCAGCCTGTGTCCTGGAGATAACACTTGTAAATGTTCTGCTAAAAACTTAAATTTAAATAAATCAATACACATATGTATACACATTCATGCACATATACAATATGTACATGTATGCGACACATGCACGTGTGTTGTGTTATATATACATACACAGATAATTTTGTGTGTGCTAAAGGAATCCTATGGAAAAATGATACCAATTCAGAACAAAATTTGCTCACGTACCTGACCACATACAGCACTGTTAGCAGTGGTAACATTATAAGAGGTATGTGACCCAAGGAGGAGGGGTGACCGCCCTGCAGGTGCATGGGAAGCACTTACTAACGTTGTCCTATGTCTTTCCTCCCTCTCGTCTTCTCCTTCCAACTTGGTCTTCTTCTCTAGGCAGTTCCCAAGCATGGCAAGTTTCACCTCGTAAATATTAACTAAACCAATCTTCTTGCCCAGTTCCTCTCAGGACCAGGTGTGTCAGGATCTCTTTCCTGACCTTGATTCTATCTGGTCTCCTCCACCCTGTTTTCCAAGGGATCCTCTATGATGTCACAGGATCGAGTTACCTCTTTGTTGCAACCATTCTTTTTTAAAATATTTATTCATTCATTTATTTATTTATTTATTTCACAGAGAAAGAAGGAGACAAAAAGAGAGAGGATGGGTGCACTAGGGCCTCCAGCCACTGCAAATGAACTCCAGATGCATGCGCCTCCTTGTGCATCTGGATAACGTGGGTCCTGGGGAAACAAACCTGGGTCCTTTGGCTTTGCAGGCAAATGCCTTAACCGCCAAGCCATTCCTCCAGTCCTGTATAGCCATTCTTAAAGTTCCCAGCTAGAGAGCACACAGCAGCCACACCTGCCTACCATCCTCTCTTCTCACCTCGTCCTCACCACACAGAGCTTCTCCTTTCCTAGCACGACAACATCTGGGGCACTACGCATGCTGCCTGCTTAGTCTAAGTCACCATCTCTGTCTACTTCTCCCTCTTCTCTTTGCCTAAACCAAGTCAGCTTTCCACTGACACACCTTCCATCATCCCAAAGCACTTCTGGGAGCTGGCAAAGAGCCTTCTCTGACATCTTATAGGTAGGTAGTCATAACATATTCTCTGTGTCCCCTAGCAAAGCATCAAGGATTTGTATTATGGGCAAAGGATGGCAAGGGCTTCTGATGGGAAATCTATCATAATGCAGGCCCTGCCTCTACTCTTCCCTTCCCGGTCCAAAAGAGTTGGGGTTCACAAACATACCCCATGCACAGTTCACCCACACCACCTGAGACACAGAATGTCTAAATAAATTGACTGGTGGTATATCAAACCACCCAATAGCCTATCAGGATCTCAAGCCAAGACTACAATAGAGTGAAGACAAGATTTACTTAACACAAAACACTGTACATGATGGAACAACCCTGTACACATTGAGGATCCTACAGTTTAGGAGAATACCAAGTGCTTGTTCCCTCCCCCTTTTGTTCCCATCAGCAGCGGCCGTGCTGTATCTACAGCTGTGATCCCAGACACCAGCTCCACATCGCCTCCACACACGACCAGGACCATGGCTACTTCCATCCTGTTTCCTAATCCAGGTTCCTCCTCACACTGCAGCCATCCACATGTAGCCCTGACCCACACCAGCCACGCTCCGCATGGTTGCGCATCATCATGAAGCTTGAAGCAAGCTCCGGGGTCTGTGCTTTGCTCTCCCAATCCTCCTCTACCCCATGTCTGTCACCACGGCCAGCTCTGCCCTTAGTACCTCACTGTACTGTCGCTCTTGACTCAAGAACATCCCTTTTCTTTTGATCCCACATGCAACAGTTCCTGATCACAGACTTGCCAATTTCACCCTCTCTCTCTCTCTCTCTCTCTCTCTCTCTCTCTCTCTCTCTCTTCTCTCTCTTTCAATCTCTCAATTCACATCCTCTCCTTCAAACTCAGGCTGAGTTCCTTCATAGGAAAATGATCCCCTAGTGCCACAGCCTAACATTGCAGTCACTAGATTAGTTTTCAATGAATTAATTTAAAATAAGTGAACTTTAGACCCACAATGATGAATTGATAACAGTCACTCCCAGGAGCTAGGGAGATGTTCAGTGGTTAAAGATGCTTGGTCCCCAAGCCTGATGAACAGAGTTTGGATCCCCAGAAACCACAAAAAGCCAGATGCAAGCAGTGCATGCACCCATTAACCCAAAGCACCTAAGACAATGGGAGATAAGAGCTGGGAGAATCTTCTAGCTTACGGGCTAGCTAGTCTGGCTTCCCAGTAACAAAACAAGAGAGATTCTGTTTCAAAAAAGGTGGAAAGAAAGGACAAACACCCCATGTTTGTCTTCTGACTGCTCCACGGGCACACCCCTATGCACACATGCATGCTGACACACAAATAATAATAAAAAATACTTCACTGCATTTGATTATTTGCTATGACTTTGCTCTAGCTACAAGATCCCAGAAAAGAAAAGGAAAAAAAAAAAAGCAGTAAATCTAAAACCACAATCATGTCAGAAAAAATATTTTTCATTTTCTCTGGGAGACCCTCCTGCTTCCACACCAAAGAACAGCCCTCCTTGGAAGACAGAAATAATAATACCACCTCAATCCAAGATCGACTTTAAGTCACACGTACTTAAGCCAGAAAGCAGATGCGGTTGTGCCTGTCCATAGCCCTGAGAAAGATAGCACATCCTGTCACCCTGCTCTGAAAGGCACCTGTCGTTCCTCTCCCTTGGGCTGTCAAGGAAAGACCCACGTCTCCACCTGTCTCCTACACATTCCTTCACCAACCCTGCCAATATCATGCATTTCTAAAAGATTAAACGACTTACATAAAAATTCATTTTTAAAACAAAAAGTCAGGACACATTTGCAGTCTTTCTCCCAAGTTTTATTTCTTGTATGAAAATAGACATGAACAATTTATAACCACAAATATAGAGAGGTAAAATATTATCTTCCGTGTGCATAATGATGTAGATGTTTTTAAAATGCTTAGTGTAAGTTATGCCGATCGTCTCCTGAGCCCTTGTCTGGAAATGCTATTTTGTTGAGAGCAAGAATGTGGAGGAAATAAGCAGGCAGGCATAGAAGAGGGAGCCTCCAGTTTGAATCCGGCTATTGAATACTCAAGTGGCCTTAACCTCTCTGAACTTCAGTTGCCTCATTGTAAAATAGAGATAATCAGCTTATTGTCACTATTGAACGCCTCGTGACAGGATAAGATCACCTCCAGGGTGGGCAGGAGGGAAGCCTTGTTGAAATGAGTTCAGGAAAGAACAGAGGGAGGAAAGTGATAGCAAATCGAGACCAGTTTTATTTCAGAGCTTTGTGTAAAGGGGATCAGGGAAACAGGGGCAGATGGAGAGGAAGTAGTCGCGGGAGAATTTTTTTAATGCTGAATACATTATAGCGTGTGCACATGGTGAAGGGGGTGAGTGTGTCCTATCTACAGGCATCGGATACTGTCTGCCACATGCAGAGTTCTCTGCGTGCATCTCCATCCCAAACCTCTTCCTTGTCTTCCAGATTCTTCTGGACATTTCCACACAGGAATGAAGTGGGCATCTCAAAATGAATATATCTAAACATGAGCTTCCATTTCTTCTTCCTGCCTCCTCTTCTCCCTAACTGAACACCTGTTCCTGTTGAAATCCTCTTTGGAAACAGGTTTTCCAACTCCTCAGCATAAAATATCTGCAGGAAGCGTGTTCTCCCCTCTCATTTGCACATCTCTCATGCAGTCCACTCCCTGAGCGTCCCGTCTCTGTTTTGGAAATATACTCAAAGTCTAACCATCTCTCACACCTGAACCGGTTTGCTCCTATCCATCACCCCTGATTTGGACCACTGCAATGTTCCCATCCAGGCTGGATTTCAGACTTCTACTTGTGTCACATAATTCTCCATGGACTGAACAGATAGCACGTCATGTTCTTCCACTACTCAGCATTCTCCAGAGGCTTCCCGGTGTGCGCAAAGCAACATCTTAGGTCCATGCCATGACTATAAATGTCCTTTGAGGTCTAGACTCACTCCCTGCTAATGCTGTCATGTTACAAGGTACTGCTCACATCTTCTATTGTCCCCACTCCACCCACATAAAGTTTGTCGTGAATATGACAAGAATTTAGAAGCAAGGCTCTCTGGACTGGCTACCCCTGATCTGGTCCTCCCAATGCCCATATGAGTCACAGCAGTAAAATGCCACATATTATTAATGCATTTCCAGACCCTCTCCTGGATAAAATAGCATACGCCACTCAATCCACCACATTCCATTCTCCTCATTGTGTTTTGCTTTGCATCATGGCAGTTAATATCATCTAAATATCATATAAAATTTGGAGTTTGTATATAATGTCCATATCCTTACACCCAACCAGAACCCATGTTTCTTGTAAGAATCAAGTTTGATTCTTTTCTTTGCTATTATCTTTTGATTCTTAAGAATTTCCTGGGGCTGGAGATATGAATCAGCAGTTAAAGGCACTTGCTTGCAAAGCCTAAAGGTGTGGGTTCAATTCCTTAGTACCCATGTAAAGCCAGATGCACAAAATGGTGCATGCAACTGGATTTCATTTTCAGTGGCAGGGGGCCTTGGTATGTGAATTCTCTCTCTCTCTCCCTCTCTCTCTCTCTATGTCTCCCTTTCTCTCTCTCTCCATCCCTCCTATTCTGTTTGCAAATGAATAAAATATTTTTTTTAAAAAAAAGAACTTCCTGGAATTTAGTAAGTGCTAAAAATAAAGTCAATGAGTTACAATGTAGAAGCTGACATTTCCATGTTCCCTTTCTCCCTCTACCTTGTACTAATAAATTGGTATGAACAAATTTCAAAGAAATATTATACCATGTGGCTAATAAAATTATTTTAACAAGTCCACTAAACTGTCCCTTAGAATTCACTATTTCACAACATTCCCATTACAGATGAATGATGAAGAAAAAATATTCAATGTGTACAATTGGTAAGAGTTCTTGCCATACAAGCCTGGGGACATCAGTTCAAGCCCGCAACCACATAACAGCCCAAGCTTGGTCATGCGTTCCTGTAACCCCAGAGGTGAGTGAGACAGAGACAGGAGAATTGCTGGAGCTCCACTGATTAGCCTGTCTAACCTACAAACATAGAAGCTCCAGGCTCAGTGAGACACCCTGTGACACAGAAATCAGGCCACAGAGTGATACAAGAGGTCACCTGACACCCTGCTCCGTCCTGCACAGTTGTACACACGAGGCACACTCATCTGCATACAAGTGTGCATGCATCAAATGCACACATGTACACACCATACATTCTACACATCTCAAAAAGAAATAAATAAAGCATAAAGGAAGTAACATAGGGGTTATATATTTTAAGTAAATACTTTACCAAATGTCCATAAAGGGCCATAAGTGCACAACTGCAAGCCTTTGTTATAAGAAATATTGTTCAAAGCATATCGAAATCTTACACTGTCACATAGGTCGAAATGAGTTGAAACAAGGCTCATGTGTAACATAGGTAAGAAATGACTAAGTAAAAATTCCATTAAATCAACTCATCTTTATTCATTCTGTTATGGGGTTATCAAAGTAATCAGAATTAACATAGGAAAAGTACTGTTTTGTCAGAAAACAGAATTTATGATGAGTGGCTATTATCCATTTCATTATGTAAACACATGTCCATCCAAAGCATCCCATACATTAAAAACAATCGTACCAAGTTGGTGAAATTATGATTTTTCTTTCCAGAGTAACTTTGGAATCTGGCATCATTATGTTAATTAAAGGATGTTTCACGAAAGTGGAAGAGATCACGGCCAAATCAAGAGGAAACTCGCTGAATTAGAAGCTGATAATTATTTCTGGTGTCTTATGTTGCAAGAAGTTGCTTAAAGGAACACAGACTGGATGAGTTACTCATACTACCTCTGCCTTAGACTTCTTTCATACAGAATGAGGTTAATACAGTCACAGTGTTTCACAAGAACAGCAAGGGTGGCAGGGATAATGCTCATTTTTTTATTAATTGGGGAGGGGAGTAAAAGCTGCTACATTTCCCAAGATCACCCTTTCTCCATTGTGAGACCACATGGCAGAGCTCAAGCCAATGCTGCATGGCCAGGAGGGCTAGAAAACACTTCATGGAATACACCACATAACTACCAGTGATGTTGACCCAAAACACTTGAAAGCCTAGAGAGGAACCCGCCTTTTCACAGACCATGAGCAAAGCAAGAAATTGATCTTAAATATATGATGGTGTGGTGGTTTGATTCAGGGGTCATCCATAAACTTGTGTGTTCTGAATGATAGGTCCCCGGCTGGTGGCAAATTGGGAATTGGAGCCTCTTGGAGGCAGTGTATTATTACGGATGGGATTAAGGGTGTTATAACAGCTTCCCCCTCCTAGGGTTTGGTACACACTCTCCCAATGCTGTTGTCACCCTGATGTTGGACAGGAGGTGATGTCCAGTCTCTGATCATGCCACATGTCTCACTGCCTTCATGGAGTTTCTCCTTGAGTCTGTAAGCCAAAATAAACCCTTTCCTCCCATTAATTGCTTTTGACTGGGTATTTTTCTGCCAGCAATGAGAAGTTGATTACAATAGAAGTCATCAACCAGACATAGCCTGTGCTCTCCTTATAAGATGAGATCATCTGACCCTACAGAACCAAGGTGCTATGGAAATATCTCATAGGATCCCAAGTGAGATTGCTAACACAAGCATGAGATGATCTGTTTTTCTTGTGGGAACAAGTAGATTCATAGACTATGATTGCTGGGTTTTTGTTGTTGTTTGTTTGTTTTTGAGACAAGCCAAACAGACTGCCCTTTTTTACACAAGAAAGAGAGGGGGGAAGGCATGCCAGAGCCTCCAGCCACCGCAATCGAACTCCAGATGTGTACACCCCCTTTGTGTGCATTTGTGACATTGCACACTTGTGTCACTGTACATCTGGCTTATGTGTGACCTGGAGAGTCAAACGCAAGTCCTTAGGATTCTCAAGCAAGTGCCTTAACCGCTAAGCTATCTCTCCAGCCCTGATTGTTGTTTTTAACGATGTTTCCAATATAATGTGCTCATTTACAGGGCAGAAACATAGTTAGTTCTCCATTGGCATAGTCTCCACATCCTCAGGTTCAAGCAAGTATCCATCAGAAATGGACTGAGACCACATTGAGTGTTTGTAACCAAAGCTTACATATTTTTCCCCATCATTCCCTAAACAATACAGTCTAACAATCATTTGCCTAACATTTACATTGTCACAGGCATTACAAGCCATTTAACGTACACAGGAGAATATGTATGGGTTCCCTACAGACACTACCCCACTGTGGATAAGGTTCTCACTGTCAATGACTGGAGTCAGAATCACCTAGGAGACACAACTCTGGGGATGTCTAGGAGGGCAGTTCCAGAAAGGTCTAACTCAGCAAGGAAGACCCACCCTGAATGTGGACAGCACCATCCTATGCAGTGGAGTCCTCAAATACACTAATAAAAGAGAAAAGGATGCTGGGGAGATGGCTCAGCCATGAAGGTGCTTGCCTGCAAAGCTTAACGACTGGGGTTCAATTCCCCGGTACCCACAGGAAGCTGGATGCACAAAGGTGGAGTTTGTTTGCAGTGGTTGGAGGTCCTGGCATGCCCATCCCCTGCTCTCTGCTTGAACATAAATAAATAGGAGAAAAGGAGGCCAGCGGAATAGCAGGAGCGCTCATCATCCTCTGCTTCCTGGTGCAATATGAGCAGCCGCCTCATGCTCCTGCTGCCAGGCCTTCCTGGTTGAGTGCCACCATGACTCCACCCTTAAACCATACGTGAAAATCAACCTTCCTTCACGATGCTGTTGTCAGGCGTTTTGTCACAACACTGAAGAAAGGACCTAATATAGGCAGACGTGGATTGTGTTACCCTGAGGTTTGGTGTCCTGGAACCAAGCCTCCCTCCAGACACTACAGGATGACAGTACACATTAAAATATGGTTGGGACGATTAGCTACAGTTGAATGAGAAGGGCAGCATAGCCTCTTTTCAAAAAGCATTTGACAAATTTAGATAAAATTGACTTTTAAAAATGTCAGCTCTCTAACACTCAGCCAAGGGTATCCTATAATCTAAGTATATACCAGAAAAAAAGTACTGGGCTTCAGAAAGAACAATGAGGACATTTAGTATTCCAGACAGGGCAACCCTTCCCTAGTCAACCTCAAGTTTGCACTTGGCTGAGTTCTTGTGAGGGCTGTGAATACTGGCTGCCTTGTTCGTTCCTACGTTTCTCAAGGTCTCACTGGAAGTACGGCAGAGGGCCATATGACTACGTCCATCTATTGGTAGATGTGTTATTCTTGGTCATGGGAAAAGGGAAAGACTGCGGGTAGGATAGGAATGTTTCCATGCGCCATTGTGCACATGTTCAGGGCAGACTAGAGAGGACACAATGTCTTCACATGTTTCTGATGAATCCTGAGGCAGCGGGAATAGGAAGAGGGGATGAAAAAGGCAGGAGAGTCTAAATACTTGGAAAGATTTGAAAATGGTCTAAACAGAATACGTACTTCCCACATACAAGAACTACCCATAGACGAGGACTTTTAGCATTCAACTTGTGTCCCATCAGCCTTCTCTCATTTATTTATTTATTCATTTGCTTATGCATCTATTGGCTGGTCATTAAGTTCCATAGACAACACACAAACCCTTCGTAAAGTATCATGGCTTCTGTCTGAAATGTCCTTCACAAGCTTGTGTGTTTAGAAACACAGGTTCCTGGTCTGGAGAGATTGCTCAGTGGTTAAGGTGCTTGCCTGCAAAGCCTAATGACCCATGTTCAATTCCCAAGTACCCATGTAAACCAGATGGACAAGGTGGTGCATACATCTGGAATTTGTTTACAGTGGCTGGAAGCCCTGGTATGCCCCCTTTTCTCTCTCTCTCTCTCCAATAAATAAATATTTTAAAAGAGAAAGAAATGCATGTTCACAGTTTGTGGTGCCATGGTGTAGTTGGAAGTGTTGGGAGGTGGGGCTTAGCTGGAGGAAGTAAGTGAAGCTTGTCCTTAGGGTTCATTATCTAGTTTCTTGTTTCTTCTTGTCTTTCCTTGCTATCTGTTCCCTGTGAGGTGGAGAAGCTTTTCTGCCATGTGTTCTCACTGTTGTGATATTGTGCGTCAATCAATCCCTCTTCCTTCATATGGTCACTCTCGGGTATCTGGTTACAGTGAGAATAAAAAATAACCAAACAGAAGCTAAAGGCAGAAGAAGAAACGGGAGAAAGAGGAAGAGGACGAGGAGAGCAGCAGCACCTCAGACTGAACATATGTCGGTGGGTCAGCAAGCCACCCACCACGGATTTCACAAGTTCAGCTCTGGCTACATCATAAAGCAAGAAGTATACACAAGAATCACGTTGTAAGGAGTCCTACCCTTCCTTTGGCTCTTACATTACTCCAGACACAAAATGGCCTGACTATCCATGACCTCACAGTGCCTGACACTACCTACAGAAGATCATCATAAAAGGAGGAAAAGATCATGACATCAAAATAAAAGAGAGACTGAAGCCGGGCGTGGTGGCGCACGCCTTTAATCCCAGCACTCGGGAGGCAGAGGTAGGACGATCGCCATGAGTTCGAGGCCACCCTGAGACTCCATAATGAATTCCAGGTCAGCCTGGGCTAGAGTGAGACCCTACCTCGAAAAACCAGAAAAAAAAAAAAAAGAGAGAGAGAGAGAGACTGATTGAGAGGGGGAGGTGATATGATGGAGAATGGAGATTCAAAGAGGAAAGTGGGGGGAGGGAGGGAATCACCATGGGATATTGTTTACAATTATGGAAGTTGTCAATAAAAAAATAAAACTGAATAAAAGAATCAACAACAACAATCTGGTGGGGGGAGAGGGTGGAGAGAAGAATGCAGTTACAGTGTAATGGACACAGTTGTGCAAAAAGAAATGAGACTTGCAAAAATAAATAAGTGGGAAACTGTGTCAAATCCTTGGAGAAGAAGCAGATGAGAGACATGAAGGAGACCTCCTTGGAAACACAAAGACCCTAACCTGTAACACAGCACGTCTGGGAATTGGGGCTCCAGCATGTGAGATGTTCCCTTCCCTGAAAAATGTCCATGTCTAAGATATCCTAGGCCCCGGGCTCAGGAAGGGCCTAGTGTGCACATACCTCCTACCCTCCAGGACAGTCCTTGAGAGGGTTAATACTACCGCCAAAGGTCAAAAGGCTGCAGCATGGGCTCTGCTACCCTCTGCTACCGTGGGAGGGGGACTGTGAGATGGCTTCTTAGAGAGAAAGGGAGCCAGCCACATAAACGACATCTGCTCTCCAGAAAACATTTGCATCTTCACCACAAAGTCAGCACCTCAGACTGGAACAGTTAACTGACCAATGCCGCAGAGATTAGGAGCAAGGCAGCCTTCTTTTGCCGGTAGGTAGTTAGGGACACAGATCCCACAAAAACATAAGACATCCGCCTGCCCTGGTGAGACTACAAGACAGCTCCAGGCTAAAAGTAAATGTGACAGTTCTCAATGGAGGTCAGAAGAGGCCCCGCTGTTTTACTTCCTGATCAGGAGGTGGGGGGCTCTCGTCTCTACTACCTGAGGAGGAGCAGACCCTCTGTCCATTACTTCCTGATCAGGAGGTAGGGGGCTCTCTTCTCTACTTCCTGAGGAGGAGCAGCCCCTCTGTGCATTACTTCCTCATCAGGAGGTGGGCGGGGAAATCTCTCTTCTCTACTTCCTGAAGGAAGGCAGCCCCTCTGTTCATTACTTCCTGATCAGGAGGGGGTGCTCCGTAGTCCCTGGTTATTTCTTCTTCTTGGAACTTTCCATGGGGATTCTTTCCACCCGTGGGCTCTTTGTGAGTGTGCACTCTTCTCCCTGACCCATCAACCAATCAAGGTCCCAATATACATTTAAATAACAAATAAAACTAATCCCAACTGGATGCCTAATTTACATACAGGCACAGACCAGTCAAACTCCTCAGTGCATAAAAATCCATTCCCGGATGATGGCGGCCAGCCACTCATGTTTCTAGGACCCTCTGTCTGTCATGGGAAGCTTTCCTTTACTTTCATTTCAACAAAACTGCATGCTTTCTCCTCTTCAACTGTCTTCCCTTGATATCCAATGCTATCTGGAGGCCATGAACTTGACCCTGATAACCAGTAACAAAAGGATTCCCATAGGATGTCCCTGTGGCTCACAGCAGTTGCTTTAATTTTACATAGTCATACTTGCATTCCATGGGTCCAAGGTAACCGTCTGCGGCAATGCTGTTGACAGGCAGACATTAGCGTGTTCATAGGTCAGAATAGGATGGACCCTACCTCCTATTTTCCTGGTCATAAAAAAGAGAAACGTTACAATGACCTCTCCATGGGATTTAACATATTAAATGAAAAGGACTAGGGTAGAGATATCAGAACTAGGGTCCCCTCCCTTAAGAGTTAATCTAGGGCTGGAGAGATGGCTTAGCAGTTAAGGCCCTGGCCTGCAAAGCCAAAGGACCCAGGCTTGATTCCCCAGTACCCGCGTAAAGCCAGATGCACAAGGTGGCGCATGCATCTACAGCTCATTTGCAGTGGCTAGAGGCCCTAGGGTGGCCATTCTCTCTATCTCCCTTTTTTCTCTCTCTCTCTCTCTCTAATAAATAAATAAAATATTTTTAAAAAGAGTTAATCCAAGAACACCTGTCCTTCACTCACCTGATCAAGACACCTCTCCCCACCTAAAGGCATGCTAAGAAGGAGGGAGGAATAGCTGCCCCTTAATGACATAATGTACTGAAACTTACAGAAGTTCCTCCTCCTCGGAATAGTTGCCCTCAGATTTGCACTGCCAAGCCTGCCAGTTTTTCTAACAAAAAATATATAACTTTCCATTTTCCCCTAACTTTCTTGCTTTTAGATGCTGACTGAAATCCTAAAAATGTTCATCCGGACACACTGGGGCTTTTCCATCTTTTCCTCAATAAATCTCCTTTGTCTTACTCACGCCCCCTTCTTGCTGTGCCTATGTTTTGGTGATTGTGAGACAAAGGACTCCAGAGCACAGAAGTCTGTCACGGAGACACGACCCTCTTCCAGCTCCACCCCATCCACCTGTCCCCCCGGCAGGGCCCTCACAGGCCTCCAGAGGGCAGCAGGGCAGCGCACATATTTCTTTCATCCTCTGAGACAGATGTTTGGGGCCTAATTTGTTTGGGGTTTTGTCCTTTTTATGGTAGGATGTTTAGCTATGGGAACTTAGAGCTGCTGAAGACAGAAATGCCAATTTGTATCTACTTTCCTTTCACCCACAAGGGAAAACAAACAGGGCAATGCTTAAATCAATTAAGGTTAAGTTGGGGAGTTACATAAGTAAACACAGGTATTTTAATCCAGCCACAACAATTCACAAAGCCACATACAAACACATGCTTTGGGGCTGGAGAGATGGCTTGGTGGATAAGCGTTTCCCTATGAAACCTAAGGACCCTGGTTCGAGGCTTGATTCCCCAGGACCTACATAAGCCAGATGCACAAGGGGGCGCATGCGTCTGGAGTTTGTTTGCAGTGGCTTGGAGGCCCTGGTGTGCCCATTCTCTCTCTCTGCCTCTTTCTCTCTCTGTCTGTCTGTCGTTCTCAGATAAATAAATAAAAAGAAACACATGCCTTGTCAAATTACATGAGAAGGGAGGCTGATGATTCCTGATTCACCCTGGCCTGAGGATTCTGGATGCAGTGACAATCATGGGACCAAAACAAGGGTAACTGAAATAAACACATCCCCTCTATTACATGGTTTGAAAATATGGTGGGCAGGGGGAAGGCTGCTTGCTAAGTAAGTGCTTGCCTCTCAGACAGGAGGTTTTGAGTTTAATACCCAGTTTAATACCCAGAACTCACATGAAAATGCCGTGAATGGTGACAGGAATTAGAGACACTTAGGATCCCTGGGGATCACTGGCCATCTAGGGTAGTCTAATTTGTGATCTCCACACCAGTGAAACATCTGCAGCAGATAGAGAGATAGATGATAGATGGATAGATAGACAAATAGACAGATGATAGATGATAGATTGACAGATGATAGATTGATGAGATAGATAGATAGATAGATAGATAGATAGATGATAGACAGAGCATTCCTGAGATGATACCCACAGTTTTCCTTTGGCCAACACACACACACACGCATCTGCACACACACGTATATCCACATACATACACATAGTAAAAAATAAACTTGGGGGCCTGGGGAGATGGCTCAATTGTTAAAGGCACTTGCTTACAAAGCCTGATGACCTGGATTTGGTTTCCTAGTACCCACACAAAGCCAGATGCACAATGCGGCACATGTGTCTGGACTTCATTTGCAGTGGCACTAGGCTCTGGTGCACCCATCTTGTTCTCATTCTCTCTCTTTTCTTGTACATAAATAAAAATATTTTTAAAACTGCACTTCTGCTGCTGCTGGGGGGGGGGTCAGTTTGCAGGCTACAGGTGTTGCCCAGAGGTACAGTACCTGGCTAGAATGAACCAGAGCCTGGGTTTGATCTCCTAAACACTGACAAGAATAAAATAAAACTCTTTCTTTCAGCAAACTGTCAGTGAGGAGCAGCCTAGCCATGTTTGGTAAACAACAAATAAACCCGAGTCTATAGATACGGAAGGTGAATAGTAAGCGAGCAGCGACCTCTGTCATTAAGGACATGGTCAGGTCCAAGTGGCTCTTTACACTTGGATGCCCCTAAACATACCCTCAAGAGGTTCACTTTTCTGTTCCTTGGAAAGGGATTGTCCCATTTAGGGTGAAAACTAAGCTCTGAATGCATTCATGTCTCCAAACACAAGAAAATGTAAAGTTATAAATTTTCAAAGCGGCCAGTATCCAAGATGTTCAATGGCTCCCTCTTCAGGATAAAAGTATAAAAGCTCTTTTCACTTTCTTTTTTCTTTTGTGTCCCGAGCATCCAAGAGCTATTTCGAGACTTTCCTGAATTCAATGGGTGCAGCTGTGGTCTTCCTGTGCCCAATGCTTCTGCAACGGGAACAGCCGCGCCCGCAAGCAGAGCCCGCGGTGAGTCTGAGGTCTCAGGAGCTCACCATGCGCACACGTGTCCACACTCCTAACACAAACTCTTCTGAGAGTAAAACATGCCATGCTTTCTCTTCAAGGGCTCTGTCAGCCCTTTCTCAAGTACTCTCTCCCAAGCGTCCTTGTATCCCTCTTGGGATGGCCGACTTAGCCGCAGGGCTCATTTTCCTCTCCGCATTGACATTCCTATGCTATTTTATAACAGCCCTTGAGCTTGAAAGAGATGATGCATTGGTTATAGATCAATCTATACCTATTCACATGATATTTCAAGAAGATAAGGAAAACATACAGATGACCCTTCTGCTAGCAAAATTACAAACCAATAAACAGTGCAAGAAGAAAGCATGAAATAGGTAAGAAAGTGGTAATGACTTCAGATTTGAGTTGGAGGAGGAGCTTGGTGGTGACCAAAGGGAGAAATACGAAGCTATTTAGTTTTAGGAGAAGGTATACAACATGTTGCTGAGGATGTAGCTCAGCTGTTAGAATCTTTGCTTACCATGCACAGAGCCCTGAGTTCCATCCACAGCACCACATGAACCGGACATGGTGGCGCACACCTGTGACCCCAGAAGTTGAAAGGTGGAAGACAAGGGCATCAGAGGTTATCCTTGGCTACACAGTGAGTTTAAGGCCAGTCTGGGTTAGATGAGACCCTCTTGAAAAGAAATGGAGAGTGGGATTCAAGAAGAAAAAAGGTATATGAGTGGAAGAGAATGGAGATACAGCCAATTTTAGATAAACTAAGAATCAAAGTTCTATGAGCTACTTTCATAATTAAGAAAGGAAACCCACAGTTGACATGATCACCAAATGGAAGGTGTAGCCCTGCTCAGCTCTTCATTAAAGGGATCTTATTGGCCAGAGAATGGCTCAGCAGCTAAAGGCCCTTGCTTGCAAAGCCTGATAGATGGAGTCTCCAGTATCCACATAAAGCCAAATGCACAAAGTGGCCTATGTGTCTGGGGTTTGTCTGCAGTGACAAGAGACCTTGGTGTGCTGATACTTTCTGTCCTTCTCTCTCCCCTATATAAACAAAAATAATTTAAAGACATCATACTATTTTCAATAACTAAAATAAACGGATGGGTGCAAAGCAAAGGTGGCACACCTTCACTTTGGATAATTGCCACCATCTATCTATCCAACCCAAATTCCAAAGACATGAAGGACCATATGTGCTCAGCACCAGGGATACCACCACAGAGAAAATGGGTGTGTGTTCCTGTTCCCATGACAACAGCATCCCACATGAAAGTTTGCTGGAAACACCTTTGGGTATAAGCATAGCTTTTCTGCATCAGAACATGAGTGACTGGACTGATACATAATTCTCTGCTCTGTTTATTTTTTAATGTAATATCTGTTATACTGGTTTTAAGTTATCATCAATGCAATAACTCAAGTTGATTCATAAACAAAGAAATTGTCCCGAGGATTTCTGTGAACTAACAATATCCATAATAATTGCAGTAATTCTCATCACAGTTAACATATACTGAGCTTGTCCTGTGGGGACAGGCTTCTGGCTTACAAACACACCATCATTTCATCTTCACCAAGATTCTCTGAGTAGGGTTGTCAGAATCACTCCTGTTCACAAAGAGGAAGTAAAGGCCAGAGAGTATAAGAGAATCAGTTGAAACTGGAATTAGAAGCAAGATTTCTGAATTAAAAATTTAGCCTCTCACCCTGAAACCAGTACTTATCCATTGTAACTGCCCCTTCGCCTTACCTGGGAAGCTCCTGAAAACAGAGTACTACCTACAACTCATGTCCAATGCCAGAAGTCAGGATTTCTGGGCAGGGAACACAAGCATTACTTTTCTGAATTAGCCCACATTCTTTCAACATGCAGTAGGAATGCAGTCTGTCCTCCTGCCGTGGTGTATAATGGTTAAAAATTTTAATTTCTCCCTATGTCTCTTTGCAGCCCCAAGAGAATGTCTTTGAAAGTCTGGCTACTCAGTGTGTGACCCACACACTATGGTCTCACAGGAGAGCTACTGAATCGAAATCTGTCTCTCATTCAGAGCATGAATGCATTTTAAATTCAAGTTCTGCTCTAAAGTGCGCCCTAGAGAGAGAACACTCTAGTTCCTGGAGCTATCACCCAACAAAATCACAGCCTAACCATTGCCTTAACCACATCGCATCCTCCCCTCCAAAAAGCCATCCCTCCTAGGTGCTATGCTTAAATGCATTTGGGACCAACTTGGTCAGACAAAGTCAAATTACTTTTTCTCCTCCAGGCTCTGTCGGCACCTAGAATGTTAAAATACTAATGCATACTATAAATCTCCAGGAGAAGACGTTTCCCCAATATTTATGGCCATGGTACCCTGTAACTCAGAGCTCCTATTAACATCTTTGCAGTCAATGTGTTCCCAGGGACATGTTATGGGAAATGTTTATCCAAAAGAGAGCATCTTCTTTTTTTTTTTTTTCCTTACTTGGATGGTCATGTCTCCCATCTTTGTATTCTGGCAATTTCCTCATGAGCTGCGATAATACTGGTAGAATTATAGCAATACTTTATCAAGCATTCACTACGTATACCCGGCTTGGGCCCACATGCTTACCTCATGAGAACTCGTTTCTTCTTCATAACACTAGATGGTAATGGTCTACACCACTTTACATTGGTGGAAACTGAGAAACAGCTCACAAAAGTAGCCCGTCCAAAGTCTCACGGCTAGAAAGTGGCACTTACAGGGGCTGAACTCTGCTCTTCTGTGTCTAGATTATCCTTTGTAAGCACTGAACTTTTGACAAGGGGAACAAGTGACCTGATCCCACTCAAGGTCATCCTCACAGTGGTCCATGGAGGTTTTGAGATAGATGAGGGAACTTTTAATCTGAAGATGGAAAGCTGCACAGATCCTACCCCTCATTCATAAGGTGATGAAAATCTGCATCCCTTCTTGGGGAGAGTGAAGCACCAGGGCAGCCCTCAGGCCGCTGCCCTGTGCTACCATTTTCTCCCCTTGGTGTGCTCAGCAGTGCATGTCTTGCCTTCTGAGGTGCATAGTACTGGGGACCAGGATGTGCTGAGCTTTCTTCCTCCAACAAACAGTGGCAGGCAAAATCTCAGCAGATGCAGGGGAGGGAGACAAAGGGTTAACAGATGATGTCAGCTCTCAGAAGGACAAGGCAAGCCAGGATACTGGTCACTTGTCATGCTGCCTGGAGGCAGGCTCAGGAACCCAACTGAATGGGAAGGAAAGAAAAAGGGAGGGACACAAAGTAAGGGAGGGAGGGAAAGAAAGAATGAAGGAAGGAATTCACAAAGGAGGGAAGGAGGGAAAAGAGAGGATGGAAGTGACTGATCAATCATGGGAACCGTCTACAGATTCAATGATCTGGATTATTTTTAGGCAAGAATTTTACCCACTGAATCATCTCCCCAGCCCCAGCATCACTCCTTCTTTCTTTAAAAAATATTTATTTCTTTGAGAAGAGAGAAAGAGAGAGAGAGAGAGAAATGGACATGTCAGGGCTTTCTTCCACTGCGTGTGAGATGCAGACACAGGTAAGACTTTGTGCACCTGGCTTTACATTGTTACTGGAGAATCCAATGCAGGCTGGTAGGCTTTTCCAGAGAGCACCTTTATCCATTGAGCCATCTCTCCAGTCCTGCTGCTCTTTCTATACGTGCCTAGAATAGTCCTTCCTTCCTCAATTAACAGAATCTGGAAAATCCTACCCAAACATGTTCAGAAACTTATTTCCATCGTGATTCTAAACCCTGTCAAACTGACAACCAGGTATGAACCATTAAACCACGCAAAGCCAGTAATGTTTCTAAGTTTCTCTTACAGGTCTATTGTATGGACAAACCACAGTTCTTAATGGGCCCAATGTTACAGTAAAGGATTTCTCTAATGTTATGAAGGACTTGAGGTAATGAGGATTTGGAAGCAATTTGAATATTGAGCAACGGGTGATGCTTTAAATATATTATAGTCCAGCAGGACTATGGAACTCTGAAATGGATACTCCAGACTGATATAGTGTCATAGTAAATGTCCACAATTCATATCAACATATAGGCTAGAAAATATACGGGATAATCCTACATGCCTGTTCTGACAGGGAGGGAGAGAAAGGAAGAGAGTGCCACTGTGCCAGGACGCTGGCTTTGGTGGTATTTCTTCACTTTGATGTAAAATTAATCATCAAATGCTCATTTCACACCTAAGAACACATCCAAGGGGCTGAGAGGAGAAGACCAGTGTTTCTGTGAGAGTTTACTAATCCCTTTGCTCAGCAGCTGTTTATTACAGACTGATTGCAGGTTGAGCATTCTTGAAGGTTCGGGAGAAGCACTGAGGGAGAACTGTGCATGCCTTGGCCCTCATGGCTCACACAAGAATGGGAATCAGCGAAGAGAGGACAGGAGCAAATGACCAACAGAGGACCGAGGGCTTCCTCTTCATCTCTTGTACTTAGATCCCTCTGGGCATCCTAGTGTCATCACAGGCCCATCCTAATGTCATCACTTAGGACCCTTCGACTCAGCTTCAGACCACAGACCCAGCCTTCTCTAAACCCTCGCATTTGTGGGTATTCACACGCTGAGCCTGTCTTCACTTTCCACATCTTCTCCTCCTTCACTACAGATCCCCAGCCATTGCTGTAGAGCTGCTCTGGTCTGTGACGTCTATCTAGCCTTCCATCCTTCCTCAGTTGGACTAGTCTACCTTCCTGGCAGCTGTGGGCCGCTGCTCTGTGTTCCACACCCCGAGATCAGTGGCCCCTTGTATCCCATCTGCTTCCCATCAGTTGCAATGGGACTAAATGAAGAGAAGGACCTGGCTTATGGGAGAGTGTTAGGAAACCAGAGGCCATCAGACTGCCTAGGCACTTTCCCAAGACCCCGTCCCAAAGTTTCGCTATTATCTCATCATCTACTTGCTTACGTGTCCCCAGCCACGTGCCCCTTACTACAAGCACCAAAGGAATAGGGACCCCCAGGCAATTTGAAGAGGGAGAGACTGGAAAAACGAAGCGAGGTAGAAGGACACCAGCGACAACACGAAGCGGGAAGCTGAGATTCCAAGAGAGGCCTTGCTCCCGCCGTAGGGGACCAGCTATTACTGTCAGAGAGAGGAGAAAAGTCCTCTCCTCTCCAGCAGCACAGAGATGCAGGGATAAGACACTATGAGTCCTCCCGCACCCATAGGTAACCTCTTCCAAGTTCTTAAATACTTGCAGTTATGTGTGGTCTGAAAAATATTAAATGGAAGCTTCCAGAAAGGAACTACTCTATGAGTGGAGTCTTTAAAATGAGTACTGCATTTGGTAGTACAATGGAATTTCATGCAGTCCTGCCCAAAATTTAAATTATCCATGATCCAGTGTACGCACATCGCTGTACACACCTGACCCCACCTGCTCATGACAAGTCTTCTGCCCACCCATCATTCACAGCTACCCAGTTATCAGATCAACGGTAGCTGCCTCATGATAGTTTGCTCTAGTCCCCCTTATGTTACCTAATAATGGCCTAAGACACAAGTGTGCCAATAATGGCAACTGGGTAAAAGTAAAACCACATTGTGCTTCCTTTATGTAAGAAGGTGAAAGCCTTTGACTTCATGTATCAGCAAACAGAAACATATACCGTGAGGTTGCTAAGATTTATGGCCAGGTAGGGTTAATATCTTCCTCTGGCTGATTTATAAATTAATCTTTATATAGATATGTTTGGATAGGAAAAAAAAACCAAAGCCTATGTAGTTTAGAACAATCTATGGTTTCAGACATACATGGGGGTGTCTTGGCACAAACCACCCATGGTAAGAGGGGATTGATCTGAACAGGTTCCAGAAAGATTACAAATATTATTTTGTACTATTTGATAGGTCCTCTAATGGGCAGTTTTTGTTTAACAACTGTAATGAACAAAACCCACTCTTCAAGTTGGGCTTGGTGGCTCGGGTCCGTAATGTTGGCAGTCAGGAAACTGAGGCAGGAGGATTGTCAGGAGTTTAAAGTCAGCCTGCACTATATAACAACACCTTGTCTCAAAGTGTCAAAGAAAAAAAATTCAAGGACAGGGGAGATGGTTCAGAGGGTGAAGTCCTCGCCACAAAAGCACGAGTACCTGAGTTTGAACCCCAATGCCCATATAGAAGCCAAGTCCAGTGGTGTGTGCCTGTAATCTGTGCACTGAAGAGAAAAAACAAGGAGGGTTCCTAGGCCTTGGTGGCTAGCCATTCTTGCTAAATTAGTGAGTTCCAGCAAGAGACTGTTTCACAGACTAAAGTGGAGAGCTGTAGAAGACATGTGACATCAACCTCTGATGTCAGCCTCTCCATGCATGCATACACATGTACACACCCACGTACACATGTGTTCTCACACACATATGAACATGTATACACACACACACGCCAAACGCATGAACAAAACCCAAAGAAAACAAGCTTCCAGACTGCACTGCTCTGTAGTCATAACAGATCATGAGGACAGAGTTCACGTTTAGTAGGGTCCACACGGGCAGCTTGTTTGAGAGCCCTGTGAATTCAAGCCTATCAGACCGCAAGTATAAGACCTCAATCTCTCAGTCAGAAGTGGGTGGATAAGCAGAAGTTGTGAATAATTGTTATGGGAAATCCTTGAGGGGGAAAAAAATCCGCCCCCCCCCACCCGGGGGCGGAAACCCTCTGCATCATGCAGTGACTTTTTCTTCCGTCTTGTGTGAGCAGATTACACTAATAGATTATAAGCATTACCCTTAAGCAAGGTATATCAGGGCTGATGGGAGCCTGTTCTTGAAAGATAAGCTGCATATCAGCATTGAGGGAAAATGAATTAAAATGCAAATCTGAGTGTGCCCCCATTGTGAGGCTATCTTAAATAGATATGTCTCCCTGAATATATCACAGACTAAACTGTCACTTTGCATCCCAAATAGACCAAACCAAGCCCTGGTGGCATTTCAGGAAGGGCTTATAATTGGATTTTGCCATTGGGTGGAGTTTGTAAGTGAACTTCACCTTGATGTAGCCTCTGTGCCACATGGGGACAAAATAAATGAGACCCACAGCTTCCATTCTCCTGCCCCATGGTGAAGCAAGGATCTGAATGAGCACCCAAAGCCTCTGCTGCAAAGATGGGGTGCACCTATTTTTTTATATACCCTAAGGGAGCAATACTGCCCATGAAGGCCCAGGACCACGTGGCCTTGCCGAAACTGCTGAAGAGCTCTGTCTTTCAGACAGACTGCTGACAAGGCCTCCATTCGGATCTAAAGGGCAAGAGGGAGACTTTAGCAGGCCTCATCTTTGGTTATCCTATCTTGAAATGCCTGTCTCGTTATGATGCAAAGAGTCATAAGCACCCCAGTTAGACAAGACAGATGTCCAAAAGTTTTATCAGATCCTAAGTAAAGGCAGCCACCACATGTAAACAACAGAGCATCGAACAGCAGCTGAGAAAATTCCAGAAGGCTGGAACCAGGGAGGATGTAGCAAGAACCGTGGTGGCATCCACCACCACACTGAACAGGAGGTTTTGGAAAGTTCCAGGGTGTTACAGGCCTGTTTACAGACTGAGGGAATACCAAGAGCAGGGGTGCCCTGTTTGGGATTCTGAGACAACTTCCAAAAGCTCCAGTTTTGAAGGCTCGGTCATCACCAGGTGGCGCTATTGAGAGGTTATTGCAAAAGATCTGGAGAATGTAGACTTCACTAATGGATTCACTCATTGATGAGGTCATAGCTAAATGGGCTGCTAGGAGGTGGGACTGGTTGGAGGAAATAGATCCCTGGCTTTTTGACGCTGAAGGGCATATGCTGTCTTTGTCACCCCGCATCCACTTCCTGGCTGCCCTGAGGTGAGAGCCCTTCCCCCACCCTATTTACTTGCTATGACACAGGTCTGAAAGCAACACAGCCTCCCCCAACACAGAGCAGAAACCTCCAAAACCAGGAGTCCAAACAAACCTCCCTCCATTACCATGGCGTTCTCAGCAATGGGAAGCTGACTGACACAGAGGGGTGGTCTTGGCCTAGGAAACAAGGACAGCGATGAAGATGGAGGCTTGGAGTTTCAGTGTTACCTCGTCACTTCACAACGTCAGCTTACCTGCCCAAAAAAAGTTCACATGAAAAAGGGAATCACAGCTAAGCGGTGTGGGATCCAGGCAAGAAAGAGACCAGCGGGGTAGATCGCAGACTCGAAAGGATTTCCTTGTCTCACAAGCATGAGGACCTGAGCTCAATCCTCAGGGAGACAGAGGCAGGAGGATCCCTGGGGCTCAGTGGCCAGCTAATGAATGGGAGCCTCATCAGCGGGCTCCAAGTCAATGACGGATCCTGTCTCAAAGAAGATGAGCAAGGGTTCCCGAGGCTCCTAGCTGAGGTTGTCCTCTGCCCTCCACATGCAGACAGGGACAGACATGCGTGCACACATGCACACACACACACACACACACACACACACACACACTAAGACAAGACAGAACAAAGGAGGGAGAACCTGAATCAAGTCACCATACTCTAGAAGAGCCTACAGTAAAGTGTAGACCTTGGGTCATGTGCGTGAGTTGGGCCCCTATCACTGGGCTCCAGGAAGTGTTTAGAGTCAACAAATTCAACATAAGGGAAGGGTGTGAGGTGGACGCAGCTCTGCAGAAGGGTGGTGGCCTGTCTCAAGGTCACCTCAAGGTCAGCTGTTTCACTGCCCTGAGTCATCTACTGTTTTCTGCTTTGAGAAAGGGGCAAACACCGGAAAAGAGTCAACAAGGGTAGTAATAATTACCAGGGGGAACAGGAGATGACGGGCGACCCAATAAGCACAGCAGCATCTGCAGAAACCGCCAGCCCTCCACTCTGTGCGGGGTGCTCCCAGACGTCTTTGGCAGGAACTTGAAACCCTGCGTTTGACACCATTACTTCCTTCTCGGGAGGCATTAGTCCAGTTTGCCACTGTCCTTCTCTTTCTCCTACATCTGAAAACGTTCATTTACCCTCCACAGTCTTGTGATCAGACGGCTTCAGGCTCTCGTAAAGAGACCATAGTGGCCGCTGAGCCCTTTAGAGGAGGGGCGCGCTCGGCCTCGCTCCGCTCCACGCATGGCACGTTGCCTTCCGCACCTGCAAGCCACGCCACGGCCGTCAAAAGGAAGCAGGGGGCGGGAGCTGCCCTCCAGTGACCCTGCCTGATGTTTGGGGGGTAGGGGTGGGGGGCGACTGCAAACGCGAGGGCGTTTGGGGAGATGACCACCAGGGGGCAGACTTGCTGTCTCCATCGGGCTTGCAGGGCTGCGATCCGGCCCTGAGCACGCAGACCTCGGCGCTTAGCTCCTTCCCCAGAGCGGCTCCCTAATGAGCCCTGTAAGTCATGCCACAGGCGCACCGGGGCGACCTGATCCTTTCTTTTCAGTGTCTTATGGCAATTCTAAAGGTAGTTTGGGAGATGAATATATTCAGTCCGAAGTGAGAAAATGTGAAAAACGGTAACAGGAACAGGCAGTGACTGGGCAGGGTCCTTTGCATTCTCCATTCATTCTCAATTCCTGATTCATCTTCGTTTAAGACCTCACCGAGCCTGCGTGGTGACGCACAGCGGCGGTCCCCGCTGGCACTCGGGAGGCTGAGGCAGGAGGACTGCTTTAAGTTCAAGACCAGTCTGGGATGCATAGTGAGACCTCACCAACAATAAATAAATAAATAAATGGAAAAGAATAACCTTATCAGGTGGATACTTATGTTATTATTGGCCCCATGAAAAACTTAAAAACATAAGTAAATAAAACAAAACGCTGACATTTTATTAATGTACCAGCTCACCTGTGCAGGACAGGAGCTTGGATGTAAGTCCACAGAACCCAAGGCCTCCAATGAAAGAAAAAAAATCATGCACAATTATTTATGAAATATACATATGTATAAATATATGAAATATTTTAACAATATGAATATAAATATGAAAAGCCTTAATATTTAGAGCTGTTTAGAAATGATTTTTTGCCCCACACATCATGAACAACATCATAAAATTCCATGATTCTGATATGGTATTTGACATTACATAGAAGTAAACACTTCAAACACTCTGATGGCCATCTCGTGAAATGCAAGCACATTTACCTGCAGTTACAACATTTTAATATGAAAACTGCAAAAGATTAAAAGGACTTCGTGGAAAATGTAGAAATTTTAGAAATGGCCAGTCTTCAGGATAGAAATAGTATGTGAAGGGCACTCCCACCACCTGAGTATAATTCCTAGAATTCTAGCTTCATTTATAATTACTCACAATATTACCTAGCGTAAGGTATCAACAAATAGACACTGGCATTAAAAGGAATTTGCAAAGCCACCTGTGATAGCACACACCTTTAATCCCAGCACTCAGGAGACTGAAGCAGGAGGATCACCATGAGTCTAAGGCTAGCCTGGGCTACAGAGTGAGTCCCAGGTTAGTCTGGGCTAGAGTGAGGCCCTGCCTAAAACACACACACACACGTGTGTGTGTGTGTGTGTGTGTATCTGCCTAGCTTTGAATGCAAAGACATAATGTCACAATTACTCCTCTGGAGTTTGTAGTTTTTTGATACTGACGTTTTTAATCACAGAATTTAAAATGCAATATGAAGGTCACATCTGACATGACCTTTTACTTCTCACTTCTTCTTAAAATTGGCACTGTCATGATTGTTTCCCTTGTGTTTAGTTAAGGTTTAGGTAAAAATGTTCCTATAGACACAGCTCATCTGATCGATGCCATAGATTTAGGTTAAAAGGTCAGATCTACCTGTCATTTCTCTAAAGTTTATTTTAAAATATGTTCCCAGTGAAACAATTTTGGAAGACAAAATAATAACCAAATAAGATCTTCCCCATGGGAAGTTCATAGAGTCTGTGATGCAAGATGTGTGAAAGCCACACAGGCAGGGGAGTGGGTATGTGGTGGTTTCTTGATGCTAACAGATTTCTCGAGCTAAGAGAACATCTAACATTGGCGATGAAACCCCAGTTGTCTAACAATTAACATGTAAAATCAACTAAGAAAGGAAGAAACTAGATTGTCTGATTTGTCAAGCCCTTGAAATCTTTTGGCTGCTAAAACAATTAGGGTAGCCAAGGGCTACAACCACATTGAATTTACCCATTGTTTATGCTACAACAGGACTCCTGTGTGTTTAAGGAAATGCTGAGATTAAATGTCCTGGGCTTGGGAAGACGGCAGACTGGTAAAGGTGCCTGCTGTGCAAGCCTGCTGATAAAAGTTTAGCTCCCCAGCACCCACATGAAGCTAGATGCAAAGGTGATGCAGGTGTCTGCAATCCCAATACCCCTGTAAGGACGGGAGGCAGAGTCAGGAGAATCCCTCTCCAGCAAGCAGGGTGGAGAGAGATCACCCAGAGCTTGTCCTCGGCCATCTACACGTGCACCAATAACACACAAATTAAAAAAAAAAAAAAAAGAAATGTTTAACATGCAACGAAAAGCTGTTTAGTTTAGAAATTTCTTGAAAATAAAAATAGTGAGAAAATGTCTCACATTACTTTGAGGACTGGTCTTATACCACCTCCTCACCTACCACCCAAGGGAATTTACAAAACACTCAGCTCTACTGTTCTTGTAGCCAAGACCTTTTGTAATTTTTCACAGTCTCATCTCTTCCAGTAATATCCTGATCAGACAGAAGGCCTGTCATTCGAGAGAGCCGCGCACAAGGCACCTTCCCTTCAGTCTTGGTCCAGTGGTGATTTATTCTTCTCAGGGCCTCACTCCATCCGGAATTATTGGCATAGCTCAAAAGGTTTGCAGGAGTCATGCCATCCAGACCCTAGCAACTTCCCTTAGCAGGAGCATTACCTCTTGCAAGCATGGCACTGCTGGGTAGAAGATGAGGAAGGATTTCATAAAACTTCCACCGCATGCAGCCACTGGAAGGAATCTCCATTCCCCTGTCCTGCATTCCCTTCCTGAAGCAGATGGCCACGGCCACCTGTTACAAAAGTAGACCAATCACAGGAACATAAACCCGTGGACACGCGCACACCAGGCAGGAATTCTAGCCTTTGGAAATCTGCATTGCTTAATTCTGAAACTTCTCTTGAAGGAATTTACATTGTATCATTTTCTGTAACTGAGGTGCTAAATCAACCACTAACCATATATATATATATTTACAAAACACTCAACTCTACTGTTCTTGTAGCCAAGACCTTTTGTAATTTTCACAGTCTCATCTCTATACAGAATTAGCTCTCAAACTGGAGCACAGCTAGAGGGTGTGTGGGATGGAGATGGCGGCCCAGCACCTCGGCATCTTAGGGTGTTTTTTTTTTTTTTTTTGGCTTCAAAGCACATACTCTGATGCCTCACTCAGTACAAGTTAAAACTTGGTCTTCACAATGAGAGGCTGGCCAGGGACTCACAAAGGGAAAATATCGGTTGATGATAACAACACAAAACCATGGAGAATATGGTCTTGGAACATGATAATTCAAAAGCTTGGCTTCTCCAAATATGAGCCAAGCATCCCACACCTGGAGCCTAATGGCTGTTCCCCAGCATCAGAGACACAGTCAGCTCCAGTTCTTTCAAAGACACTGTGTAGGGCTGGAGAGAAGTCTCAGTGGGTAAAATGACGGCCGTGAAAACAAGGACCTGAGTTCAGGACCCAACACCTAGATAAAAGCCAGGGTGTTGATGTGCCCCTGTAACCCCAGTGCTTGAAGGCAGAGAAAGACAAGTTCTAGAACACAGGCCTGCTAGTCTAGCCAAATCGGTGAGCAGCCAACAGGTACACTGAGAGAACCTGGAGAAAGACACCTAATGTCAACCTATGACTTTGCACATGCACGTGCACACATGGGCACAATCTCTGGTGTACATGCACATGCCTATGTACATATGAGCATACACACACACACACATAATCCCAGTGCTGGGGAGGTGGAGAAAGGAAGATACATGTGTGTAAAAAAGAAGACATCAGCTTGATTTATTTTAAAGACATGCTTCACCCTAAATGCTATCAGCCGTTTGTCATTTGAAAGTCACTGTGAAGAGGTGACATTCGCTTTCTTTCCAGACATCACTTTGATGAGTATTTATGTTTCGACTTGGACATTAACATCTGTAAGTTCTTCCCTCATCCCTCAGTGCTGCAGGGGTACTTCAGCCAATGGAGTAGATGGGGAAGAAGATGATGGACTTACCAAGCGATCGCTTCCTCATCCGTTTTATCTTACTGTATCTCCTTTCACTGTGACAAAACACCAGTGACCAGATAGTTGGTAAAGAACAGTTTTACGTGGCTCATGATTCTGGAAGCTGAGGAATCCAAGAGCATAGAACCAGCATCTTCCTCACGTTTGGTGAGGGCTCCTTGAGACAACAACCCAGCAATGGTGGCAGCTCAGGTCTCTTCCTCATCTTGTAAAGCCACTGATGCCATCATGAGGGTCCCACTTTCATGATTATGCAAGCCGAAAGTACTTACAATGATCCCATTTCCAAATGCTATTGCTGTGTGCATGTATAGATTAGTTTTCTAGTACATGAGTTTGTGGGAACATATTGAACCACTTCTCATTTATTGAGAAATGACTTAAAAGCTGAACAAGGCTGGGGGGGGGGGCAAAACCACAGAGTAAAGTCAGACCAAGATTCAGAGCTCGTGGAAATTACACTCAATCATGATAGAGGTGCACAGTAGGGAGCTGAAAAAGCTATACCCTGGATAAATGCCTTAGTCACAGTGAAACAGGATCATGCTGGCTAGGGGTAGGGATGAGCAGTTTCTCGTGTGCTGAGTGACCCTGGGAAGAAGAACTTACAAGGAATGACACACAAACTGACGCTTACCTCATGGGACGGTAAATTCAACAGTGAGAAGATCAGATATAAGCCCCGGGAGATGGCTTGGTGTGTAAAGTGCCTGTTGCCCAAGCATGAGGACCAGAGTTCAGATCCCCAGAATCCATGTAACGGCTGGGTGTGGTGGTGCTCACCTTAGTCCCAGTGCTGGGAGGCAGAGATGGGAGGACCTGCAGAGCCGGCTGGCTAGTTAGGACAGCCAAACTGGGGAGCTCTGGGTTCAATGGAGACCTTGTCTCATAAAGAGAAGGCAGAGAAGAGATAAAGAAAGACAACCAACGTTCACCTCAGGCCTCCTCCACATGGGAACCATTCTCCCAACTGTGCCCACACACATGAAAATGCACATAAACACAAACAGAGAGAGAGAGAGAGAAAAGGGGGGGTCAAGGGCAAGTATCTCTGTGATGGACCAGCAAGGGCAAAGACCCAAGATGGTGAGCCAGGTTGGTTTAGAAGCAAAGATTGGAGTGACAGGAGGCCAAGGTGACATGACATGGAAAGCCATGTCATGGAGAGCATTGTGGATGATGAAGAGTTTGGGGATCTGTTCTCATGGTGTTGAACAACAATTGCCAGGGGATATGAGATGATGCCCACATTAAATCATCACTCTGGCTGGATGTGGGAGGAAAACACAAGCAAGACCTGCAGGACATTCTGTAAATTAGAATCCAAAGACAACAGTGTTTGTCCAGGAGGGATGGCCCTGGAGGAACTAAGAGATGGGCAGAGGAGAGCTTCTAGAACTTGCTAAGGCCTAGATGTGGTAGAAGAAGGCTGGTCGTGAAGAGAGTCTGACTTCATACCTTTGGTCAGAACTAAGGCAAAAGCATCTTTGGCAAGGCCAAGATCAATCACAAGAGTGTTCTGCTCACCTATAGTGGGGGGAAGCTTAGGCCAGTCACAGATTCTGGGGAACAGCTCTGAGCACCATGGCCCTAGTGGCTACAGCTCCTGAATAAAAGGCAGGAGAAAAGAGCAGTGCAAACCCAAAGTGGTATTGATCCAGGACTTCTTACCCTCTTCTTGGCACTCTGAAGGAGCCGGTTTACTCTCTATGGCCACACCACATTGGGCATCTATTTGCCTTAGTTTGTTGCATAGGTGACAGGTGTAGCTAAATCACATCCCTGCCAAATTTATAAGGAAAAATAGGATGGCGCCCTAACAAGAGAACTCTTGAGAGCTGCCAGAAACTGAGGTAAAGAGTACATTCATTATATATACTTCTCGATATCAACTGGCATTTCATCATCTGTATGGGATGTGGGAAAGCCAGTGGACAGAAGGAGAAGAGGGAAGGCATCCTTGTATTCATTCGACAGGTGTTTCCCAACACAGGGAAGACATTGCATTGGTCAAAGAAAAGGAACGGTCTATCCTCCTTAGCTTTCCATCCTCTGTTAGGGAGAAATGAACATCCAAGGATACCCATGGCCAAAATGATATCACAGCAATAAGTCTACAGTTTGGACTTGAAATATTACCAAAAGCCGAGTGCTGAAATCTTCCTCGCTGATTGCTGCCAATAGGAGGCGATGGGAACTTTGGGTGGCGTAGGGGTGGAAGTAAGTCACGGAAGGTGTGTCCAGGCCCTGGAAAGTTACACGGAGAACCTGGCACTTTCATCTCCCTGGTGGCTGCCAGGTACCATGACGTGAGCAGTTTTTGCTACTCTTTATAACCTTCTGCCTCCAGATAGACCCAAAGCGACAGCACTAAACACCTGTGGTCGAAACCATGAGCCACAAGAAATCTCTGCACTGTTTAACAGGTTTACCTAAGGTACTTTTAAATTTTATTTATTTATTTATTTGCAAGCAGAGAATGATAGAAAGAAGAGAGACAGACAGAGAGAATGAGCATGCCAGGGACTCTAGCCAATGCAAACAAACTCCGATGCATGCACCACTTTGTGCATCTAGCTTTACGTGAGTAGTGGGGAAACAAACAGTGGTCTTTGGGCAAATGCCTTAACTGCCGAGCCATCTCTCCAGCCCTACTTCAGGTATTTTGTCACAGCAATGGAAGTCTAAGTAAACTAACATAAAAAATTAAAAAAAAAAATAAAAACATAAGAAATGGGACTGTTGGGACTGGGCAGATAGCTCATTGGCAAAGTGCTTGCGTTTTTTAGAATGAGGCTCTGACTTTCAACCCCAAAGCCCATATTTAAAAAGCTGAGTGTGGTAGGACATCCTTGTGATAATCCCAGATCCGGGGAAGTGGAGACAGAGGGATTCCTGGGGCTTGCTGGCCAGCCAGCCTAGCCTAGTTGGTGAGCTCCTGGCCAGTAAGAGACCCTGTCTCAGAAAGGGTGGGTGACACCTGAGAACAACACCCACGTTGCCCACTGTCTTCCACATGCACGTGCAGGTGCATACTAGCACACAGATGAATATGCACACACACACACACACATTCCAAGTTCTGAGGCACACTCCTCTCATCCCATACATATGCAATTGCTGAGAAAATAGCACTTAAATGCTAAAACTGAAGTATTTGCTTCTTTAAAAAAATTACTTGTGTGTGTGTGTGTGTGCTTATGTGCACACACGCACGTGCATGGGTGCACACAGGTACCACAGTGCATGTGTGGCGGTCAGAGGACGACCCCAAGGTATTTGGTCAATCCTTCCACCTTCTTTGATATGAGTTCTCTTGCCTCTGCCAAGGACTGCCAGTCCAGCTTCAGATTCTTCTGGCTCCGCCTCCCATTGTGGTAGGTGTACAGGGATCCCACCACAGATGCACACATCACTTTGCATACAGATTTATGTGGGTGGCTGAGGACACAAACTTCGATCAGCAGGCTTGGCAAGCAAGTGCTTTTAACTGCGGAGCCGTCTCCTCAAGCCCATGATTATTTACATTTTTAACACACACACACACACAGCAAAAGCTCTTCAACTACTCAACGCATGGGGCTCCTCTGAGCATCCCTTGTCACTCCACAGTGCTTACCTCACAGGCACTGCTCAACAAATACCTGCTTAATGAAACGAACAAATGGACAGAAAGTGAGTAGCATCCATCCATTAGCTCCAACTGTGCTGCTTAAAGGTCAAGGAATTTCACTGAAAGGTCATCATATGTATATTTATATAAAATCAAATGTTGTGGCTGAGCATCTAAGAAGCCTTATGCCATGTCGAGGCTAGGACAAGGCAAATGACTCCTGACACTACTGACCCACAAGGGGAACCTCGCTGAACTTCATCTCCTACACCACTGCCTTCATCCCAGTCCATGCACTGCCAGCAAAAGACTGATTCACACAGCCCCAGAGCCCTACCACACACTCGTAGGCACTGTAGTGTAACACAGCAGCATTCTGTCTGGTGCACTGTGATTTCGGTGGAGGAAATTGCTGGGTGGTGGGAACCCACCCATGCCTTCTTTGTGGAAGCATGTGAGATTCGCCTTAGGGAATTCTTCCTTCTCCTTCCCATATGGTTGGATACGGCTGACAGCATCACCATTTCCAGCTTCCACGATGGGCACACGGCCAGCTCTACAGAACTAGTGCACCCCAGCTTTTACTCTATCCAGGTTGATTTAGGGATTGATACAGAACTGAAGTCCACCTAGTGGGCTCTGAACTCGCATGCCTGAATGGGAAGTGTTGGGAAAGGCAGCTTTTGGTTGGCTGAGGTTCGCACAGGTGGCAGATGAAAGTCTTATGCCATGATACTCGTCTCAGGTAAGTCCACTGGGTAAGCAGCAGAGCACAAGCGATGCCAGCATTTATTCACACCAGTAAATTAATCAAACCAATGAATTTAACTAACCAATGTGTAATGGTATGCAATTTGCATATTATGTGAAAATTGTATAAGTAAATCAAATCTATAACTAGAGAAGAAATAGCTCCCAAAGACCATCTACTTAAAGACTTGATCCCTAGCCTGTGACACTAGCGAGAGGTGGTACGCCATGTAGGAAGTGGGGCTTCAGGGAAGGAAGTGAGGTCACCTTGGGATGTGCCCTTGCAGAGAAGAATGCAGATGACCCCACTCCTCTTCTCTCTCCCTTCCTTTCCTTTGGACTCCCTTCCTCTATGCCTCTCCCCTCCCTTTGGTGTGTCACTTTCTCTCTTTCTTTTCCTCTTCTTCCTCTCCCTCCTTCCTCTTCCCCCTCCCTCCCTCCTTCCTTTCTTCCTTTCTTCCCTCCCTCTTTCCTTCCTGACAATCACAAGGTGAACAGCTTGGCTCCAGCAAGCACTCGCCATTGTGATGTTCTCTCTCACCACAGGTCTAAAGCAACAGCTCCAAGTGGCCTTGGGCAGAACCTTGGGAAGCATAGCGCAAGATAAACCTCTCCTCCTTTACCGTAACTTCCGTGGGCTATTTTGTCACAGTACTCAAAACCGACCGACACAAACTTTTCTGGAGTAAATCCGTTGCAGGAAGGTAGTTTGCATTTTCAGAGGAGACTCCACAAAGAAAAGCAACAAAAGGCTACGGCCATGCAAAACCCAGACCAAGAGGGCTTCCAAGAGTCGGCAAACAAAAACATAAAATAACCAGCTGAATTTGGATTTCAGAGGAATTACAAGAATATGTTTGTAGTTATGCTGTCATAGAATATTTCAGCCATACCAACATCATATAAAATTTTGATCACCTAACTAATATTAACTGAATTTAACTCAGTTTTCTGTAGCTGACCTGACCATCTTCTGGTCAGAGAGGTAACAGAGCTAATTTTGGAACTAGCTTAGCATCCTTTTGCTGACCCTGAAATGTGTAGTATTCCATTCCCTATAAGCCTTAAAGTCTCTTCATCTTGTTTCTCATAGTTTAAAAGTGAGCACAAAAAGCCGGGTGTGGTGGCGCACGCCTTTAATCCCAGCACTCGGGAGGCAGAGGTAGGAGGCTCGCCATGAGTTCAAGGGCACCCTGAGACTGAATTCCGAGTCAGCCTGAGCTAGAGTGAGACCCTACCTCAAAAAAGGCCAAACAAAAAAAAGTGAGCACATGGGCTGGAGAGATGGCTTAGTGGTTGAGGGCTTGCCTGTGAAGCCTAAGGACCCTGGTTCAAGGCTCAATTCCCCAGGACCCACGTTAGCCAGATGCACAAGGGGGTGCACGCATCTGGACTTCGTTTACAGAGGCTGGAAGCTCTGGCGCGCCCATTCTCTCTCTCTCTCTCTCTCTCTCTCTCTCTGCCTCCTTCTCTCCGTCGCTCTCAAATAAATAAATAAACAAACAAACAAATATTTAAAAAAAGTGAGCACAGAGGGTAGGAAAGTAGCTCGGGAGGCAGAGTTTGCCTTACAAGTGTGGAGTTCCAGTCGTACCCCACAACCCACGAAAAATGCAACACAGCCTCATGCATGTGTCACCCCAGCACAGGGCAGGTGGACATAGGGATCCCTGAGGCGCTCTGGGCAGCTTGGCTAGCCTAACTGGTGAGCCCCAGTAATAGACTCTGTCTCAAAGGAAGCAAGTGGTTTACCTAAGGAATGACACCTGAGATTGTTGCCTGGCCTCCACTTTACACACACACACACACGTACATGTGCATCACATACTCATATACATGCAAAAAAAGGAGCACAAATGAGTCCTCATCAAGTCCATCTAATACATTTATGCAAGAGCCCCCCAATGGGTTTAAATAAAGACTTATTCTCTCTCTCTCTCTCTCTCTCTCTCTCTCTCTCACACACACACACACACACACATGAGGTTAGGCAGGACAGTGGTTGCTGTCAGCTACAAGGAAGGACTCAGTGTTTGCCACACAGCTGTTCTAAAAGGTAGAAGACAGCCATTGCTTCTATGTATCTGTTGTAAGATCACAGAATCTTATGAAGCTATCCCTAATAGAAGCCTTATATTTCATGGACAAGACCAAGGTCACATGCCCACATCAGTAAGATCACTAGTGAAGAAGTATCTTATAATTGGCAATGTTTTTTAACCATTAGGTCAAAGCCAGCTATAGGTCAGTAGGACTAGCAAAAGCTCCTGAACTCCAGATCTTTTTTTGTTTTATTTTATTTGAAGCAACAGACAGAGAGAGAAAGAGGCAGATATAAAGAGAGTGAGAGAATGGGTGTGCCATGGCCTCCGGCCACTGCAGGCGAACTCCAGACACGTGCGCCCCCTTGTGCATCTGGCTAACATGGGTCCTGAGGAATTGAGCCTCGAACTGGGGTCCTTAGGCTTCACAGGCAAGCGCTTATCCACTAAGCCAACTCTCCAGCCCAACTCCAGATCTTTTAACAGAATGTTATATTAGTGAAGTGTTGTTACGGGGTAAGGAGAGAGAATGTGAACTAGGTTATGTGAACTCCTACATTCACTCCTATATACTCAGAGGCAACCAAAATTCCTATTTGTCAAAACATAAAGAAACACTGTTATTTTTTTTATAAAAAAGTTATTCTAGGAAAATGCATGAAGCAATAAAATGAGCCTGAATCCTAGCTAAGGGGTGAGGTAGACTTAAACCCTACTCTGGTTCTCTCATTTTGCGCTGCCCCAGCCTCTCACCTTGTGAAAAAGAAAAAGGAACAGAACTTCTAACTTGTGGCCAGACGGGAAGATGGAGGGACGTCAGACAGGCTCAGCATTTATCAGAACTCCTGACATATGGTGGGCTTCTTGTGTCAGCTGTTAATATCATCTTGAAATGCTTAGCAAGAGAAATCATCAAAATGCCTCTCCAAGTGGAAAATAAGATGGGTTCTTTTAATTGTCAAAAACTGGTGATTTCCAAAGAGAGCCTGGTGTAGCTGATTCTACTCCAAGACACCTGCCGTCTTCCCTTCAGAGCCCAGAGGGACCACTCAGAGTCCAAGTCTAGTCGGGGGACATGGAGTTATGAGATGGCCAGTTAAGAACACATCCCTTTATGCTTTGCTTGGAGACCCTGATGTCATTTCTCACTGGCTCTGGGGCAGCTGCCAGGTGGTGATGTCTTCTAGTCACCCCCAGTAGGGGACATTTCTTAACCAGAAATTGCAGAGGTTAAGAGCTCCTTCTTCCGTGTATAAGCCCTTGAAGTGGTTTACATGAACAGGGGATCTACCTCATGGATCATAAAATTCAGGCTGTACATTCCCAGGGATGCACTGACTGATGAGCCGGCTCTCTCGTCTCCCTCCACGGCTAATCTGTGGTCTGCCCTGCCACAGTCATTTTCCCCAATAGCCCACAACTCTAAGATACCAAGTCCTGAATTGCATCATTGTCTTTTATTATAAAAATCACCATTCCATGTCTAAATTTCTTTGGGTTCATCTCTGGAAGCCTCAAGAGGGACACTGTTTGTCCAAAGCAACCACCAGGCAGGACATGCTCCCCTCTCAGGCTTCCTCCTTTCAGACAGAAAGGCTACCGTGTCACAGTGAGTAGGGTCCTTGACTTTATAAATCATGAGAGCAGTGTTTTTTACCTCCAGGACTCTCAGACTTCCTCGCCAAGCAATTAGCTAATACTGTCTTTACTGTACCCTGAAACGCATTCCCTCCTTGATATTTACTCCCATGCCCCTGCCTCCCACCTCTGGTTCCAACATCAACAGCAGAACCCACCCAGGGCAGCAAACAGCCAGCCATGGACTCCTAAAACTTCTCAGACTGGGGGCGGAGGAGAGGGCCCAGTCAGTGGAACAGCTTGCCATGCAAACACAAGGACCTGCGTTTGGTTCCCAGCGCTGATGTGAAATCCTGGTGCCGTGGGGCACGCCCATAACCCCTGCCCTGGGAAGACAGAGGCAGAAGGACCCCTGGGGCTCACTGCTTAGCCACAGTATCTGAATAAGGGACTCTCTAGGTTCAATGAGAAACTCTGCCTTAAGAAGAAATTAGTTGAAGAATGATGTTGAGGAACACAGCTGATATCGACCTCTGACCAACGCTTACACTCATAGACATAGACATGTACACACATGCAGACTACATTCATGCAAGTATCTCAGGTCCGTCATTCATGGTCTCCACTCCCCTTTCTCCTACTGTGCATCAAGGGCCTCCCAGTAAATGAAAATTCCGCTCAGATCATGACAGACGCAGTGTCCGATGTGTTCAGATGCAATAGATACAATATCCGCCCTGCAGTGAGCTTCCCAACAGAACCCGTGCAGACTGAGCACGCAATTCCTTGATCTGCAATTGTCATCTCAGCCAGGCTGCCAGTGACTAATGGCCTTGCCGCCGTCATCTTCTCAGTGCTGTTGGGGTTCATCAGCAGCCTCATTTTGCAGATGAGCAAGTTGAGGCTAGGAGCTAAGGGACTTGTACAGTGTCCCAGAGCATCTGACTTCACAGTGCACACTGCACATTACCAGAGGCTGGGAGCTAAGGGATGTATACAGTGTCCCAGTGTCTGACTTCACAGTGCACACTGCACATTACCAGAGGCTGGGAGCTAAGGGACTTATACAGTGTCCCAGAGCATCTGACTTCACAGTGCACACTGCACATTACCAGAGGCTGGGAGCTAAGGGACTTATACAGTGTCCCAGAGTGTCTGACTTCACAGTCGACACTGCACATTACCAGAATAGGTCTATCGGTTTCCCTATGCTTGGACACCTCCCCTTTTTGAACCCACAGCTTCTCTTCAAACCAGATATAACTGTGTCCTCCTTTGAAAGATGCTCAAACCCCACAAAGCAGGCAGCAGTCCTTACCCAGGATGCAATCCACAAAGAGAGAGGCACTTAATGGGTTCCTTAAGCCAGCTCTTGCATTTTTGTTATTTTGTGTGTGTGTGTGTGTGTGTGTGTGTGTGTGTGTGTGTGCAAGGGTGTATATTCATGTGTGTCTGTATGTGGAGGCTAGAGATCTACCTCAGGTATCTTTCTCAGGCATTGTCCACCTTATGTTTTGAGACACGGTCTCTCATCCGCCAGGACCTCACCAACTAGGCTAGATTAGCAAACCATCAAATCCCAATTATCTTCCTGTCTCCACCTCCACTGGGATTACAGGCATGGCACACCACGCCCGACTTTTACGTGGGTGTTGAGGACCCAAACTCAGGTCCTTATGCTTGTGCAGCAAGCAGTGTGCCCACTGAGGAATTCCCTCAACTGCTTCTTCATTCTATCTCTGTGTCCTATCCACTCTGGCCTTTACTGCCCCTTTCTTCAGCGTTTCTGGACAAATGCTGGACAAGAGTCTCTTCTATCCATGCTAACCTCCACGACTTCCAAGTCTGTGGACCACACACATACACACACAAACAAACACAAGCACACGTGACTATGATGATCTCCCTCCATGCAGGATTTGAAGTAGGGAACTCAGAACTATCAACCGTCCCTCAGTAATTTTCAAGTGGGCCCTTGTAGTAACATTTCTAGGGCAATTATATTCATAGCCTGCCACAGGGAATAATTCCTTCTTCTTACTTATCTGGACTGTGGATGCAAGCATAAACACTCCAGTGAGGTCTCTAAATTCTCACCCAAGTGTGAGTCGATCTAACTTTCATCTCGTGCCAGGAGCTGCTTTTCGAGGGGTGACAGTCCTCCCGCTTCCACCCGGGAGTAAGCGGGCCTGTGGGAGTTAGCCGGGACAGCCTCGCATGACTCGGCGCTGTGCTCCGGCTGGCAAAAGCAGCGGGAGGCACCGAGAGAGCACACGCACGCAGGATCATACGAGTGAGACAGGGCGTGAGTGTGCAAGAGGGAAGATGAGCCGTTGGAGGAATGGAAAATCACAGGCAGCTCCTCTGTGCTTACCACCTCGCTGCTCTAATCATCAAAGCCCCTACTAATTATGTTTTGCCATTGAATTGGCTCGATCCGTATTACAGAGCAGTGTGTTTGCATTTTAATATGGCACGTGATAGTATTAGTACATTCCGTGAGCTCTGACAGAAATTTAAGTCTTCAGAGCATGCCCCAACCCCCTGGCCAATAAGGGTGAAGCATAGTGTGTGACAAATTTAAATAAAATTGGGGAAGCGTAGAAATTATGTAGAAACCCAAAGAAGGGCCCTTCATATTGCAAGAGTGATTCATTAGCACGCAGCTATTCAATTGTCTAAAAATTAAACCATTTTTTTCTCTTATTTCGGGGTGGGGGTAGAAACTTACTGGAACCATCTTAATGCTCCTCAAGGGCCTTCAGATGCCTGTCAGAAACACTGTGGCAGAAACACAAAGGGTAGGGCTGGAGGGTGAGTCCTCACTCATGCCGTCCTGGGCAAATTCAAAAGCCAATGTGTTGTGGTTTGAGTGTGAAATATCCTCCAGTGGGCTAAAGTGTTTGGACACTCAGTCCCAAACTGGTGGTGCCATTTGGGAAGGCTGTGGAGCCTTGAGAAGATGGAACCTTGCTGGAGGAAGTGGGTTACGGGGCCGGGGGTATTGAGGATTTATAGCTCAGCCCAACTTCCCGCGGGCCCGCTGCATCCCTGCCTGCTGATATATTAACTCCCATGCTTTCCCACGAAGGACCCTCTACCCTCTGGAAACGTAAGCCAAAATGAATCCTTCCACAAATTGCTTCCGGTAGGACATTTGTTCACGGCAGTGCGAAAGTAACTGATACAACATGAGACCTAGAAAATGAAGACACTCCTCTCTACCCTCCACCTGCTCCGGGACTCCCTGGCAGGGTCTGACTGGTGCCTCCTCTCTTCTAACGAACACATCTGCTTCGAGGGGATTGATCACTTGGGCTGTGATCTATGAATTAGAGGAAGCTGGAGCATCACAGAACACCATAGTGGGAAGAAACAATGTGATTCTGTAACTGAAATGGTTTCTGGGTTCTTTAAGGATGACCAGCCAAATAGATGCTCATCTTGTCAACCACAGATGGAAGAACACAGGAGCAGGAGCTCACTAGATATGCACGCATTCAGTGCCAGTCATCTCCCTGCACACCGTGGGAAACACTGCCACCATCTAAGTGGCCACAAGTCTGCAAGGGCTCACAGGAACACGGGAGGCCTAGCAAAGGAATCATGCATTGTGGGAAAATGCATACCATACAACTCTGCTCAGGGTGGAGAAATCCCAAGGGAAGACAACCAACCCTGTCATTCCTTTAAGAACTGTGTGACGATTCACCACGCATTAAGCAGAGACCTGGTTCTGAGGAACAGAGCCAAAGCTCAAACAAGCCCCGGACTTTCACAGGACTGTGTCTAGCAGAGAACGGGGGTGGGGGCTCAGAAGCTCCCCTCATGGCTGGACATTGTGGCTTATGCGCACCTTGAGACTCCTGTGAGCTCAGCCTCTCTCTGATTCTCTACTGGCCTTTCCAGTGAGAATCAGAGGTGGTTCTCGCCCTGGGAACACATCACAGCAGCCATGTGGGTCACATTCCTGGGAATTCTATGGACAATCTCAGAGCGAGACATGCCCAGGTCCCTCTCCTCTCCAGCCCTCTCTGATCACACTTTGCACCTCCTCACAGTATCTTCTCCGTTAGCCTCAACTTTTCTCTGCAAGCTGTCAAGAGCCATGTCTTTTGGTACTCAGTTATGCTCGTCATCAGCCGCCCCGTGTCCTGTCCCCACAGTGCACAGGGCAGCACACCATGTCCACTGATCAGCCAGAGGTAATGCTCGTCTGCAGGAAGCCATGGGTTTGAATGCCAAGATCTCTTCAGAGTTTAGCATATTTCTTCATCCCCACCTGCACCAGCTACCATTCAGGAAATCTTTTGTTCAGTACACATAATCAGGATGTAATTTGTCTTGCAATTTTCAGCTGGCAAACTACTTTCATGAAGATTCTCATTTTCCCTGAGCTATTAGGCCATCAAAGTTCTCCAAATACTGTCTATTCTAGCCTTGCTCATGAGCATCTATGAGGACTGGGTACTGTTATGCTGTCTTAAAGGACATCTGTGGCTAAGCGTGTGGTTGTATAAAAATCAAGAGGAAAACAGTAACAAGCCATCAGTGGTCTCAGTACTCCTCAACACAGGGGAACATGAGCCTCACGCTGTAATCAAACATGGAAGGAAAAGGACATGAATATTCCTCACAGACTGACTTCCCTTGACAGATGCTAACAGGCACCTCACAGAAGCTCATCAAATCAAAAGCAGCTGTAGAATTTGGAGGCCAATGCAAAACGAAGGTGCAAGGGCCTGTTATTGAAAAATGATGAAGGATTTTAGCACAGTGGCAGCATAACTTTAAACCAAGCTGGATTCTTCTAGGAGCAGAGACCTGGTGCCCCTCACTGAATGCTCCCAGCAAAAGCTACACTACCATATTTTACACAAGAGGAGAAGTTATGTAATTTGCCCCAGAGTACCCAGTTGATAAGGGGGCAACAGAGACATTCAAGGCCAGGATTCTGACTCATCTACCCACTGACTAGAACTCACTCTCTCTCCTCCCCCCGCTTCTCTTCTTCCTCTCTTCTTTTTCCCCTCTTCTATCCTTTCTCTCTTCCCCACCATACCTTTCTCCTTCTGACTTCCTTTCTCCTCCCTCCTCTCTCCCCCCTTTCCTCTCCCCTCCTCAATTTCCTCTATTCTTCCCTGTGCACATCTCCCTTCCCCTCCTCTTACTGACTTTCTCTTTCAACTGATCACACTCCAAAAATTATACTGAGCACCCCCCCCCCCCAATGTAACAAGAAGCCTTGGGCTGGAAAGATGGCTCAGTGGTTGCCACACAAACATGAAGGCCTGAGATGCCCTGAATTTATTTGATTCCCCAGCACCCATACATACCTGTAACCCAGCCCTGCAGGGAGTGGAGACCAAAAATTCCCAGGGCTCACTGGTCAGCCAGGCTGACCAATAAACTACAGCACCAGGTTCAGTGAGAAACTCTGTCTCAAGGACATGATCAAATAAGGGACACACCTCATGTCCTCTGAGCCTCTGCATGCATGTGCACAGGGCACATGCATGTGCATACACTATACACACATGAATGCATACACTTGCACATGTACACATACATGGAGAGAGAGAGAGAGAGAGAAGACTTAATGACTTTCTGCCCTCCCGAACTGTTAATCTCTCACTGAGTCTGCATGGGAACTGGATTTAAAATGCCCCATTTCAATGACAAGCACTGGGACACTAAGGAAATGATTGAACAAATCAGGGGTAGAGGCCCCCTTTCTTTTATCTCTGTTTTGTGAACCTTGGGATCTTTTAACGAAACATATTGTGGCACATATGTGGGGGGTGAGAGGAAGAGGGTACTCTGTCTGTGATAGTTTGATTGGATGGCCCCCAATGTATCTAGAATTTTATTAAAGTTTGTAGTTTCTATCTCCAGTTCCCTGGCTGGAGGAGGCAGCACAGTGGGAGGGTGCTAGGGTCCAGCATTACATTGTTGGGGTGCATTTGGAATTCCAGTCTAAAGACTGTACAACGTTCCTGAGCTTTGCCTGGAGTTCCAGAGTGTGCTTGCTTGATTTTTGGTGGTGGTTTTTCTCTCTGCTTGGACCTGTGGAAGTGGTTCCAACTCCTTCTGCCATTATGGAACATCCCCTAGATCTGTAAGCTTCAAATAAGCTGTCTTCTACACTACTCCTGAGGCATTACTGAATTCTGAAACTGCTCGAACATCCTGAGGGATGACATCTCAACTCAACTCTTGTGCTATTGATTGATAGATAATCTGTCTATGTATTAGGTAAACTGAAGAACAGCAAATATCCTTTGCTTTGGCAAGGGTCAGCTTTCTCATCTGCCTTCAATTCTTCCATAGGGCAGTGCTATTGCCATGACCAATGTTTTGCACAAATGGTCCTGTGATAAGGAAATAATTCATAAAGGATTATATATCACTTGGCTTGCTGGCCCTAATTGTATAGGGTGTTCTTGCCCTTAAGACAGTAAGGTTGGCTGGGTGTAACATCTTACACTAGTAATCTCAGCAGGGAGACTGAGGCAGGTGTACTACCACAAGTTCAAGGGCAGCCTGACCTACAGTGTGAATTCCAGGTCTGTCTGCCTGGGATTCACAGTGAAACTTTTTTAAAAAAAAAAAAAGCACCCATATAAACAAAAGCCAGTGAGACTTGAGCTAAAAGGTCATATTAGCCTTCCATGTGGCAAGTAGTTACAGGAAGATGCTCAAGAGATTTTTTTTTATGAGGGGGAGGTGGCTGGAGAAGATGGCTTAGCAGTTAAGGAGTTTGCCTGCAAAGCCAAAGGACCCCAGTTCAATTCCCCAGGTCCCACATAAGCCAAATGCACAAGGGGGCACACGCATCTGGAGTTCTTTTTGCAGTGGCTGGAGGCCCTGGTGCGCCCATTCTCTCTCTTTCTCTCTCTCTCTCTCACACTCTCTCACTTGCTCTCCTCACTTCTCTTTCTCTCTGTCTCTCAAATAAATAAATGAAATACATATACATAAGATGTGGGGGAGAACAAAGTTCCAAGGGTAGAACTTGAAAGCTAAGCATAGAAGTGTATCAGCCAACATTATGTTTCTGGGACAAAAATACCTAAGAAAATCGACTTAAAAGATTTGACTTATTTCATGTCAGTTCCAGATGGTTGATTCAATGCTGGTGGGACTTTATTTTTTCTGAGGACTCAGGTGAGGTACGTTTTGCCGAGGACTCAGGTGAGGAAGACGTTGAGGAACAAAGTTGGTCTCCTCATGGCAGACAGGAAGTCGGGAGAGGTGGAAGGAGAACAAGTGTGACGGGCCAAGGTGAAGCTTGCCAAGCACCCCCAACCTCCCAGTGACCTGCCTCCTCCAGACAGACCCTGCCTTATAATAGCCTCTTCAGACAGAAACTCATTAATAGACGTCCATAGTCAATGCCCTCATGATTGGGTCATGTCTTAAGAGCACCACACGCTGGGGTCCAAGCCTTCTGGGTGAGCTTCATAGTCAATTCATAAGAGGGAACAAGAAAACACCAGCAGCCTTGTCATTTTGAGAGTCCGCATTGGTTACTGCTAAAGGAAGGATCTGGAAGTAGCCTGAGCAGACCAGGAAGATCACCCGCTCTGCAGAGTGACAGCTGCACAAGACCCCGGGCGGGGGGAACCTGGGTAAGCTTGGGAACAGTAGGTGTGACCAAGAACAGCCCGTAGGAGTCCCACTGAAGGTGGGAAACAGCAGGACATGCTGACGGATGGAGGTGGGCAGAGGCAATCAGTCATAATGCCCAGGCTGTATTCACAGTCAGCAAGGCAGTGGCTGTGGTGCCATCTGAGGAGACAGAGGTGACTCTGGGGTGCCTGCGGGGACTTTTTCCACACCCCATTGTCTTCATGACTTGTTTTCTTTCATCGCTGAGGATCTGTAGATTTGGAATGAGTACAAGTGGGCATAGGAAAACACACACAGACAATTTGGCTTTAATCCATGTGCAATTTAGAACCCTCGTGTGCTAACTAGAGCAGACTCTTACACAACTGTGTGTCCAGAGAGTGTGGAGTTATGGTACAGCTTGAGTCCTGAACCACATCCTTGCGTGGGAAACGGCTGTATAGTCTGCATGGTTTGAGATCAGAGGGAGCAAACAGCCCTGTACTTATGATTACAGAAATGTGCACTCTGTCTGGCCTGCCTTACATACAGCACCAGATAAGGGCTAGCTCTGTCCTCAGCGGAGATTCACTGACTGCCTCCTGCTGTCACATGGGTGAACAGACGGCGTAGAAAGGTGTTTCCAGCTTCTTGAGCACCACAGTTAGAATGTAGCATGGGTACCAGGAAAAACCAATTAGCTGGACTCTGCCAGATGGCCTTAGACTGTCACCTTACCCTCAGCTCTTTTGTTGTGCGCGTCCATGCCTCCAGTCACAAAGGATAGCCTGGGAAAGGATGCAGCCAGATTAGTGCAAATGCTCCTTCAGTCAGTTGAGACATAGCCGAAATTCCTGCCCCAGGAGGACAAACCGTGTCAGGGCCACATGCTGAGTGCTGCAACGCCATGAATTATGTTAAAGGTTACGAAACCTGGGTGCCTATGTCCTTCTTCTGCAAAGCGTTATTGTCTATTTGTAATTCCATTGCAGAGTCGATTCCCTCCTGAGGTCTGAAACAACTGACATACGTCAGCAACCCTGAAAACACCATGGGCAAGGCACAAGAGACTCACATTTCAGGTTTCAAGAAACAAGCTGGTTTTCAGAGAGAGAAAATGAAACAGTTGAGTCTCTACACAAGAAATTTGGGGTAATATAAAATATGCTAATGAAAGCTCTGGATCTTACCTCCTTAGGTACAGCCAGGCTGTACCATGCTTCTCTCAGTTCTTCCAAAACAGGAATTCATTTATCAGATTGCCAAGCATCTAGCCTCAGTTCCAATAAAGCAATCAGCCCAAGAGGTCCCATAGACCACAGGACAGACCATCTACCCCGCCAAGTGTTCCCGACAGAAGGAGCCATTTGTTCCAATAAAATATGTGAAGTCAACTGTCACGCTTCAGAAGCATCTATCTGAGCTGTCAAATTATGTCACTGTCGCTCAACCTCTGTGTGTGATAGAATATCGATCAAAGGGCTGGAGAGACGGCTTAGCAGTTAAGGCACTTGCCCGCAAAGCCTAAGAACTCGTGTTCAAATCTCCAGGTCCCATGTAGCCGGACGCACAGTGACACAAAGCATGCGATGTTGCACAAGCGGCCCAAGGGGGCGCACACGTCTGGAGTACATTCATAGTTGCTGAAGACCCTGGTGGGACCATTTTCTCTCTCTCTCCCTCTCTCTCTAAATAAATTAAATAAATAAATAAAAGACTATCCATCAAGGCCAAACAAAGGCACCTCTCTGTCCCCTCCCAATAACAAAAAGCTCTCAGTGTCATGCTTCGCCATGGAACAGTGATGTGGGCCTGAGTTCCTGCATTGAGCCATGACATGTGTCACACCCCCCTTGCCTACAGATGCATTACAAGAAATTACATGGGATGTTATCAGAAAATTGAAAACCCAATGAGTGTTTCACTTAGTCACTGTAATTCTTCAATGTTATTCCAATCTTGTGCAAATTAGAAGCCACTTACAGCCCCGAAGCCTGACGGAAGACTGAGTGAGGTTTTCATTAGGCTGTTAATAGGTTTATTGGGAGATTTCCCATTTAAAAAGTATTCAGAGGAGAATAATGAGTTGGCTTTCTGAATCAAAAGAGATCTTTGTGAGGGTAACTGAATGGTACCCTAAATTCTACACAAGCTGTAGAGAGACTGTCTCAGATGGGATGCCTAATGAAGAGAAGACCTTAGACAAAAACAAGAACTGCCGTGGTAGGACTCCCTCACGTCCAGTGTGTGGCGTTTCAGCGGCCATCACCCATAGCAGCTAATTCAGTTGACCCAGAATACGGAAATCCAGAGTGTTGTATGGCTTTTTCTGGGGAGAGATGGAGGGAGGGAGGGAGAGATAGAGAGAGAAAGAACAGAACAAAGGGATGATTTCACCTAAGTCCAGCCTGGTAACCTAACGAGTTTGTTGGAATGACTGACAGGAGCTGGGCTGCGGGGATATTTACAGGAATCTGGGTGTCTCTCAGCCGTCTCCATCACTGAAACTAAAAATCCCACCCCAGCATGAGCAAGAACGCATGGAACTCCCACCATTGGAGTTCCCTGTACAACTTACAGTCAGTTCCACCAGTGAAAAGTCTTCTCTCCTTCAACAACTGTTTACTGTTTATATCCTCATGGGTGGCGGGGGGCGCGGGTATGTTTCTTACGAGTTCCATGAGGCATGTGATCCTCCCTCCTTCCTCCATGAGGGAGTGCTCCAATCTGAAGAAAAACTGCACAACCTAATGCCTGAATACACCAAAATGGCACTGGCAGTCTTACGTTGTTGAGGCAGGGAACAAAATCAGAGCTCCTCATCATGACTAATGCCACCACCACCACCATCTCCGTGGGCTCCTTCGGATTGTTTATTAATTATCAACAATATGTAGGATGCATGCATGATTTGGGAAATCACTACCCTGAAATGAAGCCAGAGTCAGTTGCATGCCCCTGGTAAGTTGTTCTTTGGCTAAAAAATGAACTACTCCTCAGAGCCGAAGGCACATCTACAGAGCCATTTTCTTCCACAAACAAGGACAGCCTTCACTTTGTTAGCACTGGAATCACTCCTTGTGAGGAAACCACAAGAAGGAATTGTGATTTGATGAAATAATACTGCGGACCATCAATCTGACTTATGAACATAATAGTATGTTAAGATAAAGCACTCTTGTCTTGTACACAAACCCATCTATAATGTCTGAGAAAATGTTTCCATTAAAACATGTGTGCATAGAGAACTCCTTACTCAACTCCGTTGCTGTGGAAACCTGCAATTCAACTTTTCTGTGTGCTCAATGACAGCTCCTTTCTCTCCCATGTTATTCCTGAAGAACATTGGTCAATAAAACTTTTTCCCCCTTTGGTTTTTTGAGGTAGGATCTCACTGTAGCCCAGGCTGACCTGGCTTTCACTATGTAGTCTCAAGATGGGCTTGAATTCACAGCAAATCTCCTACCTCTGCCTCCTCAGTGCTGGAATTAAAGGCATGCGCCACCATGCCCATCCAAAATTTACAAGACAGAAAGTTCCAGATGAAGTGTGGCCTAAAACCAGAACTACGTGATGCTTATCTATCCTAATGTTAGCTGCGTTGTCCCAGATATCATTTTTATCAATTCACTCACCAATATAGATTATCAGTTACCTGGAATCCATGGGGCAATATGTTTTAGATTTAAGATGTTTTGCAGATATTGTAATATTCACATATGCATAATGAGATAACTTAGGGATGAAACCCAAATCTAAAACATCAAATGTATTTATGTTTCATATGTATTATTTAGAGATAGTGTGAAAGTAATTACATAAAATGCCTTAAATAATGTACATGAAACAAGATTTTGTCATTTGGAAATTTCCACTTGTGTCTTTCATACAGGGACACTGAAAAAGTTTCAGATGCTGGAGGGTTGTTTTCTGTTTTGTTTTTGTTTTTCAGTGCTTGGGATCAAGCCCGGGACTTCAGGAAGCTAGATAAGCAGGCTGCCACTGAATTTCACTCCAGCCCTTGAGTATTTTGGATTTCAGATTTTCAGATAAAGGGTGTTCGGTCTGTGCTTATTAATTATGTATCATGACTTGTGCTACGAAAATAGGGCCATAGTGGCCCGAACCTGAGTTTTATATTGAAAAGTGAAAATGGATTTATGAGAAAAAGAAGAGGAAGAATCTCTTCTACTCAGAGGATATGAAGAAAATTTTGAGGAAGCAATGAAAAAAGTGGGCCTGGGCCTGACTGGCAGACATGGTCCTGAATGGAGATGGGAGGAAGCTGGAAGGATACAGAACCTGAAGCAAGGGCAATGATTGGGTTCGGATGATGCCAGAGGTAAATCAAGGGAAGTGGAATCTGGAAGTGGTCAAGGACAGCACGCTGCACCCATTTCATGAAAGATGTAAAAGGACACAGAAAATACTTGTTGGATGGCTCAATGTTATTTCAGGCAGAGAGCTGAGACAAGACACCCGCCACAGAAGGGTCACTGGAACCCATTGGAGTCGTTTCTCTGAAGTAGTAAGCACAGAGTGCATTCTCAGGGGGCTACCAGGAGGTAATGAGTACCCGGATATAAGAACGCATGCTATACCAACTGTGTTCAGAGATGGAAGAGAACCATGGCTCACATGGGGGGGGTAAAAGATGCATATAGAGCAGATAGTTCATGAAACGATAGAAGGAAGGATCCACCAGAAGGAACAAGGATGGTCATGTTCATGAGAAAAGGGGATAATTAGGAGGAAATTTACAGACAGATAAGAGCAAGCTGTCATCCATACGGAGAAAGCATTATCATCGCTTCTTCTCCACCTTGTTTCTCTTTCATATTGCTCCTTGCACCAAATGAGTAATAGCTGAATCCAATGGACAGAAGCTACTTGAGATGATGAATAAATGTACCTGCCAAAGGTCGCCCTGAAGGCAGAAGGACATGCCTTTCTGATGGAGGAGCTTAGAGAAGAAGCTCACAGATGATCAGAGAAAAGTGATCTAGCCAAGGCTGGATATGAACTGATTCTCTACACTGACAAAAGGCTCCACCAGCCAACCAACTAGTCATGGAACAAAGAGGAGGTAGCCATTTTGGAAATCAAAAGAGGTGAAGGTGGCCATCTTGGAAGATAACTTAGAGGAGGAAGAGGAGGAAGCCATTTTGGAAGACACTAATTCGCAAAGGAGGCAGCCGTTTTGTAGGACAAGTTAGAGCAATATGTTATTAGAGGCACTATACTTTCTTTGAACAGCCTCCAGGCACACTTGGCAGGACAGGGGGATGATTTCACCCTGTTCATTCCTGCCCTCTGCTCCTCCTTCCCTCCTGACACAGGAGTAACACTGACATGCTACCTTACAAGACAAATACAGAATGGAATAAGATGAGGAGAATAAAAAAGAAATGACACTTATAGAGGACCAGAATTGAAAAGAGAGAAAAAGGGAACAAGGAAGACTGGTAAGAGAAAAGGTTAACGTCCACATCCAGCCATGAAACTCGACAGAAGTCATATGAGTGGTGACAGGCTTGGAGACAATGTTTCAGCGGCTGCATTTAGATTGCTTTCTTTCAAACTCTGATTGGAGCAGAAACATGCGGACTCTAAAGCAAGCACAAGGTGATTATATTCTTTCCAATAATTTTACTGACGTGTTTTCAGAGTATAAAGTGATGAGTTTGCTAGTGATATTTTCATTCGGGTATATCATGTGCTTAGACCATATCCACCTTTGCTGCCCCATTACACTTTCCTGTCCTCCCTCCCCTCCTGCTGGCTCCCCTTTATAGACCAAAGCATGACCCTTCTCCAGCTGAACTGGGTTGACCTAGCACGCAAAAGCCACCTTAACCCCCAGAGTCAAAAACGCCAGAGAATTCCTGATAAGTCAGTGAGTGAGAGACTTGGAACAGACCACAGAATCATGAAGCTATTGAGCCTGGCTCTCTCCTGGGTCTGTAGGACACTAAATCCTATGCTTGCAATCATTTATATTTTATTACTTCCTGGAATTATCCCTATCACCCAGGAAATAACAACAGTTGCCTCAGGTTTAATGGCCCTGTGAACTGTTAATTTCAGTGCACAGAGAAGGGTGACCTTGGATTCAGTTCTCAGGACATTGGTCCCCGGCTACAAATCTGAGTGGGTTAGCTACGTAACGCTGCTTGGAACATGGCAAGCTCGATGGAAATGCTAGAACAGTCACGGCGCCAAAGGCAGTGATGCACTGTGGCTCAAGGGCGTCTCCCATGATCCTGGTCTCCTAGTCTTCGCATGTACACGTATGCACGTACATTACCACCACCCTCTATGACTCATTCCTCACCAATAAGGCACAGCACAGGACACTGAGGATAAAGACCGATGGTACGCTGCTTCTGTCAATGTTGCATTACCTACAACTCCTCCTTGCTAGCTGACTTGTCCTTCACTTGACCTTGGCTGGCTTTGAAGACACAAAGTTAACAGAGAACTGAGGACACAGGTTGGGAGATGGACCCCACCAGAGCCAAACCTCCAGACAAAAGTACGAATCCCAGCACCATGATACAGCCTCGTGACACCCTAGACAGAGCTACGCGCAGACTACTGACCCACAGAAACTGTGAGAAGGAAAGGAAACGGACAGATATGAAAGCCTTGGCAGGATCTGGAATGGCCAATATCCTGAGGGACACACAGAGAAAACCTGTGGGGGGTCCCTTCTCAGAACTGATTTAAAAGATCAAAACAGCAAGAACAGAACAAAAAAAAAAAAAAATCAAACAGTGTAGGGACCGCCTGCCAGGGATCCTGGCTACATGGTGGGCATCCCCCGAAAATGTGTCTCACCCAGCAGGCTGTGCATCTCACACTGCTGTGAACACCACAAGTAGACTTCAGAAATGTTGGGGTTCCACCTGAGGGCTCAGAGAATGACCTGAGACACCACCAAGCAGGCTGCCTGGGAGGGAAACCCACTCTAGTACCAGTAAGGTAGATGGCACTGTATAGCAGTTATCGTGCCGCAACTGGAACAAAACGCCTAAACAGAAGCAGCTTTGGGGAGGAAAAGGTTCATTTTGGCTTATATTTTTGAGGGGACAGTTCATTATGGCAGATAAGCACGAGAGAACAGGGAGCTGGGAGATCACATCTTGTCTCAGCAGGGTTAGGAAGCAGCAACTGTGAGCTAGCTCTGAACACCCTCATGGCCCACCCCCAGGGACACACCTCCTGCAGCAAGGCTCCACCTCCCAAATGCTCTCCCAGGACGGGATTGAGCATGAGACTTAATCACAACCCCTTAAGGCTATGGGGAACATTTGACATTCAAACTGCCACACACTGGATAAAAGCACTCAGCTTCACAGCCTCAGTTTACATAAAATGAGGATAACTGTGCCCCCAAAACAGTGAATGATAATGAATGGCAGACACCTAGACGCGTAAAGTGCAGTGCTTGGGAGATGGCTCTGCTGGCAAAGTGCTTGCCTTGAAGCATGAGGACCTGAGCTTGATCCCCAGCACCCACATAAATCACCAGCCCTGATGGTCCACTCTTCCCATCCCAGAGCTGGGGAGGTGGAGACAGGAGAACTGTTCACAGCACCCATCACTCACTGGAGCACTCGTCTTCTCACATGTGCAGGACGTGAATGCTCACTGTTTCTTCTATGGGCGGGGGTGCCGTGCTGAGGACAGCAATGTGGTCCCCCCGCCTCTTATGCTCTGGAGGATCTTGGGAAATGCTTTCAGAGTGAGATGAACAGGGCTTAGTAGCTGTATGGACCAAAAGGGAAGATGGAATGTTATCAAGATGTGCAAAAAAAAAAAATTTTTTTTTTCAGGAGGCAGAAGATGTAAATTAGAGGCAGACCCCGTCTCAAAAGAAAAGTGGATGGCTTGTGTGAGGATGACACCTGAGGGTGCCCTCTGGCCTCCATGTGCATTCCCAACACACACACACGTGCCCACACACAAACAAGCATACACATGCACGCCACACACAAAGAAGTGTCCAATGCATAATAGGAATTATTAATGAAAGGTAACCCAATCCAGTTAATGTCAGTCCATTCCCCATCTTACTGTTTACCACTTTCAGAATTTGTATGCATCTGTGGAAGCTTCACAGATTTAAAAAATAATCACCTATTGATGTGATGCAGTAAAGTACCTGGATAGAAGAAATATGATAGATTAGACTCTGAAATGTCTGGGATCAGAAGCAAAACAAGAAAGCAAGTAGGGAGTTTCCAACAGCAGAGGGGTGCTAATTAACAACTCAATTAAAAAACGCAAATTAAACTTTCTGGTTCGCTGTCCTCCGCTGCTTGGTAAATTGTTTTGCTAGGGGAATGATTAAAAATGATCATTTCAGAAAACCAAAATAGCTTCCAAGGAACACAAGTATTTTTCAACATTATACAAAAGGTTTTCACTGCAAAATAAACTTACTTGATTAAAAGGAACAGCCCTTCTCTTTGCATGGAGAACCAGCAGTACAAATGTTGGCATGTGATGCATTAGGTATTTTGGGGAACCGTATGAGAATTTTGAAGAGAAATGCTTCCTTATGAATAAAACACATCATCATTTCCTTTTGTGCACTGTGCCTTTGTGGGCCTCGTTCAGGTTACTCTGGAATACTCCTTGCAAATGCATAATTTACATCAAATTAGTTTAGACCTGAGCTCTGAAGAATTGCACCAAGCTAAGGCATTCTTCACAGTGGATAGTTCCCAGGGAATCTAGAAGCTGGCTGGACGGCAGACGTCGGCACAAATGAACACACAACGCTCCTCACTCCATGCTTTATGTCTTTTTTTTCTCTTTAATGATTTCAACAGCTCTTCAGCTTTTTCTAACCTGCCAGGATCCCTCAGGGGACAATGCTATATCAAAAGACAAAGCCACTTTGGAACATCAAAGATCATGGTTTGGATAAGAAGTGCGCTCCAAGGCTATGGAATGGGCTCAGCACGTAAAGATGCTAGCTGCACAAGCATGAGGCCCTGAATTTGACGTCCAGCACCTCTCTGAAAAGCCATCCATGGGGCTGAGGAGGTGGCTCAGCCATTAAAGGCACTTACCTGCAAAACCTGATGGCCCGAGTTCAATTTCCCAGTACTCACATAATGCCAGATGCGCAAAGTGGTATATGCATCTGGAGTTTGTTTACAGTGGCAGAAGGCTTGGTACACTCACTCACTCTCTCTCTCTCTCCTTGCAAAAATTAATAAAAATATAAAATGGGGCTGGAGGGATGGCTTAGCGGTTAAGGCATTTGCCTGGAAAGCCAAAGGATCCAGGTTCGATTCTCTAGGACCCACGTTAGCCAGATGCACAAGGGGGCGCACGAATCTGGAGTTCACTTGCAGCAGCTGGAGGCCCTGGCATGTCCATTCTCTCTCTCTCTCCCTCCATCTTTTTCTATCAAATAAATAAATAAAAACAAAATATTAAAAATAAAATCATTTAAATGTCATCGATGCCTGTAACCCTGGTGTGCTGAGGGTATTAGACACAGGAGGATCAGTGAGGCTCGCTGGCCAATCAGTCAGCCAGTCTAGCTGCAAAATGGTGAGCTCTAGGTTCTGTGACACACCCTGTCTCAAAGAAATAAGGCAAAAAAGTGACTGACAAGGACACCCTAATGCTCTCCTCCAACCTCCATCCATGTGCACATGGGGCATGTGCAGCTGCATACACACGTGCACACACTTGTATACACCACACACAGGAAAAAAAAAATGTGTTTTCCAAAAATGTGTTAAAGATCCTATCCAGCAGGTATCACTATTGATAGGTGATTGAACACTAACTTCACCAACAGATGAAGTTTATAGCTGAATGGGTTGTTAGGAGGTGCAGGTCTAGCTGGAGGAATTAGGTGTGCCTCTGGAAGGCACATCGTATCATTACACACGCCTCTTCCTGCCTCTGTATGCTATGAGCTGAGCACCCATCACCGTCGAAGGCTTCCACCGCCGTGACATTCTGCCTCTGCACAGGTCCCCCAGCCACGGCAGCAGCTGTCCAGGGACACTGTGAGCTGTGCAAGCATGAGTGTAATCCCTGCACTCGTGTAAAAAGCTGAAACCGCGAACCACACTAAAGCTTCTCTCTACTGTTTAGCTCCGGTATTTTGCCCCTAGTGATGGGACAACTGAGCTACATCCCCAGTCCTCTGTGTTTGCATTTTAAAGAGATCTGCCCAACCCAACTTCAGTGAGAGAACCAATGGAAAAAGGCAAGAGCAGATGAAGAGTTATGTCTGGAGGCAAGGGAGGCCTGACTCACAGCAGCTCAGACCTAACCGGTGACAAGGCAGGTGGAGCTCCCCCAAGGAGCGGGCAGTGTGGATGGCGGGTAGATGTTTCCACTTGTTACTCGGTCTGAAACACATACTCGGTACCTGACCCATGTCTGGTGGGCAGTGGAGATGCTGACCGACCTGAGGCAGGCTCTGCCTCCTTCTAGAGAGAAAAATCACCATGACAGCCAGTGCTACCCACTACTGCAAGGGAGGCAAAAGATGGTGCCATCCCCTCTGCAGGACAGCTGAGCAATGCGCTATGCCGCACCAGCTCAGAAGACGACTGAACGAAACGCCATCTTGCCAGATGACGAAAGCCCAAGAGAAAACAATCCCCAGCTCAAAGAAATTTTCACTACCATCCCAATCTCACCAGAGAAGACATTTTTTTTCTATTCTGTGAGACACTGCATTCTCTGAGACACCTTTCCCCACCACAAAAATCACTCTACAAATGCACAACAGAAACCCAATGAAAAGCAAAAGTTTTCTATTGTCTGTGTGTGTGTATGTACGGGGCATGCATATACGTACGTGTAGGTGCATGTGGAGGCCAGAGGACAACCTGTGGTGTCATTCCTCAGGAGCCATCCACCTGTTTTGAGACAGGGTCACTCACTGGCCTGGAATGTGACCGGTAAGCTATGCTTGCTGACCAGTGAGCCCAGGGCTCCACCTGTCTCTATCTCCCAGTGCTGGGATTTTTTTTTAACATGGTCTCTGAAGATTGAACTCAGGTCCTCATATGTTTGAGATGAGCACTTTACTGAGCCATTTCCTTAGCTCCGACTGTCTCTATGCTGCTGTTATACAATACGTCTGGTGGGCTTATACTGACATTCACATGTATGTGGATTCATCAAACCCCTCGTCACTTCATGTGGCTGAAGGAGACTTCCCAAGTGGGGTCACTGATTATCCCCTCTTAACTAATCACCCATGCTAGTCTCTGTGTGTATATGTGTGTGTGTATCGGTGCACTGAGCCACATGGATGCATACTCCTAAATCTCTTTTCTCTAGTGAGTAAGAGAACCTAGGCCACCGAGCAGCCCAGCAGCAACCTTGGCCAAGAGAGGCAAACCTACACTCAGTAACAAGTCACCCCACAGGAGGCAACACCACAGGAAGATCTGACTTCCTGCTGTGAGGGCTCTCTCAGCTCTTCTAGCTCCCTCACTGCACTCGCTTCCTCTAGGCCTGTTTCTATGAGAGAATCAAGAATGGAGGAACCTTGTATTTCATTGAGCAGAATTACTCCCAGAGCTCCACCTAATAGCAAGGTGGCTGGAAAACTCAGGGGAAGGAATGGGATATTGAGCATTGCCCACAATATTTCAACTCTAAAGTCACCAAACTCAAAGTACCCATGGGGAAAAGAGTTCCAGGGTAATAAGACATTTTCTTCATCCTCAATTGGCGTGTAAAGACCGGTGCAAAGTTCACCTGGCTCTTTTGTTAACGAAAGCATATTAAGCTCTGGTCGGCCAAACAAAATAATCATACTACACAACACAGGCTCCTAAAAGCTAATGAAAGAGCCAGCTCGAGCATCAAGAAGCCATATCAGCTTTAAGTAAAGCCTTTCAAGTGTCATTGTCTGCTAGATGTGCATAGAAAGGGTGCTACAGACCTTCCCTCCACCCTATCCTTAACCTTTCCAATAGTCATCCATGAAGAATAGACTGTGGCAGCCACAGGTGCTCAAGACCCCATTTCATCACAAAGGATGATTACATACCTATGAAGAGAATGGACTTTGCTCACTCCTCGTGGAAGGCTAGTGAGGGGGAAATGGGCTTTTACAACTCCAGGATAACTATCAGTAAAATCCATTTAAGACCAAGGAAAGTAGCTATATATTGACATGACGGATGGTGAAATGCCCAGTGTGTTCCCTCGGCTTTGCAGTTGCTAGGAAATGGATGTGACAGGAGAGGCCACCCTCTGCCTAAGACATTCTGTGTCAGAGACTCCCACGGTGGGTCTCAGAGGACAGGGCCTAGCAAACTTTTCATGGAAAAGGCTACAGAAGAATTATTTTAGGCTTTACCTACCACACAGCCTCAGTTTCAGTTTTTCAACTGTTTTTTGTTTTTTTTTTTTTAATTTACTTGAGGAGAGAATGGGCACTCCAGGACTTTTTGCTATTGCAAACTCCAGAAGTATATGCCACTTTGTGGGTCTGGATTTACAAGGATAGTGAGGAATCACACCCAGGCTATCAGGCTTTCCAAGCAAGCACCTTTAACTGCTGAGCCATCTCTCCAGCCTTAACCCTCATTCTAGTGCAAAATCAGCCAGAGACATACCTAGATAAACAGTCCCTGAGTATGTATTTGTAAGAACTTATTTATAAAAATGACTGGCATGCCAGATAGGGTCTTCCATTCATAGCTTACTGATCTCTGCTCTAATGTATTCTTTTAATAATATATACATATGCATATTACATGTGTGGGTATGCTGTAAGGGTATGTATGTGGGTGAGTATGCATGCACATGTGTGCACATGCATTTGGAAGCCAAAAGGCAACCTCGGGGATGATCTCAGGAATGCTATCCACCTTTTGGAGACAAGGTATTTCTCTGAGTTGGAGCTCACCAAGTCGGATAGACTGACTGCCCAATGAGCACCAGGGTTTCTTCTGTCTCCACCTCCCCCGTGCTGGTATTACAGCCACCTGCCAGCACACCCAGCACTTTTACATGGGTACTAGGGACCAAACTTGGGTCCTCATGCTTGCAAGGCGAACACTTTACTCACTGGGCTATCCCCTCAGCCCTCACAGTGTATATTTTTCAATAAGATAAAAGACATAAAGAGTGTAGTGTATAGTTAGTAAGCTCATAAAACCAGAAAGATTGTGTTGACTGTATATGATGCCTTAACTAACCTTCTACTAGAAACGTGGAACATTTCATCACTTTGATCTTCCTCTGCCCTCCCCTTTCAGCTGGACACCGGGACCTACACTGACAACAACTTACTGAATTATCTGCCAGTAACGTTTTTTTTGTGTTTTTAAGCATCATACAAAAATGGAAGCATGCCATTCATGTGCCTGTGTGCCTGGCCTCTCACACTCTTTCTGACTGACTTGAGACTTATTTGTGTCAAGAAGCCAGTGTATTTTATGTGGCTAAGTAACAGTAAAGGATATGAGCACCATGATGCAACAACATTGTCTCTATTCCTCTACTCATGGACATTTGAGTCATGCTTTCTTTGCTTTATGCTTTTTTGTAGCTGATATGTATTTCCTTTACTCTGAGCCAATTCCTAAAGAGTCCAATTACTAAGTCTATGGTTTACATGGATTGTCAACCGAGCAGGACCTAGGGTCACCTGAAGGGGATTATGTAGATTAGGTTGACCTCTGGGTGTGTCTGTGAGGGATTATCGAGTTAGGTTAGTTGGAGTGGGAAGATGCATCCTAACTGCGGGCCACATCTTTCCGTGGGCTGGGGTCCCGGGCTGCGTAAAAGGACAGAGCTGGCTGAGCACACGTTCATCACTCTTGGCTTCCTCACTGTGGACTAAATGTGATCAGCTACCTGGAGCTCCTGCCGCCTTCTACCATGATCGACTGTGACCCGGAACTGTGAGATGAAATACACCCCTCCTCCCTTAAATGGATTTTTGTCAGGCATTTTGCCTCAGCAACAAGAAGATAATTAATACAATGAGTAATAGTTCACGGCATATGTTTTATGACAAAATCAATTCCAAAATATTTTTCAGTGATGCTCTGATTACTCCCACCAGCAACACACGTGCTTCTGCTGCGAGCCCCTCTCCAGAATTGGTGTTTGGCTGGGGTCTGTAAAGTGGCATCTAGTTGTTATGCTAATCTCCATCCCCCCAGGCAACTACAGCCTTAACACTCTTTACAAAATATGGACAGTGGCCATTCCTATAGGATCTAATATGAAATACTTACTGAAATTATTTCCTCACTTGTATCAAACTATTTTCATATATTCCGGATATAATTCCTTTGTCAGATCAAATACTGTGACCGTATTCTCCCAGTACATGGAAGGCTTTTTATTTTCTTAGTGATACCTTTGGCAGAAATAAGTCTAACTCACATTCCCCTTTTCTCATTAATGATATTTCTTTCTCTAAAAATATTCATGCTTGCCATACTTACATCAAGGTTGCAAAGATAATCTTTTTATGGTTTATTCCAGAAAGTTGTATGAACTTAAAAATTTAGATCTATGTACCAGTTCAAATTAATTTTAGTAAGGTATAAGCCGAGATCTATTTTCCCATATTGCTACCATTTCTATCTTAAGCAGTACCTCTTTTAGCAGTATCCCCATACATTTTAACACGCTGGATTGTTCAGAACCAACCATATTAATTTTCCCTACATTTCCTTCAAGCCGTTGATGATTAAGAAGTTGGTAGTTTTATCCCAACTGATGATTTTGTAAGTAGATCTTAACTTAGAAAATGATGTCTTGCTTCTGGGCCATATTTTCTTGCTTATTCCTCTTTAGCCATTTTTGTTGTATGTGGGGCAGTATGGATAATGTGTGTAGGAGAGGAGTTTAGGTTACCTTCTTTGACAGGAGGCTGACTGCTCACAGTTGGTAAAACAACAACATTTTTTTGATCCTAGTTTTATTGGTAGGTGCGTTCCCACCTTGAACTTGGTCGTCTACCATGACCTCTAGTGGCTTTAGTCCTCACTCTAAACGCGGTCACGCTGAGTCCCAACAGATGACAGGAGTTGTTCATTAAGGTCCCCCAACTCTGGCATGGGTTGACAGTGTTAGTGAATTCAGCACAGCATAGATTGTGGTCTTTTCACTAAGCTCTCATCCCCGGATCACGTGGCCTCGGCTACCTGATGTTGTCTATTACCTGGGCATCCACAGTCCAGCCTTAAACTGTGGATCTGCAGTCAAACCTCATGTATACGCTGGGGAAACGGTTGTTGAACAAGAATAAGGACTTCGGAGTGTATCCTCAGTACCATATGCCATACTGGACATGAGACTGGGAAGAGGATTCCAGGGTCAGAGTCCTGGCTTGCAAAGACTTCTACTTGTTTTCAATTCCCTAGTACCCATGTGAAGCCCGGTGCGCAGAGTGGTGCATGCCCCTGGCTGGGGCAGTGGCTGGAGGTCCTAGCATGCCCAGTCTTATTCCTCTCTCCTTACAAGTACATAAGAAGTACTAGACCTGGGGACACGTGCCTGTAATCCCAACACTGGGGAAGCAGACATAAGAGAATCCCTAGGACTTGCCGGCCAGATAGTCTGCCTGAATTACTGAACTCTAGGTTCAGGGAGAGACCTTGTCTCAATAAATTAGGTGGAAAGTGATTGAGAAAGACACGTAGCATCGACTTCTGACCACCACTCTCATGCACACACATGTACACAGGCACCTCCCCCACGTGCCTGAACATGTGGTCCCACACACATACAAAAGCACACATACCCATATGCATTAACACCACACACACATGTGCACGCGCGCGCGTGCACACACACACACACACACAAATGCATTTTTGAGCCCCTATCCCATACGTAGTCCTAATTCCATATGGATGTCCTACTCAGAAAGTTATAGATCAGAAGCCAGGGCCACCAAACTGAGCAACACAATCTATTGAATTCTTCATCACACTAAAATCTGACAAACAGGACTGGGATGATGGCTTAGTGGACAAAATGCTTGCCACACACTCCTGAGTGCCTGAGTTTGGATGCCAAGACTCCACATAAAAGCCAGATGCCCTGGCTGGCTTCTTGAATCCCAGGGTGCCAGTGTGCCTACAGTGAGGAGTGAGGCAGCGACAGAGGATTTTACAGAACCTCGAAAAACACAGCAGTGAACAGTAAGAGACTCTTCCCCGCCCCCGTGAACCAGGAAGTAAAGAGCAGCCAGATAGATGACCTCTGACCTCCACAAGTGTGTAAGGGTATGTGCACACCCACATTCACATAAACACACACACACCACTAAATAAATAAATAAATGGTATTTGTCAAAAAGATCTGACAAACACAGCACTATAGAGGTTTTAAGAGATTTCTAACATCCCCAAGCATCTTAGCCCATGGGTGCTATCCTTTTAAATTCATTTAAAAAATAATTTCATTAAAAAATACATAGAATTGTTTTAAGTTTTAGAAATACAAACTGAAGTCACTGTTAAAAAGGTAGCAGGAAGGGGCTGGAGAGATGATAAGGGAGAGAAAGAATGGATGTGCCAGGGCCTGTAGCCACTGTAAACGAAGTCCAGATGTATTTGCCACTTGTGCATCTGGCTTTACATGTGTACTGGGGAATCAGACCTGGGTCTCTAGGCATTGTAAGCAAGCGCTTTAACTGCTGAGCCATCTCTCCAGCCCTAAAGTGTAGTTTTTTTTTTTTTTTTTAAAGGTAGTGAGGTAATGCCACTCAACTGAGAAGGTCATTTACATCCCATCTTTTCTCTGAGCATTGGACATTTATTTAATGGTGTGACCTTTCCTAGGTCTTAATTACTAAATCTATGGTGGGAACAATGTCATAAACTGTCCTTGGGTGGTCTGAAATTGACTGCAGCCTGGAGTGACTGTGGGAAGATCCCACATGAATCTCCCGTAGCAGCTTGCCGCTATTCACCTGTCATTCTTTTCTGCAAGGTCAACTTCATTTTCACGTTTAGAATCCAAAAGTCTCATGCTCTGAAGGCACTGTGAACAATCACTGCCCTCAGTCCATGCCGGGCCTAGCACAGGGCTTGGCTCAAAAATTTCCAGGATTAAATGACACACATCAACACAGTGATTTTTTTTTTTTAATGAGTGACAATTGGGGCCAGTGTTTGAAGAAGGTGAGGCAGGAGGAAATGCCTGCAGAAAAACAAAGTAGTTTTTGTCATTATTATTATTATTATTGTTATTATTATTATTATTATGGAAAAATGAAACATTCCTACATGAAAAGCATCTTTGTTCTTTTTAAACAGAGATATAGACTCCCACTGAACTGCCTTTACCTAACTCATCCTCCATTCAAGCTACAGTGCCATTTAGTTGTGCGTGTGTGTGTGTGTGTGTGTGTGTGTGTGTGTGTGTGTGTAGGCCCATGATCACTTCTGCTCCTACATGAAGAGACCAGAGGACTATCTAGAGCATCATTCCTCAGGCATAATTCACCTTTTTGTTTTTTTGAGACAAAGTACATTAGCTTCTCTCCTTATTGCTGTGCTCACATACCTGACAAAAAGCAACGGAAAAGAGGAAGGGTTTATTTTGGCTTAGAGTTTCAGGGTACGCAGTCCATCGTGGCATGAAAGGTATGATGGCAGCAGTGTGAGGCACTGGTCACATGATATAATCACTAAAGAAGCAGAGAGAGAAGAATGCTGGTACCCAGCTTGCTCGCTCCTCTTCGTCAGCCCTTGGGATGGTGCTGCCTGCATTTAAGGTGGGCCTTCCTACCTCACGTCACTCCGTCTATCAAGTCCCTCACAGACATGCCTGGAGATTTGTCTCCTACATGCTTCCAGTAGACAATCAACATGACCCCTTACACAGGGTCTTCCATTGGCTGAGATGTGCCAATTCAAGTAGACTGGCTTGTCAGTCCGCCTCGAGGATCCTGCTCTCTCTCTGTTCTCAAGTCTTGGATTGCAAACAGGGGCCACTGCACTCAGCCTGTCTTATCTGGGTTCTAAGGATCAACTCACCTCCTCACGCTTACAAGGCACGCATTTTAATGAGTAAGCTACCTACCAGGTCTCCTTCCATTGTTTAAGGAGACCAAGCTTGTTTATGTCTTAAGGATTGTGACTGCTGTCAACTCTCCCGTTCTCGTAGCTATTGGCCTGGCCCCTTCCTCTGTCCCCAAGTTTCAGGAGAAACCTCGTCTTTTCAGGGAGCTTCCCCTGGCCCTCCCATGCCATTCTCACGTCCACGTCTTTCCTAGCACCTGTCACAGTTGCCACCCAATTTTCTGTGCCTACTTCTTTGTGGGCTGCCTCTCCATGAGAAAAGAAATTCCTTGAGGACACGGAAGTTGTCTTTAATTTCATTTCCTTTTTTTTCCAGTTCCTAGCCCAATGTCTGGTCTTTGGGGTGCTCTTGATATACATACATATGTTCACTATTATGTGAATGCTATGCCCTTGGGTTTGGCAGAACTCTTGCCAAAAACCAAGTATGACAAAGTCTGCTCCAATCAAGGGCAATGGAGAAGCGAAATGCTTGCCTTACTCTTGGTGACACTAGCTTCTCTCAGAGCTGCTGCTCCCAGAAGCGTCCATGCCCACTCACTAGGCCACAGGACCTGATGTCATATAGGATATTCCTAGGACTCTGGGACACACTATATAGCCATCCTTGTCATTTCCTCCTAAAATAAGACTAATGAAATATCTAATTCTGTAAAATTTAAATAATGGATAAGAAGCCTGGGTTTGTCACATAGAACATTCCACATGTGGCCACTTATGAGCGCTGAGGACCATCACTAATATGCCCAGGCAATGCATGGAGGTAAGGTGAGCAGGCGCGGTGGCCTATCCTCAGAAGGTCTCCTTTAAACCATGCTCAAATGTCATCCGGAAATCCCAAATGTGGGTGAACTTTCCTTTCTTGAGTGATCTTCCATTACCTTTCATATGGTGTGTTTAATCCCTTGGACTTGATTTCCTGGCTGAAGGAGAAATAGAAAGTGGAAATAAACACCATATTGGAAACCTGACTGTTCGATGAATTGCAGAATGCTTTTCTCATTTGTCACAAAACAACCAAAAATAAAAGGGGGACAAAGTTAAAATTGTTCATGAGACAATCAAACTAAGCTCCCTGAAAGCAATTACTGTGGAAGAATTTCTTCCATTTCTTCTAGCTTTACCATTTTATTACCAACAGGTATTTAACTAGAAATCACTTTTTAAAACAGCAGCCCCATAATCCTTTATGAAAATCTCTCCCCAGCATTATCAGTGGGAAGGTTTGTACACCTCGCCACAGAACAGGGAGGAAAATCGCCTCCTGACCCCCCGCCCCTGGTGTGTGAGAGCATCCCACAGAGAGCTAGCTGAGGACGGTAATTGCATTACGCTGTTTTCTGCAAACTTTGATCAGCTAGGGCCATCAATCCAGGTTGGGGACTCATTTCTGCCAGCGGTGACTAGCTGCTACGGCCTGATTTTCTTGGATTCAGGGCCTCCAAGGAGGCCAAGTCTGCTCAGAGTGCGTGCTTGCCCATGAGCTTAACCCCGACCTGATGAAAAGCACATTCCATGGATACACAATACATGTTCTTTCACGTGTGCAGCTCTCTCTGTGCATGTATTGTAGATGTGTGGTATATGCACATGTGTGTGCAGATGCAAGGGCCCCCCACACCTGCCTGTGGAGGCCAAAGGAGAGCATCAGGTGCATTCCATTCACTTATCTGCATGGTTCCTTGACATGGAGTGTCTTGCTGAACCAAGGGTTGCCATTTTCTTGGACCCCAGAGATTCTCTGATCTCTGTTGCCCACAGGAAGTCACAGGCACATGTGGTCCAATTTTTAAGTGGTTGCTGGGAGTCTAACTTCAGGCCCTCTTAGGCTCTTATGCTTGCAAAGCCAGTGCTCTTACCTGCTGAGCCATCTCCCCAGGACCTCACATTCATCTTTTTTATTGACTCAAGTATTATACTCAGTTCAAACCCCATGTAAAACATCTGGGTACAAAGGAAAATTAAGGCCTGGGACAACTCAAGAACCACAGATGATATATTCTAGAAAACATTGGAACTTCAAAGCGTATCGCATTGCTTGTCCTATCTCAACTGGAGGGAGACCAGTGATCCGTTCATAAAACTTACTACTCTACTTCTTTCTCTCTCCTCCCCCACAGGGAATCCTATTTATATATTCAAGTAAGAAAACCATTGTAGGGCTGGGGAGATGGCTTAGTGGTTAAGGCAATTGCCTGCAAAGCCAAAGGATCCTGGTTCGATTCTCCAGGAACTGAGCATAAGCCAGATGCACAAGGGGGTGCATGCATCTGGAGTTCATCTGCTGTGGCTGGAGATCCTGGCAAACCCATTCTCTCTCTGTCTGTCTCCCCCCCCCCTTTTGCTCACTCAAATAAATAAATAAAATAAAATATGTCTAAAAAAGAAAACCACTGTAATAACTGAAGGGAGTTTGAGGCATTTGGGAGTTGAGCAAAGAAAATATCTTTGAACATTTGCGGCAGTAATGCACAGCAAGCTTTCATGACACAGCTGTCCAGAAGGGAGTAGGTGACCAGGTAACTCCTGGGAGAGAGACCATTTTGAAGATGAAGTCATCTGCCTGTGTGATGTTACTCAGGAGCAGGACAGAAAGTCACCAAGTTCAGCTAAAGGGCCGGAGCAACCTGAGGCACTTGCCCTACAAGGTTGGTTCCATGCCATCAATGGATAAGTGTAATCATGATCTCAGAACGTGCCAGGCAGAAAGGTTCCATTAGCCAAAAATCTCCTTGCAATGGACAAGATAAAGGCAACTGGGTTTGCAAAAGAAAGAATGGTAAGTGAGGACAAACTGGCTGAGTTCTGATGTCCCAACTTGGATGGAGGACATCAGCAACCCGGGGCCAAGAGGGGTTGGCTATAGCACACTTGCATGGCGGCGATCAGACTGTTTTGGCTTGTGCATGTGTGTGTGGTACATTTGTATATGTGTGCACTTTTATGCATGTTTGTAGTGTGCATGCATGTGTATGGAGTGTGTGTGTGTGTGTGTGTGTGTGTGTGTGTGTGAGGAGGTCAGAGGTCAATGTCAGATGCCTTTCTTAGCCTCTGTCTGCCTTAGTTTTTGAGACAGGGTCTCTCAGTGGCCCTAGAGCTCACCCATTCAGCCAGACTAGCTGACCAGTAAGCCCCCCTGGGACCCTCCTTTCTCTGTTCCCTTCAGTGCTGGGACATGCCGTCACACCCTCTTTATATGGGTGCTCGGGATCAAACTCGGGTCCTCATGATCACAAGAGAAGTGAGTATTTTACACATACACTGAGCCATTGCCCTTAACCACAATCAAATCTTAAAAAAAAAAATATATATATATATATATTTACTTATTTGAGGGAGAGAAAGAGGGAGAGAGAGAGAGCACGCCAGGGTCTCCAGCCACTGTAAACGAACCGCAGACACACGCGCCCCCTTGTGCATCTGGCTTAAGTGGGTCCTAGGGAGTCAAATGGGGATCCTCTGGCTTTGAAGGCAAGCACCTGAATTGCTAAGTCATCCATCCAGCCCCCCACAATCAAATCATCTACAGATCAATACAATTTAGTTCTGTCAAATACCTCAGAGGGTACACACTCTGGGCCAAGCTCCTAGATTGGGCCTAGGCGCTCACTAAGCATGGGAGACTGGGGGCCAATGCAGACAGATCAGTCAAGGATGAAGAGATATGAACGACTTGCCAACAAAGGCCGTCTAAACAAATTCAACAAAAATTTATATCACATCATCAAAGGAATAAGACTGGAAATCAATAATAACAGAAACTTCTGAAACTACCCACATTCAAAAAGTGCATGTGCCAAATCTCTACCCTGGGAAGCAGAGACAGAAGGGTCCTTGAGGGTTTGTTGGGTAGCTAATCTGGATGAAGCCATGAGCTCCCAGGTCAGAGAGAGACCATGTCTCAAAATCACAGGGACTCAATGCCAAATTTCTCAATGAATAGTCATTGAAGAAATCAGAAGATAATTTTCTAAATATTTTGAAACACATGAAAAGAGAAACACAATGAGCCAACGCATATAGAATACAGGAAAAGCAGTAGAAAGAGGGAAATTTGTAGTAATAAAGAAATACGATGTCATCAGATTATATCTGAGATACATAACAGAGATTTCCCTGCATTGCTATCACCCATCTACCTGAAGCCTCCACCAATGCCTTTGAAAACTGTCTCTATGATTTTCTTTGTTTGATTACTACAAAAACCGCACGAGGCTGAGCACCCTGGAGCATGGTGTTTAGAGCAACGTTCGTCCATGTTCGCTGGCCATGGGTGCTCAGATTTGCTCATAGTAAACTCTCTTGTTGCCTTTGAGGTGAGCATGTGTTTTTTTTTTTCCCCCTTCGACACCTTATATCAACATGTTACTGAACAATGCAGACTCAAACTGCACAGCTCACACGGATGTGCCCACGGGGGGCAAATACAGCCAGCCTGGCAGCTATTCCCAATCTGTTTCAAAGTTGTAGCAGACAGCTTCAGGTTTGCTGAGATGAACTTCCAGACCAGGCACAGTTAGGGAGGAAGGGATATTTATTAAAGCTTACAGAGCCAAGGGAAGTTCATAATGGCAGAAGAAGCTGACCTGCTTTCTTCACAGGACCAATCACAGAGAGAGACAAGCACAAACCTAAAGCCACACAGCACAGCACACTTCAGGAACTCCAGCTAGGCACACTTTGCATATCTTTAGATTGAAATCTGAAACCCACCACCACACCTTAAGATCCACCCAGTGACACTGCTCCAGCCAGGTGGCTGCAGATACAAACTACAAATAAATAAAAAACTGAATATATTGGGAGCCATCTATTCAAACCACCACAAAAGTTAAGAGCAGCTACAAACAAGTGACCATTTCTAAAAGGACACTGCCTCCTGGACCAAGTGAAGCCTAAGACCGGTTTCTCTTAAAACTTGTTCCAACACTTGATTCTGTTTTTTTTCCCATTGAGCTATGATAAGACATATACTTTTTAACTGTTTTTTCAATGTAGAATTGAGCGTGTTAACCAGGTGGGGCAATGTTCATGACAATCCTTCTTCACAACATTAATCCTTCCAAACCAAAGTCCTGTACTTGCAAGTTCAAGTCTCTCATACCCACCCAAGCAAAGTTCTAGGTGTGGTGGTGCATGCCTGTAATACCAGGACTGGGGAAGCAAAGACAACAGGATCCTTGGGTCTTGCTGGCCAGCTTGTATAGCTGACTCAGTGAGCTCCAAATGCAGGGAGAGACCCTGTCTCAAAAAGTAAATGGAGAAACAAATTGAGAAAGACATTCATGTTAAACTCTGGTCTCGACAGGTGTGTGCACACACGTGCACAAGTGCACCCACATGCATACCCACAGACACACAAACACACAAACACACACACACATTAAAACTCCTTCCTCCCACCCCAGCCAATGGAACTATGTAATCTGCTCCCTGTCCTATGAATCTGACTAATCTTCTTATAAGAGAAATTATACAAGCGGGCTCTCATATCTGGCTTCTTTCACTTTGTTTTCAGGGTTGTAGTGTGCACTGAACTGCATTCGATTTTGTGGCTGAATAGATTTCCATTGTGTGTATAGACCATTGTGGTGGTTTGAATAGATGGCCCCCAATATATTCAGTTCTTTATTGTTTGTAGTTTGCATCTGCAGCCACCTGGCTGGAGGCAGTGTCACTGGGTGGATCTTAAGGTGTGGTGGTGGGTTTCAGGTTTCAATCTAAAGATATGCAAAGTGTGCCTAGAAGGAGTTTCTGAAGTGTCCTGTGGCTTTTGGCTTTAGGCTTGTTCCTCTCTCTCTCTCTCTCTCTCTATGTTTGGTCCTGTGAAGGCAGGCCAGCTTCTTCTGCCATTTTTGGAACTTCCCCTGGATCTGTAAGCTTCAATAAATATCCCTTCCTCTATAACTGTGCCTGGTCTGGAAGTTCATATCAGTGAACCTGAAGCTGTCTGCTACAACCATGAATTATTTATCCAGTTACCCAGCAATGAACTTGGGGCTGTTTCCGCATTTTGGCTATTGATAATAAGACTGCAGTGAACCACGGCAGACAAGTATCTTCCTGGGATCACACATTTTTTAAATATTTTATTTATTCATTCGCAAGGAAAGAGAGAGAAATAGGAAGAATGGGTGCATCGTAGCCTCCAGCCACTACAAAGGAACTCCAGATGCGTGTACTATCTTGTGTATCTCACTGTACATGATGCTAGGGAACTGAACCCCAATTGTTTGGCTTTGACAGCAAGTACTTTAACCTCTGAGCAATCTCTCCAACCCAACATTTTTATTTTTATTTTTAGTTTGCTTTTCAGAACTGGGGATCAAAGTCAGAGCCTTGCACATGCTGCGCAAGCACTCTACCACTGAGCCATGGTCTTAGGCTTGAACTGCCACTTTCAAATGGGTATATAGTGTGATTGAAACTGATGAATCCTATAATCCTATTCTAATTCTCTGTTTAGCTTTTGAAGAATCCCTTGAAATTTTATACTTCTTCCAAAGTATCTCCCAAAGTGAAAGTATAAATCTTTCTAAGAGCCCAGAGCAGCAGCCTGTATATTTCCAACAGCTTTTTAAGGGTTGCTAAAAGATGTCTTTACTTTTCTAATTGTGATATTTCAGTGTTCTTAATTATTTGTATCTATGACCTGAAGAAGTAAGTTTAGAGCTTTGATCAGAGAATATTCACACACATACACACACACACACACACACACACACACCCGGGAGGGGGGGCAGGAATGAGAGAATCATTCCGCAACCCTGCAGAATGAATGACAAAGGTCCCCTGGTTTTCTTGTCCTATTAACTAACTGAATAGATAGAGTTACTGTGCTCTGTTGGGTGAAGAACCAGAGAGCCCCAGGAGTGCTGAGTAATCACATCCGCACATCCGCCCTGCTGCCCGGCCCCCACCTAGTCAATCACCCACAGAAAAGCTCTCCTCAGCACAAGCAGAACAAGAGGAGGATAACAGGGCCAGAAGGCAGCTCCAAAGAAAGTTGTTGTATCTGAGACAGCCCAAATGGGGAAAAAAAAGGTCAAAACAGCAAATAAAAAGGTTTTGGTAGGCTGGGGAAATGGCTCAGTGGATAAACTGAGAGCCATGCAAACTTGAGAACCTGAATTTAGAGTCCTGTGACCCATGCAAGGTAAGTGCTATATCCTAACACACTTCCAGTGAGAAAGGCAGTGGAGACAGAAGAATCATTCAGGAGTTCGTGTGCCAGCTGACCAATGTCCTCTGACCTCTACATCTGTGACTGTACACACACACACACACACACACACACACACACACCCTAAAACAGGGAAAAAAAGAAAATGGTTAGGAAATTCATGTAAGTCATGTTCATTCAAGCATGTATGTATACAACATGTACAAAGCTCCTTTAAGTGCATGTGTGTATTGAAAAACCTTCTTCAAATATATTTTAATATTTTATCAATTTGTTTATTTTCAAAGAGATAGAGAAAAATGGGCACACAATCTTGCCACTGCAAATGCACTCCAGATGTATGTGCCACTTTGCGCATCTGACTTTACATGCATATTGGGGAATTGAACCTGGGTAGGCAGGCTTTGTAACAAAATACTTTTAACCACTGAGCCATCTCCCTAGCCCCTAAATCCCTTTTAAACACTGGGCTCTACAATGATAATGGAGATACACAAATGTATCCATGTGTTGCTGGAACAAAACACGGGCCCCTGGAAGCAGCTTGTGGTAGGAAAGGACTGCATTATGCTCACAGCTTCAAGGAGGAGTTCCTCACAGCAGAGAAAGTGTGGCAGGCCTGAGCAGGAAGCTGGGGTCACATCTCCATGTGAGGAGGAAGGAAGTAATCACAATATCACAAGACTGCTCTTGGAGCTTAGTTATATTACCCAAAACATGTCCCCAGTGACAGACTGCGCTAGCAAGGACCCTACATTCAACGGCCTCACAACCGTCTCAAAAGGCTAGGGACCAAGTAGTCAAAACACATGAACTTATGGGAAGTCATTTCATTCGGACCACCCCAAGTCACTGAAGGTTTTCCTCGCTGTACAAAAGCTCTCAGACTATCATGGCACTGGTAAAGTAAATAGAAGATATTTAAAATGACAGAAGCATTCACTGAGTCCTAACACTATGCTAGGTCATCCAGAAGCACTCTTCCACTTAATCCCAGAGGAAGAAATGATCTCAGAGAGATTCCTCAGCTTGTTCAAAGGCACACAGCTAGTAAACATAGAAGGGAGGACTGTCTCCAATAACCTTTGATCTCTGCTATGGTTTAATGTTATTGTTTATGTGAAATGTCCTGCAGAGGTGTATGCATTTGAACACTTGGCCCTCAGCTGGTCATCCTGTTCAGGAAGGCTCAGGAACCTTTATTGCGTACAGCATCGCTGGAGAAAGTGGGTCACTGGAGGAGTGGATTTTTAGGTTTTAAAGCCTCACTTCCTGTTTGTTCTCTGCTTCCTGACAGAATGCAACATGACCAGCTAGCCTCCCAATTTTTATTGCCATAGTGGAAGTTGCTTCTTTTCAGGTAATTGGTCACAACCATGCGAGAAGTAAGTAGTACAACCCCAAAGACTCCCCGACCAGCAGTACTGTGCGCTGGAAGAAAAGGGGCATGTGGTGGAGATTACCTTCACAGATGGGCATGCTGAGCGTGGTGGAGCGCACCTGTAAGTCCTGAACTCTGGACAGTGGAGCAAGACGATCACAAGTTCAAGCCTAGTCTGTTCTACAGGGAAAGACCCCATGCTGCCCTCAATCTCAAGAAAGAAAAAAAAAGAGAAGAGGAGAGGAGAGGAGAGGAGAGGAGAGGAGAGGAGAGGAGAGGAGGAGAGATAAAAGAAAGAAAGGAAAAGGAAAGAAAAGAGAGAAAGAAGGAAGGGAGGGAGGGAGGAAGGGAAGGAAGAAGAAAAAGAATATTGTGGTAGTTTGAATGTAAAATGCCCCCCAGTGACTTGTATGAGTGAACACTTAATATCCAGTTGGTGGTACTATTCTGGAAGGTTGTAGAACCTTTAGGAGGTAGAGCCTTGCTGGAGGAAGTGGGTCATTGAAGGCAGGACTTCAGGTGTTATAGCCTGGCCCTACTTGCTATTTTCAATCTACTACATTTTTAAAATTTTTTTTTATTTTATTTATTTATTAGAGACACAGAGAGAGAATGGGCATGCCAGGGTCTTTAGCCACTGCAAACAAACTCCCGGTGCATGTGCCACCATATGCATCTGGCTTACGTGAGACCTGGACACTAGAACCTGGTCCTTAGGCTTCACAGGCAAGCACCTTAACTTCTAGCAGTGTCTTATTCATGGAGTGGAGACTGTTTTCTCCTCATTTGGCTGAGATATGAGTACATGAAAATAGCAAGGAACCCAACTTCCACTTTATTAAACAGTAATGAAATATATTGGCTCCTGTAATAGGCAACCTTGGGCCCTTTAGTGTTGACGCAGCTCATTTATTTTATTTTTCTCTGATTTTCTTCCCTCTGAGCCTCTGCTTGCCTGCTTTGGTTTCATCTCCAGTCATGAGGTGACAACTGCCATGGCTACCATATCTACCTATGACAATTTCTACTTCAGTGCAAGAGAATATCTTCCTGTGGGCCTCTCAGTGTTCTGAAGATTTTATTTGCCTCTAGCAAGAAACATTAAGTTATATTAATAGTACCTAGTGCATTCATTTCCTAATTCTTAAGCCAACCAGAGTGCCATAGCTCAGGATGACAAAAATATGATTTCTGAAGGTTATCATGTGTACATCAGATCAAAATTTAGAAAATCATGACACAGTACAAATTTACCACAGATCCTATAAATAAATTTTGGCAAAAAAATGTAAATAAGCAATAAGTTGCTATTAGAAAGACTGAGTGCCCACCCCAATAAAATATAATACAATGACTGGCTTTGACAGGAAAAGTCTGATGATAATGATTTTTTTTAAATTCAGGGGCTGGAGAGATAGCTCAGCAGTTAAGGTGCTTGTCTGCAAAGCCTAACAACCTGGGTTTGATTCCCCGATACCTATATAAATCCAGATGCACAGGTGGAGCACACATCTGGACTTCATTTGCAGTGGCTAGAGGCCCCAGTGCACACATTCTCAGCCCCCCTCCCGCAAATACATAAATGAAATTAAAAAAAATAAAAACAAAGCTGTCTCCACATTGATCTCAACATCTTCCTACTATCTATGGTTATATAATGGCAAGGGATCAAAACAGATGTGATGGGAACAGCGGCAGTGTGTAGTCCTCCCCTTGTGCTAACCAACATCCATAAATCAATTAGAACATCATTTTGTTACAATATCATTGCTGTATTATAAGGCTTATTTTTTTCCTTCATTTTACCAAATTATCATGATAATAAATAGCTATTTTGCCTTAGCACTTTAACCCAGATTGAGCCCTCCTAATTTTCTTCTATTAAATTGTATTGTCCACAGGTCAGCCTGAGCTAAAGTGAGACCCTACCTCGAAAAAACAACAAAAAAAATTGTATTGTCCAGTGGAGTCCCAAAATTTGAACTGTCTACCCACAGCATGCTAACCATTTCTCACAAGAAACCTAGATGTTAATCCTTCTGAACTGTAAGTTTATGAAAGAATTTCACATAATTTGGTACTGATAGACAAAGCAGGCTGTACTTGTCATGAGGTAAATGCACCATCTTATAAAACTTCACTGAAGGCATTGTCAGAGGGCCACAGTTACCCAGAGGGCCATGCTAAGAAAACATTGGGGCCATTAGAAAAATGAATGAAACATGAGGATGGGAAGAATTGCCCAGTGGCTAAAGGGACTTGTGTGCAAAGTACTGTCTCACTTTCAATTTCCTGCCACCCCGTGTAAAGCCAGATGCAAAGTGGTACTTACAGACCGACTAGACATATAACGTGGCAAAATCAAGACAACAAGGGAGACCCATTCTGAAGTAAGGTGGATGGAGAGGACAAACACTGAGGTTGTTCTCGGATCTCTACCATACACCATGGTACATGCACACCCAAGCACACACCATACACATTCACACATATATACACACATCCACATCCACACACGACAAAAAAATGAGTAATAAACTATTATAAATTCAACTGCATTTTCATGTTGTAAATGGTAGGGGTCAAACACAACACACATTATAAAGGATACTATTCACAATGCATTTTTACTGCCATCAATTTCAAAGACAGTCCTGTGATTTCATACCTCATGAAATATTATCTCTATCCACAAGAGATGGAATAATACTGGTCCAAAACTCAAACTTCAGAGAGAACCAATAAGGAGTTACTTCTTCAGTGATATCATGACATTTCGCAGTCACACAAACTTTTTCTTTGTGATGATAAGGGTGGATGAAAAGCGGGAAGAAAAATAACGCATGCATACCTATCTACAGACTGACAGCCAGGAAGAATGGTAAATAACAACTCTCTCCCCCAGTGGCAGCACCGTAAATGCAGTTGTAGCTCCTCCTAAGTGGAATTCCTTTGACAGAAGCCTGCTGGATTAGAACAGCGGGATAGAAGCCTCAGCATCTCAGTTCCTGGTAATAAGCTGTCACTCTTATGAGGGTGGTGACAGGAGTTTCTCTGGGATAAATGGGAGCAAAGGAGAGTAGCCTGGTGGTGGAGCACCTCATGTACCTCGTTACTGGGAGTGTAGCCTCATTGACCACTCTGAATCCGTTCATGACAATCAGCGTTTCTAGAGCGCCCACGGCACAGCAGGGCCCCGCGCTGCTCCTACACCCCCAATGCTGGGAAACCCGACTTCCAGCTTCATCTTCTGCTTCCTTCCTGCGTGGCCCTCCCGCGTCATGGGTGTTGGCGTTTTGCCCTCATGGCAGGCACGGCCCCCAGGTTGCCGAGTCCGCACAGAGGCAGGCTGGCAGTGTCTGGCCCTTGCTTTAGCAGCTGCAAGTATCGCCTCGGTTTGTGCCAACACTCGTCTTTTCATTGAGGCAACGTGGCTGCCAGGAATCCCGTCAACAGGTCCACGCAGGCGGTATGAAGAAATGCGAAGGACCAAAAGAAAGTGAGAGCAGAAGACGGGAGGAGCGCTGTGGAACACTGCCTGAAGGACATGGCATGGCCACTGCACCCCTGAGCTCGCAGCGGCTGCTGTGACTGGCACAGGACCTGCACAACGTGGGGCCCAACAACATTGCACCACGGACGGTGGAGGAGGGCACGAGGCTCCCATGCCTCTCTCGGGAGTGACTGGCAATTAATGGTGGCTGGGGGGTTGGTGACATTTGCTTCAGTGGCGTCTCCACTGGTAAATTGCCAGGGCTCTGGTAAATAATCCCCCACCTCTACTGATGCAAAGCAACTGTAATTAAAATCAATGAATCACAAAAATCAATACATAAATACATCAAAGTAGTTGGGAAGAGGAAGAGGGTCAAAGAGAGGGGAAATGGTAAGTGAATAGGATCAAAATACATTACATATATATATAGAGAGAGAGAGAGAGAGAGAGAGAGAATAAATACAAATTAAAAATAAATTTAAAAGACTAGTTAATAATAATACAAAATAATAATTTTTTTAAATACAGCTGCGTCTGTCTCAGGTTCATGAGAACATGTGCCTTTGCCCAAATCACCCCTACCAAGGTTTCCTTTCGCCTCTCTATAGCTGGACTAATCACTATTCCTGACTCTTCACTTCTTTATGGTACGGTTGAACTCAGAATCATATTGTTCTCTTCTGTTGTGGCCATGTTGGTGCCTGACCTTGGGCTTGACCATTAACTTGCTTTGGCAGATGGGATGTTAGGGTACGTGGTGTGAGAAGAAGCTTACGATAGGCTTTTGTGAATGGTAATTCCATCTTAGCCATCTGTAGTGCATGACTAGAAGAAGATGCCTCTGGAAGGACCTAATGTCAGGAAGGTGAGAACTATCAGGGTTAGGTTTGGGCTCACCTTGAGGCTTGGCATCTTCAACACAAATGGGGCTAGCTATAGTCATCGTGCTGCAAAACCACAGACCCATGGACAAGAAAACAGTATGAGCTATTACTTTTAGGATGATTTGTTACATAGTATCATGGTGACAATAACTGACTGATACATCTTCATTAGCTACAAATGTGTTCCCCGGCCCCTCCTCAGTCAGAATAAGGTTAGAAAAGCAAATAGCAAATGAGAGACTTCAAAGGCTGAGGGAGCAGTTTTCAGCCACTTTTAAATGCTCACTCTACAGGCATCTCCAAGCTGGTACTCCGTTTCCCAGACGTTAGGTCCTCCAAATGCCTGCTGAGTCCTTTGCTTCCGCACATGTTTTCTTTGTACCAAACTAAATACTCAAATCTGACTTCACTCCATCCTCTACACCAAAGTCACTCCCGATCTGATGTTTTAAATGCATCTTCATTATTCCAGTGACAATCACTCAACATGTCAAAGTTAAATTTGATATCTCTCTCGGATTGACATGCTCAGTAAGCACTGTAAGTAAATTATGAACTCATAATATGTTTCACTGTTACATGTTTATAGCAGAAATCTAGAAGCCCAGAGGATGTGTTGTCATGGTGTATGTGTATATACTGCATGCACATGTGAGTGCTCACACGTGTGGAGGCCAGGGTAGAAAGTCAGGTATCCCCCTCTGTAAGTTTTCTGCTTTATTTCCTTGACATAGAGTCTCTCACTGGACCTAAGCTTGCCATTTTTTGTTAGACTGGATGACCAGCAAACTCCAGTGAGTGTCTGGCCTCTACCCACCTCAGGATTGAGACTAGAGGCACACACAGCCATGCCTGGCTTTTTTATAGGGATGTTAGGGATCTAAAGTAGGTCCTCGAGCCTGTAAGGTAAATGCTCTTACCCACTGAACCATCTGCCCTGCCCCAAGAAAGGTTATATTTTAGCAAGTCTTTAATATCATAACCTTAGCCTGTGTTTCTTAAGATCAAAACCACCGTTCCCCCGGGTCAGATATCCTAAGTGAGTCACTTCCATACATCCATATGCTTATACCCTTTTGTTAGTCCCTTGATGGAAGATGACAGACTACGTTGTTCTCGTGGTGAAATCATCATACTTCCAGAATATGTCTCAATTTCAGGCCCCACTATCTACACTCAAGCAGTGATAAAGGCCTTCATTTCTTTTAAAAAAATATTTTTGTTTATTTTAATTTAGTTATTTGAGAGTGACAGACAGACAGGGAGAGAAAGAGGCAAAGAGAGAGAGAGAGAGAGAGAGAGAGAGAGGGAATGGGCGCGCCGGGGCCTCTAGCCACTGCAAATGAACTCAAGACGCGTGTGCCCCCTTGTGCACCTGGCTTACGTGGGTCCTGGGGAATCGAGCCTCGAACCAGGGTCCTTAGGCTTCACAGGCAAGCACTTAACTGCTAAGCCATCTCTCCAGCTTAAGGCCTTCATTTCCTATACCTTCCTACTCCCAATCATTCTTCACTATGCCCTAAAATTAATTCATTACTATGCTGCCCTCATCGTCATATTTTTCTTCTGCCCCAGCCAGCACCAATGACTCATATTAGAAACACATAATGCATTTAGAAGAGATATATTTTAGTGCTACAGTTACAGGGATTTGAATTAACACTGTTATAGGATGTTCCTTTGAGTAACTTAATTATGCCCTTAGCATCCATTCAAAAAATGCAATCACAAAGTGGGTAAAAGGGGAAGAAAGGACTTTTTAAATTTTGTTATTAGTTTTAAGAAGGATTACTTATTTATTTATTACTTTTTGAGGTAGGGTCTCACTCTAGCTCAGGCTGACCTGGAATTCACTATGCAGTCTCAGGGTGGCCTCGAACTCATGGCAATCCTTCTACCTCTGCCTCCCATTTGCTGGGATTAAAGGCATGTGCCACCACACTTGGTTTATTATTATTTCTTTTTGGTTTTTTTTTTTTTTTTTTTTTATTTTCGAGGTAGGGTGTCACTCTGGTCCAGGCTGACTTGGAATTAACTCTAGAGTCTCAGGGTGGCCTTGAACTCATGGCAACCCTCCTACCTCTGCCTCCCGAGTGCTGGGATTAAAGGTGTGCGCCACCACGCCTGGCTATTATTTATTTTCTTTGGTTTTTCATGGTAGGGTCTCATTCTAGCACAGGCTGATCTGAAACTCACTCTGTAGTCTCAGGCTAGCCTCAAACTCACAGTGGTCCTTCTAACTTCACCTCACTAGTGCTGGGATTAAAGGTGTGCGCCACCACGCGTGGCCATTTTATTTTATTACTTTTATGTTGATGCTTTCGTACATGTGCATATGTACCTCGGTCTTACCCCTCCTCCACTCGCCCTCTCATCTCACTCCTTTTCCCGCTAAGTCCTTCCTCTTTCCAACTATTCTCATGCACTTCCCTTTGTACTTACTGAGGTAAAGCAGAGTCTCCAGCATTAGCATGGCCGGGGAGACTTTCACTGGACTATAGGCACTGACCAGCTACACCACTGAAGACCATGACACCCCCTCTGCCAATGCCCACTCTGCGAGGCAAGGGGTCTTCACAGCCCTTCCCCCGCACATGATGAAACACTAACGGACTCAGTCTTGTGTACGAAACCGAGGAGAGAACTTTCTTAGACATTCTATTCAAAAAGATGTGAGTGGTTTCCCAGCTGCACTCTGTCCATCAGATGATATGCAAGGGCCCTTAGGAAATAAATCCATGCAATTTTGCCCCAAAAGTCAGTTTTAGCAAGGCTAGATTATGAATCGTCGCAGGACAGCTCATTGTAACTTGCATGAACAACTATGGTGTGCTACGGTATGGCCATGTGTTTCTTTGTTCTTCAGTTTACACGTGCGTGCACGGTTGTGATTGTGCAGGTGTGGGGCATGGGCAGGAGTGTTTGGATGCATGTGGAGTTAGGAGGATGACCAGAGGTGTCATTCCTCAGGAAGACCACCCACCTTTTTTGAGACAGGTTCGCTCATCAGTCTGGAGCTCACCAATTAAGCAAGATTAGCTAGCCAGTGAACCAAAGGGATCCTCCTGTCCACCTCCCCAGCACCGGGATTACAAGGACAGGTCATCATGCCCATCCAGCATTTATGTGGGTATTGGGGATGGATCTCAAGCCCTCGTGTTTGTGAGATAAGCCCTTTACCCACTGAGCTACCTTCTTAGCCTGTGAATATGTGTGTCTTTTTCTGGCTGCTCAAATGATGTCGATTCCATCCTGTAACAGTGTTATATTCACTGTAAGGAATAATGCATATCATTCTTGTGTTGCTATTTCTCTTTATGAAATATCTTCACATCCTCTCACCCTCCTTCCCTCATTCTTTCTCTCCCTCCTCTCCTTCTTCCTCCCTCCCTCTCTCTATCCCTCTTCATCCAGCGTTATTTCCAATCCCCAGTGCTGTATCACGAACTCACAAGAATTTCTTCCCTCCTTTCCATTCCTATAAGTGTCCTGGTCCCTACTGTCTCTGTCTTGGACAGTCAAAGCTCTGACTGTATCTGTTCCTTCTCTTTATCCAGACGAGGATTTGGGATCTCATGTTTACTGTTTGGGGACAGAGAACTCCCTGTTGTAGAAGCTTACCCTGTCTATTATAGGGTGTTTTCAGAGTCTCTGGCTTCTACCCAGTAGAGGCTAGTACCACCGTCCTTTTAGTTATGACAACCAAAAACATGTCTCCAGGGGCTTGAGAGATGGCTTGGCAGTCAAACTGGTTAAAGTGCTTGCTTGTGAAGCCTGATGACCCATGTTCAATTCCCCAGTACCCACATAAGCCAGATGCACAAAGTGGAGCATGTATCTGGAGTTATGCAGTGGCAGGAGGCCCTGGCATGACCATGCATTCTCGTGTGCTCCCTCTCTCTCTCTCTCTCTCCTTGCAAACAAATAAATAAAATATTAAAAAATATTTTTAAAAGTGTCTTCAGACAAGGTCACATGTCCTGTGGAAGTAAACCTGCCCCCCACCGAGAGCCGGACAGCTCTCCTTGTCACCTTTCATGTCACTAAAGAACGCCCTTCACTTAGAAGGTGCTCCGTGTTGAGACAGATTGATGTCACATCCTCTCGGATCCATCTTAATTGGAGGGTTTTGTTTTCTGAAACAGCCCAGCAGGTTGCTGTTTTAATCTGACATTAAGTCTACTTCACTTCACAAATGACCATTTCAAAAGCCACACTACTTAGGTAGCGATTAAGTTTGTGTGGTGCATGGAATTTTCCCTCCTAACAGGAGATGTTTTATATTATTTTATACATGCATGTTTTTAGTGACTGCCTAGGAATCTGTGTTAACCATGGCTTTCCAAGAGAGGTTATTTATGGAGCTATGGAGAATTGTGATGACTCTGTGAAGAAGTCACGGTGACCTACAGGGAAAAAAAAAGCGGAGCATCCGAGATCAGCTGAGGATGAGAGATGATAGGCAAACAAAAAGCAGAGGGGATCTAGCGTAATCACGCTCCAAATGGATCCTTATATCTCCATAGTGGCATGCTGATAACTGCTGGTGTTGTAAGGTCTCTGCTTTAATAATAAGGTCATATGAGCTTATTATCAATTCCATGTGTTACTATCAATTCTCCTCATTTTGAGAAAGGGAAAAGTGAAAGTTTTAGGGACTCAAAATACAGAGAAGGCAATTTCCAAATATAAGGGACAAAGTCATCTATTTTCACAGGATGAAAGGCTCAGTATTTTCTGTATTTGATCCAGTTCAACCAGAGTTCCATTCTTTTGTAAATATACATACATACATACATATATATATATGTATATATATGCATATATATATGTATATATATCCTGTTTGATGTAAAATTGGAGAAAAAAGAGAATGTAATATATCCCTAAGTCAAATTTTTAAACTAAAATGCTGTACAAAGATTCCTGTAGCATTTTTTTGGCTGCCCTTAAATTTTAATAATACTGATAAAATATTCTACTATCCCCAGCCAAGCAATTTTTTATCTTTAATTGGTAAGCCCTCATTTATTATTTCTAAAGCATAAAAATTCTAATATCTAGGATTTATAACTCACCCAGGCAATCATGACTGCAAATGTATTTTTAAGCGCACACACACATAGAGAAAGCAGATGGACACTGGGGAAATTTAAGTGTAGACTACAAGAGAAGTTTGCTGCAACAAATATATCATTGAATAACTACATTATATTTCATCAGTTAAAAAACTTGTGCTTAGCCGGGCAAGGTGGTGCACGCCTTTAATCCCAGCACACGGGAGGCAGAGGTAGGAGGATCGCCATGAGTTCGAGGCCACCCTGAGATGACATAGTGAATTCCAGGTCAGCCTGGACCAGAGTGAGACCCTACCTCGAAAAACAAACAAAACAAAAAAAAAAAAAAAAAAAAAAAAAAAAAAAACTTGTGCTGAGGAGATGGTTCTGTGGAGAAAGTACTTGCAGTACAAGCGTTCAGGAGTTCAGGTTCCCAACCCCCACGTAGATACGGGAATCCTCCTGTAGCCCTAGCACTCGGGAGGTGGACACAAGGGATTCCCAGAGCAAGGTGGCAGGCTAGACTAGCTGCATCGATGAGCTCTGGGCTCAAGGGAGAAAGCAGACCTCAACACAGTTAAGTGAAGATCAATCAGGAAGGACACCTGACATCAACCTCTGGCCTACACACACACACACACACACACACACACACACACGTCTACTCACACACACACGCGGACACATATATGCAAGCACACAAGCTTTCTTCAATTTCTGAGGTGACCAACAAAATGGCTTTTCTTGGGAACAAGAAGAAGATATAAAACCAGGAAAAGACCCAGCGTTTCCCAATATGACATTCTTACAGATCTCTTGAAAACATTCAGAGGACTAGAAGCTGAAATATGACTGGAAAGTCCATACAATACAAATGCCATCCTTCAACCCACAGGTGGTGGTGATGGCTTTATGCTGCAGGTGACTTGATTCATAAAATAAGAATTCTCCAAAAAAAAAAAAAATCAAGATAAAAATTCAGCAGGAAATGAGCAAAGAGCCTGCAGGAAGATAAAAGCATTGTCCTTCAGATGTCCCCACCACTACTCGCCTGGGTGATCTACCTTGTAGGAGAAAATCTTTGGTGACTAGGCTCACCTTCTTGTAAGTTAGCAACTTGACTATCGTTCCTAACCTGCAGAGTTCAGCTGTCACATGGTTATGCAAAGGCACTGTCCTTCCTCTCTGTAGGCTCTAAATGTCCTCAGTCTTTGCAGATATGGTAAGTTAAGGATGCCTGATGACATGGGAGCGTACTGCTGGGTTACCCCGGGGGTCCTTAATGCCATCACCACAGTCCTTCTGAAAGGGAGAAAGGACAATTTGACACATGTAGGACACAAGGTGGGAAGATGGAGCCCTGGACTGTGGGCCAACCAGTGCCAGCAGTCACCAGCAGTAGGGGGCAGCAAAGAGCAGTAGATGACCCACTAGGACTTCAAGGGAGCGTCCCTACAGATGTTTCTGTGACGGCACAGTGGCACTCACTTGGGAGGTCTGAATGTAGAAGGGACAGGGTAAGTCTCTGTTGTTCCCAAGTTTGCTCTGGTTATCACACCAACAGACAATAGACTTACCAGGTTACGCTCCCTGCGGCTTATTCGCCACCCCATGCCCCTCACCATTAGCAATGCTGATACAGAATCACAAACCACTCCGTGACCTTTGCCGTTTCTCACGGTGCGACAGGCATGCCGCTGAGCCTGGTGGATATGCCGTGCTCACACCACGTCATGCACCTCACGAGGGACGTGTCTCTGGCCTCCAGATGAGGAACCAGAGGTCTGGGATCACATGGCCATCAAGTGATGGCCTTGTCGTTAGGACTCAGCTAATGCCTGAGCCCTGCCTTATAGTTATTTACTACATTGACAGGCTGCAGACCACACAGGTCAGAGCTATGCCCTTGGCGTTCAATGCTGAGCCATGAAGGAACTCTTTGCCATGCTTCCTGGAAATGCACACATGGCCAGGTACACCTTAGCAGCCGCTACTTCATTAGCAGCTGAAAATATCAAAGAAGGCAGAACATAAACAAAGTTGACCTCTGACCTCCATGCACATCTGCACCCATCCACAGGAGTGCGCACACACAGACACACACGAACAAGTAAATAAACAATGATTTTAGATATAGGATTGTGGAAGTGTTAAGGGTTAAAGGCAAAGCATAGCTCAGGGTTCTAGGCTGGAAGGTTCTGGAAAGCTGAGTAAGAGAGTGCTGAAACTTTGAAGAGTGAGAAGCAAATAAGATAGGCTGAGCCAGTAAGACAGGCTGATAGGAAAGGGAAAATAATTTGATGTTAGATGGTTTATCTAATCTGAAACTGAGCAACAGGCAAGAAAGTTAGTTACCAAAAATTGTACCATGGTCAACTGCCTTCACCAATCCCCTGCCGTTTCTTTAGGTTCAAAGGAGACTTTGTTCCAACCTACTATGTGGTTAGGTGGAGGTCATGTGACAAGTTCTGACCAATGGAATGTCAAAAGAAACAAAACTCTAGATGTGACTTCTAACATTTTCCTCAGGATCCATAGCTGCCTGCTCCCTCTTTCTTGCTGCTGGCTGGCTGGGCCCACAAAGACTCAGAAGCCAGAAAACAGTCGAGGCAAAACAACGGGACGAGACTGAGCCTCTGCCCTCACCTGATGGAGAACAGTAGCCCATGGTTTTCACAAGCCAGACCCGTGCTTGTTCTGCCTCGGGGGCACTGGCAGGTGTTTGTCCTGCATGACCCTATGCTGAAAGAACAACAGAAAGAATAATTTACTAAACGGTAATAATGTTATTAATATTAGGCCACGATATGTTGACAGTGTAAGATCTTCCCCATGCATTACCTTATTCAACTTTCACCCCCCCAAAAAACACTCCCTATGAAGTGGAATAATATCCTCCTTCCCACTGTTTATCAGGAGAGGATGATGAGGTCCAGAGACCTGAGAATTTACTGCCACACGCAGGCCTGGAGCAGCAAGGTTCACAGCTCTTCACTCTTAGGCAGTGTGATGGAGGTTGAACTGGTCCATCCAACACACTGAGAACACGCTATATGTTCCCACTCACAACATACCAGCTTGACCTCTGTCTCCTAAATCAGCGTTCAGTGTTCCTGACCTTAACACTCAGATGAAAGGTAGTGAAGTACACAGTGAAGTACTCAGCATTTCCTCACAAGGACATAATTTTTAGAAGGGGGATGGTGGAGATAGCTTAGTGGATAAGGTACCTGCCAGCAAAGTCAAAGGACCCAGGTTCAATTCCCTAGTACCCACATGAAAGCCAGATGCACAAGGTGGCATATGCATCTGGAGTTCATTTGCAGTGGCTATAGACTCTTTCTCTCTCTCTCTCTCTGTCTGTCTGTCTCTCTCTCACTCTCTCTCAAATAAATTTTTTAAAAGAAGGGACAGCATCATCACAAGGATCCCAATCTTGCTAAGTAAGAACCCTGCAGAGTCCCCAATTCCGTTGCTTTCCAGGAAAGGACAAATTTATAAGTCACTTGCAAGCCCAGCCCTATTGTATCACTCAGGAGGCAAGGCTTGGCGAGGACTGGCTGGTCTAAGAAGGGATGCTCACTCTCAGATAGAAATGATGGCATGGTTTGAATAGCTGTGATTCAGAGACAAGGCAATGCTAACAAACTTGGAAGCAGAGGAAAGCGTGGTTCAATGCCCTTCCTATACAATTTCACAAGAAGGCCAACCACTGCATCTGAAGTGCATGGTTCATGTTAAAATCACAGTTAGAGACGGAGGAAGGGAAACAGAGGACAAAAGCCCTTAAAGGTCTCTTTCTGTCACAGGTAAAGTTGCCTTTCTTCTCTCCTTTTTAAACTTCTTTTATTGACAATTACCATACACGTATGTCACGTACTTTGGTCATAATCCCCTATTACCCTCTTCTGTCCTCCTTCCTCTGAATCCCTTCTTTCCAACTTGTCCCACTTCTACTTTGAAGTCTTTTTTTTTTTTTTTTTGCCCTCTTCTATATTCACAAAGAAATGTTGATGGACCCGATACTGCGAAGGTCTCGTGCAGGCAATGACAGTTGCTGTGAGGTCATAAATGCTATAGCCACTTCATGTCAGGGAGACGAGACAGCGTTTCAGAGCATTGCTCCCCTTCCTCCCGATACTGAGAGATCTGCCTTCAGTGCAGCAAAAGATGCTCTCAAAGGCTACTTGCAATTTGCTGATCTGTGATGTTGAAAACTGTGTGTCTGTATGACTTACAGGGACAGAGACTGGGGAAGTGGCTTAATTCAGAGTTAAACACCGAGCTCAAGGGTAGCAGTTCTGATAAGATACTCTTTTGTAAGGAAAATTTACATTAGGGAAGGGACCATGCTCAAAAAAGAAAGACTACTCCAGACATTTTTTTTTAATTACCTGAGTGACTACATCTTGAAACCTGTCCTTGTATGTCTGAATGTTCCCTAAGTCTATTCCCTTTCCTTTTTTATTAACTTCATTTTTGCCTGTGCATTCATGTGTTTAGAGTATGTGTGGTGTGTATGTGATATGATGTGTGTGATGTACATGCATGTATATGCAGTCACATGCCACACGTGTCTACATACAGAGACCAGAGGAGAACGTCAGGGGTCTCCTCTATCTCTCATCTACTTTGTTTCCATGAGACAGAATCTCTCTCAGAACCTGGAGCTGCCCTGTTTCAGAGAGACCAGCTAGCTGACCAGTGAACTCCGGTGAGGCTCCCATCTCTGCTCTCTTCAGAACTGTGGTTACAGGCATGCGTAGACACAGTCAAACTTTTTTAAAAATTTTTTTGTTAATTTTTATTTATTTGAGAGCGATGCGTGCACCCCCTTGTGCATCTGGTTTACATGGGTCCTGGGGAATCGAGCCTCGAACCAGAGTACTTAGGATTCACAGGCAAGTGCTTAACCACTAAGCCATGTCTCCAGCGCCACACCCAGACTTTTATACAGGTGCTGGAGAATCTAACTCAGAGTGAAACAGGCCCTTTTAGGCCCTTGTACTTGTGTAGCAAATGTTCTTGCCTGCTGAGTCATTAGCCTAGCCCTTTTTGTCTTTTAAAATGGTGATAAAAGTTGGGTACATAGATATATAGAGTGCTTGCTTAGCATGTATAAGACCCTGAGTTCAATCCTCAGTGCCACAAAAACAGGCAATTAATATATACACTAGATATTAAAAAAACAAACAAATAAGTGGCTAAAAAAGCCAACAGGTTCATAGAGTATTTTAGGTAATTTCTTAGAGTAAATAATCAACCCTTCCTCGGGCCTGATGATGCCTCAAAATTCTTTCTTAGGAGGAAGGAGAGGGAAGGAGAGGGAGGGCAGTAGGGGGAGCCAAGTTTAAAGCAAACACAATCCTGGGTGCATGCTTTTGCTATGAGAGGGCAGACCTTTCACTGACTTCTTTCAGGTCAGGACTTACACTGCTGTTCAGAACACTTTAATTATGAGGAAATGAAATCAGGCCACTGCGCTACACATGTAGCAAACAAACACGGCCAGTGCAACAGTCACAGCGTCTTGGGTTTTAATTACGAGGACACGGAGCGCTTAGGGAGGGCTACCAAGCCAGAGCCATCAGCTGCGCACCAGGCCTCGGCCTCCAGGCCAGCGCAGCTGGGCTCGCTTGCTCCTGCAGAGCTGTCGGAGTCCTCAGCCTTAGGAAAGGCCGGCCGGCCTGCAGGCCTCACCTGCCCCGAAGCCAAAGCTGGGGACATGTGTCTCATAAGGAACAAGGGTCTTGGTTTCAGGACAAAAATAAAATAAAAAAAATTAAAACCTATCTAGAGAGCAGAGCATACAGAGATGATTAGAGTCAGAGGAAGCTATCTTACAAGCTGCCTTTTGGCAAACCAGATTCACACACAGATGCCAAGATCTTGTCTAGAATGAAGACATCAAAAATAGGCAGATTCTCTGTAACATCAATGGTTGTCTTCAGTAGAGAAAGAGGACTTAGGACTTAGAGGTCGATAACAAGAATGGCTGCTGCTGGAAGGACCATTCTAGAAGTGGAAAGTGAAGGAGGGGAAGCCCATGTCCTTTAAATGGACTTATGGTGACAGTTCTTCTAATTCTTCTAACTGCTCTACTAGGAAGTCGCTATTCCATCATTTTGCATAGAAAGAAATGGGCAAAGATGGTTTATAGACCTTGCCAAGTTTCAAATGCTAGCAAGTAGTAAACCAGGAAATGATCTAATTGCAGACCCTAAAACCCTGCAGGAGGAAATCGTACTTGAGAATAGCAGATGCATCAAGTAATCCAAGGAGCTAGAGAGAAGATTCTTAGTATCCCAGAGTCTATGACCACATAAGAACACAGAACAGATCTGACCCATGGTGGAATGAGTGTTAAGTGTACAGGTATAGAGTGCAGAATACCCAGGGTTCAAATCTATCTGGGCTATTTTACCGGCCATTGTGAACATGGCTCTTTATTCAACAGGAACAGCGACAGTCCACTACAGGGTTGCTGCAATACTGGGGTGCAGGATTCCTGCAGAGCTCAGGACCTCTAATAGTAACTCAATAAGCAAGAAATATTTTATAAGAACAAAATGAACCCGAGCTTATTGTTTTTTACTTCAGATGCACACTAAATCAATGTATGTTACAAGGTGTGAGTGGTAGATGGCAAGGGGCCAGATCTCACAAAACACTAGAATTGTTAAAAATAATAATAATAATAACAGTGAAACAATGAGGTCTGCCTTCCATTTAGATTCATCTGAAGTTGATGATCTTACCTCATCCCTGACATCCAAGGCTGTCATCTTACAAGAGAATATTTACACCCTCACTGCTGGGACAAAACCCTCAAACAGAAGCAGCTGTGGTAGGAGAGGGTTTATTTGAGCTTACAGTTTGGGGAGGAAGTTTCATTATGGTGGAGAGAAAGAAGCAGAGCAGAGCAGATGACTGGCTCACAGAGTCATATGTCACTCGCAGCGTTAGGAGCAGTCCAGGAGCGCTGTCTCTGAGCACCCAGTGTGCTGGACTGGTCATCCCCACGGTCTACCTCCGGCAACACACCTCCTCCAGCAAGGCTCCATGCTCCAAACGCTTCTCCAGCTGGGGACAGTGTAGGAGGCTTGACTACAAAGACTAGAATATGGGGGACGTTTTACATCCAAACCCCACAATTCTCGGGATTCTTCTTCACCTAAAGATGGCTCCTGGCTTCTAAGTGACTCCAGGCCATACTACCTGCTTGGAGAAATGATCATTCACACCCATTTGATGGGGTTGTGACTGTCACTCACTGGTAAAGGACATGATTGGCATAAACAGTTGTATTTGTGTTCTCTCTGCTGTGAACGAACATCTGAGGAGGAGAAGCGAAGTATCCTAAGAGAGGAAAGGTTTATCCTGACTTTCCGCATGAGTGCACGCAGTCCAGCAAGGGGGTAACATGGCAGCAGGAGTAGACAGCCCCCCTCAGTCAGGAAGTACAGGCGGGATATCAGATATCAACACCGTCCCCAAGTAATTTACTTCCCCCAGTGAGGCTCCACCAGGGCCGAGTGTTCAAACACATGAGCTTCTGGGAAACAATTTACATTTCAACCAGGACAATGCCCTGCATTCATTCCCCATCACAAAGACAGGTAAAACAGGACACATCCATTGCATTGTTTTCTCTGAGATCCAGTTAGGTAGAAAGAAAAAGCACTCTCATAATCCAGAAATGATGGATCTTGTCACTAACATTCCCTTACATTAAGAGGGCTTCAAACAATGATGGGGGTGGTGATGGCACAGTGGTTTGAGGCTTGTTTTGGTTTCTTTTTCTTGCGATTGAAAGAGAACTTTTTACTAATAGGAGAACTGCAAGATATAAAATCCTCTATGCCAAAGTGAACAGTCTGGAGGTAATTAGTCCATTCGCCATGTTGTGTAATCGCGTCTACGTAGTTCCAGAAGATTTTCATGACCCCCTCTTCCCTTCAGAACTGGGAGACCACTCCTCTCCATTACACCTCCACAGATTTACCTCTCTGGGATATTTCATGAAATAAACTGACTCAAGTTGACTCAATTTTCAGCTGGTAACCATGGAGACAGAAGTAACCCTTCCTAGACTAATGGACCTCATCAGAAATCGGTTTACCAGGAGACGGTGTGTGCTGTCATCATGGAATTACCTATGTCCCAAGGCACAGCGAGCTGAAAGAGGGTGACGAGCACTTACAGCTCAGCTCGGAACGCTAACCTTGGCCAGTTTGCATCCCTCCAGACGAGGGCCGGCTCAGGAAACACAGCCAATCAGGTTTGAGCACATTTCCTTTCAAGTAGACCAACAGAGAGTCCTGTAACTCAACAGACTCTCAACCAGATGGAGAAGCTTTCTCCGCCTGGTGTACCAGGAGCCCGCCTACCCAGCCCATGCTCTGCTGACTGGAGAACCCCGTGCCCGCAGAACTACACACGGCATCTTAGACAATGCAGTCCATGGTTTTCCTGCCTGTGGCTAACCAGCATGCTGGGAAGGAGACGGTTAGTGGGAGCCAGACGACGTACTTTGATTTAGCCATTTCCCCAAGATGGGGTTGGAACCAGAATCTTGTGGGGAAAAGGGGTTCTTGGGCCGGACCGCCACAGATTCTGAACTGAGCTGGTATCTGGACATGGACTTCCATGGTGACTACGTTGGCCGCGGCTGCTGAAGACGCCCACTCGGAAGGCAGGCGGCTAGAGCCAGCGCCGAGAATCTGCACCGCCCGTGGCAGTCGTCAGGACTCAACAGTGAAGCATCTCTTCTGTGCGAATCTCTTTGCTGTAACTAATTGTTCATGACTTTGACTCACTCGAGAGTGGGTGTTATAAGGAATTCCAAAAGTTCACAGAGCCAACCTTGAACCTGGGTCCGGGCAGGGGGTGGAGTTACAGGCAGGAAGCTAATTTTGGAATGAGTGCTCATGGGTGTGGCGAGAGAGAACTGGAAGAGACTTAGTGCTTTTGTAGGCTGCAAGGTTCACTGGAGCCACGGGGAGAGGGGGCAAGCTTTGTTGCAGGTGGCCGTGTTTCTATTCTGAATTCATCCCAGGGACTCTCTGGGTGACCTTGGGCCTGTCACGTCCCCTCGGCACTGCTGCCTCTCCATCTGTGAAATAAAGGTACCAGTGTCTGTCTCGCAAGCCCTCCCGGGGTGGGGAAGATTAATGAGGCAAAGTTTGCAAAGTGTGTGAAACCCCAGGCAACGAAGGGCAGCAGGAAGCACAAAGTTATGGTACCAACTCCATCCTCTCCTTACCACACTCACACACACACACACACACACACACACACACACACACACACTCACTCACAGCACCACTTCTTTTGCCTTGGAAAAGAAGAGCAAACCCTGGCTACTCCAAATGAGGGCCACAGCAATTACCTGGGAACTTGTTAGCAATACATGACCTCAGGGTTGCGTCCAGACCTGCCACTCCACACCCAGTCGCCTGCCCCTGCAGGGTGGACTAAATGCCTGCTGAAGGCTGGTCGCAGCACGTGGCACTAATCAATAAACTCACTAGATACATCCCCCAAACTGCAACAAGCTTACATTACACCGAGTCATAAGACTGGCCCATGTGCCACACAGTAGGGCGTCTGATACGTGGCTTACCATGGGATTTTTCACACAGCCTGTTTTTATGGTGTGGTGGGGTCCTTCATCCGTGGTCCTGAAGTTATGCATCCTTTCTGATTACTGGAAGGGAGCTGACACTGTGGCCAAGACAATGGAAGATGACTTGTGGGCTCCTAAGAGCTTCTGCAGCAATGATGCACAATCACCCCAGGGGGAATCCTCAAAGCAGGGTGCTCCTGACTGCTGCTAAGATATCAACCAGGTGGAGGCAAAGTCCTACAGAGACAGGAAGAGCAGGAGGAGGCCTAACGAGGTCATGAACCCCTCCCCAAACTCCTCCAAATAAATTTGAGAATAAACACACCCCAGTAAACATGGCCATGCAGAATGCAAAAAAAAGAGGAATTTTGAAGATGATTTTCTGAACAATTTATTCCATTTTTAAATTTTGTTTTGCTCATCTTTCTTTTCTCTCTCTTTCCTCTTCTGTAGAGCAGAATTTTTCCCCTTCCTCCAGGGAACAATTTAGCAGAACAATGCCCCTCTCCTGGGACTTCCTGACATGAGCTTATAAATAACATCTACACAATAACCAAAAGCATATAGAAAAGCAATGACAAGGTCGTTTACCATGAAAAAACCATGTTCTGTTCCCATGACAACACAGAGTCAAAGGCAAAGTGACATGTGAGGATGATCCCATGCTCTTAAACCCTGGAAGACCAGACCTGGGAGAGGCGAGGCTCCTTGCCTGCTTTGGCACAGGTGGCTCAGGGGTTGAAGGTAAGACACGGAGATCTCTGGTTTCCACTACGACCAGACCAGACTTTGCCTTGTGCCAGAGCCCACGGAGCAAGGGAGAATGGTGAAAAGAAGATTCTACTGTTGTTTAACCAGCAATGCAGCCCGTTCTGGGCCAATCAGTTCTGTATCCAATGTGCAGTCCTGGTCTGGGGTACAAGTGGAGATGAGGAGTTCTGTGACAGCTCATGCTTAGAAATGGGGAGAGGGATCTGGAAAGATGGTTCAGTGGTTAGAGACGCTGGCTCACAAAGCCTGCTGGCTCCGGTCTGATTCTACCCGTCTACAGCCAGATACAAAAAGGAGTGTACCGGGATGAAGAGATAACTTAGCAGTTAAGGCACTTGCCTGTGAAGCCTAGGGACCCAGGTTCAATTCCTCCAGTACCCATGTAAGATGCACATGGTGGCGCATGCATCTGGACTTTGTTTGCACTGGCTAGAGGCCCTGGCATGCACATTCTCTCTTTTTCTCTCTCTCTCTTTCTTTCTAGCTGCCTCTTTCTCTCTCAAATAAATAAATAAAAATATATTTTTTAATAAAAGAGTGCATGTATCTGTAGTTTACTTGCCAAAGGCCCTGGTGCCTGTACACGTAATAATAATAATAATAATAATAATAATAATAATAATAAATTAATTTAAAAATTAGGGCGATGGTCTAAACACCCCACCTTCACTCTAGACTCCTTGAAAGAGTCTCCATCTTGACTTTTCTTATTTGCATATTCAGTCTCAAAAATGGCTTTAGATGTTTTACATAGAAAGCAATCCTCATCTACTCAAGTTTATCTAAGCCTCATTAACCCAAATTTCTGTTAATAACCTGAAATAATGGTGAGGACAGTGATTGTCTAATAATGTGAATGGGCCTCACTAGTCACTAAAGGATCAAGGTATGGGATCTCATAGAATGCTTGCAGCCACACTGTGAGGGAGACAAGACCCACTGTTTTCATATGCAGATGAAGAAACTGAGTCAGGGTTAGCAGAAGACAGACAAGGAGCTGGTGATCTGGGGACACAGTGGAGCCAGGGATCAAAACCCCAAGTTGCTCAGTTTCTAAGTTCCTGGCTATGACCTTCCCTTGATTTTCCTAAAATAATTCCTTCCAGGCTTCAAGTGGAATACTGGCCACTGCCCACCTCTCCCTTGGTAATGTGCAAGCCAGTACTTCTCTCTGCGTGCTGATGACTGTTTTTCTGATGAGTGTCTGTCATGAGTGTGGGGGCATGCTTGTGTGTAAGTGTGCACACACATGTATGTGTATGTGTCAGGTGTCTTCCTTAGTCACTCTCCTTTGTATTGCTTGAGACTGAACCTAGAGTTCACCAGCTCAGCTAGACTAGCTAGCCAGCGAGGCCCCAGGATGTTCCTATCTCTGTCTCCTCGGCACCAGGATCACTGGCCATGTCTGGATTTTATGTGGGTGCTGGGGATCCAAACTCAGGTCCTCACGACTGCGGGGCAAGCTCCTTTACCCTCTGAGCCATCTCCACCACCAATGCTCCTTTGAGTGACCCCAATAAACTCATTTTGCTCACCAAGATAGGCTTGGGTAGAATCATTTATTTGGTCTTTGCCAACAGTCTGTGCCCTACCTGGGCAAAACAGATCTTTGTTCTTGTCTCCCCAGAAGTCATACAACACCCTTGAGTGCTGGGATTACAGGAGTGTGCTACCATTCCTGGTGGCTCACACCGGTTAGTTGTCCATTCTCTGGAAGTTCACGCATTTTAGGATTTACATAGAACCTGCTTCATTAAAGGACGTGTGCCTCCTTGTTACTGGAAAGTTCTGTGAGAAGTCAAAAGAAAAAAAGCGGATGAGGAACCGCCTCTCCACTTACCCCTCGAAAGTCTCCCTTCCTCTGAAATTGCAACTCGGGGTCAGGTGACAAGAAAGGAATTCTTGAAGCAGGGGGTGTCTGGTCTCTCTCAACCAAACACATTGAGGCAGGGTCTGCCCACTCCAGACATGGTTACATTTGCCATTGGAGCAAGCATGAGCCAAAACTGAAAGCCAATTTCACAGTGGGTTTCTCATAGACACTTTAGGCCTGTTCAATGGCTACACTGGGGTGAGCGGTCAAAGGACCACACATTTGAAAATACAGTTAAAAACCCTCTGCAGGACGTGTACTGACCATAAGAAGTGTGATTTTATTTATGCAAAATCAAGTAGGGCTGAACAGGAGAGGAGAATGACCAGAGCATGAAGAGAACCCACATGGCCCCATATCCTTTATTTCTTAATTCACTGTCCCTACTCAAAGTTAAAAATTTAGTTCTACAACATATGAATACCTTGACCTGGTTAAAAAATTCTAGACAAAAAAAAAAAAAAAAAAAAAAAAAAAACACCTCACATTTAAGGGCTGAAGGGATGGTTCAGCAGTTAAAAGCACTAGCCTGTAAAGCCTGACGGCCTGGGGTTGATTCCCCAGTACCCATGGAAAGCCAGGTGCACAAAGTGGCACATGCATCTGGAGTTCATTTATAGTAGTCAGGAGACTCTGGCATGCCCATTCTCATTCTCTCTCTCTATCCAATTAATAAATTAACTTTAAAAAGTTGATCAGTACCCTTAATTTAAACCATGTATCACATAACCTAAAAACCCTCAGTTGAGTTTCACAGATGCATTGTTTAGACATGAACATGTCCTGTGTTCTTAAATAAATTCTAGTGGAAGAATAGCATGTTACTCATTTTAATTATTCTACATGTAAACCCTAAAACTATAAGGACCTAGCCCCATGTCCACACACTCGTTCATCTCAGATCCCTTAATAAAGATGTCAAAAGAGCATCTTCTATACAGCTTGGCATGGTGGTGCATGCCTTTAATCCAGCACTTGGGAAGCAGACGTAGGAGGATCGCCATGAGTTCAAGACCACGCTGAGACTACATAGTGAGTTCCAGGTCAGCCTGAATTAGAGCAAGACCCTACCTTGAAAAACAACAACAACAACAAAAGCATGTTCTTAGGGGCAATGAGTTTCCTTAAAATAGGAGACCAAGAGAAGGGAATTCATGTTTTGTTGAAGTTGTGTAGCATCTTAAATCCATTAGACCCTCCCTTGTTTATGTGGACATGGGGCAGACGAGAAGGAACCAGAAGGCAGCTGAGGCCAGAGTGAACCAAGTAGGGGACGCATCGCAGCTGCAGCATTACTACCTGGCCAATCTCCCACACATTATGTGATTGTCCACGAACAGTTTTGATGTCTTGATGAGGAGGATGTTTTAAACCCCTGCTCTATGCAGCTCCTGGGAACACAAGCTTCCTGTGACGCGCATAGTAGATACTTAATTAACATTTTCTGTTACTAGGGTCATCATAAGTACTTGTCTTATCTAGGAGATGCTTGCTGGGTATGTAAGGTATCTTCGGTAGATTCAGGTTAGGTGCTGTAGAAGAGTGAGACTATGTGGCGATTTTTTTTCTGTGATTGGGTAAGTTCACTGAGAATGATCTGTTCCAGGTTCAACCATTTTTCCTCAAATTTCATTGTGTCATTTTTTCTTACTGCTGTATAGAATTCCATTGTGTAGATATACCACATCTTAGTTATCCATTCTTCTAGTGATGGACATCTGGGTTGATTCCAGCTCTTAGCTATTACAAATTGAGCCGCTATAAACATGGTTGAGCAAATCTCTTTAGTCTGTGGTTTGAAGGTTTTAGGGTAGATGCCCAGTAAGGGAATAACTGGGTCTGTTGGTATCTCTATACTCAGCTTTTTCAGAAGTCTCCATATTGCTTTCCAAAGTGGTTGTACCATCCTACAATCCCACCAACAGTGGATGAGTGTTCCTACTTCTCCACATCCTCGCCAGCATTTGTTTTTATTTGATTTTTTGATGCTTGCTATCCTTATTGGGGTAAGGTGGAATCTCATAGTTGTTTTAATTTGCATTTCTCTGATGATTAGGGATGCTGAACATTTTCTTAAGTGTATGTTTGCCATTTCTATTTCTTCCTCTGTGAACTGCCTGTTCAGCTCTTTGCCCCATCTTGTGAGTGGGGTGTTTGACTTCTTACTGTTTAGATTTTTGAGTTCTTTGTAGATTCTAGAGATTAGTCCTCTATCAGTTGGATAACCCACAAGGGGAGGGAGGGGAGGGCATCAGAGGGGTGGGAAACACAAATCTAGACCCAAACGGCAATGGTACCATAATCTTCTACTTACTAAAAGATAGACCAAATGGCTGATCCTTCACCAGGCCCTTACAGGGAACACCTGAACCACAAGACACTGGAGAGGGTAAGATTAAGACTAACCTTAATCTCCTACATCTTCCCTCCCTCACTTCCCCTCTCCCTGTCTCTCTCTCTCTTATCTCTAACTCTTGTATATTAGTTATCTTTTTCCTCATTTTCTTAGTGGGCACTGACCTGTAACTCCCAGAACCAGCATGGGGCTATCATCCACAATGAGCTTTTGATCAGTGAGACCTACAAGGTTTCCTAAAAGACAGACAGATTTCTGTCAGAGTACTTGATGACCCACCAAAGGTTAGTGGTAAGACCCTACTGCTGAAGATACCTTATGTGATTGACATGCAAATTAGAATGGCATGGCTGGAAGTTGGATGAGAGTCAGTCCCCAGACAGTCAGCACGTCTAGTGCCAGAAGGTGCTACATGGGCGACTGGGGGAAATTGACCAATATCTATCGAAGCAACGCATGGTCTAACCTACTTAGCAGCAAATAACTTATTGTGATGCCCACACAAGTGCAGTGGTGGCACACAGCCATGGTGGGGAACCAACTGCTCTCAATTTGGCTAACTGATCCCCTCACTGGTATGGGACCCATAGCTGGAGCTGGGAAACAAGTCAGAACCATATCCAAACATAAGCCCACTCTCCAGTATCAAGCTACTATCAATTGTGGGCTACAAGAGGGCCTACACCTATTAAATTCTCTATAAAAAAAAAAAAAAAGTAAGGGTTATCTCATTTGTCCTGGTGCTAACTTACTCTCCGTTGGAGAATCTGCTTCTCTTTTTCAGATAGATGTAGACCCTAAGGAGAGAGCCACCCCATCATACCTCAAAAGGGCCCCGGCTGAAACTAAGAAAACTTGGAGAAACAAGCAAGGGGGCTGTTTTCCTGATGAACCGGACACCAGCACAAGGCGGAAGGAGATCAGCATAGAGAAAAATCAACTCCTACCAAATCAGAGAGCCAGAGCCTCAGAGGCCCCCAACACCTCATCACTGAAGCAGACCAAAAATGAACCCAACATGGCTCAGGGAAATTTTGCGGAAGAGGGGGCGGAAAGAATGTCAGAGTCACATGTTGGGTCATGATATGCAGAGACATTTAGCTTAGCCATAACTGTGGGCTAACTCCACAATGCATGACCCGTATACCTCAACAAGGAGGGGCCAAGGGGAGGGGGTAGGTCACGGATGAGCCTAATAATGGTACCAAACTGACTGTATTTGCTGAATACAGAACTGACTAATAAATAAAAAAAAAAAATAAGTACTTGTCTTCCCCACATTCCACTACGGACTTTGGCATAAAGAAGAAGAAGAATGCCACTATTGACTTTGGAATAAAGAAAGACATAGAAATGGGAATGGGAACTAGAGAAGGATTGTTAGATGCTCTGGAGTATGTCTTTAAGGAAGATGGACAGATGAGTGGGTAGGGAATTGTTGGTGGGTGGATAAATGGATGGTTGAGTGGATGGGTGGGTGGACAGATGGGACAGTGTGTGGATAGATATATTATAGATGGGTTGATTGATGGCTGGCTGGGTGAGTGAGTGAGTAGATGGATAGATGAGCGGTAGGTAAATAAATGGGTAGGTGCATGTATAGCTACATGGATAGGTGGGTGGATAAATGGTGGGTTTTGGTGGAGAGAAGGATGGGTAGGTGGGTCAGTAGGAAGATAGATTGGTGGGTGGGTAGTTGCATGGATGGGTATATGAATGGATGGATGGAGGGAGGTAGGGATGGATGGGTGGGTAACTGTATAGGGAATAGTGACAAGAAAAGCTAAGTGCTGAATAAGTACTAGAGAACCATTTATTTAAAGAAAATTTACTGAAAACCTACCATGTAATCAGTTCAGGAGATGAGAAAGTGACAATTCGTACAGGCCCTTTCCCTACAAAAGAGGGACATTATTGTGAAGACATTAGTTACAAAGTTGGTACCATCTATGAAGGGCAATAAAAATGTGATGTGAGATGAGTTTATTCAGGTGAACTTCATGGAGGTGGGGAAGGGGGAGTCAATCAAGTGAAGATTGACATTCACAGACCTTTCAGACCACAAAAATCAACAGGAGATGGTGATATAAGCCTTCCAGAGTGAAGAATTGACCTGCAGAGGCCCAGGGAATAGAAGTACATGTCTGACACCTCAGTGGACTCAGTGGGGTAGGATGGCACAGGTAAACTGGAACTAGCTGGGGTACGATGGAGCCAGGTACCAGGAATTTGACTATTATTTTCAGATCAGAAGCAAGATAATGTCAATGAGTAGGCAGCCCTCCTTCCAGCACAGCCTCTCCATGTGCAGAGTTTGGAGGCCGACACAAAAAAACAGCAGAGGAAGAGGGCTGAGTGCTGGGATTTGTTATTTGTTTACTGCCCTGAGGGACCCTGGAGCTAATTAGAGATGTGAGGTTGTCAAAAGATCACTAAACCCTGCTTGGGGCTGTGCTCTGCATCGCATCGGAGGGGCACAGGGAGATGTGCAAAGCTCAAGCTTTAGGCTCTGAAAGAAAACTCATTGATTGATGAAGTCATCAGAACATGAAAGCTTCCACCAGCCTTGATCAGCCAGAGTTTCTGTTGACACATTCTGGTTCAAATCTCCGTTTTAACACGCATGGGCTCTGTGATTTTGTCCCACACAGGCTGCTTCGTGTGTGTGTGTGTATGTATGTATGGATGCATGTGCATGGGCATAAGTATATGTTTGCGTGTGCAATGAGAGAGGGTCTCTCATTGGCCAGGGACTCACCAATTAGTTTACACTGACTAGCCAGCAAGCCTCGGAGATCCTCCTGTCTCCTCCTCCCCAGTGTTAGGATTACAAGTACATGACACTGTGCCCAGCATTTTTGAAATGTGGATTCTGGGGATGAAACTTGGGTCTTCACATTTACAAAGCAAGTACTGTATTGACTGAGCTGTCTTCCCGAGCCAAGGTTGCGTCCTGATTCAGACAGGAAGAAATGACGATATCTGGTCTACAGAAGAGAGGTCTCACAATAAGGACTTAAGGTAATAGTTGGAATTAGAGTCACTAATGAGCTGACCTGATTATAGTGATCATAGCCTCAGTACAACCATCTCTCTATGTAAATGTGGAAGGACAACAGAACACAGGAGGTGATGTGAGAATCACTTGACCCACTCTTGTTGGCACTGAAGGTGGAGAAAAAGTCCAGATGTCAAGCACTTTAGGTGGTCTAGCAGCTGGAAACGTTCAGGAAATAGACCTGTCTGACTCATGTTTTTAGCTTAGCAGCATCTACTTAGGACACTGACCATTGGATTTGTAATGTGACAGAGTGTATTCTTTTAAGCCACTAAGATTGTAATCATTTGTTACAGCAGCTGTAGGAAATTAATACATCCTATGCTTTTGTTTGTTCTCAAAACTCAGTGTGCCTTTCTGTGCCTTTCATCCATCCATCCATCCATCCATCCATCCATCCGTGTTTTTTCTTTTGTTTCTGTTTTAGTTTTGGTTTGGCGTTGCCTTCAGAAGCCCTGGTTGGTGGTGGTTCTTGTTTACTTGTTAAGTATCCGATTTGAGATTGACTTTCCAAGTCATTTCGCTGTTCCTGAATCTCCAGCACCAAGACCCCCACTTCCTAGAGCACACACCTGCTCCAGCCCTCTGCTGTCCATCAAATAAAACATCAGCTGAGCAAGGTCAAGACCCTCCCAGGCCACTAACCTCCTACCAAACCAGAGATCCAGAGACACAGAGGCTCCCAAGGCCTCATCACTGAAGCAGACCCAAAACGAACCTAACTCAGGGAAATTTGCTGAAGAGGGAGCGGAAAGATCGTTAGAGCCACACGTTGGGTCATTATGCCCAGAGACATTTCCTCTTACCCATAAGGGATGGCTAACCTCACAATGCACGAGACATATTCCCCAACAAGGAGGGTCCCTGCAGAGAGGGGATGGACAGGGAGGAAGCTAACAATGGTACCAACATGGCTGTATATACACTGTGTACATAACTAATAATAATCAAAAAGATCCTCCCAGGAATATCTGCAGTTCAGAAGGCAAATACATTGGGTCACTCTGTATATTCTTCAAGTTGTTCCCAGTCTCCCGTGGATTCCTGGCTAACAATGCCTTTCAATTTTCTCTCTCTAGTTTTGACAGCCTTTGACTCCTTCCTTAAGGGACATCCTCATGCCCCATGCCCTGGATTTTCGCGTGTCCTGTTCCACTGTGAAGCTGATACCTTCCCAATGCGCTTGTTCTCCTCCCCATAATGCACTCACCCTTGGGGGTTCACCAAGATCACCACATGGCGCTTAATGCCCACGGTATCATCTCAACTAGGATCCACCGCCCGTCAGGCACACACCTCGTGCTTGTAGTTCTCAGACCACATTACAACGAATCAATTAACAGTATCTCCCACTCATTATTTTTCCTTCATATGAATGTCTTCTTAGGCCCTGGGCCCTTTGGGGGACCTGAAGAACATGACACCTTATTCAGGAAAGCACACGCGCCGGGTTTACACACAGCGCATAATGATTTGTAAATAATGTCATGAAATTCATGAATTCCTCCAAAGCCTCAAACCTCAACATAAATATCTCAGTGTTAAAATACGAGTGCTCTGAAGACAATAATTCAATGCCCGTTGTCTCTGTGTCCCTATGATATAACATACTTCCTGGGACACAACTGGTACTAGATGGACGGATGCGTGGCAGACGAGAGACAGAAGAATGGATGGTTGGTGGATTAATGAATGGATGGCCAGAACACCGGATGGACAAAGAGGTGATTGGACATTGAGTAGGAAAGTGAACGATTAATTTGTTCTCCTAGTAACAGACAAGCAGGGGTGTAAAGCACACGAGAGAGAAAGATTAATCACACTGCTCTTGATAGTCAACACGTGACAAAAAGGCATCTGTGGCAAGCAGCCTTACGGACAACACGTCCCATACTGTTCAGTAGTTGTAGAAATGTTCCCAAGAAAAACAGACATGGTCCATCTGATGCCACCACACGGAGAAATTAAAAAAAAAAAATAAGTAGGAGGCAAATTTTCTGATGAGTGAATCAGAGAAAGAGGTTCTATAACCATTTCCATGGATACAGAGGACTGTGTATCTCATCTCCTTTAAATCCACCCTGTGAAAACTTTGCTATGGGTTTGATGAGAACAAAAGTCAAACATACAGAAAATCTTTTTTTAATTTTTTGTTTATTTTCATCTATTTATTTGAGAGTGGAGTGACAGAGAGAGGAAGAGGCAGATAGAGAGAGAGAGAGAATGGTCACGCCAGGGCCTCCAGCCACTGCAAACGAACTCCAGACATGTGCACCCCCTTGTGCATCTGGCTAACGTGGGTCCTGGGGAATCAAGCCTTGAACCGGGGTCCTTAGGCTTCACAGGCAAGCACGTAACTGCTAAGCCATCTCTCCAGCCCAAATCTTTTCTTTAGGGAAGCACCTTACAAAAAAAGCAAAGGGAAGGAAAGTTTGCCACTAAGCATTATGAACACTGTGTAATTATTTAAAATCTTATAGTTAGGGTGGGATAGATGGCTTAACAGTTAAGGCTATAAATTCAAAGGACCCAGGTTCAATTCTCCAGAACATACATAACCTAGATGGCCTAGGCATGGCCAATGTCTCTCTCTCTCTCTCTCTCTCTCCCCACTTTCTCAAATAAATAAATAAAATATTTAAAAATAAATAAGTAAAAATAAAATCTTACGTTTGAAGTAAATTTATAGCATGAAGAAATATTTATGCAATTTTGTATTTCGTTTTGTTTAAAACAGGGTCTTACTAAGCCACAGCTAGCAAGGTACTCACTACATAGCCCAGGCTGGCCTCAAACTCCCAGTGATCTTTCTGCCTCAGCCTCTCCAATACTGGGATTGCAGGCATGAGCTACCATGCCTAGTTTATGCTATCTTAAGAAAAAGCAAGATACAGTGATCTCAAAGTTTCAAATATGTATGTATCCACAAATAAAAACAAATGCTTGAAGATGTTAGCGATGGTAATGTAATCGTTGTTAAATCTATGTATACATACACACAAGGTACAGACCAAATGTAAGCTAAGTGCTGAGTTATGTAAGAGCTTCTTGGCTGATTAAAAGTGAACATGAGTGTTCACTTCGCGTACACATATGGATGGGTGAATAATGTTTTAATCCTTGACCAAAGAATATACTTTTCACTGGACCACAATTTCCTCTGAAAATGTATCCTTTTCACCATATGACATCTCCAAGGTCACTGTACCTGGGAAGAGTGAGTTTCTGCTCATATACCTCACTTTCCCTCTCACTATCTCCTACATGTTAAAAGGGCTCTGCTTGTATGGTTTCTACTACATTTTTGTGCCTCTACTCCCAGTTCTGTTTCCTGTTACACTCGGTCCTTCTGTCAACATCACAGTGTCTCTAGTGAGAAAAGACTAGAAACCAGGATGATTCATTAGAGAAGAGCAGAATTCAGCTTAACTCAACAACCACCTGCTGATGTAAAGCGATGAAGTGGGTTGAGGATTTAGGCTCATAACGAGACCTAATGCAAAAGGACACACTCTTCTGAGCACCCTGGCAATCAGTCGGATTTAACGCAAGCAACCCCTCCACCCTCCTCGCTTTCGCCCAACCACCATGGACACTTGACAAGTCGGCATCACGGCCATGTGCTCTGGGCTACGTGGGTACCAGGGACTCCATGTTTATTCTTGGTGCATATTTCAGCAGAAATCCCAAAGCTCACTTGATCCTCAATGAACAGAAATGCTGTGGCCATGAGCAGTGTCAGAGAGTCCTCCTCAGTGGCACCTCAGCATTGGTACAACACGAACAGAGTTAGTTCAGGCAGAACTTTTGCATGGAAAAAAAAAACAAAGCCTTGGGTATAGAATGCACAAGATGGAGTAAGCAGTGAATGACGCTATAGAGAGTGCAATCACGGAAAAATACTTGGTGTGTAAAGGTAACACAGTACTTTAATTCAAAATGTTGGGTTTCAGAATTTCAGTTCAGTAACAGATGTCCTAGACCTGAAGGTCAGAAGGGTAGAGTGTGGACTGGGATGGACTGTAAACCCCTGGAAACAACCAGGTATTGAGGTCTCAGCACCAGGCCTGCAAAGAGCATGAGAGGGCGAATGAATGAAGCCATGGAGAGCTCAGGACAGAGGTGGATTGTGTCAAGTTGATGGTGCGGGGGAGATGCAGGGAGAGGGAAGAGAAACCACTTCTGCAAATGAGTTCTGATTATTATCAAGACCCCCCCCCCCACCACAACCACCAAACATGCATGCAATGAAAACTAGCCGACACAGAGATAGCATCTCAGAGTCTAGTTATCTGGACATTAGCTACTTCAAGTCAAATAAATAGTTCAAGGTCAAAATGAATTAGTCACTCAGGATCTCAGACTGTCCTTCTGTGGAGTTCCAAGGTGCTCCTCTCAAAAACAAAAAGGTACAAAATAGAAAACTTCTGCTCCATGAAGAGGTGGGTCCTCTGTGACATCCCAGAATGTGTGACAGTAGCTACTAACCACAGAGCTGATAGAGATGGGGGGGGCAGATAATTCTGCCATCATGTCACTCAATTATTTTTTTCTTCCTAAGCTATTAAGCTACTAGAAAAAGACCCTTGATGTTTGCAAGATTTAAGAACGGACAATAATTGGGGAGTGTTACTGAACACTGCAAAGTTCTATCCACTGTGCAAATACACTTTTTTTTTTTTTTTTTTTGGCTTTTCAAGATAGGATCTCATTCTAGCCCAGGTTCACCTGGAATTCACTATGTAGTCTCAGGGTGGCCTCGAACTCATGGCGATCCTCCTACCTCTGCCTCCCGAGCGCTGGGATTAAAAGCGTGTGCCACCACGCCCGGCAATAAATACATTTTTTGTAGACAGTCACTTCAGTAACTGTGAGAGCTAATCTCTATTGTTAACTTGATTGGATCAGTAATCAATTGAGAGACAGACATACCTCCTGGGCAGATCTGTAAGGTGCTCCCAGGAAGGAGTAAATGAGGGGGGAAGGCCCTTCCTCAAATAAGAAGTTCCAGGAGCAAGCAGCCTTTCTTACGCCTGGCTGCCCTGGCTACTTGCTGGCCTGTGCATCTACACCATCACTGCTGACTTCCATGGACGTGAGAACCCTGATTCTGCAGCCCTCCAGCATGCACTGAAGACTAACAGCCCTCCCAGAATCCTCCAGGACTTCAGTGCAAGATTGGGACTGCTGAGGCATCCAGCCTCAGGCTCTGGGGCTAGCCTACTCGGTTCTCAGCCTCCCCAGCCTTCAGACAGCCACTGTTGGACTACGCAGCCTGGGTTGCATTAGTTGATCTAATAAATCCGTGATGTGTTCATTTTGTCCACTCTGCTCCTACAGAGAACCCCAACTAACACTCGTGAGAGCAAGGCAAGATTCTAACCCAGAAAATCAGGTTTTCCAAGCTCAAAGAGTGTTTAGACATGAAGCTGAGGCACCTTAGCCAGCATACTGAACTTTTCCTCGTTTTCTAAAACTCGACATTAAAATTGAAGACTGAAGTCAAAACAATGTACCAAGTTTCTTTGGGACATTTCTACTTGACTCATCCTGCAAATAAAATCACAGGTTTCTGTGAAATCAGCTCTTCGACTCGAAGGTGGCCGGTATCTCCTGAGGCTGAGAGGGTGGGAGTGGGTGAAAAGAGACCTTTGGAGTTAGGTGCCCAGATCGAAGAGAGGAAGAAAGAACCAACACCCAAATGAAAGAAAGAATCCATTCAAACAATCCACACAATTGGAAGCAAGTATTTCCTATGTGGGTGAGATTCTGAGTCCCATAAATATGGCTACAGCTAATAAAATATGGCCTATATTAGCACAAAATTATAGTCTGTGGTCCTAACCACGTATACTTGCAAAACTGTTACCCTCCTCAGATTATAAATGCCATCACTCACCTAGCACTGAATAACCTGCAGAAAATGATGGTGGTCTAGGATCTATGGTAAGTACTTCAAACGACGACCATGCGGTTTTTGTTCTCAGACCAAAGGGCCTGGCCTTGAGTTATGTCTGAATGGACCCACTTCTGGGTAGAGAAACTTTGTTAGTTTCCATCAAAGCAGCTGACAGCCAAGGTGCTGTCTCTTCCTGGCAGAGGCCCCCAGGCTGCCATTCAGAGAAGGGGGCCTCTTCCTAGAAACCGTGGACCACTGCATCTCCCTTATAAATGAACGCAACGACACTTACTGAAGATGTCTAGCAAAGCTCTTCCCTATGGTCTAAATGTAGAGTAAGGTCTTGACCATGGTTGTATGAGGTTATGATGTTTGCAAAAGGCAGCCCTTCTGCACCATGAGGGCACAAATCAGTAGGCCTCAATTCTGAGGAGGGAGTGGTAGAACCATGTGATTCACCAAGAACTCTGATATTCCTTCCATGTGGACTCTCAAGGCTATGAGGCTACTTACCTTCAAGAGTCACCATGTGAGATAACTACTCTTTTGTTTTCTTTTTTTTTTCTTTTTATCAGTTTTGTACTCAGTAAATACAGTCAAGTGGGTACCATTGTTAGCCTCCTCCCTGTCCTCCCCCCTCCACAAGGACCCTTCTTGTTGGGGTATATGAGTCATGCATTGTGGGGTTAGCCATCAGTTATGGGTAGGAGGAAATGTCTCTGTGTATCATGACCCAATGTGTGGCTCTGACATTCTTTCCGCCTCCTCTCCTGCAAATTTCCCTGAGCCATGTTGGGTTCATTTTAGGTCTACTCTTACATACCAAAGGCTCTTTTAGTATGTTTTCTGTTGTTTACAGACTTAAAAAAAAAAAGAAAAGAAAAGAAAAGAAAAAGAAATACCAATACAAACAGTAAAGTGACTCCAGGCAAATCTTACTCTTAACTGTGACTAGGTTGCTAAATCTTTCAATTTCAGCGTTCTTACTTGTAACAAGGAGGGGGCCTGCTTCACAGGAATGTTCTGAGGACTTCTCCTTGAAAGCACACTGGCATCCCTCAGTGACCTATGACTAGGCTAGCATACATGCCAATGGTTAGGGACATTTTTCTGACAGCTCCTCACCCCAAACTCGAATCAGGCACTACTGTACTTCCCCTCTCACAGATACTGGCTCAGCTGAAGCGGTTTATTCAAGTCACACCGCTGTCAAGAGTTGAAGCTACTTGTTGAAGCTAGGGTCTGACTCCGCAGGTAAAAATGTTCCCCACCTACCCACTACACGGCAATCCTCCCTCCATCCTGCACGCTCCAGACACTAGCTGATTCAGGGCCCGGGACAACACTGGCAGAGAGGATATTTGAGTAACTGAAAGTAACTCCAGGGACTGGGACCTAGGGCCACAGAGCCAGCTGCAGGCATTTGGAATACAATACACCAACGGGAGAAAGGCTTGTATCTCCTTTGGGGGTTCGATGAGCCCTGGAAGTAATGTGGCTGGTGATGGTTTTCTGGCAGGCTCAGTTCGACTTTCACTTAAAAGACAGTGTCACAGGCCAGCCAGCCTGCCAAGCAGCCAGGAGCTCAACATCCAACCTTCCAGGAAGCTCTTTGTGATGGTTATTTTCAGAATCACTAGAGGTGGAGACCCAGCTGTTCCTATTCAAGAGCAACAGGGGGCAGCAGAGAGCAAAATTCCGCTTGATGTCTCACACTTGAAAGGGGAAAGGAGAGAACAAGAGTAAAACAAAACAAAACAAAGGCCTTCCATCTTCAGTTCAGAAGCAGTACAGTATAAAAATACCCCAGTTCAGACTTACCCAACAAGATAACTGGATGGGCAATTCATTTCTCCAGTGTGAGCTTTTATTTTTATTTTTTTTGTTTTTGTTTTTCTTCATTGTTTTTCTTGTGCATGTATGTAAGCAAGTGTGTGGAGAAGCGAGATGACAGTGTTTCTCAGGCGCCACCCACATTTGAGAGTCTCTAGCTGGCCTGAAGCTTGCCAAGTAGATTAGACTGACTGGCCAACAATCTCCAGATACACTCCCATCCCTGCCTCTCCACCTCAGACATTACAGGCATACACCACTACACCCAGCGTTTTTATTTTCATGGGTTTTAGGGATGGAATTCAGGTCCTCGTGCTTGCTAGGCAAGCATTTCAGGGCTGAGCAATTTCCTCAGCCCACATCTCCAGGTTTCTGATGGAGAAAAATAAGAGCAACCTGAAGTCCACAGTGATTTGTGAATGGTTTCCTGTGGGGGGTCTCAGTGCAGCTGTGTCAGGAGCTTTGTCAAATGTAGGAGTGATCTTGAACAAGCTGAGACGGGGAGATGAGGAGAAGGCACCTGGAGTAAACTTCTGCTTTCTCAGATTTAAGGCTGCCTTAGGAACAGTCCTGGACAGTCTGCTGAGGTACACTCGAGACTTGGTAAAAGAATATCCTGGACTATTTTTAGACACACAGGGCAAAAGGACAAGATGCTCTACATTCGCTGAAAATCCAGGTTTCTTCAGCCACGTGACCTCACGTAATACCAGAACACTCATAAAATTCCTCAACAAGGAACTTCCTCAAGCCAAGCAACATTTTTCTTCGTGGGTGTAAAGTGGTGTGTGCACGTGTGTGCACATGCATCTAGAGCCAGGGATTAACATCAGATACACTCTTTGATTGCTCCCAACTTTCTTTTATTTACTGAGGCAGAGTTTCTCACTTGAACCAAGAGCTTGCTAATTCCGTTGGTGTAGGTGGCCAGCTTGCCCTGGGATCCCCTGTCCTGCTTCCTGAGGACTGGGATGACTGGTGGGTTGCTACATATATCCTGCATTTATGTGGGTGCTGGGGATTTGAACTGAGGTCCTCACGCTTACATGGCAAGCACTTTATCCACTGAGCCATCTCAGCCTCAAGTACATTTTACAGAGCCCTCTGGGTATTTGGATTCATGACTGTGGGTGGTGAGTCCAAATGGAGACCCACTTGTGCTTACCTTCTCACATATTTTCAAATTAACTGATTGATGTTGAGGAGAAAAACAAGTAGCATTCTCAAACTGTCCCATTGGAAGACACAGAAAACGTGACACCACCCCATGGACTTGGCCAGATGTCCAAAGTCTATTTGGAGCCCTCAGTTGTTTCCTCTGAATTTGAAATTTTTCTTGCTTTTCACATTTCATAAATTCTTCATGGGGTGGTAGATCTTTTTCAAAAGACAAGTCTGAACTCATTAGTGAATCATTTCCAGGCCCAACCCATGTCTGTTCCATTTTCTGTTTCATCTCAAAGAGCCTGTATCATCTCATTTTTCCCTTTGGGATGTTAATCTCCATGCATCTCTATTCTCCATTCATAGCGTGTTTCTTTGAAACATGTGCTCTGGACTTGAAGTTCCTCAAAGATCATACCTGTATTGCTGGCAGGGGCTCTCAGTGCAAGGCTTGGTACTGAGGCTGAGCGCTTTGCAACGGGGCAGAGTGGTCCCAGTGGGGCAGATGGGACTCACACTGCCTACCCATGGCAAATGAAGAAGCTCAGAAAGAAGGGGCCCCAGGGATGGAGAGATGGCTTAGCGGATAAGGCACTTGCTTGCAAAGCCAAAGGACCCGGGTTTGACTCTCCAGGACCCACATAAGCCAGATGCACAAGGTAGTGCATGTATCTGGAGTTTGTCTGCAGTAGCTAGAGGCCCTGAAGCACCCATTCTATATCACCTTCTCTGTCTCTCTCTTTCTCTCTCTCTCTCTCTCCTCCTTTCTCTCAGTCTCAAGTAAATAAATAAAAAATAAAATATTTTTTTAAAAAGACCCAGCAAGGCATGGTGGTGTATGCCTTTAATCACAGCACTTGGGAGGCAGAGGTAGGAGGACTGTCATGAGTTCAAGCCACCCTGAAACTACATAGTTAATTCCAGGTCAGCCTGGGCCAGAATGAGACCCTGTCTCGAAAACAAAAACAAACAAACAAAAAAGAGACACCAAGGCCTAATGAAGATCAGGGTTACCTGCTCTGTGGAATGATAAGGGGGAAATGATAGAATCAAGGTGGATGGTGCAGCCAATTCCACAGCCAACTTGCCTCTGTCCTCCAAGAGATACCCCTTTGCATGTTAGAAACAGGATCCCCCACCCTTCCTCAGTGGTATTTTACACGGATATTCACTCATGAAGTTAGGGAGATTGCTGCTGTGGTTTTCTCTGTTTTATTCTACATTTTTGTTGTTTTGTTGTTGCAGGGTTGGCGATCAATCCCAAGACTTTGTACAAAGCAGGAAAGTGAACTACTGCCTGAGATCCATCCCCAGACTTCCACATGGGTCTCAGACTCAGCCACAACTGGTTTAAGAATCCAGAGCCAATTGAAGCCACACAGACATTCTCAGTTCATTTCAAGTGGGCTAGACTCTTGGAATTTTGTATGGGTAGTCAGCCATGGAAACTTACAATGAAAATCTCAGTTTAACCTGGTAGTGTGGGTCAGTAAGGCCATCTACTCAGAAGGCTGAAGCAGGAGGAACAAAAATTTAAGGTCTGCCTGGGCTATTGAGTAAGTTCAATGCCAAGTATTTAAAACACATGAGTCTATGGGGGAACTTTCATTCAAACCACCACATACTTACAGTGAATACTATGGCAAGCACTTTGTCTGCCTTTTCTTTTCTCTTTTTTTTTTAATGTTTTTGTTTATTTTTATTTATTTGAGAGCGACAGACAGACAGAAGGAGGCAGAGAGAGGAAGAGAGAGAGAGAGAGAGAAAAAAAAAAAAGAGAGAGAAAGAATGGGCCTGCCAGGGCTTCCAGCCACTGCCAAGGAACTCCAGACATGTGCGCCCCCTTGTGCATCTGGCTAATGTGGATCCTGGGGAATCGAGCCTCAAACCAGGGTCCTTAGGCTTCACAGGCAAGCGCTGAACCACTAAGCCATCTCTCCAGCCCGGTCTGCCTTTTCTTAATGTCCTCACACCATTCCTTTGGAAATAGTGACACAGGAGAAGCCACTTGACATCACCAAGATTACACAATTTGCCTAAGGTCATGAAGCTAAGAGAGAGGTGGCAGAGTTGGGATTTACACCCAGACCGATGGTCCAAAGGCTTCCTCCTCATCTACACACAGGCTACTAGAAAGCAGGTGCAGAAACAGCAAAGGCATGACAAAAGCCATCTACTTTGCCATGACCTGTGGTGTCCAGTGCCCCCTTGCATACTGCAGCACAGGTGCAGAGCACTGTGAATAAGAAGGAACATAACAGCTCTGTCCTCACCTGAAAGATGAGGAACCTTCCAGAGAAAGACACAAGTGACCAAGACAACCAGAGGCTAGCACATCCTCAATGCTGCATTCCGGCTCAGAATCAAACGCGTCTACCTTTATTCAGGGATCTTGTGATCGTGTCTCATGGAAGCGCAAGAACGTGCTAAATATTGCTAATGTCTGTTCATATCTGTCCTTGCACGAACCCTCATTGGGCAACACTGGGGATGCAGCGTCTATGTAAGCACTTCTCCATCACCCCAAGGACATGTAGATAACTTAAAGAAGGCTATTGTTATTCAACTCTCCATAAGAAAGCATAATCACTTTAATTATTTTTAATTTTATATGTGTGTAGAGTATGTGTGTCTGTGTGTGTGTGTGTGTGTGTGTGTGTGCAGATACATGTCCCCTGAGCACATGCAGGGCCCCTGAGGAGAACATGAGATTCTTGCCATGCTTTCTCTGACATAATGAAACTTCCCCTCAAAAACTTAAGCTGGAAACAAGCTCTTTCCTTCTATAAGCTGCTTTTGGTCATGTGGTTTGTTTCAGCAATGAGGTGGTAACTGCAAGAGTAGAACACAGGCAAACACGAGCCTCCACTCACTTCCCCCAACACACACTCTGACAGACTACATGCACTGGCTGAAACAAGACGGGTAGACAATTGCAATCTCACACTGGTGATTTTCAAAATGCTACCAGCATATCTAGCTTTGTGGGTTGCCTCTTCAAATAAGTGCAGAGTCCTTCTACTACACCCATTCCAAACACACCTGCCTTCATTTATTCTAGTTGTTGAATACCAAAGATCAGTAATTTCTGGACAACAGAAGCTGACTATTCACAGTTCTAGAGATGGGAAAGATCCACAGGGAAAGCACTTACTGCCCCAGTGCACAGTGAGGCACCTGTACAGAGGTGGCACCTGCAGAATAAGGTCCCTGGAGCCTCTTTTCCAAGGGCACCATCACCAGAATCTAATAACCTCCTGTATGAGTTACTTTGCTCATCACTTTGACAAAATACCTAAGCAAAGCAACTTAAGGAAGGAAGGCTTTGTCTTGGGTCACGGTTTGAGGTGACCCAGTCCATCCTGGTGAGGAAGGCATGGCAGAAGGAGTGTGAGGCAGCTGGTCACATTGAGTCCATTATCAAGGAGCAGAGAGTGACGAACGCCGGTACTCATTTCACTTTCTCCTTTTTATTTATTCAGTCCAAGATCCCAGCCCATGGGATGGTTCCGTTCATAATGAGGGTGGGTCTTGCCTCACCAGTTAAACCTTCCTGGGGAAAAAAAAAAATCCTCACAGAAACACCCACGTGTGTGCTTCCATAGTGATTCTAAAACCCATCAAACTGACACTCGAGATTGCCCATCACACCTCCTAAAAGCCTCATCTCTTAATAGCAGCATGTTGCTGACTGAATTCCAACATATGAATCTTGGGGTGCACAAGAGAACAGCAACAGTCTTACATATCACTCATCTCAAATGAAAGAACAAAAGAAAACATGAACATTAAAGCAAAAATAAGAAAACAAAGGGCAATAACACCCCCCCCACACACACACACACACACTCCCCGTCTCTAGATACACAGAGCCATGGAGCCTGCCCTGGCAATGTGACTGATTGTCTTTCTCACCCTCCTTTCCCAGTTCTCCGAAGAGAGGCAATATCACTTTTCTAATTTGAAGAATAATGAATTAGCTTGCCCCAGTCTGTGTCCTTCCATGTTCGCATAGTTAGTCAAAACCATGCTGACCTTTTAAAGGTGTGATCTGTCTTTTAACACCTAGAGCAATAAAGGCTGTCTATGTGAGCCCCTACTTCGCCAAGTTGCCATGTCAACTGTAACAGCACACTGGAACCCGCCATCTCTGAGATGCCAGCAGGGAACTGCTGCGGGGGGGGGGGGGGGGCGCAACATGGCACGTCACAAGAATGTGGACTTTAGCACCTGAAAGCTGTCTAACCCTGAAAGTACGGAAAGTAGTCACCCCCTATTTTGCAACACTCATTATCAAACTCTAGAGAATTAGCAAGCCTGGTTTATAAGGAGGCAAAGAAGACCAAATTCACAGAGCCTCCTCTGCTCTCCACTGGGCAAACTAGACATTGGAACTCAATCTCCTGGCATGCTGACTTCCTAAAATCTAGCACCCTTATCCATCACAGTCTTACTTTCCGCACCCCACCGTCTTTGGGCAGAATGGCATAAGCATGCATGGAACGCTCCCTCCCCAGGGTCTGGCCTCCCAGCTTGGCTCCTCAGTTCTTCCCTTCAGATGACTCAGTGTGCCCATGCCATCAAGGAAAGGAACGCGACAGGGATCTTACCCAATCGGCCGCCTCTCAGAGGTGGACGCTGAGTTGTACAGTCAGTGTGGAGGGAGCAAAAGCAACATTTATACTTCCACCTAAGACAAGGATTTTTTAACACTTCCCACAGTAAGAAACCAAAGACACAGAACTCAAGGCTCCATTTCTCCAGCTACCAAAATCGAACCATGGCCAGTGGTACTTATTTTAGCAGCTTATTCGTAAGAGTTTGGAGAAACAGTCTTCAGTAAGTCAGCATGGTGCCTGGCAAACAGTGTGGTCAGAATGAACCCAGGTGATTATCACATGTTCTTGTGTGAGCAGCCTGTAGCTAACTTCTGTCCATGACACAGGGGACAGTTTAAATCATACCCAAGTTTTTCTCAAGGGCATGATTTCATCATTTGCAGAAATCTCTTCAAGATCAGAGAAGATTATTCAATTCCAGGTTGAGTGGACTGTATTGAAATAACAAACATTGATTTACATCTTAAATAAGTGTGTGTGTGTGTGTGTGTGTGTGTGCACTACACACAAACCATATACATCTTATTGTGTATAGTTCACATTTTACACATTGCAAAATGTGGAAATAGCTCAGTGGTAGAGCACTTGCCTAGCATGCACACAGTCTTGGTTTCCATCCTTAGCACCATAAAACCACTCATAAATGGAAATGTATGGACTAAGACTTAAAGGGGCCTGTGATATTTTCTAAGTTAACAAACTTTTAGGTGTAGATAAGCATCTAAGTTTCAGCAGGTCGCACACTCATATATATCTTACTCTTTGCATGTCTCACACATCTAAGGCAGCACCCAACGAACAGAACACTCCATCAATATCTGCTCAACAGATGAATGAATGTCTTCGTGTTTTGTCGCTCCTCAGGAAACCACATGAAAATCTGGCCACCATACTTCTCAAAGCCAATGAAAGCACATGCATGTGCATAAACCTTGGGAAGCACTTCCTTTAAATCAGCTTTCCATTAGCTGCTTCCAGTGGGAGTCACCTGAATGCTTTTGCTTGGGTAAAGACTCTTCCCCAAACAACATTCTCTGCAACCAGTAACAGGGATGATCAGATATGGAAAGTCTTCATCATTGCCGGCCTCCCAGCCTTTCACCCACTGTCTCTAATGGCAGGACACTCTCCCTTTCTCTCTTCTGGGGAACACAGTAGAGGTGAGGGTAATCAAAGGCATTCCATATTCTTTGCAGCATTAAGTACAGTAAGGAAATACCCGAAGTGTCCATAAGAAGAAGGGTAGATAAAGAAAGTGTGGCACATGTGCACCTGTTGGCGCACGCGTCTGGAGTTTGTTTGCAGTGGCTAGAGGCCCTGGCACACCCATTCTCTCACTCTCTCTTTAATAAATAAATAACAAATAAAATATTCAAAAAAAAGAAGGACAACTACCATAGGATGAAACTTGTTTGAGGGGTCTCTTACAATCAAAACGGTGCAGCCAAGAACAGGCCTGTAGCTTCCAAAGGGAGGAAGAAGTGGGAAGATACTGTGCACATCACAGCAAAGCAAGATGGATTAGCTCTCCAGACCTGCTTCTGTGCAGCATGGTACCTGTGCAACAGTATGGGACAGTGCACTTAAGTGAGTAATAGGTTTCCAAGTATACCAAGTGTTCTCTCTAGTAAGCAGCATCTTTTTGGGCTGAGTTATCAAAAGCATCATTAATCTATTACTATTGAAATAAAATCTATTTCATAAAAAGTCCTTCCTGTTCCTTACACGTCAAGGTTATATTTTCTTTCAGCACATGCACAAAGATTGGTGATCCTTTCCAATTTAGTGAGCAGGAGATAGGAAATGCTGGGTAATCAAAATCAAAGAACAAGATGAAAACCTGGAAAATAATTCAATTTGATGGTGTGCTTTATTCTGAGCAACTAGATGAAAAATGTTAAATTATATGCCCACTGTCAAGGGATCCTCACAAAGAAGTGAATGGAGATGCTATGTGTGTGTGTGTCATTTTATGATGCTATTTTGTATCGTCGAAGCAAACTTCTTAGGAGAACTATGTTACAAGGAAATGAATTTTTCTGAACTGTAATGTCAAACAAAAGGTCAAGATTGTGTTGTACAGCTTATGACAAAAAAATTTCCATGAATTTTCCTCTACAAAGCCAGCTACTTACTTCTTTGGGTCAAGTTTACCATGTTGTGTCCATGTATCTGAACTGAGTTAATCGTAAAAGAAAGGCCATTTCTGGTCTCACTTTACTGTAACATTACAGTAATGGTTACCATTGAATTGTTGCTTTGATGAGATTTAGAATCCCCATGAAAACCAATCTCTGGGCATGTCTGTGAGAAAGTTTTCAGGTTAGGTTAATTGAGATGGGAAGATCTAACCTAACTGTGAGCAGCCCTGTTCCATGGGCTGGGGCCCTGGACTGCATAACAAGGAGAGAGCTGGCTGAGCAGCAGCACCCGTCACTCTACTTCCTGACTGAAGACTAAATGTGATGAGGTGCTTCATTCCCCGGCCACCATGCCTTCCCGACCATGAGAGACTATACCCCTCAGACTGTAAACTGAAATAAAACCTTCCTCTATGAAGTGGATTCTTGTCCCGTAGCTTGTGATAGCAACATGGGAAGTAACAGACAGGGCATTTTGGCACATCCTAGAAACCATGGTATTTTGGGTTATGCTTCTCCTTATAGTGACTAAAACAGATAAGTTATTCTGAGCAAAGGGTAGGTATTCTAAAGTATGTGAATAATACATATATTTACTGGCACTATTTTTTTTTTAAGTTCCAATGGCGAGTGAAAATAGCACACCTAACTTTTAACCCTTATGTCATATCTTAATTGAAAATTTTTTTTTCTGATGAATTTGGTGACTTGGGAGAAACAGAAATAGATCATTTGCTAAAAATCTGTCCATTAATAGCACCATCTCCTTAAACAGCATATTTGTTTCTGGGAAGTTTAATGATGCAAAGTTATTTTGCTATAATTAGTCAAATCACACTTTTTTAAACAAAAAAAGGAAAGTTTGCTAAAACAATCTGATAATAGGTACAACAAAACCTCTCTATTGATTTTAAATTATACAAACAGATTTGCTTCTTAATTATTTAATGTTCAGTTATAGCTATAGCCTCATTACTACACTGAAATTTTCTATAACTTCCTAAAATAACTAAGTTTCAGGGGAGTTTGTGTGGCCTTGAAATTCCACAGACAGAACATTCTGAAGGTCTTTTATCAACCATGAATGCCACAGTAATCTTCCTTTCTCTTAAGAGATAGAATCTCTCAGCAGGCCATGAGCATGATGGCAAGGCTCCCCTTTCTTCAAAGGAGTGGGATAGCTGGATTTTAAGTTCTCCTTCCTCCCTCTTTCCTTCCCTCAAGCATTTCCCACTCCCTCCTACTTGTTTCCCTCTCACACTGTGATTGGAACTGTGAAATGTCCCTCAGAGGCTCATGTATTTGAACACTTGGGTCCCCAGCTGGTGGCGCTGTTTTGGAAACTTGTGGAACATTTAGGAAGTGGAACCTTGTTGAAGGAAGTGGGTCAATGGGGGTGGGCCTTGAAGAAAACCCAACTTCCTGTTCATCCTTCGCCTCCCGATTTTGAACACGATGTGATCAGCTCTGCTCTTGCTACCAGACCTTCCCCAAACGAAACTTCCCCTTGAAACTGTAAGCCAAATTAAACCCTTTCCTGCTTGAAGTTGCTTTTGGTTGCATATGTGTTCCGAGCAATGAGCAAGTCACTATTACAACAACTCTGTTTCTTCCTGCTGCCTGTGCTTCCTTATATACATGTTTATTGAGCAATAGTTTGTGCTCTGCCACAGGACAACATGGAAAAAAGAAAAAGTGTCCAACCCTCTCTCAAGCAGACTGAAGCTGACTATGGCTGGAGGTCACCATCACTAACCCTCCTGGAAAATGGGACAAAGCTACACGGAGTTGTGGAAGATACAGAGAGGAAATGTGCCGTGATGGTTATTCCTGGTAATCAACTGGCCTGGACTGAGATTAAAGCACGTATCTGGGTATGTCTGTGAGGGTGTTTACAAAGAGGATTAACTATGTAAGGAAGACATACCATGGATGTGAGTGGCACCATCCCATAGACTGGGATCGCAGCTGGATGAAAGGAAAAAGAATATAGTCAGCAAGTGCAGGCATACATTCCCATTCATTTCTCTCTCCTTCCCTCATCCATTACTATGTCTCCTTGCACCTATCTCTCCCTCCCACCATTGCTACTTCCCTCCTTTCCACCATGATGAAGTGAAGCTTCTAAAACTATGAGTCAATATAAATCTTTCCTCCCTTCAGCTGTCCCTGTCATCCATTTTGTCACACAGTGGGAAGCCTGACTACTACAAAGACCTAGGAGAGACACAGTCCCTCATTCACAGCAAGCAGTGATTCCTTCTTGAAATTAGGAGTGGAGGAAAATCACAATACGGCCTGACATCAGCCAGGTAGCAAGTAGTTCAAGAATCAAAGACCGGGGGCTGGAGAGATGGCTTAGCAGTTAAGGCGTTTGACTGCAAAGCCAAAGGACCTTGGTTCAATTCCCCAGGACCCACGTAAGCCAGATGCACAAGGTGGTACATGTGTTTGAAGTTTGTTTGTAGTGGAAACCCTGGTGTGCCCATTCTCTCCCTCTTTCTTTCTCTCTTTCTCAAATAAACAAACAAATAAATAAAAATTTAAAATAATAATAATAATAAAACAAAGAATCAAAGACTGGGAAGAGATCTTGGCCACATTGGTAGGCCGTCTTTGTCTTTCCTGTGGAAGGAACACAAAGACAGACTCACACAAAGGCTAGGTGGAGAACATGTGTCAGAGACTGACACTCAGCATTACTAAGTCCTCCCCTAATTGACAGGATGATACAGGTAGGAGTGCTCGTGAGAAGAGCCTAGAAAGGTATGCATTGGTGTTTTCAGCGGGTTTGTATAATTAAACATTAACTGTCAATTTCTTATTCCTAAAGCAGTCATTTTGCTCTAGGTAATAGGCTTTTTATAAAAAAAAAAAAGTTCCTTCCTAAGCAACTATCAATTTTTCCTGCAGTTATTTGTAATGGATTTAGCCCTTAGCAGTGCACCCTTGAAGACAATCCCTAATATGGGGAGAGATTTCTCCAGGGACCCAGAGGCTGCAGCTTGAGGGAGAAGCAAAAGTTCCTTCTGATTAAACAGGAAATGTATCTCCCCCAATGTGTTTCTTCACATTGCTTGGATATTGTGTCTGATATTACGCCTTGTGATATCCACATCAGAGTAATACAAGTACCATTAGTGATTTATTTTCAATGAAACTTCAGTTTCGACCCAGGCATTCTCTTGGAGTTTCAGTTTTTTAACCTCTTGCACACTATTTCTGCTAACAAAATGAAGTTATATCAGACACCGGTCGTCTTTGAAAAAAAGTGACTGGCTTTCAAGAAAGCGGAGCACAGAAGGGAAAAGCCGGATGTAAAAGCTGCTTAACTTCTCCGTATACACTTTTGGCCTGGATGCTGGAAGGGGTTCTATTTTTAATGCCTCCTTTCCAGAAACACTGTGAACTTAGCAATGCACAGAATTTATGACATACTCAATTTTATAACACAAGGGAGAAGGGGATAGAGAATGACTTTTCCCATGAATCTCAGATCACTTGTAAATTGCACAGCCTGACATTTAAAGTGTGCCGTGTTGATAGTTCAGGCACCACCCTCTGCCATCCCCTCTCACCTTCCCCATACTGACAGACTCAGGGTTCATCCCAGGATGCAGCGTAGTGCTGGGTCCAGGGTCAAGCTCAGCCAGCGCAGCCTGAAGTGGTTACCTTCTCCTGAACATACAGCAAATCTCACGTCTTCATCTCAGAGTGGAGAAGAGCAAGCAGGGAGACAGGGAAGCATATGGCCAACTTCTTTTTGTATCCTTGACATTGGTGCCACACGGGGTCATGGCCAAGGGCAGGTACCATGAACCATGGTCACTTCTGTCCAAACATACATCTATTTCTAGACTGTCTCCTCTCCTTTCTGGATGACCAACCAGGCCTGTCCAAAACTGACATGAGTTCCTGCTAGGTAAAAATCATTCCTGCTATGCACATTTGCACAAGAATGTATTACAACTACGTCAGATCCTCAGCCATGCGCTGATGACAGGCACAAAACACTGAGCAACTCCCATGGTGGAGGCTTCAACCTCCATGCACATCTGTAGTGGTTTCAGTGAGATGTCCCCGACAGCCTCATGATCCCCAAGAGTTTGTAATTGGGGAGTTGGAGCCTTGCTGGAGAGGTGATGTGTTTCTGGGGGTGGGCTGCTGTGTCAGAGGTGATGCCCAGCCATTGCTCTGCCATCTTTTCCCTGCCATGATGAACACGCCCATCCCCCCTACCTCAAGACCATGCCAAAGCAAACCCTTCCCTCCCACCAGCTGTGTTTGCTCTGGCGCATTGTCCTGTAACATGCAGGAAACCACAACAGCATCTAACATGGCAGAATTAGAGTCAGGTGAGCGTACCTCACCCACCTTGGAGGGGACAATCAGAAAGCACCTGGTTATCCACCAAGGCTGTGTGCCACTATTGCATTTGTTACCCAGTAAAATTTAAAGGGTGTCTTCCAGTTTTCATTATCTGAACTACATCTCATTCATTCATTCAATCAGACTCAAGCTTACCCAGCCAGTAAAAAAAAAAAAAAAAAAAAAAAAAAAAAAAAGTTCAGATTTGAACAGATGTGGCAGATTCTGGCCCTGACCTGTTAGTAAATCTGAGAAATCCCATTTATTTCTTTTGGAAACAGGGTCACTGTTTGGTCCAGAGCTCACTAATTAGGTAAAACTGGTTGGTCAATCTGCCCATCTCCACCTTCCCAGTTCTGGGATTATAGGTATGTGCCACCATGCCAGACACTTTATGTTGGCACCAGGGATAGAACTCAAGTTCTCATTCTGGCAAAGCAAGCAAGTATAGTGCTGGGCCCAGGGTCAAGCGAACTGAGCTATCTCCCCAGACCCTGGAATGTTCACCCTTTCGACTGCTACGTCAAGGTCACGCCTTTGAAGACTACTGCTGAAGCGGAGGAAGGGGCTCTGTGTCTCTGGTCCAGTACTCTCTTAAAATCCCCTAGAGAAGGAGTCTTTCTATTGAAATAAAGAAGTACCACACCCTTCAGGAGAAAAGGCTAGGTTCTGAAAGTGAGCTGAAGTCAAATCCAGGGTATAACTATTACTGGGGCTTTAAGTAAATTGGTCAAACTCACAGAGCCTCCATCTTCTCATCTACAATATTGAGTTGTCATCCTACACGGCCTCGACGAGCAATATAAACAGACACAGCTGTGCTGCCTGGAATCTCACAGGCCTACAGAAGAAGGAACGGAGTCAAAACCATGTCTATCACTGTGTTATTTCATATCCTACGGATAAGGAGAAATACGGGGGCAGGGAGGTTCATGAAAGCCAGGTTGAAGGATGTGGATTTGTTTTTACAGCCGCCCCCACACCTCTGAATACATCTGAATGAGTGAAGAACACGGTAGATTGATAGGTGACAGATTAAGCAGAGAGGAGAGAGAGGAGAGAGAGGAGAGAGAGGAGAGAGGAGAGGAGAGGAGAGGAGAGGAGAGGAGAGGAGAGGAGAGGAGAGGAGAGGAGAGGAGAGGAGAGGAGAGGAGGAGAGGAGAATGCATAGACCAGATACTTGGAGGCAACGTATGGCCACACTGGAATCCAGAGGAGGGCAGACTACTCAAATGGAGATGATGCCCAAAAGTATTTAAACCAAGTCCACACCAAGGCAGCAGGAGATACATCTTGGGTGGTGCTTCTCAAAACTATCTGAGTCTCCATGAAAGTCACATGGGTAAAGTTCTATCTCCATTTTTTTTTTTTTTTTTTTTTTTTTTTTTTTTTTTTTTGGTTTCTCGAGGTAGGGCCTCATTCTAGCTCAGGCTGACCTGGAATTCACTATGTAGTCTCAGGGTGGCCTTGAACTCACGGCCTCTGCCTCCCGAGTGCCGGGATTAAAGGTGTGCACCACACGCCCTGCCTATCTCCATTTTTAATGCCAGATACTGAGTCTACTTGAGTCTGTGGATTCCCAATATTCACAGCTTGGCTCCAGACGTTGTTCTCTGTGTGCACCATGCCACTTACAACCCCACTGCATCAATTTTAAGACCAAAGGTAATTTTGATAATATTACTCGCAAACTCTAAGTAAGTCTTTGAGGTGGGAACAAAGAAGGGGGACCTACATGCAGACATTTTGCACGCTTGTATTTGAAATGTTTCAGGTGCCTTTTGTAGAGATCTATCATAGTTCAAATTTCATACATGGGGGAAGGTTATAAGCAGGGAAAAAACCTGGAGTCTAAAATGTTTTTTTTTTTTTTTCTTTTTGGCATGTGTATATGTGTGGTGTGTGTTCATATATGTGTGGGAAGGAGTATCTCTGAACCTGGAGCTCATTGGTCTAGCTAGACTAGCTCGCCAGATAGCTCTAAGGACTCCCTGTTTCCACCTCGCCAGTGCTGGGATTATAGGCACATGTCCAGCTTTTACATGGGTATGGAGATCTGAACTTGGGTCCTCAGCCATATGCAGAAAGCACCTTATCCACTGGGCCATCTCCTCAATCCTCTCAGCTAAGAGAGGATATTTTGTGGATGTGTGTGTGAATGCGCACACATTTACCACAGTGTGTGTGTGTGTGTGTGTGTGTGTGTGTTGTGTGTGTGTGTGTGTTGTGTGTGTGTGTGTGTTGTGTGTGTGTGTGTGTGTGTATGTTGTGTGTGTATGGACATGCCAGAGCGTCCTGCCACTGAAAATAAACTCCAGACACATGTACCACTTTGTGTATCCAGCTTTATGTGGGCACTGGCACATTGATCTCAAGCTGTCAGGCTTGGTAAGGAAGCACCCTTAGCCACTGAGCCATCTCCACAACCCCTAAAGGCAGGGTCTCGCATGTTTCACCTGTTCACTGCTGCATAGGCCAGGGGATTCCAGAAACTTCTCCCAGAACATCACCCCGTTCTCACCATATATGCACTGGGACAACAGGTGCCCATCACACCGTCCAGCTTTTACATGTGTGCTGGAGATCCAAACTCAGGTCATCATGCTTGCGCGGTCAGTGCTCACTCACTAAGCCATCTCCCCAGGTCCCCAGAGCCTCAGACTTAAAGAATGTGCTGAACACCTCTCCCCACCCCTTCTAGAGGCACGAACAACCATTTGTAACACCCCAGCTAGAAAGATACTCAGGCAGTTGATCATGTTCACAAGGATTGATGAGTATTATTGATCAACAAGGAAATGAAATATATTAGAAGAGAGGGATGTATTAACATACATAATAGATAAAGCATTAGAAGGTGAGAGGTCAGGAAGCTGCTGGTCAAATATGCTTGGAAGTATTATGTGTGCTGTGGATAGAGAAGTGAGTGGTAATAAATGAGTGTATTCTGGAGAGCGAACCTCAGTAAGGGAGTCACACAGAGCCAGACAGGCTAAGGACGGGAAGGCGGTCAGCTGTCTACATCTCAGTAACCATATAAATGGAATGAATCAAAGACACTGTTGGAGTCCTCCTGAGAGGAGAGGAGACATCACCTCAGCTAAGGAGGGGATGGGCACTTCAGGCTCCTGGTTGCCCTGGTGACCAGAGACCCCATCACATGCTAATGGCTTTGTGATGAACACAACCACTTGGGAACAAAATGAATGGTGCTCTCAGGGGTGCAGTGAAAGCCTTGAGCGCTCCATGCGGGGAGGACTCAGAGAGGAGTTTGGTTGATGGCAGTTAGAGACAACGATGCTGGCAGGCAGGGAGGAGGAGATCGGGAGGAGCGTTACAAGGGTGCCAGGGGAGGAGACACACTAATGGTAGTTAATTCCTTGGACATGCAATATGTCTGCCATGTCTCTTTCTGGCATGCTTCAGACTGGAAAACCTAAATTAAGTGTTAATGAACCCATATTGATTTCCCTGTTGCCTTCTGTCCTTACCATGTGGATAGCAGCCTGGCTGAGGAGACGTGATTGAAGCTCTGTCTTTGGAAGTAGCTCTCAAGACATCAAGCTCATCCAGATGGTATCAAAGGTTAAAGGTTAGTGTTGACTTGTCTACATGATGGAGGCCAGATATCCAGACACTAGTCTAGATGTTAATGTAGAATTCGTTCATGAATGTCATCAACATCTTTGAGCAGTGGCTGGGTAAATGACATCCCAAACTGTGGATAAGAATAATATAATCACTTGAAGGACCCACTAACAAAGATGGACTTCCTAGGGATAAAAGAGTTTTCCTTAAGATGGCAACAGAGAGAAGACCAGTTTCCAGCCAGCTGACTTACTGGGCCGACTTTAGACTGGCCAAACCTCAGAAATCACAAGGGACATTTCCTAGAGATAAAGCTCTCCATCGATGGATAGAGATAAATGGTTTGGGTACAGATAGAGAATGACACATACATCTACATTTGCATGTGTGGTCAAGAGATAGTTATTGGCAATATTAAGTATGTATGTTTGCTCTTTGTCCCGTTCAGGGCACAAAGCTGCCGAAATCCTGAGACTTTCAGCAGTGATGTGGATTTTCATGTGCTCACAACTGACAGATGTCGGGCAGATGCTGGAATGCTGAGCAGCAACAACATCGGGGTTGTAGGGGCTACTTGGGAATTTTTGTGTGCAGATGTGTGTGTGTGTTCACATAAGGGTGCTGTGTATGTCTACGGGCCCGCCTGCATGAGTGTAAGAATGCATGTGGAAGTCAGACGATAACCTCAGGTGTCTTTCCTAAGGTATTGTCCAGCCTTTTTGAGGTGGGATCTCTCACGGACCTGGAAATTGTCAAGAAGGCCAGACTAGTTAGACAGCAAGTCCCAGGCATCTGCCTGTCTATATCCCCAGGGTTAGGATTACAGACATGTGCCACCATACATGGCATTTTATTTTTAACATGAATTCTGAGAACAGAACTCAGGTTCTCATGTTTACAAGGCAACCACTTTATCTACTAAACCATCTCCCTACTACCTTGAAGATTAGAGTTCTGAGTCCCTCTTCAACACGCCTTACCTGGGAGGAGAGAGGGGCTAAGAGTTGTGGTGGGCATCAACGCCATCAGTCATGGCGATGTTAGACCCCATGGAAATCACAAGAGGCAGCATTTAGAGCCTTCTACTAAGCTGAATACCTGACTGTTCTCGTAGGGATGGCATGGGCGCTCCATTCCCTCCCATCTGCATCCCCTCACCTGATGCGCACTGTGTCCTTTGTATGAAGGAACACGTGTAAGTGACGTGTGACTAAGTTCTGTGAGCACCAAGCAAAGCAGTCTAACCCAAGGAAGGGCGTTGTGGGAATCCTGATTTGTAGCCGGCAGTTTGGAAGCGCAGGTTCATGACCAGCATACAAAGTGGGACGGATCTGAGAACACAGCCCCGGACCTGTGCTCTTCAACGCTAACTCCAGGTGAACAGAGTCACAGCAGAGCCAAGTGAGGACAGAGACATGTGGTAACCACTGGAGAACTAGACATTGATGAGAAAAACCCCAAATGAGCTTTGTGTTGTACGGAATGTGAGGATATAGAGGAAAATGTGTATTTGCATAATGTATATGCTTTATATATGTATCATGTATATGTTATATATCATATGATAATGTAGTATAGATAAGTCTGTTTTCAGTATGTGGCTATATAATGAAAATAAGATATTTTTATACATTTCTTCTTTGGGATTCAAAATCTGACTTTGTCACTGTATTAGTTACTTTCCCATTGCTGGGACAAAAGACCTGACCAGAAGCACCTTATAGATGAAAAAGGGTTTAATTTTGGCTTACAGTTTTGAGGGATTGTTTCATCATAGTGGCGAGATGGAAGATGTGGCGGCTGGAACCAGAAGGGAAAGTCACATTATGCTACAGGAAGCAGCTGGTTTATAAACACTGCAAGGCCCCACTCTTAGTGATAAACTTCGTGCAGCAAGGCTCCATCTCCTAAAGGTTCTATAACCTTCTTGAGCAGTTAGTAAAGTGCATGCCTCCCAAGCATGAAGACCCAACTTCTGTCCTCAGAAGCCCCATGAAAATGCTGGGCTTTGTGGGGTACACTTATAATCCCAGGGCTCAGGAGGTAAGATAGGAGAATCCCTGAGTCTTGAGGGCTGGTCAGTGTAGGCTAATTGGCGAGCTTTATGCCAATAAAAGATGTTTTCTCAAAGGATATGGACGGAATTTCTAAAGAAGGACACCTGAGGTTGTCCTCGTCCTACACACACACCCACACACTTTTGTAAAATGAATGCATGTGAGACCAGCGGAGCACAATCCTGTGCATGTCTGTGAGAGTGTTTCCAGAGATGATCATATCCCAGGGACTCCGGCCTCATCAGTGGATTAATTCATTGATGGCCTCACAAAACAGTGCCATTAGTGGGAGGTGGTCATAGATAGGAGGTGGGGCTTAGTAAGTAGATCACTGGGAGAGTCATATCCTTATGACTGTATTTCCCTCTGGCCTTTTCTCATAGTTCTCTTTCTCTCTCTCCTCTCTCTGCTTCCCACCTGTCAGAAGCAAATAAGAGTCTTCCTCACACACTTCTGTTTCCATGATGTTCTTTCAAAATTCATGGGCTAAGTGGACATGGACTGAACCCTCTGAAACAGTGATCTGAAATAAGTCCTTCCTTCTGTAAGTCTTCCCATAAGTGCTTTGGTCCCAGTGATATAATAGTGACTAACATAGCCCAGACAGAAAGCAGCTGGCCTAGAGCCCAGGTTCGCTAGAAAGAAATACAGGAATTTCCCACAGGAACTTCCTCTTGCTGGTTTCAGTCCATAAAGAGTAACTGATGGAACTTGGGATCGGTGATTGAAATCTGTGCCCTTGGGTTCTGGGACACAGCTCTGGATCTTTCTAAGAGACTCCGTCCTTATCTAAAACAGGAGGTTTATGTAACTTGTAGCTCCAGGGTCCCTAACTCTGAGGCTGATTCTGTCCTGCCAGGTCACACAGTCGGGCACTACACTCTTGCTTGCAGAGCACAGATCAAGCATCAGAGGGTCTCGACTTGCTCACCTACAGGGAACACTTTGCAGAAGGCACGACTAAAGCATCGTGAGAATTTCAGGACTTAGGGGAATGCGTGACCTCACAGTACTGTACTATCAGCATTGTCACGCAACACCTGAGAGAAACTGACTGAAAGACACGAGAGTTTTATTCTGTTTCCTGGTTTCAAAGGTTTTAGTCCAAGGTCAGCTCTCTTCCATGCTGTTAAGCCTGCGGCTGGGCAGAACCATCACAGTGGAAGGATGTGGTGGAGGGAAGCAGTTTCTCTCATGACAGCAGGAAAAGGGACAGGAAGGGCCAGTACAAGATAGACCCTTCAGAGACACGCCCTCAAGGGCCTACTTCCTCCAGGTAGACCCCATGTCCAATTTCCCATTCCTTCTCAGTAGTGGTACCATCTTAGAATCTGTCAATGGATTAATCCATTGATTAGGTCACAACTCATGCTCCAATCACTTCCCAAAATCCTCAGCTCTAAGTGTTGCCTTGGGGTCCAAGCCTTCAACATAGAATCTTTGCAGGGGGAAGGGGAGAGATGTCACTGCCTATCTAAATCTTTAAAGGCACAATACTAGTGAAAAACATCAGCTAAAAGATCCTGGGCATTTTCCTAAGTATATCACCTGAATTGGCTCATTCTGTTCTTACTTTGGTACTACAAGGTATCTGTGGATGGAAGTTACTTGACGCCTGATGGTGGCTAATATCAATTCTGATTGTTTCCTTGAAACAGAACTAGGTAGTGGGACCCTTACGTACAGCGCCACACACAACAAAGAGCAAGAAAGGACCATTTGTTATGCACATGAAACACACAATCTCCTCCCCAGCATGGGTTCATGACCTGCTGACTTAGAGGCTCAGCCTGACAGGACTGAAGAAAGCATCATACACACCAAAAATGGGGCTAAAAAGAGAAGAAACAGCCCAAATTCTGTACTCATTAAGCAAGAAGCTACTCTTCCCTATTAGTAAACAAGATTTTTTTTTGTTCCTGTTACATGTAGAAAAATTCTAATATTATGTTCCCATGGTGCCAATTATCTATTCTTTTATAAATGAAAATGTGCCCCATATCTGTTTCCAAGACAACAAATTGAGTGGGAAAGTATGGCATCCGATCACTTATGTCAGAAATTTGGAAAATCCTGCCCCCTTCCCAAGCCAGAATGTCCTTCATCTGTAAGCACAGGGGAAGTTGTTAAAATCTCATAGTTGGTACATAACAAATGGTCCTTTCTTCTCTCTCATCAAGTCATCCTGGGTCTCAGGATACATTTTCTATTCCTGGAATTCTGTCTAAATGATCTTTAAGTGGAGAAAAGTGATCTCTAAGTGGGCTTAAGTTGTGAAATGTACATTATCTGAATGGTAAATTTGGCTGATATAGATAAACAGATGGCTAAGGGCCCTGTTTCAGCTACTGAAAGTAAAACAAAGTAGAAGGAGAACTTAAGACATAAAAGGGAGAGAGGCTCAGTTCGAATTACCTAATGTCAAAATCTATTTACCCAGAGATCCATTTAAATACACAATCTTCTCCCTAAAAGCAAAACGAACTTCCAAGATTTCTCCTTTAAAACACTGTGCACTTAAGAAATACAATCCAGGCTGGGCGTGGAGGCACACGCCTTTGATTCCAGTACTTGGGAGGTAGAGGTAGGAGGATCACTGTGGGTTCAAGGCCACCCTGAGAATTGCAGGTCAGCCTGAGCTAGAGTGAGACCCTACCTCGAAAAGAAGAAGGAGGAGGAGGAGGGGGAGGGGGAGGGGGAGGGGGAGGAGGAGGAGGAGGAGGAGGAGGGGGAGGAGGAAGAAATATAATCCAAAGAGAAAAAGCAGAATAAAACAAACAGTCGAATAGCATGAACTGTCAAGTGATCAGGTCTTCTCTCTACGTAAGCCACCCTGCCCGTTCACCTGGACAAGAAATGACATGCATCCCTCTCAGAGCTTCAAGATCTAATTTGCTTTCTACCTGCCACTGTTTAGTGAAGAAACCAAGATTGCTTACCTCTCACTTCAAACCTTCTTGATAGCCACTCTGATCTCCAACAGACACCTTGAATTCAAAGGAAACTCAGTCACCTCTGCTACCTTTCCTTCGGCCAAGTCCTGACCCCATAATGCAAACTGTGACTTTTATGAAAGGAGAAAGCCATAAGGTAATTAGCCCAGCCTGTAGTGTTTATCATCTTCATAAAAATTCATAAAGATACATATTCAAATACCATCACTATTTTCTTGGCTTCTCAGGTACAGTCTGAGAGAATGGTCCATGTTTAACGGATAGGAAATGTGTAAGGGAAGCAAGCAATCAAAATGGTTCTGTTGCATTTAATATAAGGAGGGATGGAAGGATGGATGGATGGGTAGATGAGTGAATGGATGGATGAGTGGATGGGTGGGTAGATAGATGAATGGATAAGTGAGTGGATCAATGAATGGCTGGAAGAACAGATGACTGGATGTATGGATGGATGGGTAGTGGATGGAGGGATGAGTGGGTGGGTGAGTAAGACAATGGATTGACAGATGGATGGCACATGGATGGATGGGTTAATGGGTGGGAACATAGATGAGTGGGTGGGTGGGTGGGTGGATGGACAGATAGATTAGTGAATCGATGAATGAAAGCATGAGTAAGAAGATAGATAGATTGGATGGATAAGTGGATAGGTGGGTGGGAGTGGATGGATGGATGGATAGATAAAAGAGAGAGAGAGAAAAAAGGGATGGGTAATTAGACAGATATCTAAAGTGGATCTCAATGTTCTAGACAATGCTGCCTCATTAAAACCCTCTGTGTGGATCTAAACTAGCACAAACTATAGAAGAGTCTGGGAGACAGTCCTAAGCCAGTGCCAGAAGTTAGAGGAGCCAGGTATGAGGAAGGAGGGGAAGTGAGGAAGGAGGTAGAGAGGGCAAGGGTGTAGGTGCTCAGGAAAACCAAGAAGCACTCCTATTTCGACAAGACAAAATATTCAGGAGAAGGGCTTGTGATTAAAAGGGCCTTTAGTAACATTTCTCTGTTCCAGCCCCATCAAGTCCTCAAACACAGCACTTCAAATACATCCCCTTAGCAAGCCTCCGCATGTCTGCCTCCCTGCCTTTGGCACAGCCCCTTTGAAACAGGCTGCCTTTCAAGTGCGAAAAGCACCATCAGGCTAAAGGGAAACCTGCAGGCTCTCTTTCTCTCTGAAGATTTCCCCTCATCTTTGACCCCTCCATCAGCAAGATTCGGTGTCCTGCATCTGGGATACAGGCAGGCCGTTGCCTACTCCGGGCATCCAGAGCCCGGCTAACCTTCATGGCCACAGAGGAGCCTAGTAAACCATCATAAAATTTCAGCGATGCCAGGAAGCTCCGCAAAATGAGAAAATGCCAAGACATTTCCCCTCAGCATCCCAAGAGATCCCCTTTGCACTACGCCTGTACCAATGTTTTCAAGTGCTCTAAACTCAGATCTGTCTCCACACTGAATGGCATGTCATTAAAAGACAGAGGCAATCAGCGCCCTTATCCGCCTGGTCACATTCTGAACCTGACGCCTTTGCTCCTTTCCAGTCCCTTTGGGTCTGTCCCCATTTGCAGGCACACCAAGCCTGTCTTGTTTCAACAATGTATTCCCAAAGCTTAACCCAGGCCTGTCACTGTAGGGGGCCCTCGATAAATATTAGTTGAATAAATGAATGGATGAGGCGTATGCAGTGGGGAGAAGCATGGATCTTATTAAATTTAGTCTGATATTAGAATAGGATTAGAAAAATCCTTTGGGGTTTGCAGCTTATTAATAAACAGTTGCATGATATTAAACTATGAAGACAGAGGGGGGAAAACCAGCTCATTATTCTGGTATTTCCCTCATAACGCAGAGCCAATGAATCAGCTGCATTTAAAGGAGGCAGACGATATATTTAAGAACTGTAAATACCAACATTACTGCTCAGCCTCCGTGCAATCTAATTTACTCACTAACACAATCCATCATAACTGAAGTATGTTTTTGCTTATAGGAATCATAAAAGCTCTCTTGATTTATTGCTTTTTTCACTCCCCCTTCTCCTAATATTTTCTGGGGGGAAAAATCAGTTATACATGAATCTTTTTTTTTTTTTCAGGGACAAAAAGACCCTTGCCACCAGGGCATTTATAAACCCAAGCTTCCTTTTCACTTTACAGGTAAAGTGTCATACAATGGGGGGGGGGGTAATCCATCACCACATCAGTCCTTTTGTTATTTATTTGCGCGCGCGTGTGTGTGTGTGTGTGTGTGTGTGTTTTCTGTGTGCAATTCACTTCCAGGTTCTAAAGGCAAAGAATACTGCGTCGGATCCCGTTTTCATTTGGCTGGGGCTCCCATGCTCACCATTGGTGATTCCTCTGAGGAGTCAAAAGGAACATGGGTGATTTGATTTCACGATGCAGCTCTTCACACAGTTTATATTTTCAGGTCTTCATAGTGCTCCTTACAGCCAAGGTCTTCAAACTTAGGCTCCAGAGCATAATCTTCCCTGCTGTGACTGGGCAGCCAAGACATCCTCCGAGAGGAAAGCTACAGATCAAGCAGGGCATAGGGACAGGGGCGGGGACATGAGAAGGGAAGGACTGAACAATGATATGCACAAATCAATGATAATGTTTTCCTTTCCTGGTGCCATCCTAATGTGACCTCAGAAGAGACAAATCAGGAACAGGACAGAAAGGATGGAGAAGGGGAAAATACAAAGAAGAGGGAGTTTGAGAGAAGGAGTAGCAAGGGACCACCAGAGTGAGAAGGGAAGAAGGGGGTGATGGAGGAGAGACAGGAAAGAGAAAGAGCAAAGAAGAGGAGAGAAGCGGAGGGGACATGGAGCAAGAGCAGGGGGGAGAGATCTAGTTAATCAATTAATACGAGAGGAAAGAAAGAGAGAGGGACAAGGGAAGAGACGAGAGAGGGGAGGACAAGGGAACAAAGGGAGGAGCATAGGAAGGGAGGAAGGAGGGGAATCACATGTCAACTCAGTCACGTAAGATGAGATGAGCGAGGGTAAGAGGAGAGAGGCTCACGAAGGAAGAAAGGAGGGAGGGAGAAAGGAGTTGTCTACTAAGTCATCCAAGAGGGTGCACTAAAGCTGGTGGGTGAGCACTGTCTCCCTCCTGGGTGTGCATACAGGCGTCCTGTGTCCTGGATTCCGGAGCTCAGCTCTGAACACCACGGCCTCTGTAAGACTCTCCCTTGTCCAAACCTTATAAACGCCCAAGCTCTCTTTGTGTCAGCACAGGAGAGGAGAGAGGAGGAGAGATCCCCTGGCAAGCTGACTTAACAGGAAGGGGGGGGCGCACAAACCTTTTCTTCCAGCAGCTTCTACTGGCCTTAGTTACACCTGCTTAGAACGTTCCATGCCCAAACCTCTTCCTCGGACTCTAGAGCTTGCACTGACAGCAAAGCAATAAGGGAAATTCTGTCTTGAAGTAGGTAGAAGAAGCACCTTGAAAATAACGAAGCAACCTTAAGCCGGTAGGAAAGAAAGATGCCTACACATCTAACTAAGCAGTAATAAGGGAAAAAATAAACCGGTTGATCGTGGCTACAGGATTCTGGCGATTTTTATTTATTATTCTTATTTTAATTTGTTGTGTGTGGACCGGAGAGTTGATATCAGGGTCTTGCATATGCTGGAGAAGAGCCCTACTGCTGAGCTGTAACTTGAGCCATATTAAAAGTTTGGGGAATGGAACTCGGGGTCTAACACATTCTCTGTGTGCCTGGTTTACCACTGAGCTACACTTGGAGTCCCTGAGGGTTTTTCTTTTCCTCTATTTTTCTGTGTTTCCCAAGTATTGTTCAATAGCAATGACATTTATTTTACTCTGTTTTCAACTTGTATTGGTCCCTCCTCAACTCAGTCTCTCCTGTGAGCCTCTCCTCGTAACCTCCCTTCCTCTTACCTCAGTCCTCAGGCTGGGAGGTAAGACCTCCTGCCTCCTCTCCAAGGTTACAAGCTTCGTAGAGCTCAGTACATTGCCCTTCTCTTTTCCCAGAGTCTAGCTTGTCATAGGCAATTGACACAAATGCAGCATAAGTAGAATAAACAAATTATTGTTGAATGAGAAAGATAGCAAGAAGAGGATGATGGGCAGGGGGAAATCCTGTTCGGTTCTGAAGCCCCATAAACAGTCTACAGGATGAGTCTTGAGCCCTAGAAATGATTCCACAAGAGACTCCATCCTCCTGCAGAATGTGAGACAGGACAGCCTTGTGTAACGTAGGCCTCATACTCTGCACTGCTTTTTAACATGTGTGTGAATGTAGCATGTGTGCTGTGGTATGTGCACGGTGTGTGTACGAACAGTGCACGCACGTGTGTGTGCAAGCAGACGCAGGAGCCCTGTGTGCACGTGTAGGAGGCCAGAGGAGAACTCCGGATCACTTTCTCTATCACTCATCCACATCGACAGTTTTTCTCTGAACTCAGAGCTGCCATTTTAGGTCAGTCTAGCTGACCCGTGAACTCCAGAGATTCTCAGGTCTCTACTCGCCATAGGACCAGGGTTACAGGCACGAGTGGCCATGCCCAGCTCTTTACATTAGTGCTGGGTATCAAACTTGAGCTTTCTTGGGCCCTCGTGCTTGCATAATAAGTACTCTTGCCCACTAAGCCCTATCCCTAGTCTTAATGCATTTGTAAATATTCATTAAAAAACCCACTTAGGGGCTCAAGAAATGGCTTAGCGGTTAAGGCCTGAAAAGCCGAAGTACCTAGGTTTCGATTCCCCAGCACCCACGCAAACCAGATGCACAAGGTGGCACATGCATCTGGAGTTAGTTTGTAGTGGCTGGAGGCCCTGGTGGGTGTTGTCTCTCTCTCTCTCTCTCTCTCTCTCTCTCTCCTCTCCTCTCTCCCTCCCTCCCTATTTCTCAAATAAAAATTAATTAAATTTAAAATTTTTTAACAAACCCACTTAGGACTGGAGAGATGGCTCAGCAGTTAAGGTGCTTGCTTGTAAAGCCTAGTGAGCCAGGTCCAATTCCCCAGTACCCACATAAAACCAGATGCACAAAGGGGTGTATGGGTCTGGAGTTTGTTTGCAGTGGCTGGAGGGCCCAGCATGCCCATTCTCTCTGTCTCTTTCTCTTCTCTGTATCTCTCTCTCTCTCTCCCTCTCTCTCTCTCTGTTTGTAAATAAGTAAAAAAAAAAAAATACTTTTATCACCCTTACTTAAATGTCAGTCAATAGCACATCACATCCCGTCTTATGTACAGAGACATGGACATAAGTGAATTGCATGGGCAGAAACATAAGACGCATCACAGGTAGAAACTGAAGATTGGAGCAAGAATCTGTGATTATTGAACACAACGTCAGGATTATGTTTCTCTGCAGCATGAACCTCTCCAGGAAAGGAGGATCAAGACCTCAACATGATGGACAGACCACACCAGAGGCTTCCCATGGCCAGCAACACGTGGCTCTGAGTCCCAAAGCTGACAGTCTTTCTGCCAAATGGAAAAGATAGGAGGCTTACAAGTCAAATATCCCATATAACAGAGATATTTTGTTCCTACTAATAGTACATCATAAGAGTGCCAAATTTATAATTACAGAATTGTAACATTATTTTCACCAAACCCAGAACCGTGGTGTATTATTATTATTATTGTTGTTATTATGTCAGTCTGGATGACCCAGCATGCCCCAGCGATTCTTCTATCTTGCCTGCCTCACCCAGATCTGGAGTTGCAGGCATGTGTGGTCACATCCACTTTTTATGTGGGTGCTAGAGACTAAAGGCCATCTCAGGCGCTCATGCTTGTGTGGCAAGTGCTCTGTCCTTCCAAGCACTTTTGGATAACATTTCCTAATAAGCTGGTTAGTGTAAATCAAAATAAATAGACAACAGAAGGTAGTATGTTACATGCGAAACCACAGCTTTCTCCACTCCCGGAAATGCGAGCTCCTCTAGTCGGCCATTACCAGTGGGTGCTGATAAGAATCCCTGAACATGGCTGAGAGATTGCTCAGCAGGAAGATGGGCTTCCTCTGCAATCATGAAGGCCTCAGTGAGCCTGAAACTGCCCAAGTTCAAATCTCCAGATCCCATGTAAACAGCTGGTCAAGGTCATGCATGCCTGTAACCTCAGTCCTGCATAGAGGAACAGAGACCAGGGGATTGCTAGGTGGGTAAAATGCTTCTGTGTTAGGGTCCCCAACACTCATGTGAAATATGAGGCATGACAGCACACATCTGTGACCCCAAACAGGACAGGCAGAGACAAAGAGTTAGGAGGGCTCACTGGCCGGCTAGTGAATTCCCAGTAGTGAATGACAGGTTCAACGAGAGACCCTACCTCAAAGAACTAGGAAGGGAATGACTGAGGAAGATCGATGACATCAACCTCTGGCTTCCACACATATGCGCACGTTCCACATACACCACACACATGCACACATGCACCAAAATAAAATATTTAGCAAATAAAATAAATGGAGGCACACAAGGCACTCTACAGCCCCAAGGGTTAAGAAGCAACTGATGGGCTGGAGAGATGGCTCAGCATTGAAGGCGCCTGCCTGCAAAGGGACCCATGTTTGACTCTCCAGGTCCCACATAAGCCACATGCTCAAGGTGACACAATCTCATGAGGTCACACATGTGCACAAGGTGGCGCATGCATCTGGAGTTTGATTGCAGTGGTTAGAGGCCCTGGCATGCCAATTCTCTCTCTCTCTCATAAAATTATTTAAAAAATTAAAAAGCAACTAATGATGTGACTATTACCCAAAGACCTCCTAATTTCAAGGGAAAGGAAGAATCCAGGGAGAACTGCTGGGACATTGAGGTATTAGCAGAGACACTGAATGTCACTACTCAAAGCATCATAAGGCAGGCAAGGTTTGGGACAGCCCAGTAGCCCAGGGGTATTTCCCCTTGGTTAAAAAAAAAAAAAAAAAGATCTCTTCCCAGTTGTTCTACTTTCAGCATCCCTCCTGTGTGCTTAGACACACCCAGGTAGAAGGAGAGGTTAAGAAAAGATGACTTAGATCAGTTTTGGGCACAAGGGCAATGAGGTCCAATTTGTCCTTGAAGTGACTGGACAGGGAAAAAAAAGCCTATTTACCATCTCATGCTTATGTATGAGAGGGTGTACATATGCATAGAATTATGGAATATATAGTCTGCACTCAGGTGGCCCAGAGTTACATAACAGCTCATCTGTCAATCAGGATAAGGATCTACTCCGTTCCTGCTCCTGAGGATCAGCCCCTCCCTTCACCTAAACTCTTAAAAGAACCCCCCATCCCGAAAGAACTCTCAGGTTCCTGAGCCATCTGGCTGGAGCCCAGAGCTCCCTTGCAACATATCTACCTGCTACTGTTTATTTCCCCTTTCAATTCATCCTTTTGCTGCCCACTGCTTGTGTATTGCCTTCTTCAATCCTTTAACCTGCCAATAACCTGAACGGTGACCGGTGATGGAAGACTTTCCAACCCCAACATCACGATGGTTGAGGGGAACATCACACGTTCCACATACCCAAGGCCACCAGGGCCATGATGGAGACCCTCATTCAACATTAGGATTTCCCCACTAGTTAACTGTTCTCATTTCCTGTGACCAAATATCCCACAAAAGCAACTCGAGGAAGTAAAGGAACTATTATAGATGTCCATTAACAGACGACTGGATAAAGTGCAGGGCGGATACACAATGGAACTTCATACAGCCATTAAGAACAAAGCTAGGGGCTAAGGAAATAGCTTAGCCTGTGAGAGCGCTTCCTGCACAAGCATGAGGGCCTGAGACGTTCTGAGTTCAACCCCCCCCCCCAGAACCCACGTAAGAACCTGGGTGTGCCACATGCACCTGTAGCCACAAGTCTTGGGGTCGGGGCACAGGTCGGAGAATCACTGGGGCTCACTGGTCAGCCAGACTGACTGACAACTGCAACTGCAGGGACAGTGAAAGACTGTCTCAAGGAGACGAGCAGAAGAGTGGCAGAAGTGACATTCTCCTCCGGGCTCAGCACTGCATGCATGCACGTCGGCACACACAAGTGCATACGCTATGCATGCACCATAAGCACCTCACCACACCACATACACTACACACATGTGCATAAACAAAGGACGGAATTACGTCCTTTGCAATAAAATAGATGGAACTGGAGATCATCGTAAATGAAATAAGCCAGTTTCAGAAAAATAAATAACATCTTTTCTCCCATGTAATCTAGATTATATATTTACTCACATACATATGAAAGTTGAAGAGGACTATCTGGGGAGAAGAGGAACAGTGAGGGGAAGAGGGGATACAGAAGAAGATAACGGGGTATAGATGGTCAAAAGGTGCAAAGTACACGTATAAAAATTTCATAATGAGGGTTGGGGAGATGGCTCAGTGGTTAAAGGTGCTTGCTTGCAAAGACTGCTGGCCCAGGGTTCAATTCCCCAGTAAACACGTAAAAATCTAGATGCACAAATTGGTCCATACATCTGGATTTGTTTGCAGAGGCAAGAGACCTGGCGTGCCCATTCTTTCTCTTTCACACACAAAGAAATACATAAAAATGTAGTTTTTAAAAAAGTCAAAGGTGGGCTGGAGCGATGGCTTAGCGGTTAAGGTGCTTGCCTGCAAAGCCAAAGAACCCAGGTTCGATTCCCCAGAACCCACATTAGCCAGATGCACAAGGGGGGACATGAGTCTAGATTTCGTTTGCAGTGGCTGGAGGCCGTAGCACACCCATTCATATTCTCTCTCTCTCTCCCTCTTTCTCTCTCATATAAATAAATAAATAAAGAAGAAAAAAAAGCAGTCAAAGGAATCGGGCATGGTGGCCTTTAATCCTAGCACTTGGGAGGCTGAGGTAGAAGGATAACCATGAGTTTGAGGCCAGCCAGGGTTACAGGGTAAGTTCCAGGCCAGTCTGGGCTACAGTAAGACCTTGCCTCAAAAAAAAAAAAAAAAAAAAAACAAACAAATAAATAAAAGAAAATTTCATAAGGAAACCCATTATTTTTTATAATGAATCTATCTTTAAAAATAAGATCATAGCCGGGAGTGATGGTGCACACCTTTAATCCCAGCACTGGGGAGGCAGAGGTAGGAGGATCACCATGAGTTCAAGGTCACCTTGAGACTACATAGTGAATTCCAGGTCAGCCTGGGCTAGAGTGAGACCCTACCTCAAAAAACTAAAAAAAAAAAAGAAAATCAGATTATAACCAATGTGTCTCCTGGTTCTGGACATAGAGAAGAACACATGGTTATGTGAATGGTTACGTGATATGGGGGCACATAAGGATCTCTCTGTGTTTCTCTTTGGTTCAGTTTGGCCATGGATCAAAAACTGCTCATAAAAAAAAAAAAAATAAATAAATAAATAAATAAAAACAACTCTAAAGCCCGGTGTGGTAGCGCACACCTTTAATCCCAGCACTCGGGAGACAGAGGTAGGTGGGTCACTATGAGTTCGAGGCCACCCTGAGACTGCACAATGAATTCCAGGTCAGCCTGAGCTAGAGTGAGACCCTACCTCGAAGAAAGAAAAAAAAAAAACTCTAGATTTTAAGATGAAAATGAAAATAAATGTCACATAAGAGAATGGTAGACTTGATGATTTAAAATTTGACAATACTCATTTTGAGTAGCTGCTATAAAGACATTAGGAAAGTGTGTCTCACTCTTTTGAGATGAAGTATTTATATAGACGCTATTATCTGGCATTGCCAACTTCAAAGTCATGTGGGATCAGAGGGATCAAGTGGCTGGAACATGGATAGAATAGGTTTAGCTGTCTCGAGGAAATGACCAGCTCTAGGTATCAGCTGTAAGCTAGTTTACCTCTGTGCAGGGTTTAAGTTTTGCATGTGAACAGCATAAAACTCACACAAGTAGATGTGAGGTGCCATGATCTGAAATGTCCCCCAAGGGCTCCTGGGCTGAAAATGTAGTCCCCAGTATAGTAGAAACTTTAGGAAATGAGGACTAGTTAGAGGAAGTAGGTCACTAAGGGGGGGGGGGTCTTGAGGGGCCTAATTTATCTCTTTGTCTCTCTCTATTTCTCTCTCTCTCTCTCTCTGCCCCCCCCCCCTTTCCTGTCTTCCACAAGGTGAGCAGCTTGGCTCCACCACACACTTCCCACCATGACCCTCTGCTGCACCACAGGCTCAAAGCAACGTGACCAAGTGACCAGACTCCAACCTCTGAAACTGTGTGCGAAAATAAACCTTTCCTACTCATAAGCTGTTTATATCAGACACTGCCACAGTGACGGAACGCTGACTGACACAGGAGGTAACACAGCAGAAGATGGCCCAGCGCACATGACAGCTGCGAACATCCCGCACCCAACCAAAGCAGCGTCCACAGAGGATGGAAATTCCCATCATCCCACACGTCGGGGGCATCCCAATGCCCTTGTGAAATCACCACAGGCTGGCCAAAAGGGGTGAAGAGATGCCTTCAAAGTCCATGAATTAATTACCAATAGCAGCAAGTAAAAGCTGCATCCGCCTCTGGCCAGCTGTTGCAATGGCCCCGTTCCACTTTGTAAAGGCCATCGGATGTAACGAATGATCAAGGTCACCAAAGGTCATAGGATATTAAAACAATTTGAATTTTTTTTACTTTATTTATTTTTTATTATTAATTAGTTTTGTACTCGGTGAATACAGTCAAGTTGGTAACATTGTTAGGCTCATCCGTGCCCTACCCCTACCCCATGGCCCCTCCTTGTTGAGGTATATGGGTCATGCATTGTGGAGTTAGCCCACAGTTATGGGTAGGAGAAGTGTCTCTAAGAGCTTACTTCAAATAGACTTTTCTGCAGGGAACTGATGAAGCCCAAGAAAGTTTGCAGAGTTATCTATGGTGTTTTAATGCCACCTTTATTCATAGTCTGCTAACTCAAGCACATCATGTGAGCAGGTACCTGGTTTAATCCCAAAATATGTGTCTGCCTTATTCTACAGTGAAGCTTCAGCAGCACAGTGGGAGTCACAGTGGCCTTGTTAGGTTAGCAGTATGGAGGCGATAGGAGCCTCTCTGAAGAGAAAATGTAGCAGAGGATGCAGATAATGCCAAGCCGTTTCTTTTTGAAAAGAAATACAAGATATCTAGAATAAAATATTACTATCACTTAGAATTTATACCTATGCTGTTATTTATAAAAGAGCTGTGAAGCTCAACATGTACAAAAGACCCATGCTATCCACCTGGCTGGGCTTAGCAGAGGAAATAATACTTGCCTGTTCACAACTCAGTAGTGTGAAATAGTGGTCAAGGGTGTGAGTTACAGAGGCAAAAAACAGAACCTCACTTCAACCCTGTGGAGCTGCCTGGCCTCCTCGACCAAAGGGCTCCTGAGCTGACTTCCTCAGTTATAAAATGAAGATAATGGGGCTGGAGAGATGGCTTAGCAGTTAAGCACTTGCCTGTGAAGCCTAAGGACCCCGGTTCAAGGCTCGATTCCCCAGGACCTGCGTTAGCCAGATGCACAAGGGGGCGCACACGTCTGGAGTTCGTTTTCAGTGGCTGGAGGCCCTGGCGCACCCATTCTCTCTCTCTCTATCTGCCTCTTTCTCTCTCTGTCTGTCGCTTTCAAATAAATAAATTTAATTTAAAAAAATGAAGATAATGGCTTTCCCCAAGAGCCATAACAAACATTCAGTAAAATCAGATATGGCTAGGTCATGGTAAAATTCCAGGCACAAGTTAACCATCACCTACCTGACTATATTAATTTTAAATTAAAGCTTAAAATTCTACAAAGAGCTTATCTCGGCTGGTCATGAGTCTGAGGCAAGTACAAGAATAGCCTGGGCAATTTATTAAGGCCCTGTCACAAAGTGAAAAACCAAACCAGACCGGGCTGGGGATGTATCTGAGTGGTAGAGAACATGGCTCGCCTGTATGAGGCCCTGGTTACGTCCTCGGCATTGACAAATAATAAATTAATTAATATTACAAAGCTGGGGCATTGGTTGATGTGTACTGAGTATCTCTTTCTCTCTTATGTGTGCATGTATTCCCTCTCTCTCTCTTTATTAAGTGAGCATTTCCTCTGTCATGTACCAAAATGGGCTTCACAGCTTAGCTGTCCAAGTTCCAATTCCAGATTCCAATTTTTTTTTCTGGCTGCGAAACCCTAAGAAAATTGTTTCATTTCTCCAGATATATTTTTTTTTCGAGTGTATCAAGTGGGCACAGCAACAGTCCACCCCCTTCTGGGCTGTGCTAGAGTTAAATGATTCAATGGATGCCAAAGCAAATCCTTTAAAACAAAATTGGAATGCAAGGCATATTCCACACATGTAATTCCACAGTGCCGACTGCTGCCAGCCAGCCCAGCCCCCTCCTCCCAGGAGGCTCTGGAGAGGTGATTTCACTCACCCTAAACTGTTCCATTTTGGGATTAAATGCTCCCATCTGCGAGGAAGTCAGCTTGTACCCCTCACTTCCCTTGCGTCCCCTGCCTTTCCGTCCACTGCCTGCTGGTACTGTCCTTGTTGCAAATGGAAGGTAGCCAGGCTTTGAGCGCTCATCAGCCCAAAGCCTGGAGCTTTCTAAAGCTTCGGTCATGTGGTATCTGGCCTCTTTCCTCAGGAACAGAATTCAAAGGGGTGAGCTTTTCACAGAAATCTCATCTCTCATGCCCGGCCAGGAGCAGCCACAGAGAAAGCGTCCATCTGAAAGCCGCTGGGAAAGGGGGTGTAGTCCCGCAGAGGCAGACCAGTTACATGGGGTGAGTTAAGATAAGCAGACTGGGGACCACATGGATGGCTCAGTCGTTAAAGTTCTTGCCATGTAAGCATGCAGACCCGAGATGGTGCCCCAGCGCCCATGTGAAAACTGGGCATGGAGGTGGACGCCTGTCTCACCCAAGAAGGCTGCAAACAACCCCACAATCCCTCCTCGGCAACAACTCCCCTTTCTTCCCTTATTTTGTGGGCTTAGACCCTTGGGTGGGTCCTTCCTAAATCAGCGTTCCTTGTGGTTCCAACAGCCCGTCATTTCCTCCCCACACGTTTGAGCCTGGTCATGAGGCTCATTCTGACTGGATGCCTGATTCATATAACAGGACCCTGGTCATGTGTGTAAGGCCCTTCTTTTCCCTGGCTTCCCTCCTGTGCAGAGACGTGTCCCTACATGAGGGAGATGTTTCTGGTCTCTTCTCCCCACTGCCAGCCAGGCTGGGAGAAGGTTTGCCCCTGAGCACTGTCACTTGCTTTGCTTTCCCTAGAATAAATCTTATTTGTCTTAATTTTCCCTAGAATAAATCTAATAATTTACCCTTCTCTAAGTCCACGTTTTCAGTGCTTTGCTAATGCAGACAGGAACTTGAGACTTGAGAGCCGATAGTGTGGGAGTTCTAATCCCACTCAGAGCTGTGTCCCACAACATTAGTTTTTCATGGTACCGAGAGATTAAACCCAGCACCTCCAGCATGCATTGCCACTGATTTATGTCCCAAGCCCTCTTTGTATTTGGAGACAGGGTGTCACTAAACAGCCCAGGCTGATCTTGAACTGGCCGTACTCTTGCCTTAGCTTTCCAAGTGGCTAGGAAAACAGGTGTGTACTACCATGGCAGGCTGAAATGATGATATGTTTTTAAAACTCTTTGGCATGCATGTATGTGTATGGATGAACAGGTCAGGGGTGTTTTCTCAATTGCTGTATATTTTTTAAAAATATATTTTATTTATTTATTTGCATGCTGAGAGAGACAGAAAGAGAGAGAGAGAGAAAGGGAGAGAATAGGCACGCCAAGATCTCTAGCCACTGCAAATGAACTCCAGACACATGCATCACTTTGTGCATCCGGCTTGATGTGGGCACTGGGGGGGTTGAACCTGGGGCTGAGCCATCTCTCCAGCCCTCCAGCTTTTTTTTAAATCACTTTACTTTCATCTTTTTTAATTAATTAATTTATTTATTTGAGAGTGACAGAGAGAGAGAGAGAGAGAGAGGCACATAGATAGAGAATGGGTGCGCCACTTTTTTTTGCAGCCACTGCAAACGAACTGCAGACACGTGCACCCCCTTGTGCATCTGGCTAACGTGGGTCCTGGGGAATCGAGCCTCGAACCGGGGTCTTTAGGCTTCACAGGCAAGTGCTTAACCGCTAAGCCATCTCTCCAGCCCAGCTTTTTTTTTTTTTTTTTTTTTTTTTTTTTTTTTTTTTTTTTTGAGACAAGGTCTCTTACCAAACTGAGCACTCACTGGTTCAGAGCTTTGGGGAGTCCTTGTATCCACCTTCCCAGTGCTGGGATTAAAGGAGCACACCATCCCACCCAGCTTTTAAGACTCAGGTTCTCACACTTAGCAGTCAATGCTTTTCGCACTGTGCCAGGCCCTGAAGTGAGATTATCAATGTGGCACTCACACATGAGAAGAGACAGTGGTGTTTTGTTACCCAATCTACAACTCCACAACCCAAATTAGGTTCAAGTTCCCTGCTTGTTGGAAAACTCAAAACACAGATAGATGCTGGCCACATCTAGCCATTCCAGGTTCAAGTGTGACCCAGGGCTTAAGGACCCCACCAGGTCACACGTTGTTCTACAGCCTGAGCTCAGGACTATATCAGCATGAAGGCAAGCCCTCGGGCCTGTCCCCAGCATACTAAGTCAGCCTGTCCATAGGACCTTCTGGTTACTGCCACGCACATTTAAAATCACGGAAGCCCTGCTTTAGTTCTGCCGGTGTGAGCCCTGGAGGCTTAATGGAAATCCAGACCAATTCAATCTGCCTCTGGGGCCACAAGCTGGGCATCAGGCCTATCTTTTCAAAGCCGGTCCTTTATTCTAAGATGGGGTTTCTCATTAGACCATTTCAACCCCTGAGAGTGCTCAGAACACACATCTCGAGATTTTATAAGACTCAGTGTGTGGAGGCTAAGGAGCTGCGACTGCAGAGGGAGACAAGACACAAGGTACACACAGGGGTGCAGGGGGTCAGTGTGGGGGACGGTAAAAGCCTGAGACTCGCAGACCACAGAACATGCTCTGCCTCCAAGGAGCAGGGCAGAGCTCACAGCCTGCGCACGTCACGGGAGAGGCCGGGTGGGCACACAGCTGCTTTGTTTCTCTGCCCCCCCCCAGGAACCAGAACAGAGGTGTTCTGGAATACTTGCACGGTGATCAAAGATGGGAAATGCAGCCACCTGAAGATAGGGCTGTCTCTCCTCTCCCCACGCCTTCTCGGAAATTCACACCTTCCTCAAAGGCAGATGCTGTTTGCTTGTCAATGCCAGTGTTTGAAGCCACAATCTGTAATTAGCTCATTAGCTCACCTGTGGAATCCTTTGGCTTTCTTTTTTCTGGGGGCTGAGGTAGGGTCTCACTCTAGCCCAGGCTGACCTGGAATTCACTATGGAGTCTCAGGGTGGCCTCATACTCATTGGGATCCTCCTACTTCTGCCTCCGGGATTACAAACCCAGTTTAGAATTTTTTTTTTTATTTGGATGTTTTATATAGAGAAATTAAGAAACATAATCCAGTTCTTCAAAGACAACAATAATGCCCACATCTAGGAACCACGGGGGCAGGGAGGCGCTTGTGGCTGCCTCACCTTCTCTAAAGTGTACAATTAAGTGAGTGAACATGAGGACATTTCATGTTCCCAGATAACTCTTTTAAAAATTTATTTATTCATTTGCAAGGATATATATAAAGAGAGGCAAAAATCAGCACCGCAGGACCCTAGCCACTGCAAACAAATTCAGATGTGTGCATGTGTAGCTGACTTTACAAGGGTTCTGGGGAATCAAACCTGGGTCATTAGGTTCTGTAGGCAAGCACCTTCACAGCAGAGCCATCTCTCCAGCCCAGCTTTATCATGGTGATATGGGGCTTTGGAGTTCAGGAAAAGCTTATGAACCCCACTTTTGTCTGTTTAGCAAAAACTTGAAATATATAAACAGACTGAGGATAGGTTATATATCATTATATATATTTTGGAGACGTCATGAATCTAGGGACCGGGCTGGAACAGGGAGGTCCAACCATGTGGAAGCAGAACCTTGGAGCCCATATGCGAAGCTGATCATGGGAGTGAAGGGAAAATGTGAAGGGGCTTTTCCAGGACATTAAGAAAGGGCTGGGGCTCGAAAGGACAGCTGAAAGATAATAAGAGTGTCATAAAATGAAAATATATATATATATAAACGCCTTCCCTTTGAAATGTGGAGTGGGGTGGAGAGATGGCTTATGGTTAAGGTGCTTCCCTACAGAACCTAATGACCCAGGTTTGATTTCCCCAGTACCACTGTAAAAGTCAGATGCACAAAGTGGTGCATGCGTCTGAAGTTCATCTGCAGTGGCTGGATGCCCTGGTGTGTCCATTCTCTCTCTTCCTCTCTGAAATAAATAAATAAATAAATAAATAAATAAATAAATAAATAAATAAAATATGAAATGGGGAAGTGGGGAGCTTTAATGTACAGGGGCCCCTAGTTTCTGGAGAAGAGATGTGAACAGCCAAGAAGGAGGCCTTTTATAGCATATTGGGGTGCATTTCACCCTCAGGCTCTGGTGGGCCTGACAGAGAGCTGGCTGGATTGGTCTCTGGGGGCTGGCCCCAAAAGAGACCGGCATACCTGAGCAGAGGGCGCTGTCCCTGAGGGATGAACCTGGACCTGACCACATGCTGAATTTTCTTCGAGTCCATTCTTAGCTGGCCTCCTGAAGAGAAAACGACTCCCCCAGTGGGAAGTCAAGTTTATGTACGGAAACCACACGACACCCTACCTGGAAATCAGGGCTCCTGAGAACATTATCTGATAGACCATGAAGGGCCATGCTTTCAAAATTCAAGTGAATTACCACCGGCAGTCTCGGTCCCCATCAAAGGGCGGGGGGCACCACACAGGCTGTGAAACACAGCCACCCAGACTGAACAACACTGTTCTTTTCCTGCCCACCCCAAAACTGCTCAGGAGGACAGACCACCATGGGGGACCCAGAAGGACCGAGGCTATTCGGTGAGGGTCAGCAGTGGGCTGCATTTGAGTGACATTCCCTGCTACTAGGGGAAGACACCCAGACCATAAACACTTGAACACTTCACCCTCCACTGGGCCCCACCATCCACTCTCCACCCAGAAAGGCCCATAAGTTTAGCACACCCTGGAGGCAGAGGCAGAGGCAGAGGAGGAGGGGGTATCTTCCCCAAGGATCACTTTCCCTAGATGCATCATGAGATGAAGCGGGGGTGGGGGGCAGACAAGTCCTCTTCCCAAGATGCCCTCTCCCTAATCAGAGCCTGGTATTATCTGAGAACACGGGTAAAATTTGCCAGCAGGTGAATGTGATGGGTAATCAGCTGACTTTAAAAGACTGCTTAACTGGGCATGATAACTCGCACTTACAATCCCAGCACTGGGCAGGCCGAGACAAGAGAACGGATGGCAGTTTGAAGCCAGCCTGGGCTACATAGTGAATTCCAGGTAAACCTGAGCAATGGCAAGAATCAGAAAGAGAGCAATTATTCTAAATTATCCACATGAGCTCGAAAGAGTCCCAAGGCCCTTAACAGTGGGGGACAAAAGAGAGCCCAGAGGGAGGCAGCTATGGAAGGAACTGTGAAGCGGCGGTAACTGCAGGCTGTGAGGGAAGAAGTAATCTACGGAGCAATTCCAGCTACCTCTAAGAGGAGGAAGGGCCTTGTCTCCCTGGGCCACCGGAAGAGAATGTGTCCCTGCTGCCACCCAATGTATAGCCCAGGGAGGCACCTGTGTGGACTTCTGAAATGCAAAACTTCAAAATGGTTCTGTTTTCTTAAGCCACCGCGTTTGCGGTAAGTGGTTACAGCAGCAACGGGACACTGAAGGAGTGAAGAAAGGTGCCTTTGCAGGGCAAGTGTCCCCTGGCGGTCACCTTAAGCTCCATGCCCTGATAATGTGCCACGGAGGAAGACTTTCCCCTCCAGGCGCAAGGTGTCACCTCCACATGGGCTTTGGTTCCAGGCTGGCCTCAGTTTACATTCAGGCTTTCACTAATAAAGCACATGTCCCACAGGGTCGCAGTCTCCTCCTCGGCAAAACAGAGCCAGCAGATGTGACAGCTGCTTTCTGGCACTCGGTGTATAGGAAGGCTTGGAGGATAATGAATGTGAAACACCAACATGGTGCTCAGTTCAAAGGAGAACCTTGCTAAGCGCTGGAGTTCCTAAGCCTTGCATTTTAAAGTGTGGTGAATGAAATGTGTCCGTGAATCCTTTGATAGGCTGCCCGCCTTCATTTGATAGAGCTTAGCTAAGCTCCCCTCGGGTGTGAACTGGGATTGCCTCTAACAAATTGAAGAAATGACTACATAGAACTCTGAAGCTGGGTCATAAAGCCTCTGGGGCTGCGGCTGTGTGAGTCCAACCAACCCAATAACATCCTAGCAAGGGCAAATAGCACAAAGGTAAGTGGCTGGAAGGGCTTCGCTGAAGGAGGAGAAGACATGAAGCACAAAAGCTTCTTAGGACAGTGAAAGTATTCCCAGACAAGTGCACAGGTGACACTATGCCTGGTCAGAATGCCCAGAATTGTCACATGACAGACGAATGGATAAGCAAATGTGGTAGGTATACAGACACACATACAACGGATTATGTCATTGAAGTTATCAAGACAGCACAGGGCTGGTTGCCAGAGGCTGGGCAAAGGAGGGGGAGTGAGAGTCACTTTATAATGCATTTGGATCAGTTTGGCAAAATGAAAGAAAGTTCTGGAAGTGAATGGTGGTATGGTTGCTATTGCAGTCAGGTTCACATTGCTGGTAAGAATCACCTGACCAAGAGCAGCTTTGGGGGGAAAAGGGTTTATTTTGGCTTACAGACTCGAGGGGGAAGCTCCACGATGGCAGGGGAAAACGAAAGCATGAGCAGAGGGTGGACATCACCCCCTGGCCAACATAAGGTGGACAACAGCAACAGGAGAGTGTGCCAAACACTGGCATGGGGAAACTGGCTATAACACCCATCAGCCTGCCCCCAACAATACACTGCCTCCAAGAGGCGTTAACTCCCAAATCTCCATTATCTGGGAACCTAGCATTCAGAATGCCTAAGCTTATGGGGGACACCTGAGTCAAACCACCGCAGTTGCCCAGTATAAATGTGAATGTCTCTAGTGCCACTGAACTGCTACTTGGAAATGGTTGCAATAAATTCTAGTTGTGATGGTGTGTGCCTGTAATCCCACAGCTGAGGAGGCAGAGACAGGAGATCCCTGGGGCTTTCTGGCTAGGCCGTCTAGCATAATTGTTGATCTCCAGGACAATGAAGAGACCTTGTCTCAAAAAGAGGTGGAAACTGTTCACCACCAATGGTTCTCCTCTGCCTCCACACACACACAACTCACACACGAACACACACCCACACGGCTACAAAGAAACATTTTATGTGTATTCTGAAACGATGACATTGTGTAAATTAAGAGCGTGGACTTAAATAGAAAGGGAAGAGAAAGAAAGGGAGGAGGGCTTTTATTAGGTTGGTATTGTATATATGTAAGTAGAAAGATTGAGATGGGGAGGGGATATGATGGAGAATGGAATTTCAAAGGGGAAAGGGGGGAGGGTAATACCATGGGATTTTTTTTGTTATCATGGAAAATATTAATAAAAATGGAGAAAAAAAATCTATGCTTGATATATACTATTCAAATATAATTGTTCATGCATAATAATTTGCAATTAAATTTGTTGTAATATTTTAGCACTAATGTAGAATCTTTACTCTAAAATAATGTACATTGGAATAGTCAAAAGAAAAGAAGTTAAAATATGATATTTTAAATTAGTGTATTAATAATTTTATCTATTTTAGAAAAAAAATATGTTAATTAATTTTTCAAATGGAACTTAGTGATTACCTCATGCTGAACATTATGCAGGGAAATAGAAATACAAAAACTGATGTGATAGGAAATTTTCCTCTTTGTAAAGTGGAACCCACACAATCAATATTGCTCATTACAATAATAAATGCTAAAAACAGTGTGTAGAGAAATAGTAAAAAAATAATGACTAAAAAGCATAAGTTTTAAAAATTAGATACAAATCATTCCTTCTTTGGCCCTAATGCTCTTGTGCAAGCTATGTGACACTTCAAAGAAGTTTCCTGTTTTGAAAATGTGATGAATAAAATGTTTACCATAAAAAAAATAAATAAATAAATTGTTTCATTCATTTTTAACAAGCAGGTCACATAGTAATGCTACATGTTAACAGAATAGAAACATGGACCCTAAAAATGTCATTGGGACTTCCTCTTTTCCTCCTTCTCTTTCTGTTCTCTCTCTTCCCCTCCTCTACTCTCTTCCTCTCAGAAGAAACCTCAGTTCTAAACAATATTATAGAGAGGAGCACTTGGCAATGAGTTGAAACATTTCACAAACAGCCATTGGTGGGGCCAAGTCCTGACAACAGACTACTGAATTTAGCCATATCGCCCCTGAAGCCAGTGGAGAGGCCAGAATCAGAGCCACCGGGCCACATCTTGACCATGCGAACTGCATGTCTGCCTCCTATGCTGGGCTGCAAAATTAGCTCTAGCTTCACTTGTTATGCAATAGTATGTAACAAATGCATTACCCAAAACAGAAACAAAAATCATTAAAAACACACCAAAAGCCAGGTGTGGTGGTGCATGCCTTTAATCCCAGCACTTGGGAGGCAGAGGTAGGAGGATCACCATGAGTTTGAGGCCAGCCTCAGACTACACAGTGAATTCCAGGTCAGCCTGGACTAGAGTAAAACCCTACCTCAAAAAAAAAAAATAATAATCAATGAGAGTGTTGCGATGGTTGCTTAGTGGGTATGGCGCTCACTGCACAAGCATGAGGACCTGAGTTTGGACCCCCTAAACCCATGTTAAAATGCCAGACATGGTGGCATGGAACTTTAATCCCTAGTGCTGGGAAGGGGGAGACAGTAGGATTCCTGGGAGTCACTGGCTAGCTCTCCTAGTGGATGGTAAACTCCAACTTCAGTGAGAGTCTGTATCTCAAAAAGAACAAGGGAGACAGAGAGTGAGTGTGGAAAAGCCCTGATGTAAACACCAGGCCTCCACATACACGCACACTTCTGCACCCACACACATATGAACACACGTGCATGTGCACTGTTCACACATACGCATGCAAATAAAAATGAAAACTAATGAGTAAAGAGGAAACTGGACTAGTCTATACCTTTCCTCAATAGTCAGACAGTAGGATTCCTGGGAGTCACAATCACAGCTACATGACCATGGGCTACCTATGCAATGCGCCATGGGTCAGTGGCAAGGAGAGCTTTCAGCTTCAACAGGAAAAGCAACCCTTCCTTTGGGATCCAAAGACATCCTAAGCCCAGGCCTCACTGGTAGAACTCCCATCTCCAAGCTGGTGCCCAAGCAGACAACCATCACGACCTATTTCTGGTTCAGTGGCTTTTCCCCTGAACCTTCTATTGAGCTTCCTTCCTTCCTTCCTTCCTTCCTTCCTTTCTTCTCTTTCCTCCTTCCTCCTCTCTCTTTTCCTCCCTTTATCCTTTCTTTTGTTCTTTCTTTCCCCAGCAGGCAGGAAAGAGCTTCTCCTCAGCTTTTGTTCCAACTTCCATTCCAAGGTGGATGAATTATTCCAGAGTCCAGAAGGGCAGCAGTAGGTCATGACATGAGGGTCTCTTGTCCTGCCCAGAGCTCTGGTATTCACCGCGCCTGAGCTTCCTGGGGGATGGCGGCAGGAGAAAATGCCCGTTGCGGATCCCAGCTGGCTCTCCACTGGTCTCAAGCAGCCGCCCATCTGGTCTCTGCTTCCCCCTCCGCGATGGAGCTGACTGTGGGAAGTGAAAACTTTCCTGCCATTTGCCACCTTCTCCTTTTTTCAAACCCTACGCAACAACAGAGCTGGGGACCTCAGCTGGTGTGGAGTCTGATTACCACGTAGAGAAACTGAGGCACCAAAAACCTAAGGTGCCACTCAGAAAGCGGCCCAAAGAATCCCCATATATTTAAAAACACACTGGAACTGCCAGGTGGGCAAATTCTGGATTGGTCTTCTGCAGAGTTCATCCAAGGAATCCAGTTGGGTTTCAGTTTAAGGAATTTTATTTATTTATTTGACAAAGTTGTGTTGAGCTGGGGAGATGGCTCCCTGAATGAGAGTCCTTGCCGCCTCACAAGTGTGAGGGCCTGAGTTCGAATTCTGGAACCTACGTAAAGAGCTGGGGATGGCCAGGCACACTTCTAACCCCAGTCCTGGGGGAACCGAAGCAGAAGAATTGCTGGGGCTCACTGGTCAGCCAGTCTGACCAGAGATATCAGCTCAAGGTTCAGTAAAGAACTGTCTCAGGGCTGGAGAGATGGCTTAGCAGTTAAGCGCTTGCCTGTGAAGCCTAAGGACCACGGTTCGAGGCTCGGCTCCCCAGGACCCACGTTAGCCAGATGCACAAGGGGGCGCACGCATCTGGAGTTCGTTTACAGAGGCTGGAAGCTCTGGCGTGCCCATTCTCTCTCTCTCTCTCTGCCTCCTTCTCTCTGTCGCTGTCAAATAAATAAATAAACAAACAAAAATAAAAAAGAACTGTCTCAAAGAAACATGGGGAGGAGCAGCAGAGGAGGGCATCCAACACCTCCCCTGGCCTCTACACGTATATCCATGGGGTACACACGCCTGTACACACTTGAACACACATTACCCCTCCACATACCATATACTACTGCTACCACTCCTCACACACATCCCCAAAAAGTAACATTGCAGCCAGGCTGCTGGCAGAAGCCTATCATCCCAGCTACTTGGGAGGCTGAGGCTGAGGTAGGAGGACTGCCAAGGGTGAGGCCTGCCTGGGCTGCACAGATAGTTCAAGACCAGCCTGGTAATGTAGTGAGACCATGTATCAAAGTAACAAGTAAAACAACAACAGCAACAAAAAATACTAGGGTTGTAGTTCAGTGGAACAGTGAATGTTCAGAGCCATGAGTTTTATACCCACTAACATATAGGGATAGATCTTGGGTTATGAAACTCCTACTAAATCTCTCATAAATATGAATTTCGACTATAATACACAAGATGTACAGAAACGAGCCCTTCTCAAAAAACGCTAGTCAGGCTGGAGAGAATGCTCAGTGGTTAAAGGCACTTGCTTGCAAAGCCTGACAGCCTGGGCTCAATTCCCCAGGACCCACATAAAGCCAGATGCACGAAGTGGCACATGTGTCTGGAGTTCATTTGCAGTGTCAAGAGGCCCTGGCATGCCCATTCTCTCCCTCTCTCTCTCCTTCTCCCTCTCTCTCTCTCTCTCTCCTCTGCTTACAAATAAATATCTTTAAAAAAAGATTGGTCTGCTGGGAATATTGGTGCACAGATTTAAGCCCCAGCATTCAGGAAACAGAGTGAGGACGAACAGTTGTTGGAGGATTATTGCAGTGTTTGAGGCCAACCTGAGACTACAGAGTGAGTTCCAGTTCAGTGTGGGGCTACAGTGATACTTTAGCTTAGAGAACCAAAAATAAATAAATAAATAAGGTTGGTCAAGAGTTTCAAAGACGAGAGCAGCTCACTCAATGGTTAGAGTCTAGAATTGGGAAGTAGGAGATATTGCCATATACAAAGACCATGGTAAGGCACATCTTAAATAAAGGCTTGAGTCCAACACACTCATAAGTGAGAGACCATGAGAATGCTTATAAAATAGGGTGACTGGAGACACACAGTTAAAAATGAGAATATGGGACCGGTGAGTGGTTAGAAGTGTTGCCCAAGCCTAATGACCAAAGTTCAGCTCCCCAGAAGCCTCATACAGCCAGACACAAGTAGCGGATGTGTCTATAACCTCAATGTACCTATAGCAACGGAAGTCAGAGTTGGACGAATCCTGAAGTTCACAGGCCAAGCTAGTCTGTTGTTCACAGTGGCAAACAGCAAAGGAGACCCTGTCTCAAACAAGATGGGAGGAGTGGGCCAAAACCCTGGGCTTGTCCTCTGACCTCCACGCATGCCCACACACACACATATCATGCATACCCATACACCTATGCACACACAGAAATGAGGCCTTGTCTAGAATGGGGACCAAGTGAGACAGACCTCTTAGTCCCTGCTTCCCATTCTCGCTGAGCAATTATGTATGATAATGAACTACGTAGGCACAGAATGTCCTCAGGATGGGCCATTAGCTCAATCAGGAGTCCAAGGTTCTCATCCACGTCATGCACAATTGAAATGCCTTCTACAAACAGATTCCTTCATGACTTACAAAAGACCAATACACCCCAAAGGCAGTGTTGTGACTTGGCATCACTGACACTCAACATGGTTATGAGTAAAGTTTGCTAAGGCCGTAAGCAAACATTGCAAATATTCTCCTGCAAATCCCCAGCTACACGGCTATCATTCCTGAACTTTGTGAGAAGGATTTTCTGCAAAGTTGTTGACGTTCCTCAGTTGAACATTCTATGATATGGTTGTGGGGTTTTTCATATGTATTTAGGGCTGGAGGGATGGCTTAGCAGTTAAGGCACTTGCCTGCAAAACCTAAGATCCCTGGTTCGATTCCCCAAGACCCATGTAAGCCAGATGCACAAGGTGGTGCATGCGTTTGGAGTTCACTTGCAGTGGCTGTAGGCCCTGATGCACCCGTTCTCTCTCCCTCTCTCTCTCTGTTTGACTCTATTGAATAAATACATTAAAAAGTAAAAAGCATTTATTTATTTGCAAGCAGAGAGAGACAGAGAGACCAAGAGAGAGAATGAATGTACCAGGCCTTCCAACCACCACAAACAAACTCGAGATACATGCACCACTTTGCACATCCAGCTTTACGTGGGTACTGGGGAATCGAACCCAGGTTGTTAGGCTTTGCAGACAAGCAACTTAACCACTGAGGAGGTTTTGCTTCAAATAAATGCCACATCACCACTGCTAAATCAGAGGCAGCCATTAACCTTTTCAAATACAGTTACACTGTCTCTGAGCCTTTACTGTCTCTTCCAATTGTGTAGACTCTCAGAGAAAGTTAAAACAGGTGTGTGTGTGTGTGTGTGTGTGTGTGTGTGTGTGTGTGTGTTTGACATACTCTTTTCCCTGGATACTTTGCATTGTAAAGTAACATGAAAGTCATTTTCCTTGAGCTCATAGATTCTTAAATTTCTTTGTGGTCATAACAATTCAAGAATCAATCAAAATTTATCTATCATCTATCTATCTATCTATCTATCTGTCTATCTATGTATCTATCTATCTATCTGTCATCTATCTTAGTATCTATCCTTCTCTTTTTCTTCCCCCAGAGATGAATCCAATCCAGGACCTCATATATGCTAAGAAAGTACTCTACTACTGAGCTACATCCCCAGCCCTCTTTGACTTTTTATTTTGAGACAGAGTCTCACTAAGGTGCCGAGGATGACATTGAACTCACTCCAAAGCCCAAGTAAGCTTTGAATTGGCCATCCACCTGCCTCATCTCTCATCCTCCCTAGTAGCTGTGAGTATTTATTTATTTATTTATTTATTTGTGACAGGATCTCATCTGGAGCAAGCTGCTTTTGAAGTCAGCTATGTAGCCCAAGATGACTTTGAACTTCTGATCCTCCTGCCTCTACCTCCTACATGTCATATTACAAGCCTGTACCATCACACCCAGCTTTCTCCTTTTTCTCCTCCTCCTCCTCATTTTCAAACATAGTTTCTGGGGATTGAACGCAGGGCCTCGTGTTTAAAAAGCAAGCACTTTACAAACTGAGCCATCTGCCCAGCCATCATGGATATACTTTCTTTTTTTATTTATTTATTTATTTATTTATTTTTTTTTTTTTGGTTTTTGAGGTAGGGTCTCACTCTGGTCCAGGCTGACCTGGAATTAACTCTGTCGTCTCAGGGTGGCCTTGAACTCATGGCGATCCTCCTACCTCTGCCTCCCGAGTGCTGGGATTAAAGGCGTGCGCCACCACGCCCGGTGATGGATATACTTTCAATGAACCTCCTGACCACCACTATGGTTTCAGAACTTAAAGCTTGGACTCCCTTCACGCGGAAGCTGAGGCCTGAGGCTGCTCTAGATCAGACTTGGCTCTGCAACCTGGGGGTGGGGGCGGCGTAGTTCTAGCTTCTTTAAACTTCCCTTGAATGCCCCATGCTGATATGTGACACAGTTTCCATCAAGTCCCACAGCCTCTGAATGTCCTTTGCTGAGGAAGCTCATCCTGGCTCCCACTGAATCCAGAGCATTTTGTTTCCCTGACTGTGTGCCTCCTGGAGCTTTAAAGGGAGGAATTAGTTTGGGGGCAGGGGAGAAAGAAGGGCTATCATAAAAACAGTAATATGCAAAACGGCAGCAGATGTAAAGTATGTAAAATGCCAGAGACACAAACACATTCCTCAGGCTCCCAATTATTATTATAAAACAGGACATTAATTTCCAGTGCCTCAAGAATAGATATTTATTCCTATCTATCAAATAGGTTTCTTGGAGTAACTGAAGCTAATATAGTTTACAATAAGCCTGCCTCTTTGAAAAGTAGAATCCTCAATGGAAAAACACCCTGTAATAAGCAAAGCGAAGGCATTGCTTTCCACACAGTAACTCCAATTGGCGGATGGCGGACTCCCAAAGGGATACACTGAGGGTTCTAAGGAGCCATCACTGGTGAGCCAGGAAGAGATTGATTATTAATGTCTGCCATGGGAAGGGGCTGGAGCCCCTCTGCATCTCACGGAAGCCATGAGGCTGTGACGTGCTACTGAGGAAGACATGGGAATAGAAAAGCCTCGTGAGCTGGGCACCACTGAGAGTGTGATGCTTCCTGAGTCTATTTTTATAAGGCAGTTCTTCATGGATGCTTCTATACTGCACTTTCAAAGACAAAGTCATGTTGGGGGATGTTGTTGGGACTGAGTGGAGCGTGAATGAATGTGGCTTGTGCGGCACCCCGTGGGTTCCCTCTGGATGAGCGTCTGTGGCAAGGCTGGCCCATCTGTTCCACCCTGGGGCAGGGACCCCGTGAGTGTCCCTCAACTGGGACAGATGAATGGAGGGTGCCCTGACATCGGTCACCACCACATGTCTCTTCAAATCCATGTTTCTGGCATTTGCAAATGTGTGCTAAGGACACATTGCTCTCTGCTTGAGCCAGTGGTCTCCAACTCAGGCAGCCCTTCCCTAGGGGCCTCAGAGAGGAATGCCTGCAAGTGTCATTGCTTGTCACAATGGAGGAGGGTGGTGATACTGGCATCTAGAGGGTAGAAGCCAGGGAAGCTGCTGAACATCTCCATTTGTGTTGGGTGGCTCCTACAGCACACACTGATCAGCCCAAAACATCAATTATACAAACGTGATAAGGTCAATCTCATGAACTCCCGTGCTTGAACAAGACACATAGCAGACTAGAGATCGGTCTAGGGACCCACAGTGGGCCTCCTCGCCTAGCCTTCAGTAAAGCCATAGAGCAGTCTCATCCCTCACCCCAGCTCTGTACAGGTGACCTGAGGGAGAGGGACAATGATATCCAAATGGAACTCCAGCTTTTTGCAAAGTCTTTGGCAGATGGGAAGGGTTAGCATAAAAATAGCAAGGCCAAAAATGGCAACATATTCCAGTTTCCATATTCCATAATGTAGTAAAGACGGCCGGGCTGGAGGGACAGCTTAGTGGTTAAGGCATTTGCCTGAAAAGCCAAAGGACCCAGGTTCGATTCCCTAGGACCCACGTTAGCCAGATGCACAAGGAAGCGCAAGCATCTGGAGTTCATTTGCAGTGGCTGGAAGCCCTGGCACACCCATTCTCTCTTTCTCCATCAAATAAATAAAAAAAATATTTAAAAAACAAAAGAAGGCCTAGTGCCCCAGGCCATGCGCCTTAGTGGCCCAGTCAGAACCCAAACCAGCATATGGATTTGTCTTATTCTAAATGCCATTCCCCACTGTACTAGTCAGGGGTCTGTAGATGAACAGAAATGACAGGCTGTATATGTATGATAAAGGGAACTTTTAAGACTAGCTTGGAGGGAACAGGCTTGGCAGTTCAACAATGGTTATCTGCAGGCTGGAAAGTCAGAGAATCTAGTAGCTGCTCAGTCCACAAGGCTGGATGCCTCAGCGGTGCCGATCTGGAGTTGGAGGCCTGGATGCTTCCTGGAGAGCTGCCGGTCTTCAGCCCACACCGGAAGGCTGATGGAGCCGGGTTCTGATGTCCACGGAGCGTGACAGCAACAGGGTCAGTGCACATACCAGCAAATAGCACAGGCAGCTGGGCAAAAGGCTCTGTGTCTCTCAGAGTTTCTTGATATACAGTCTGGAAGGGCTGCCCACTCTGATCTTCCTCCCCCCATCAGTCCTTCCTGAAAACACTCTCACAGACCTGCCCAAGAGGCAAGTCTTATTCTTGATTCCTGATCTGATCAAGTTGACAACAGAATTTGTCACTTGAAAAGCTCCTGCACCAAGCGTCGGGTGCAGCAGGGCAGCACGAAGGCACACCAGCTTTGGCCCACCAACATCAGTGGCAGGAATTCCTGCTAGAGCTGAACTCAGGAAGCAGGGAGGGTCAGGGATGGTGTGTGCCACATTTTGATGGTAAGACAATGGAAAGAACATAAGACCTTACATATTCAGCAATCAAGTATATATGTAAGTAGGAGAATAGATTAATGGGGGTGAAAAGGTCTAAGTGAGGTCAGGGGAAGAGACTGAGTAAGGAAAGGTGGCGGGAGGGCTAATCAAAATCTAAGAAGATACAAATAAGTCATATGGAAACCTACTTTGATGGACAATGGAACACACAGGAGCCATAGATTGTTACTAAAAAATTTTCAGTGCCAGGGATGGGATACCTTCCAGTGAGTTGTTGGCCAGAGAAGTCCCTGATGCCCCCCAAGCATTACAGGCCATTGCTGAGGCCCTTGGTCTCCCACCAGGAATAGATGGTAAGACCCTATTGCTGAAGACTTCACATACTTGGGCTGCAAGGTCACTGAGAAACCCTGCTGGAGCTGAGCTGAAAAACTCCTCCATGTAGACCAGCTGACATAAAGCTAGAAAAATCCATGCTGCATGCAGTTCAATGGGAGAGAGAGAAATCACCCGTGAAGATATACCTAACAGTGGACACTGCAAGCCGTATATTTGGCCAGCCAGGCCAAATGAGCCAACGGGTGCAATAGTGGCATGTATGTTACGGGAGAAAACAACTTGCCTCTAATTTGACCGGAGGCCCACTCCATGGGAGGGAATACATCCCTGGTACTGAAAACCTACAACAGGGGTAGTTGGGAGTCCTAAGTGTGTAACATCTGCTGCTGTCTGGCTAAAAGAATATACTATGCTCACCAAACTACCCAGTAAGCACTTCTCTTAATGTTCATACCCATATATTAATGCTACTCTCACTTTTGGTTAGAGAACCTTCTCTTTTCAGATGGCGGTGACCTTGGGATGACTCAGTAGGCACCATGGTGCTGAGAAGAAGTGACAGGAGTTCTCAGCACTGAAATATCTCAATCACACCTTCCATGGCTCAGGATCCATTGCGGAAGAGGTGGCAGAAAGAATGTAAGAGCCAAAAGAAGGGTAGGACTCCTTACAATGTGCTCCTCCAGACACAAAATGGCCTGGATATCCATGACCTCACAGTGCCTGACTCTACCTACACAAGACCATGACATCAAAATAAAAGAGAGACTGATTGAGAGGGGGAAGGGATATGATGGAGAGTGGAGTTTCAAAGGGGAAAGTGGGGGGAAGGAGGGAATTACCATGGGATATTGTTTATAATTATGGAAGTTGTCAATTAAAAATATTTTTTAAAAAGCAATCAAGAGTAGAACCAGGTATATTCACTACTATTTTGTGATATCTCCCTCCCTCTATTTTTTTAATCTTTTATTTATATTTATTTATTTGTTTGACAGAGAAAGAGGGAGAGAGAGAGTGAGATAATGGGCGTGCCAGGGCCTCCAGCCACTGCAAATGAACTCCCAGACACGTCCGCCCCCCTGTGCATCCAGTTAATGTGGGTCCTGGGGAGTTGAACCTGGGTCCTTTGGCTTTGCAGGCAAATGCCTCAACTGCTAAGCCACCCCTCAGCCCGTCCCCCCTCTCTATTTTTGACACAGTCTACTATGTACTCAGGCTGGCCTCAAACTCTTGACCCTCCTGCCTCAGCCTCAAGGGTGCTGGGATTACAAGCATGTGCCACCACACCCAGCAGGGTCAATCTCCGTAAGTGTGTGTGGGAGCACACTGTATGGGCTCAAGGACCCACGAGCTATGATTATTAGCCGCCTTGGGTGAGCAGAGAGGCGAGGCAAAGGGAAGGTTATTTTCCTCAGCCTCTCCTCACAGTTTTTGAGTACTGTGCCATTTTAATCTCTGCCATTTAATAAACAAAAACCAACATCACATGCGCCCTTTAAGTACATCATTCCCTGCTTGTGCACTTGACTTTGGCAAATACTGCCAAATTACCCCTGCTTAAAATGAATCATTCAAAATTGCCTTAGGTGAAGTATCTTTCTCTGCACAGTTGCCCCCAGTGTTTAATCCAAATAATGTCCAACTAAGAGCCGACTGTGGCTTGTGGTTTATTCTGCTCCTGTGACAGGGAAGGTGGCAGGAGGGTCTCCTGGGAGCTCAGAGGACACAGGGTGAGGCTCCACCCACCCGTCTCCACCCTTACTTCCACTCCAGCTCCCAAATCAAGAGACTTGTCAATTAGCAGAGCCAGCCACTTCTCAGGAGCTGAGCTGGAAACTAGGCTATTATTAGTTTTCAAACAATGGCTTAGGGAGGACAGGAGATGGGTGGAGAGAAAGAAAAAGGAAAAAGAAACCTACCCTGTGCCTTCAATGTTTAAGCCACCGTTCTGGAAAAAGCAGGAAAAGACAAAATTATGTCACATAGTTAGACAAGTCAGAAAATGATAAATGAGAGTATAGCTAGTCTCTCAAAATCTAAAAAAAAAAAAAAAAAAATCTTCGTTTACGGCTGTAGGAGGATATACATGTGTCCCTTAGCTATTGAACATAATGTTACTTTAAAAAAAATTAACAGGAATATATATGTATATGTATGTATGAAATGGCCACAGTGACATCTGCTGGCATGTCATAAACAGAAAGTGTGTTCTGTTCCCCTGCACATATGTGTGACCTGCTGAAATAAATATTTCCCAAGCATGTGCCTGAAACTGTATAGAGAAGCTCCTCAGGGGGTGCGAGCTCAAGGGCCTGTAGCAGGCTCCTCCTCCCCTCCCTGCAAACCGAAGCTCTGATGAATGAATGAGCCATGTTTACTTATTAAACCAACAGGCCAGGTTAGAGGCAAATTCAGTCCAGAGGGCTGCCTCCCCTAACCTTCATTTATGATTTTCTTTTATTGTGATCCGGGGCCTCATGCATGTTAGGCAGGAGTTTTGCCACTGAGATGTCTCCTAAATCCTCTTTTTGCTTTATATTTTGAGGTAGGGTATCATTCAGTTGCCCAGGCTGGGCATTCAACTTGTGATCCTCCTGCCCCACCCTCATAAGTAGCTGGGGTGACAGGCCTGCTTCTCCACACCTGACTCTTGGCTTCTTTCTGTGAGACCCCGTCAATGAGTGCATGGAGAGGGGGACAGCTAAGGGCAAGGGTGACAAGCACCTCCAGGCACTAGAACGAGGACAAGGAGACTGACATGGAGGGGAAGGAGGAGCCTGCTCTGTCCTCATGAAGGAAAAGTCCCTAGGTACAGGCCACTGCAGAGCAGAGGTGGGGGGCCTCAGAGGCTCCTGTGAGGAATGGGGCAGAGAAGTCTCCTGGTATTTAGGACACCCTCAGAACAGACTTCAAACTGACACTGCCCCAGAAGCACTTCCTGGAGTTTTGCAAAATTGCTGACAGTGACACAGAGCCAATGAGGAGACAGCAACAGGGTGGCTGGGCGGGCGAGAGAGCGTTCACTGCGCGGACCGCGGCGTGATGGAGCTGCGTCCCTGATGCCCGTGGCCTCTGCTTCTGCTGAGAAGCTGCCTTTCACCCGAAGTACCAGACAGACGCAAGACGAGTGGTCTGGAGGGACGCCCAAGGACGCCAGCGCCGCACTGAGGCCATGTTATGAGCCACATGGCCTCCTATTCCCATGGACATAAGGCTCTCAGCCCCTCAGCATGGTGCTGTCCCTTCTCCCTCTTGCCTTCATGTAATACACATATATGTGCACACAGGTATATGCATGCAGGGGCACGTGTATGCATGTCTGTATATGCATGCACACAGATGTGTATGTACCGTGCGCAGCACACGTAGATGAGGCACGCATACGTCGACGCACACATGCATGTGATCACCCGCACGCACACACATCCTCACACGTCTTCTGCCAGTCCTCTCTCCTCAGTCTTCCCGTCGGTGGTAAGTAACTGTATGTGAACACGGCGCCCGTCTTAGAAGGAAAACTGTGGGTCTCCAGCACAGGGCTGACTGTTCTGCCCCCACCAGCTTCCTGGCTCATCTCTCCCCTGGCTCTCTGGCTCTGCCAAGGCTCGCTCACTGCCTTTCCGCTCCCTGTCCTCTGGGTACAGCCTGGCCCTTCTTCTATGGGCTTGAGTCTCGACGTGCCCTGTATATGAGATCCTTCCTGGCCTTCCTTCTTCATATGGTGGTCTACCCTTCTATTATGTGAATGCCCCCATCTTGCATGCACTAGTTATCATCCCCATAGGTAGCACTATGACTGCCTTTCCTTTCTGGCTCTTTTCAGACCTCCCCTACTGGATCATAAATTTCTCCAGACGATGTGAGTCCTGGCACCATCTCCCCTCCTGTGACAGTGTCCCCAGAGCCCGTCACAACATCTGCCAAGAGTGTAGGTTCAAAATGTTTGCCAAAATCCAGGCATGGTGGCACATGCCTTTAATCCCAGCACTTGGGAGGCAGAGATAGGAGGGTCTCAGTGAGTTTGAGGCCACCCTGAGACTACAGAGTGAATTTGGGGTCAGCCTAGACTTGAGCAAGATACTACTTCAAACAACAACAACAAAAAAAAAGTTTGCCGAACACATGAGAAAGGCGAGAACTGGCCCAATAAAAGAAGTCTACACAGCACAAAGAGTGCTCCAGGAAGGAGTGGGAGAAAGGCAAGAAGCATGTCCGCCGCGCTCTGGGAAGCCACACCCGCAGTCCTCTATTCCAGATCGAGCCGGAAACCTCAAGTACTGCCCCGTGCCCGGTTTTCTGGGGGCTGTGGTGCTTTAGAGGGCTGCAATGAAAACACATTCACTGCCAGAGATACTTTAATGAACTACGAAGTAGCCCAAATTGCAACAAAGGGCGCAGGTTAGGGCAAACGCAAGGCGGTGAATGGAGTCGGCAGTCAGGTGAGTGTGCAAAACTCGTGCCACTGAATCTTGTCCAGGCTGGACTGAAGAACCAGCCTGAGCTGCCCAGCAGGCTTTGTGAAAAGGCAGCAGGCCCGGCTCCTGCACTGGAGAAAGGACGAAGTGTCTCTGAGGCTGACAGCAGGCTTCCTCTGCAATGGCCAGCACAGCCCTCGACAGCACTGCCGCTGTCGTGGGGCCCGTGAGCGGGGAGCGGGGGCTTCGCTCGCCTGTCTCTCGGGGTTCCCCGGGCCGGACTTCAATGACGTTTTGTTTCTCTTCCCTGTGCGTATGACATTTAGCACTCATAGTCCCCCACACTTGACTCTAGGTGGCCCAGGCTTCCACTGGGGATGAGTGTGATATCCAGTTGCTTTAATCTGGGGTGCCATGGCTCTCTTGAACGTTTCTCGTTCGCGACTACAGCACCAGTGAAGGCCAGTGTGGCCAGCAGCTGACTCCCTTCCTCATGCTCTGTGGTGGTGGTTTCAAGCTCACACAGACGAACTCACGTGTGGGTGACTTGCATTGGGAAATAAGCTAATTCCGAGAACCACAGATAGTCTATCCATGGACCTCTCCCATCAGTCTCAGGGAAGCCCCCATCTGAATGTCCCAGCATAAAGTAATGGACACGGGGGCTGGAGAGATGGCTTAGCAGTTAAGCGCTTGCCTGTGAAGCTTAAGGACCCCAGTTCGAGGCTCGATTCCCCAGGACCCACATTAGCCAGATGCACAAGGGGGCGCACACGTCTGGAGTTCGTTTGCAGTGGCTGGAGGCCCTGGCACGCCCATTCTCTGTCTCTCTCTCTCTGTCTGCCTCTTTCTCTCTCTGTCTGTCGCTCTCAAATAAATAAATAAATAAATAATAAACAAAAAAATAAAGAAAGAAAGAAATGGACATGGAGTGGTTAGTGTGGAATGGTTGTGAGGGCCATTGGACCTGATCCCCTCCAGCACATCCATCGTTGAAGCAAGAGACAGATCCATCCATCTTTAATAGGCTTGGAACCGGAGGCTCAGAGAGTTGTGGTAACTTGTCCAAGGCCACACAGCTACAGAGTAGCAGAATCCTCACTTTCTGTCTCCAAAGCCTGTGACCTCCCTCAGCTTTGCTTCCAGACAGTTTTTCTGTCTTTTTGAAGCTTTGAAGTTTTTTTTCTGAGTCCAAAATAACTCCATTAGCCTGGGTCAATGTGCCAGAACATTGAATGACAATGCTTTCTTCTTATTCACCCACCTGCTGTATGTAATTCAGACTAATGTCCCCAAACCAGAAGCTAGAAACCCTCCCAGGAAGCGTCACTCAGGCTGACTGGCCTGGAACTCACTTGTGTGGCCAAGGCCTCGGATACGTGACCCTCCTGCCTCTCCCTCTTGCACGCAGTGACTCACCATGTCCCATGAGCCTAATGCTCCCAGAGAGAGGTGTTTGTCACATCCTGGAATCTCTGCACATAAACGTGTCCTCTCCCCGGGGAAGGCACACACACTGCCTTTCCTTCACTCTCGGCCTTTGCCTCAGCAGCAGCCTGAGCCAGACCTGATTTCTGATGCTGCTGAAGGAACACAGTGTGTGTCATGCCACGACCATGAGCCAGGCCCCAGGGTCCTTTCAAGACATACTCTCGGACTGCAGAGGTGGCTCGGCTGGTAAAGTGCTCACTGCACAAGCCCGAGGGCCTGAGCTGGCTCTCAGTACCCGTGGGTGTGGTGATGCGTATCCCAGCACTGCGGAGGCAGGGACAGGATCCCCGGGGCTCACCTCACAGCCAGCCTTGTCTAACTGGGGAGCTCAGGCTGGTGACCCATTCTGTCTCCAAAAAAAGGTGGACAGTGCCTTAAGAATGATGACACCTGAGGTTGTCCTCTGTCTTCGATACACACCTGCACACACACACACACACACACACACACACACACATAAACACGCATACAGAAAGATAAACTTGAAAGAATAACAGGGGACGGCCCCAGAATCAAGACAGGGGCTGGTTGGCTTGTTCCAAGGGGAAAGATACACCCAGCTGCCTCTCCGGGTTGTGGACGGGACTGCAGATGCCGAGTCAGCTTTCTCCACACCCTGTTCTTTCAACTTTTCATAACGAGTCTAATAAATTAGCATCTCTTCACCCATCAATCAGAGCTGGTGCATATGGCCGCTGTCAGCAACCTCAGCAGGCAGAACCTCTCAGAGAGACGCACGTCTGTGAGCTCCCTCCTCCAGCATGGGCGGCACGCTGGGCTCTCCTCGCCCTCCATCCATCAGCCCAGTTGCAGCCACGAGGAAACGGAGGGTCTCATGTGATGGGCTGAGACTCTGTCTGAAGAGGTGGAACTTCTGGCAGGAATGGTTGCCATTGGGATTCTATCTTTCCTAAGAGATGATGACAACGATCGGGACGGTGGTGAGCCCCTCTGCCGTGACACACGCGGGGTGTGCTCTCTGTGCTGGCCACTAAAAATGATTTTAGGAGTTGTCCTGCATTGTAGGAAGCATATCTTTAAGGGACAGATTGAGGTTCAAAGGAGTCAAGGAAAGCCAGAGGTCATGGGGCCGGAATGTGCCGGGGCTGAAGGGGAGACCCATGGCTCTGGGATGATAACCATTGCTCAGGCCAGCCTCCTCGCTTCAGACTTGAAATGCTGCCTTTCGGGGGAGCAGGGAGGCCTGAAGTGGGCTGGTGGAGTTGCAAACTATCTCAGCCTAAGTCCCCACATTTGTGACATGGGTACGAGAAAGGTTTCCTCTGAAAGCAGATCAGAAGCCGTAAGGTAGGAGGAGGGTGTCCTACTTAGGACCTCTGTCTGTTAGGGCTCTAATGCACACACAAATGAGGCTGAAGGCTGAGCTCACAGCTTCAGCTCTGACATTCTGTTTTCTGAAGTCCCCAGGAAAGAGACAGGGCCACTGTGAGGAAAAGAGAGACTTCACAAGAATGAGGTGACTGCCCAAATCAGTCAGTGCCCATGGGGTACAGATTGCAGTGGGCTCTCAGAAGAAGTGCAGGGACCACTGCTGATGACCCAGAGAGCCGAGTGGTCTGTGAGCTTCTCCAGCCACAAACACGCGGGCGGCCCAGCCCCTCTGGCAACATCACACTCAGAGCAGAAACCTAGGGGGATGCTGAGGACAAAAGAATCAAGCGTCAGTTTCTCTTCGGTGACTATGAAACACCCGATGTCACCTCTTTCTCAGCGTAACTCAAGCCAGGCAGCATGGCTCTCTAGCCACTGCACCACACTGCCACCTGCCTCCCTGTGACTTACGCAGGCAGCAAGAAGCCACTTGCATGGGCATCGTTACCTTTATGGGGCGAGCACCATCTGCTTCAAACTCCTCAGTGTATCACGTATCTACCTGGGTAGGTAAAATTGAACACATTTCTTCAATCTCATCCACACCCGACTGTCTCAAAAACATGGATTCAAAAGAGGTGGACTTCAAAGAGGGATAGAACCATGAGATGAATAACTCATTATTTCCTTCTGGAACATCCTCAGAACTCGGTACCATGCACCTTGTGAGATGCCTGGGACACAGTGGTGTCTGACCAGGTGTGAGCTCAGCCCACCTGGAGCTGATCATCTGGCAGGGTAGGATAAAGCAGATCCTCCCTAGAGTCACTGCAAAGTGTCCACAGACTGACTGTTAGGAAAGAGACACCACAAACCAGGGAGGGCTGGGCTGTAGCCTGCTGCAAAGCTAGAACAGGAACGAGGTGACCAGGAAGGGCAGGAGACACGAACCCCCTACACGACACAGTCACGTGAGTAGTGTGTCCAGCAAAGCCTGTGCCTTACGGGAAGCACCAATCAGGGGAGCCTATGCTTATTCTCTATGGTGGACTGAACTAGGTGCCCCCTAAACTCGTGTGTTAGGACTGCTGACAGCAATTTTGGAGGCGGAGCCTTGCTGGAGGAGATGTGTTGTCGAGGGCGGGCTTTGGGGTGTAAGAGCCAGTTCCCCCTTGCCGGAATGTGGCTCCCTCTCCTGCTGCTGTTTTCCACGTGCTGTGGCGGAGGTGATGTCCAGCCTCTGCCCATGCCACACCTTTCCCCTGCTATGATGGAGCTGGCCCTCAAGGCTGTAAGCCAACATAATTTCTTTCCTCCCATGAGCTGCTTTTGGTCAGCTGTTTTGTGCCAGCAATGAGAAGGGAACTATACCCTCATAGCAGGTGGTAGACAGTTACTGAGCCCCAGGGCTACGTAGACAAGTTCTAGGGTGAATGTGGGAGGTGAAGTGAGTTGCTCCAACGTCAATAACTGTGTCCAAGCCTACTCCATATTCCAAGTCAACGGATACCTTCATCTGCACGGAGCTCTCTCCAGCTCGACCACCACCCGCTGCAAAGATCGGCATCACCCTGACCTGGTCAACCAATGGGAAAAATGTGTACCAAGCTTTGAGAGAAAGCCTTCCCGGGGCTGGTGATGAAGGGGAACTTATGGGCCACTGTCCTCAGGGAACTCACCGGGAGATGTCAGCCAAGGGCAGAAAGGACTTGTGTGCTTCTCTGGAAAGTTCCAAAGAATGGCCAACTAAATAGGAGAGGGGCAACTGTGTGCACCCAGCTACCCCCATATCATGACCATGACTTGGAAGTGGGGTTCTTTTTTCCTATAAGCCTCTCTCTCTCTCTCTCTCCTCTCTTTCTTCTGCCTCTCAGACTTTCTGTCTTCATGCTGGGGATATATCCAGGGGCCTCACACATGCTGAGCAAGTGCTCCACCACTGACTTACTTCCCCAGCCTCAGCTGTAAACTCTCTTCTGGAGTGGAAGAGGCTGGCCACCAGAGGAAGTAAAGAGATAAAGTCTAGTTTCTCGGACGTCTCGGGCTTGCCTTCCCAGGCGCCATGGACCCGCAGTCTAAATACATTCCAATTTCCTTATTTTTGAGGCAGAGTCTCACTCTAGCCAAGGCCGAACTGAAACTCATTCTGTAGTCCAGGCTGCCTTTAACTCATGGAGATCCTCCTATCCCAGCCTCCTGAGTTCTGGGATTAAAGGTATGTAGCACCATGACCAAGCCATGCTTACATTTTTACTCATCTCCAAAAACAAAAAAAAAACAAAACAAAAAAACAAAAAAAAAGAAAAGAAAAAGAAAGGAAAGCACTGTCTTCACAATGTTGATGTCACACATAAATCAAAGCCTTCTCTCTGCTTAAAGCCTTCAACATGCTCTCCACTGGGATAATATGCAGACTCCTTGGCAGGGCTCAGGGGCCGAAGTAACCCAACTTCTTCATTCTTGTGATTGTGATTGTCGTTCTGGCCCCTTCTTTCTGACAACCTCTTGGTGCAGGCAGCCTCCTCAGGATGGATGCATGTATCAGTCATTGTGCACTTTGAATTGTGTCTGGTATACAGGTGGCACTCACTGAATTCTCAGCGGATGGAGATGAGGCTTGACCACCATGTTTCTTCTTTTCACTTAGGACTCAGCTCACATCTCTCCTCTTTGGAAATTACCCAGCTCCCCACCCCCCCTACACACAAGGCAAGTCCCTATCACATGATCACACTGTAACTTGTGCAGCCTTTATCACTAGTCTCCCAGAAATGTGTGTCCATCTCCTGCATATGTGTGCTTTCCCCACAACAACTGCAACTCCCAGAAAGCCACATCCTCACCTGCATTGTCCAAGGACGTTGGGTCTAATGTGACGTAGGTCTGAACAAACACGTGTGTTGGCGACCCACTTGTGGCCCTGAGGCAGACATACCCGCTGTAGGAGAGCAGGCCACGTCCACCTCCATCTTTGTGTCCAGTCACCAACGACAAACTGGTGATGAGGGTGGTGTTCAGAGTGACCACAGACACAAAATATGGTGACGGCTGTCTCTCCTATGACCTCCCATGGCCCTTTTATAATGACACCCAGATCCACAACCTCATCTGCGTTCCCTGCTGACATCAGCTCTAAGTGCTCTGTCCCCTCATTCTCAAACTCCATCACTGATTGATTCTTTAATTAAAGTTTTAATATTTATGTGCCCTGGGGTGGTGTTTTAAATAATAGAGGTAGGCACTGGGAGAGCTTTTGTGGCTTCTTAAAACATCTCCATGTTTGAAGTCTTTGGCATAACAATATGGATAAGCATCAACTTGACAGATAAGCTGGGTAAGTTTAGCAGAATAAGCTGGGCCAGTATTAAATTGGACATCATGGTCACTGGGTAGCTCTTGTTCTGGGCAAAGACAGGCCAAACCACCCTGTGTCCTTCAGAGAAAGTTTCTCAGATTTCACTAGTCTCCTATCATGCCACTGGAAAATTGCTGTGTCCCCAAAGTGTCTTCTGGGTCGAATATGGCTTCCCTCTTGGGATGTGTTCATTGCTGCACCCAAGATCTTAAAGGATGTAAATAACATTGGAAAGGGGAGATGTCAGATATATATATAGGTAGACCCAGCCTTCTGGATTAAAAAATAAATAGATATGAAAGGGCTTTGATAAAACATAATGGCTTGGTTGGCTTGAGCTGCAAAGTACCAGCCTATTTAAAAGTCATTCATCAAAAATATCAATGAGACAGTCTAGAAGATGTGTACTCAAAACTTAGAGAAAGAAGTAAAAGAATTGGCATCAATTACTATGAAGAGAAAATAGGATGAGGGGTGAGGGCTGGAGGAGCACACTCAGAGCCCCCTTCTGCTTGGTCTGGAGCAGAAAACCCAGGAAGCACAGAGTGACTAGAAAGAGAGGATGATCTGAGGGTAGCAGGCTGTACTAAGAAATCATCCAAGCTTTATGTCTGTTGATTAACAAATCTCCATCTCTAAACTCAGGCAGGCATCCTTCTGCTCTTACAGTGCATGTTCTGGGTGTCTCCCGGAAGTCGTATTCCTCAGGCGGCGGAGGTGAGAGGACCCGCCTGACTCCCTCCTAGAGCCTGCAACCCGTGTGTTGAACTCAGCAGTGGAGAGCCTCCATCAGTGAGGGGCGTGACTCAGTGTTAGAGGCTTGCCTAGAATCCCTCAGTGAGGAGGAGCTGGGGGGGGTGTGTGGCTCGGTGCTAGAGGACCTGCCTAGAACCCACCAGAGCATGGCTCAGCAGTAAAGTGCCTGCCTAGAATCGACCAATGAAGATCTGGAAGGATGGCTCAGTGATAGAGGCCCCTCTCTGGTGAGGCTTAGCAATAGAGTACTTGCCTAGCATGTCCCGTGTTCCTGGGTTCAATCCTCAGTACTCCTCCACCCACCCACCCCCCAAAAAAGAAAAATCTATACAGCAGTCCATTTCAGGTTGTGCTCTCACCACAATAAAATAAAACATTCAACTGTGAAAGCTCTCTGATGCATGAAGAATGACCATGATCATGCTGATGCAGTTAAATACTGTCACCAAATTTTGTACTGCAACCCAGTCATGGTGATGTGTGAGTCACAGGATAAGTGCTACAGAGAGCCACCTCTAATATTATTTAATTCCCGCGTTTTCAAAATATTCCGTGTACCAGAGGAGCGAGTTTCCAATTAAAAAGGATTTACACGGGCTGTGCTTCCCTCCCAGGAGGCCAAGGAGCTGAACGCCTTCCATCAGAACAGATCCAAGGAACAGATCGCATGCCTGCTACAAGACTTGACTTCAGGTTCCTGGGGCTTGTCAAGGACCACAGGTCAGAGCCATCAACCCGTGACCCAGCCAGCGGACAGCTGTCCCTAATCCTGAGCAGGAGAGGTCATGCATCTGTAGCTTGGATAGCTTGGGGTTTCTTCCCCCCAGCAGCTGCCCTTTGTAATCTGCTCTAAGTTCCCATGTGTCACTTAAAGAGAAATGCAAGTGTACTTGACAAGCTACTTGCCTCACAGATCTCACCGGATGTCATGAAGCTCAAAAGGAGAGCAATCTATTTGAAAGAAAGAAAATGAACATAAATAATCCAGGGGCTTGCCATAGAGAAGCCCTGCTATAGGTTCTTCCTGCTTTATTTAGCTCCCACCCCAATCTCCTACAGACAAAACTGTTAGGAAAACTCTCACTGCACAGGTGAATCCAGAAAGGAACAGAGAGGTTCAATAACTTGCCCAAGGTCACACAGCAGGCAGGAAACAGAGCCGGAAGCCTTCTGCTCTTCCAGGCTACAGTGCTGTGCTTTCTGGACCCTCCACGACTATGAGAGGATACCCCTTTTATCCTAACCCAACTCATTAGCTGACTTAGCGGAGACCCATGGGATCCTTGTGGACCAGGCCTTCACAGAACAATTCAAAACAAAGCAAGCCTTACAGACGGCCTCATTGTTCCTGGCATAGCTATTGCTGGCATCTTTGCCTTTCACAGGTGACCAATCTTTTAACTCTGAATTGCAAAGAAGAAAAATAAAGTAAAATAAAACGAGGCCGAAAATAAATCTGCTCTCTAGCCAGGCCCTCTGTGGTCACTTAAAAGTGAAAAGATCCAGTTTTTTTTTTTTCCTCCTCCTTCTCTTTCTCTCTTTCAGTAACAAAGATAAATGGTGGGTGGAGGGTGGGTGGAGTAGGGCAGGAACAGGGGACAGTGGAGGAACCACAGGCTGCAGCACCTGCTCAACTGGTGTGAACAAGGCCAGGTCTCTTCCTACATCAGGATTTCAAAGTGAAAAATAAATAATCATTATGATATGAAGGGAAATCCAAGTTATGATTCATTACATGTGAGCACAAAGCTATTCCAAGACACCTCCCCCACTTTCCAAGTTCAGGAGAGAAGACCCTCGGTTGGGAGCCGGTTTCCCGGACCACCTGAGGAGCATTCCCAAGCTGTTGAGCAGCCCCAGCGCTGCGATCTCCAGGACAGGCAGGTTTGCCTGGGCTGCTGCTCTCAGGGAGGACGGGAGCCTGGGGTTCTGCTCCCTGGCAGCAGAAACAGAGTTAGTGGCTCCAGGGCAGGGTGGCATTGAGGTTTTCCTCCCCTTTGGTGAGCGCACCCCTGATGGGCTCTTCAGGACACCTGACCCCAGAAGCTGGACCCTCTGAGGGCCCCAAAGCATCATGGACAGGTGAACTGCTGGGCCACAGGGAGACATAGACAGAGGGGAACAGTGCCCAGACGGTCGTACCTTCACCCCCATCCCCGGAGAATCACACTGGCATGGACTGGGACAACCCATGCCTGTGCCCATATCTGAGTTTGCTCCCCCCCCCCCAGTAAGGTGTCCTAAGGTATTCAAGGGGGCGCGACTAGAGCTCTCAAACGCCCTGTCTTCATGCTGGTCTCTTCTTTTGGGGTCTGCGGGCGGCATCTAAGGTCCTTGACCCAGCTCCAATAAGCACAGCTGCTGTGCCTCACCCGCCCCTCTTCCTTGCCTCCCAACAGCGTTTCTGCACTTCCAGACCCTTCTCGAGCCACCAAGGTGCCTCTTCCCTCCAGCCTCCACAGGGCTACAGGGGTGGGGGCCAGCAACGTACCCTGAGGCGCACCCAGTGGCCCCCCTGCAGCCAACCCAAGAGACTGCCCAAGTGCGCAAGCAGGGTTAGGCTGTCCCCTACCCCCATGCAGGGAGGACTGACTGGGCAGCTGAGCGCACGAAAAGGATGCGCCCCGGGGCAAGGAAGGGCATAGTGCTGGAAGCCAGGATGCTGGAAGGGGTCACAGTTGGGCCCCCTGGGGTAACGTGAGGCTACATCGCTTCGCGCACATCACAAAAGTTCCCAGTCCAGCGCGCCCCGACTGAGACTGGGAGGAGGCCAGTTCTGAGGGACCCCTGTTTTCCCTTCATGGGACCCTTTGGGTTCAGTTATTGGGGGTGGGAGGCTCAGAGACTCCACCTGGACTCACCTAGAACTCCCGGCGATCCCGGCTGGCTGCAGTCTCCTGCTCCTGGGTCCTGGTCCCCCAAACCCCCCGCGCTCTCTGCACCCCGAGCCACGCTCAGCAGGAGCCAGAGGCGGCGGATCAGGGGGTGCTGGTTTCTCCCACTCTGGCTGGCTGCAACTTGGCGGACAGGTCAGCCGCGCCCCCGACGCCCCAGACTGGGCACCACCGCGAAGGTCCAAATAGCCGCTGGGACCTGGCAGCCAAGGCCAACGGGTCTGGTACGTAGGGTTTCCGGGATCCCGGAGCGCGCGCTCCGCTGCCTCCGCGGGGACTGGATGCTGGGAGTTCTCGGGCTCCTCCGGATGCCTAGGGCGGGGCGCGCGGCTGTCACCCCTCCAGAGGAGAGCTGCGCGGTTCGCTGGTGTCTCCTCGCGTCCCAGGAGGCGCACGCGTGGGTCTGGGGGCAGGCAGAGCGCCCCCGCGCCCCACTCGTCGCGAGGTGCAGCCGCGGCTGGGGCGAAGCGGAGAGGTTGGGATTCCCCTCGGCTGTGAGTTTGGGCTTCCCCACCCTGCGCTGGACCCCGGTTGGAGTCGCCCCGCCGTCCGTCCGCGGCCGCCGCGACCAGCGCTGGTGAGCAGCGCCAGCCGGAGCCACCGGCGCCAGCTGGAGGAGGAGGTGGCGGGCGGGCGGCGCGGCTCGCAGGGGGACTGGAAAGGAGGTGACCTTCAAACCCCGCGCTCGGGGAGGCGGGGACGGGCCCGGGGTGATGCGGGGAGCGGCCCGCTGAAGCGCCTTAGCAGGAGGGCGAGAGAGAAGGGACGAGATGGCCCCACCAAACACGGAACAGAAAGAAAATAAACAAAGGAAAGGAAAGCGCGTGAGAGCGAGCGCGAGGGGGGGGGGGGGGAATCCGCGTGTGTGTGTGTGTGTGTGTGTGTGTGTGTGTGTGTGTGTTGGAGAGCGAGCGAGCTGAGCCAAAAATAATCCCGAGCGCTAGGGAGCGCCCCCTCCCCCTTCCTCGTCGGCGCTGCCGCCGCTGCGGTCACGGTCACGCGTGCAGCCTTGGATTCCAGCAGCCGCCGCGGGCACGCGACCCTGTGTCACCAGCTCTTCGTCCAGAGGAGACCGGGGGTGAAAGTTGGAGGGGTGCGGTGGAGGGGGCGGTGAGTCAGGTCCTTTGGCAGGTGCGCAAGGTTCCCTCCTCCCAAAGTGGGCCCGCTCGCTGCCCCCGAGCGCCGGCGGCGCGCCTCCCCATCCCGAGCCCCGAGCCCCGATGGATGGAGGAACGTACGTCGCCACGGGAAAGCTAAGTGGACGACTCCCGCCCCTTGCCCCAATTCACTTCTGCTCCAGGGAACTTTCCAGGGAAGCTTCGGTGTTGCTGCCTGGTCGAGATGGAGCAAAAAGTTAGACAGGACCTGGGTGACCCCCGCCTCTAGAAGTCAGGCCTGGAGCGCCCCGCGCTCCAACTGGCCACCGCTTTGTGGGCTGGACGCGCCCGGGGTCTAGGAGCTGCCGACCATCTTCTTGGCTCAGGCTGTTAGGCAAAGACCCCCCTCCCACGCTTTCGTATGCATTGCACTGTGATCAGCACATACTCTCGTGTGGTTTCGTGAATTTTGCATTGTGCCTTCTCAACAACTGGATGAAGGTTCCGGTTGATCCACTACCCAGACCCCAGCCTGTAAGCACGAGTCCTCCTCCACACAACCCCCCCCCCCAAGCCAGGTGCGCTACTTTCTTTTCCTTTTTGCTCTTCCTTCCCTTCCCTTCCTGGCTCGCGCTCATCCTCCCTGCTCTTCCCTCCCTACGTCTTTCTTTCCTCCCTTCTTTCCTTGCCTTCTCTTCTTTGCACTCTCCCCTTCTTTCTTTCCTTCCTCCCTTTCTTCTTTCCCTCCCTCCCTTCCCTTTCTTCCTTCCATTCCCTCTCCTCCTCCCTCTCTGTTCCCCTCCCCCCAGAGATCATGTTACACAATAGTCTTCCCTCCAGTGAGCTCAAAGTTGATCAAGGCCCAAGGACCCCAGGGCACACTGATTTGCTGGTGGAGGAGACCACTGCACTTCCCTGTCGGCAGGAAGGGAGGTGAGCTTGGGCCAGGCCAGACCGACTTGACCTGAGGCCCGCCCTCCCGTCCTCGGGTTTGACCTTCAGCCTGACCCCCTCCTGCAAGCGGCACTGTTTGATTTCCAAAGCAGGGTCTGACTACACGTGAATTCAGCCATGTCACGAGAATGCCCTGGGGCCTCAGGAAGAGCAGAATCTGAAGTCCCTGGGCCATTTTTTTTCCCCAGGCTGTTTCTTCCTATGTCTAAATAAAACAAAGAGCTCTCCCAGCTACAACTGTCAGTCTTTGAAACATGCAACGTTTTATCCTCATTTGACAGGATAAGTTTGCAAAACCCAGAAAGACTTCTCCATCATTGGTCCCTGTGATCTTGCAGTTTGGGCTGGTTTTTACCATTGGCTTTCTATCTGTGATAGAAATAGAGGTGTGCATCCACAACTGAGGTTACATTTATATCGCCTGTTGTCCTTGGGGGCGCACAGGGAAGCCTCAAGTCTGGGGGAGAAGCATCGCAGTCACTCCCCCAGAAACCATGTGCAATGGGAGAGCCACTGCATTCAAAGGTAACTGTCTGTCACATAAAGGAGTATATTCCCAATTTAAAAGCAAATTATCAACAATGAGAGAAGGAATACATGGCAGTGCATTGGAAGGCTGTGGAAATATGTTTGTGTACACATTCACCAACAGCAACTGATTCTCCCTCAACACTCCTTCATTTTTATTCTGATAGGAAAACGTGGATGTGATCCTTCAAGGGAGAAACACTGGCCACTGTTTCACTGCTTGGGTGACCACTGGGTCCTTTTAAAACTTTTCCTATTTATTCTTACCATAGGAAATGAAACCAAAACCTTACAATCTGAAAATCAAGGTCAGACTTAATCTGTTCTAATTTATTGATTTGAATGTAGAAATAGGTTTAGATGTATCAGTATTAAGTGTCAGGTATGAGTCCTTGCTAGCTGCGTTGCACCCTGGCTTACAAAAGCCAGACGAGATAGCTTGCACCTGTAATTCCAGAACTCAGGAAGGTGAGGCAAGACAGTTGCCGTAAGCTTCAAGCCAACCTGGTCTCTACAGAGAGACACTGACTCAAACTGAGGAGGAGGAGGAGGAGGAAGGTGAAGATGGATATTGGGGATAGTGAGAGAGAGGGAAAGTAGGAAGAAAGGGTGAGAAGGAAGAAAAGCAGGGAGGGAGGAAGAAAAACAGAAAGGAAGAAAAGTTAACATGAATGGAGGCAGCCACTACAGTTTCAAACAAAATTATTATCACCATTAATATAGCATGCTAATATGCTACTCACTTTGAAATAGTAGTTGCTTTTGTTGTATTTTATTTTCTGTTATTACTTTATTTTGTGTTTTAGTTTTATTTATTTATTTTTCCCCCAGTGACCACAGCTTTCGTAGCAGCATTTCTCCATGGAGAGCCACTGGAAGGTGGGCTGGGCAGGCAGTGCTGACTGGACAGCTCCTAGGAAGCCCAGGGCAAGAATTCCACCAGCTGTGGTTATGAAGAGGAGGCTTTGGCGCCTCCTACTGGGCATGAAAAATACATTCCATTTGGGTAGAAGCCTAAGTCAAAAACGTTGTAAAATGGTGTCTGCCATAAAGCTGAGAAGAGGAGGAAGAAGAGGAGAAGGAGGAAGAAGAGGGGAGGAGGAGGAGGAATACATTTGCAGCCTCATGTGTGGCTGAGAGGAATCTGAGTTGCAAATTTCATCATTTCACTTCTCAACTTGAAATCTATCCGTGGCTCCTCACATCCCTGGGGAGATAAGATCTACAGTCCTCTGTGCAGGTCCCCAGCCTCTGGGCTCTGTTGTTCTCTTTTAATAGGCACTGTGACCCAGTAACGATTTTCTCCAGCTGGTGTCTGACCCTTTGTGTAAGATGTTCTTCCAGACTGGAAGGTCTTGCAGTCTCTGGGTGCTTTCCGCTTATCTTTTAATTTCTCATTTGGGGGCTGGGGATATAGTTCGGTGAACAAGGTGCCTACCTGGCAAGCATGAGGACCTGAACTCGATCCCCAGAGACCACATAAAATGCCAGACATGGAGGTGCATGCCTGCAACCCCAGCACTGGATTATGGAGACAAGAAGTCCCTGATGCCAGTCTAGCCTAATTGGAGAGCTCCAAGCCAATGAGAGACCCTGTCTTAAAAAGCGATGGGCAGTGTTCCTGAGGATGACACCCAAGGTTCTCCTCGGGCCTCCACATGCACACACATACATGTGTACCCACACACACATGCAAACACACGGGAAAATAAAAATCACAATTTATATATCCCAGTCTATATGCCAACCCCAGACTCCCACGCCACATAAAGAAATCACTCTCTCAAAACTTCTTCCATTGGTATTTAACTGTATCCTGCCACTATGGCAGCCTATTGTAAATTCTGTTCTTTTCCATGAAACTGAAAGGCCCACAATGGCAGGAACCTGTCCCCTAGGGCACACGCATTGCTAGTCACTAGCCATGTTTGGAAAGCCTGCCTTTGCCCTGTAGTGGGCTGAATTCTAAATGGTCTAAGCAATTAAGGATGAGTTGAAGCAATAACCAACTCATCTAGTCACTGTTCCCTCCACTCTTTCAGTCAGCCACCAAGCCTCTTCCTCAAGGCTCCACCCTCATGGAAACCAACAGATTAGATGCAGTTTCTACTTTTGTCTACCATGGTAAGCAGGCACATGAAGATTTGTCTGTAACTATTTTGCAAGATTTGGTAAACATACAGCCTGAAATTGGGAGGGGGAGGAAAGGTCAGATAAAGGTTTATTGAGGAGATGACTCCAAGGAGAGAAGGTAAGCAGAGAACCGGGTCACAACCCTTCTGGGAGAAGAGACAAGTCTTGTCAAAGTGCCTGATGCAAACAGCATGGCTCCCCATAGGAACAGCAGATGTGTTCAACCGAAATAGAAGGATGCTCAGAGCAAGCGGGTGAAGAAGGCGGGTGTTGCAGTTACTCTTTCATTGCTCGGACAAGCAACCAACCAGGAGCAGATGATGGGGGAAAGGGTTTTTGTTTGGTCTTACACTCTACAGAGGAAGTTCCGTGATGGCAGGGAAGAAACATATTACAAGCAGAGACTGTGCATCACCTCTGCCATGGCGGCAGGAGATTGAGCCAAATTCTAGCAAAGGAGACCTGGCTATGGTACCCCTACGCCCACCTCCAACAACACTCTTTCTCCAGTAAGGCTCCATCTCCCAAACTGACATCTGCTGGGAACCAAGCATTCAGAACACATGAGCTTATGGAGAACATCTGATTCAAACCACCACATCCTGCCCTGGTCTCCATAAACTTACGACTATAATGTAAAATGCAATGTATTCAGTCCAACTTAAACATCTCCCAAGATTTATCAATCCCAACAGTAGTCAAATATCACCATAATCTACAGTCTCTTAACTATGATCCCATAAAAAAAAAAAAAAACACATAATGACACAGAGTAAACATTCACACTTCAAAAGGCGGCATTGGGCACAGCCAGGAAACATTGAACCAGTGTTGCAAGATCTAAAACAAACAGGGCAAACACCAAATCCTGTAGCTCCAAGTCTGACATCTGTGACCAGTGATGGAGCCTTTGGAATTCCAATTCTGCCCCTGTAGCTGGGCTGTGTATAGCCTGGACAAAAGTCTATCCTGAGCCAGCAGCTCTCCTTATCGGGCATCCAACAGTCCTGGCATATCCAAAAAATCCTGGGGTCTCCATTGCAACCATCCTCATGGCTCCATCGCGTCTCCATGCAGGGATACCAACAACCCTGCCAAACAATGCCCAAGGGTCATTTCCAAAATTAAAACCACATTGCAAATCCAAGGACCCTTTATTTCCTACATTTGTTATACACCCATACTACCAGGTGTGGGCTACCAAATGTGTTAATCCAGAGGGGATAAGGGTGACTTCAAAGAGGAGGACACTCCTTCAGCATTCAGACCCCTTACTTTCATGAGTCAGCATTCTTTCTGCAGTTCCAGTGCAGAACAGCTGGCCAAAATTTCCATGTTAGTAATCTCTCGAACAATTGCAGCTGAAGCAGACTGTAATCTTCAGCCCCAAATTTCATTTCTTTCTGTACCATATCCTCTTGCTCACACCAGTCCATTTCTTATAAATTTAACCCTGATCAAGTTCTCAGCACATGGGAAGAGCACAGCCAGCTTCCCACACAAACTGTCTCCAGTACAGTCCAGACAAAGCTTTCTTCCTCTCATAAGCCAAACCTGCACAGCCCACAGTTCTTTTTTTCTGCACTTAGGTCTTTCAACTTTCACAAGGATCCATCAAGCCGAATTTACAACACTGTAAGACATCTCTTAGTCCTAAAGTTTCAAAATCCTTCCATATTCTTCCCACAAATGAATTCCAAACTATCAAGGCCACACAGTCAGGTTTCAAGCAGCAATGACCCTGCTCCACTGTTACCAGTTTTCTGTTGCAGTTACCTTCTCATTGCTTGAACAAACAGCAGGCTAAAAATAGCTGATGGGAAGAAAGGATTCTTATTTTGGCTTACAGTCTCAAGGGGAAGCTCCATGATGGTAGGGGACAGTATGCCATGAGCACAGGCTGAACATCATCTCTGCCACAGCAGATGGAAAGCAGCAGTAAGACAGTGAGGCAAACTCTAGAAAGGGGGAGCTGGCTCCAGTAGCCCTAAGCCCACCCCCAACAACACACTTCCACCAGCAAGGGAAACTTCCCAACCAGCTGGGCACCAAGCCTTCAAAGCACATGAGTTTGTGGGGGGACATCTGAATCAAGCCACCACAGTGGGGGAAAAGATGAAGGGAAGGAGGCAGGCTAGGGGGCTCAGAAAGGACTCAAAATTAATTAGGAGGTGAGCTGGTTTTAGCACCAGGCTTTGGCTGAATCATACTGTCTTCCTGCGATTTGCCTTCACCGTAATTCCGAAATGGTGAGGCCAGTGCCAGCCCATCTCTTTGCCTTCACTGAGTATTCAAAGACCATTTTCTCCACGACCACCTTATGTTAAGAACTTTTCAAGGTGGTCAGGGTAGACTTCCAGGTAATTCTACAAGGATGAGTCCACTACTTTAAACTACTGTGGGCTATTTTGGCATCATGGATGGTATGTGAGTATAGAAGAACAATAGGGGGGAGGAAATGAACTTATAAAAAGCATAAAAGGAGCCTTGCACCCTTCCATACCCCTTCCCAAGAGTACCTGTTTATTTAGACAGAGAGGCAAGGATGCTATTCCCAGATTCCTTTACAAGGAACTCTGGTTTGGTAAAATGGATTGCCCCATTCTCATATAAGACCTGCCTTGCCTCTGGTTCTCTGACCCTAGGCTAACCTGGAAGGATTGTCATAGTTTCAATCAACTAATGAACTAATTAAAACAGTCTAAGGGCCACAGGGGAATGAACTGTACTTTATATTCTCTGCACCCCCACCCCAGCCCTGAGCACATGGCAGATACTCAATATATAGGTATTGATTGGATGAACTCTCTCACCATCTATCATGTAGCCCAGGATTTTGATGTTAACCAAGGCAACTGAGAAAGAACCACTACATGTTCAGGTGTGAGGGCCCTTTCTTTAAGACACACACTTCCATGCTCCGTTTCACAATATTTTTGAGAACTAAGGGTATGTCACAGTGGTAGAGTAGTCTAGCTCAATTGAGAAGCTCTGGGCCAGTGAGAGACCCTCTCTCAAGAAAAGGTGGGTGGCAGTCCTAAGAGTTATACCTGAGGTTGTCCTCTGGCCTCTACAGGCACACATACGCATGCACTCAAGCACCTACATACATACATGCATGTGTACACATGCACACACATATACATTAAAAATACAAAGTGAATGAAGTCCCTATATCAAACCATCAACTTCAATAACTTGCATCTACCACTTAATACCAATGTGACTTACTATTGGATGGTAACTTTGGAGGTAAATGCCAGCTCTATTCTTCTAGAGTCATAACATGATTTCTTGGGGTTTGTTTAAAAAAAAGTAAAATAAAAATAAAATCATCATTGGGAACTTAATCTATACCCAGCCACAGGTATGTTGACAACACCAGAGAGAAGTCCTGGAGGGCAAAAATAAAAATTTTGTCTTCCTACCTTACAGATAAGTGGACTGAGGTGGGAAGAAAAAAAAATTTTTCTAAAGCTCATGAATTTAACAAGTTCCAGACCTCATTTTTAAATCCTCAATAGTCTAATATCAGGATCGAACTATTTTATGTTCATTTCTAAAACATTTCCCTCTATGCAGGAAGTCCAAAGACCAATGAGAAAGAAAAATGTGTTAAGTATTATAAACACCAAAAATCATTTTCAAAATATCCAAATGCTGTTCTGTGTAGATGCAGAGAAAGTCAACCATGAAGGTTAAATCAAAACTTCTTAAGGAAAAAAAAAAGTTTCAAGTCAATGAGGTGTAAATAGTTAATGAATTTATAATCAGAACATAAATGTTTTTCCCCTAATGTACTGACAACTTAGAGGGGAAACTGCCCTGTGTCTCAGCAGCATGGAATATTGACAATCGATTTCTTTCAAATGCACTTTATTTTAAGTATAGGTCATTTTATTACAAACGGATAAGTAAAGATATTTAAGCCATTTAGGATGAAATATGCAACCTTGCAAGGAAGCGTGTGCATTTGCAGTGGTTACTGGTGGGTTATAGATGGTCTTGCCAATTAAATATCTGTAAATCATGGTCAAGCTATGCATTGCTATGCTCACCCTTTGCACATATGTCATTTCTATTTATTCCTTGTGCTTCAATTAAGAGGCCTTAGCCTCTAAACAAAAGAAATCACTGGAGTGTTTTTAAGACCATGTTGCATGTACTATGAGGAAGCACGAGCACATGACCAAGCCTTGGGATTATGAAAGCTGAATACGAGGAGCTGAATACGTGGACACTTAGTGGACAGTGGACCCCACCCCATGAACTAAGCTCCAGTGGGGTCCCAGTGTGGGCACTTAGTGGACAGTGGACCCCACCCCATGAACTAAGCTCCAGTGGGGTCCCAGTGTGGGCACTTAGTGGACAGTGGACCCCACCCCATGAACTAAGCTCCAGTGGGGTCCCAGTGTGGGCACTTAGTGGACAGTGGACCCCACCCCATGAACTAAGCTCCAGTGGGGTCCCAGTGTGGGCACTTACTGGAGAATGAACCCCACTCCATGAACTAACCTTCAGCAATTCCTGCCTTAATAGCAGAACTTCCCATGCCACCACCACCACCACAGGTTGGCACCAAGTGTTCTGTTCATGAGCCTCCAAATAATCCTTTGGATTCCCTAGAAATAGATCCTCAGACTAGTGACAGAACACAAGTGGTGAACTTGAGAGGGGAACAGTGACCCAACAGTGAGGACTGGAGAAGTGTGAGGGGGAAGGGACAGAATTCTACCAAAGTTTGCTATGGAGCATGTTACCCCTTGTAGGTACCTGGGTTTATTACCACTAAAGAATGAGATGGCTCCATAGATAAAGCCCTTGCCACATGAGTGTGGATACCTGAGTTCAGATCCTTAGAAACAATGTAAAGCTTGGTACAGTAGTGCTAGCATCTTGGCAAGATGGGAAGTAAAGACAAGAGAATATCCCAGAATCTAGGGGACCACCTAGCTTGGCAAATGCATCTGTGAACAAGACACCTTGCCTCAAACAGGGTGGAAGGCAAAATCTGACACTGAAGATTGTCCTCTGATCTCCACACACACGCCATGGTATGTGTTTGCCCACATTAATACATATGAACACACATACACCAAATCTACTGAAAACATTCTGAGTCCATAAGTCTTTCCCAGAGATCTCATTGTGTGTGCATGCACACTTGCACATGTGCAAAGGTATTGTCTATGTTAAGTCCACACCACTTCCATCCTTTCTTGATCATGGGCAGAATGGAGTGCAGTAACCATAGAGTTCTTGGCGGTTTGGAGATAGTAGAATCCAGTGACGACAGAGAGTTCTCAGCCAGAAATATCAGTGGTGGCATTTAGAGGTCTACACTGTGTGCATGTTGATGCTATACTCCTAGGAGTGGGACCTAGGATATGAGGGAATGAGGCATATTCTGTATGCTGTGTGTCCCCATGAGTAAATAAATGGAAATGTTGTCTTTGAACAGTAGTCAGTTACATGCACAGTTAGAATGGACACTCCCCCAGGTCTCTCATTACCTTACGACACGTCACTGGCTGGATATCCAAACGTCTTGTGAATGAATCATTTGAAATGTTTATCAACATTTAGCTCTTTTGCTCCACCCTAGATATTATGGTTCAGGAGGCCCATGGTAACATGGGGTTACAGGTAGCAGGAAGGAGAGCTGAACCCATTTCGAAGACCCAAGAGCTGTGTTGAGAGCTACTTCCTTTGTCTTGGTACATGGGGTGTTGCTGCTGCATGCTCAGGCTCACAGAAGGGAGGCTTTTGTCAGCGACCTCCGCAATTAGTAAGACATGCCAACAGGCACATTACAGGCAATTGGTGGGAGCAATCAGAAAGCGCCCCTTTCAAATCTCTCAGACGAACACCTGGACTGGGAAAAGCATTACCGTGTCCTAGGAAGAACCAACACAGCAGGCTTCCGGAGGCTCCAGCTTGTGTCCCAGCAAAATGTCCCAGCAGCAGCAAGCCTGTCAGATCATGGGCCTGATTCACTCACAGGCACGGTGAGGAAGGGGCCTCCAGGTGAGAAGCATTGGTAGGCGGGGTGGCAGGCAGAGAGAACAGAGCCGTCACTGCCTCTGGTAGCTCTGTCTTAAAGAGCGTGAAGTGGCAGCAATCAAGTCTGGAGTGTGTGTGCACGTGTGTGTGTCTGTGTGTCTCTGTGTGTGTGTGTGTATACAGTTATCCATGCATATATGTGCACCTGTATTTGGAAGTAAGAGGACAACCGTGAGTGTTCCATACAACTACTTTAAATAATATTTTATTTTAATTAATTGATTTGACAGAGACAAAGAGGGAGGGGGGGAGAGAGAGACAGAGGCAAGGAGGGAGAGAGGGAATGAATGGGCATGCCAGGGCCTCCAGCCACTGCAAACGAACTCTCCAGATGCATGGGTCCCCTTGTGCAGCTGGCTAACGTGGGTCCTGGGGAATCTAACCTGGGTCCTTTGGCTTTGCAGGCAAACACCTTAACCGCTAAGCCATCTCTCCAGCCTGAACTACTTATTTTTAAAACAAGACTTCTGATGGGCCTGGCTGCTCACCACTTGGGCTAGACTAGCTGAACTCTGCACTCCAGGGCTTTGTCTCTGCCTCACCAACTCTGAGTCTCCACCAGGCACCCACCACCACCCTCAGCTTTTATGGGGGTGACCGGAAAGAGAACTTAGGTCCTCAGGCTTGCATGACAAGTACTTTATCGGTAGCTGTCTCCCCAGCCCCAAGAAGTTCTTTTACAGTGGACAAGAAGAACAAACACATAATAAGGCACAGATGAACTGTGCATTAAGATAACAGATAGAATATTCTCACAGGCCTCTCTATATTTAGCCTAAAAAGTATTTCCCAGGTATCAGCTACCATCAATGGACTGACACAAGGGGGGGACTGACTCATGAGTGAGTCAATGAAAAGGACATCGGTCTATTTGATTTCCCTCTCTCTTCCTGCTTTGACGCATCTCTGTGTTCAAAAGCTCCAAGATGAGCTCGCGTGCTGTTATTCCATCAGGCAATTAAGCAACTTGGCAATAAAAGCAAACCATATTTTTTTTTTCCTGGAGTTGTTTGCAGAGAATACAGAACAGCACGGGACAGATGTTGAACCACGACGTAAGTACTTGACTGAACACACTTCTCAGTGCCAAAGCTAAATGGTTTGCCAGAGCGTTGCTTCTAGAAGTCTCCTTCGCCTCTTCTGGGATCTTTTCCCACCTGTTAAGCTTTCCCTCTACAACCTCTCCATGTCTTCCGGCAGCCAGGGCATGAACCCGTCCAAGTTCTCTCTCATTATCCAACTCTCCTCCTTCAACTCTTCCCTCCACCTTAGCTGAGTGCCTGCTTTGGGTCCAAATGTCGTCACCAAACTTCTTGCAGTCAGCATTCCACGTCTGCCACCTCCAGTTTCTCCAGTACCCGGTGGCCTCATCGCCCCTCACAGAACACTCAGGTGAAGCTCTTATTTTAGCCTTTTCATTGTTGTCGAACCTCAAGGTCATGTGCCATCCTGGACAACAGCTGCTATCTGTGTTAGTTACTGCCCTCGTTGCTATGATGAATCTTAGAGAAGGAAGGGTTCAGTTGGGTTCACAGCTCGAGGGTCGAGTCAGTCACGATGGGGAATGTTCAGTGGCAGGAACAGTGTGGGGCTGTGGAGGAGGCAGGGTGAGGAGAGGCTGCTTGCTCACATCTTCACAGACCAGGAAGCAGAGATCACCCACAAGTGGAGGAAGGCCCGCCCTCCCAGGGACCCACTTCCTCAAGCTGGACCCCACTTCTGAAAGGGTCTACAACCTCCCACAACAGTCCAACTAACTGGACACACATGAGCCTGAGGGACAGTTCACATCCCAACCACAACACACTCACTAAGGACCAGATGTGTTTGCCTTCCCTGCAACTCTTGGCGTCTCCCTGCCTTTGAACTGCTTCCCTCGTTTCTCGTTTGCCTATCTTCTCTACTCGGGCATCCTTGTCCCTAAATCCTCTTCTTCACACTTCCTGTGGATGTCCCTATGATGCTTGCTAGATCCCGAGGTCTCTCTACCTTCTACCTCTTTTTTTTTCCCACCCCCACATCCCCAGCTCCAACTGCATCCTCACTGTCTGGCTGTTTGCCACACATCCAGGACTGCTTTTTATCCTCAATCAAACCACTCATTAGGCAAACATTTGTTGAGTGCCTAGTATGTTTGCAAAATAAATTAGCAACAGAAAAATCCAGTGTGTTGTTTGTCTCTTGCTTGTGTATTTGCTCCCAAACGCAGAGGCACAGAACACCAAACATGAACCCGCAGTGTCTGTGGGTTCTGGTGGAGCACAGCTCAGCTGAGTGCCTCTGGTTCAAGGCCAACGACAGGGCCACCAGCGGCGGCTGCAGCGTCCTCTCAAGGCCTGTGAACAGCAGAAGCGGCTCCCACAGGCACTCACATGATTGTTGGCAGGATTCCTTTCCTCGGTGGCTCTTTCCTAGTGGCCATTCACCCTCCCTCATCTCCTTGGACAGCTCTCAGGGGGGCAGCCAGACTCCCTTAGGACAGCAAGGGATAGTGAGACAGCCCAGTCGGTGCAGTGCTTGCCTCTCAAGGATGAGGACTTGGGTTCAATCCCCAGTACCATGTAACATGCTGGATGTGGCAGCACAAAGGCCTGTAATCTCATAACTGGGGAGGTGGAGACAGGAGGATCCCTGGGCCTCACTGGCCAACTACTGTAGCCTGATTGGTGAACTCCAGGCCAGCAAGTGATCCTGTCTCAAAGAAGGTGAATGGTGTTCTTGAGAATGGCAGTCAAGGTTGTGTTCTGCCCTCCACATACATAACCATGACACATACATACGTGGACATACAAACATGCAAACACAATCCATAATCTGCATTTAAAATAAAGAATAGGGCTGCATTGGTGGCTTAGAGGTTAAGGTGCTTGCCTGCCAAGCCTAAGGACCCAGCTTTGATTCCCCAGATCCCACGTAAGCCAAATGCACCACGGTGAGGCAAGCGCAAGGTTGCACGTGCCCACTAGGTGGCGCAAGCATCTGGAGTTCAATTGCAGTGGTTAGAGGCCCTGGTGGGCCAGTTCTCTTTCTCCCCCTCTGTCTTTTTCTGCCTCTCTCTAAAATAAAAATAAATAAGTAAAAAGAATAAGAGGGTGAATTAACACTCTAGAGTGTAGATGACATCTCTTTGTGACAGCCACAGCAGAGACATGTCATGAATCTGCATTAGCTACTTTTCTTGCTGCTGTGACCAAACACAGGAAGTAACTAAAGGGAGTAAGGCTGAGGTTAGCTGAAAATTTTAGGACTTACAGTCCATTCTGGAAGTCACGGTGGCAGCTGGCTCCATGGTGGCAGGAGTGTGCAGTCACCTCCTCACAATTGGCAGAACAGGAAGCTGAGAGAGGTGGGGCCAGGAGATAAAACCTCGAGGCCCACGCTCGGTGACACATTTCTTTCAGCAAGGCTCTACCTCCTGAAAGACCTACAACTGCCCTGAACAGCGCCGCCAAGTGGAGACCGAGTGATGCAACACATAAACTGTTGGACATTTCACATCCAAACCGTGATAATTTCTGTTCTGTTCCAGTCACCGGAAGTGCAGCGGTTCGCCAAGCCCACGCGCCAAGGGAAGGGAGGGAGTCACAGAAGAGCGTTGCAACCAGGCGACAGGGAGTACCATGGGAGTGGTGACTGTCACATCCCCATTTCGGAAAGCTTGGCGGCTATAGCAACCTACATTTCTAAATGCATGGAGAGGGCCAGGTGTGATAGTGCAGGGCTCAAGAGGACAGGGTAGGAGGACTGTGAGGTGGAGGCCAATCTGTGCTACATAAGGCAGCTGTCTCCAGATGAAACGTCAGTGGATGAAGAGAGCATGGACCCCTGTGACTGGGGAAGAGCTCACCAGGCAGGCCTTCAGCTCAGCGTCTCATCGGAGCCCTCATCTCCTCTTCGGTCTTCTCAGCCTCCCTTAACTGCCACTCACTGCATCTTACTGCCTCTTATCTGGTCTTACTAGTCTCTTAGCTCATTTCTCTGCAAAATGCCTCTCCCTGCCCATAACCCATTCTTTTAGTCTAGAACACAGTGTTTGGGATACTATTTTGGTTAAGCCTCTCTCTCTCTCTCTCTCTCTCTCTCTCTCTATCTCTCTCTCTTACCATTCCAAGTGACATAACTTCAACTCAATCTAGTCCCATCCAGAAATGAGATCTGCCGATGGACAGTCAGACAGTTGTTTCCACAGTGACGGTCGTTAGGCATCACAGGAGCCAAAGGCTGGAGCCAAGACGGCCTCCCTACCTCCACCTTCGAGTCCACTCTCTGTTGTCAGCATCCTCCTCGGCAGCTTCTTAGTTACTGGGTCAAGGTGTGTGCCAACAGAGACGCACATATGACCTGTCACCAAATTAGAGGCCTTTCGACAAGGGAGGTCCTTGTATTCTAAAGGAGTTCTAGTAAAACCCTTAGTGTGTGCCCCCATGCCTGATTAGACAGACTGGTGGGCAGGGGGTTCTCTAAATGAAATTAGGGCGCTGTTATCATGAGGAAGATGCAAGTGCTGGACAGTTCATAATCAGGTGATGCGATTCAGAGGTGTGCACATCACTGCCTCCCCATCACCTTGGCGTGGCGTAGGAACCCTCATCAGTGGAGCTGAACTTAACCTCCCTGGCTTAACTGCAGCACAGTTTAGTGCGGTCAACAGAGCGCTGCACATTGACCCTGCACGGTGACCCGACAGCCCCTTCACCAGGATGGCTCAACTCGTAGGTCCTCACCTGCTGAGCGGACTTGGGTCTGAAGACCCGGCCCAAATGCCATCTGTAGCAGGTACCTTCTCATTGCTGGGACAAAACACCTAAACACAGAAGCAGCTTGTGGGAGGGAAGGATTTATTTCAGCTTCTGGTTCCAGGGGGAAGTTTCATGACGGCAGGGGAAACATGGGGCACAGCGGACAGCAGGGTGCACATCAGCTGGGAGGTAGCAGCAAGAGGGAGCTAGCTAGGAACCACCCAGTAGGGCTGGACAAGTAAACTTCAAAATCCACCCCCAGTGACACATCTCCTCCAGCAAGGCTCCCAAAGGTACCACCGGCTGGGAAATGAATATGAAGCTTCTCCAAAAACACATTTTACATTTAAACTATCATGCCATCACCTTTTTAAAAATATTCACCCAATTCTTGGCTGAAATAGTCATTCCTTTCCCAAGAAATTATGTAAATACCTACACTCAATAATGGTTCTCCACAGGGGCAATGTTGTCCCCTAGGAGACACTTGGCAATATCTAGAGACATTTTTTTTTTTTTTTTGGTTGTCATGACTGGAGAAGGGGGGTTTCTGGCCTTCGGTGTGGAGTGGGTGGAACTGGAGGACACTGTTAATCATACACCACCAGTGTACACACACACCCCCAGAACCAGGGATGAGTGATCCATCTCCGAACGCTCGCTAACCTGTCAGCGCTGAACACACCTGTTGTCTTGCACACTGAAAGCTGTGCATTACAATGATCAATTTCACATCCTCCCAGTTCAACCACTAGCTCCTCAGGGGAAAAATGCTGGTAGGTTTGTCAATGTTCTCCCAGCTCTGGCAGGTGCCTGGCCCATCACAGATGCTCAGTAAACACTGGCACAATGAGTGAGTGAGGAGACGAAGGTCCAGATGGGCTCATGAAACATTATCCAAGAAACTGAGTTCCTGGAAGGCAAGGTGGTTTCTTAAATGGCTATTATATTAGAAAACTTCACCTGCAGGGTATGTTGTCCGCATCACACACACCTTACCGAGAATAAATCTGAACAAAATGTAACTGCCAACTTGAAAGCCATGTGACTGGGTCTGCAAGTCTGTGACTCTTGGTACCTTTCATGCTGCCCTTATTATAAAATGGCAGTTTATAATTGTCTCAAGTCTGAGGAAAAGGCTGAACTCTTAGAATTAAAATATATATACAACCCTAGGCTGGGGAAATGGCTCAGTGGATACAGTGTTTGTTGGGCCAGGATGAAGTACTGACTTCTGACTCCCAGGCAGCACCCATGTAAATGCTGGGTGTGGCGCTGTGTGTCTGTATGCCAGGGGTGAGGAGGCAGAGGAGGAATCTCTGGGGCTCACTGCAGTGAGCTCTAGGTTCAAACCAGAGACTATCTCAGGTTGGAGAGATGGCTCCGCAGTTGTGTGTGCTTACTGGACAAGCATGAGGGCCTGAGGGGGCTGAGACTGCCCAAGTTCAGAGCTCTAGTACCCATGTCAACAGGAGGGCACGGCCACACTCATCTGAAATCCCAGCCCTGTGGGAAGCAAAGCCAAAGGATCACGGGAGCTCACAAGTAGCAAGTTCTGGAATCACTGAGAGACTCTGTCGCAAGAAAACCTCAGGTGGGCGAATGTCAGGGGGACACACCGAACACTTTTCTCTGGCTGCTGCTGGACAGTCCTTAGGGCAGCATCCGTGAGTGCAAGGGGCACCCCATCGGCACTTCGTACATGTGCACACACCACACACACCACAACACTACACTACACACACACAAAGAAAGAGAAAAAAGAAAGGAAGGAAGAGACCCTGTCTTAAAGAATTAAAAAGAAAAAGGAAAACAATTGAGGAAGATACCCAACTGTTGACTTACGGCCTCCACCCACATACCCACCTGCATGTACACCCACCCACACGTGCATGCACATACATATGCATGTACACCACACACAATGTATATTATATATATGATTGCATTATAATATAATTATATATATACACACACATATATGCATATCCCTGATACAGATGCCCCAAATTTTTGCCCAGCAAAGATGTTTCATGACCCTCTTCCCTCTCCAGTCTTGTTAAAACAATACCACACATGTGATGTCTTTGGAGAAACCATTGCACGCTTGAGTAAGGAGCGTACACATCCCCATGAGCTCAGGAAGCCATATGAGGTGTGACATGCCTCTCAGAAAGGACATTCAAATGTCAGGTGGAATGATCTACACCGCATGTCAATAAAAAGTACTCGGAGGTTCATTGAGTCAATAAAGCTTACTAGAACAATCTTAGTGCGAGTATCAATATACCCTGATGAGGACCCTCCAAAGTCAGACGCCAGCTCACGTCTAGTGGCATTAAACAGAACGTTCTGGAGGGAGAAATAAAATGAAAAGCTTCCATTATTCTGAGAGTTCATGTTCACTGAATAACACGGATGAAGAAGCCGGAAAAGTCTATGTTTAGATTCCAGTGGTTAAAACCTCCCGTGTTCATTTCTGGGGATCCCAAGCAGAGAAAATCTCCAGGACAGGGAGCTTGGCGTTAGGATTAGTCAGTTTCTCATTTTTACTTAATGGAAACTTAAGCAGTGTCTTCCAGGCCATTCTAAAAGGAGGAAAACAGTAACTGTTTTAATCCTCTCCGTGTTCCTACGGCATGACAATAACATTGTTACTGGCAGATATGGAAACTGCCTCAGAGAACGTAATTAAAATATCTAACGTCACCCATGGTTCACCTTGCTTGTAAACTTGCTGGACTGAGAGACTTGCAAAACCTGACTCTGGTTGTGTCTGCGAGGACATTGCCAGAGTTAAGAGAGGCAGACGTCAAGGGACGGGGAAGATTGCTTAGTGGTTATAGATGCTTGTTGCCCGGATTCAGTTCCCAAGCCACCATGTAAGCTCAATGCAAAAATAACAATACTGATAATAATGGCACCTGGTGTTCATCTGCAGTGACAAAAGACCCTGGCATGCCCCCACACACACATGCAAATACATTAAATTATTTTCAATTTATTTTATTCATTTTTGTAATTTATTTATTTATTTGGCACAGAGAGGCACACCAGGGCCTCCAACCACTGAAAACAAACTCCAGACATGTGCACCACCTTGTGCATCTGGTTTACATGGGACCTGGAGAATCAAACCTGGGTACTTTGGCTTTGCAGGCAAGTGCCTTCAGTGCTAAGCTATCTCTCCAGGCCTTTATTTATTTTTTAATGTTTTATTTACTTATTTACAAACAGAGAGAGAGAGAATGAGAATGTGCCTGCCAGGGCCTAGTGCCACTGGAAATGAACTCCAGATACATGTGCCACTTTGTACATCTGGCTTTTCGTGGGTACTGGGGAGTCAAACCTGGGCCAAAAGGCTTTGCAAGCAAGTGCCTTTAACCACTGAGCTACATCTCCTACCCCATAATGGTTTTTTTTTTTTTAAGGCAGACCTGTTCTGAACATGGGTGGCAGCGTCCTACAAGCGGGGGCCCCACACGGTGAAGGAGGAAGACGCCAGCACAGGCGTTCTCTCAGCTTCCCGATTGCAGGAGTCAAGGAGCCCTACTGCCTCACACCTGCCTACCACGATGCTCTGCCTCAGGGTCCAGAAACAATGGACACGGTCTAGCGGGCCACAGATGGAAACGTCTGGAACCATGAGCCCTAAAACAACCTGTGCTCCTGCACGTTGTCTTCTCAGGTCTTTGGTCAGCCTGAGGTCAACTCTGATGTGACAAGTCTGGACAGTAGCAGAACCTCTGGTTTACAGTAGGTGTTCCTAACCAACAAGCAACACTGCCTCATACGGGTCATTTCACGTCCCCTCAGAATGGCTCAACCCCATATCCAGTCAGCTTAATGTTTCTGAGAAGCTGCTCTCTTGACACATGAAAAGGTCTGTCCAGCTGGGTCTGGTCGTAACGTGGCGATGCGGGAAGGAGAAGAGGTTCCGGCGCACGTTTGCTTCCTGGACATCTGCGCGGAGCTCCTGGCTCTGCCGTTCTGCAGATAAAGATGCTGAACCTAAAAGAGCTTGAGGGTCTTGGCCAAGGCCCCAGATCTCATGAATAGCAGAGGCTACATTTGAACTCGGCAGGATCCCAGTGGAAAGGACCTGGCACTCTGGCATCGAGGCAATTCAAGGAGATGCCCATGAATTGAAAGGGTGCTGGTAACGAGGGCGCAGCAGGTGTGCAGCGAGAGCCCTGGGCCCAGGCAGATGAAGCCGTCATTATCCCCAGGGCTCCTGGAATGGCGGCATGAGCAGGGCTGGAGGGCGAGCAGTGTGTGGAGCAGGGCTTCGGGAGCCCTCTTCTGGCGTGTCTGTGAGCGTGATTCCAGAGAAGCTGAAAAGACCCACCCTGAAGTGTGTGCTACCAGTCATTCCATGGACTGGGGGGGGGGGTGGTCCCTGAAATGAATAAAAGGAGAAAGCGGGCCAAACCCCAGCATTCGTCTCGCTCTGCTTCCTCACCGCAGATGCAAGGTGACCAGCCACCTCACAGTCCTGTCACAGTGATGTCCCTGCCGTGACGGACTGTACCCTCACCGAGAGCCGAAACTAAGCCTTCCTTGCTCAAGTTACACGTGTGTTTGGTCACAGTGACAGGAAAAGCAACGGACACACCCTTCAACATACATACCCTGGCCAAATCTAGATGGCTGCCTGAGGACCCAGGTCTTTAAGAGCGGAGGATACACTCAACAGGGGTCACGAGAGCCCCAAACCACACATTCCCACTTGCTGTAACCCATGCAATCATCCTACCATAGCCGTGACCGCCAACACAATGAAGGTGCTGAAGACAGGCCCCCCCACTGCTCTGGGAAGTCGACAAGGGTCCGCTCATTTCCCCAAGTGTCAACCGAACACTGGACACAAGTGCTCACTCTCGAGTTATGGGGCGGTAAGGACACAGGAGAGCGACCGAGTGACAGAGGTCCCAGCAATCCTCTTCTGCCAAGGGTGCAGTCAGTCCAACCTTCCATTCACACCGTAAAAAGTTTGAATCATGACGTCTTTCCGTCAGGGCTGGAGATGTAGCTCAGTGTTAGAGTGCTTGCCCGGTACAGTGAGGCCTGAGTTCTATCCCAAGTACCACTGGGGGGCGGGGGGAGCGGAGGGGAGTGTCTTCCTAGCTTAGCAGAGAAAAGAGAAACAAAATGAGCTGAAATGCAAAAACATAAGTTAAAATGCAAGAGCACTTGATGTCCCGGCCACAAGCCTTGCAGCTCCTAGCAGGTGTTTTGCCACAAGACAGGAAACCCAGTACAATACATCGGAGTTATTTCTCCCGTGGTAGGAATTGGACCGATAAGATACAGGCCATAGTTGGAGTACTGGGGAGATAGCTCAGTTGATAAAGTGCTTGCCACACAAATATGATGACCTCACTATGACCCCTAGAATCCACATCAGAAACACAGCCGGGCATGGAGGCATGCACACGCAATCCTAGCACTGGGGAGGTGAAAGCAGGCAGATCCCTGGGGCTTGCTGGCTAGGCAGGTTAACTAATTGACAGGTTCTAAGCCAGGGAGACACCTGTCTCCAAAATGGTGGCAAATGCCAGAGGAACAACACACCAAAAGTTGTCCTCTGGCCTACACACACACACACACACACAGAGAGAGAGAGAGAGAGAGAGAGAGAGAGAGAGAGAGAGAGAGAGAGGACACAGAAATAAAATATTGGCAGACACAACTTTCTCTCTTTCGTCCACAATGTCCACACACAGTCATCATACACAGCCTGCCCAGGACCCAGTATTGCTCCTTCCAAGGCTGTGGTTGGACCGGGAACACACACTCTCTGAGGTCCTCGCCTTCTCTTCCTGCTTCACGTCCCTTTCTCCTTTATTCTTACTGTAGTGCACTTGCACCTATCTGAAAAGCCTTTGCATATACACTTTCTAAAAAATCTGTTCTCTAAGAAAATCCAAACTTTAACAAATGAATCAATTTCCCACTTAGGTTCCTAATGGCCATCCCTACCCCCTCCTGCAATACCTATTGATTATGCCTTCTGAGGAATCCTCATTTACATTCTTTGTTGCAGACACTGTGTACATGAATGTCCACGAAGTCTACTTTGACTTCACCCAAATTTAATCCACGCAATGGAGCCAGTGGTTCAGAGGGAGAGACCCAAGTCCCTCCAGGTCTTAGAAGATCCCGTGCCTGAAACGCGCACTGCACGTGTGTGAACCTCCCCTCAAGAGAACAAAGAAGCCAGGCAGAGACTGTCTCTCTCCGCGGGCATGCGTGAGCCTCTGGGTGCTGAGGACGGAAGCACCTCCCCGCACTGGCTGAGGAGCGGTGACTGGCAGGGGACAGGCAGAGCACCCTGCTAAGGTGCAGACTCCTCCAATGCCATGTTTTACACTATCTAGAAATAAAAGCGAACACTGCCGCATTTTCACAGTTCTGAGGGAAGTCAGAACGCAGATTCCACCTCAAATGTTGTAGCAGGTAAATAATGTACAGAGAATGATTCACAGGAAATGGAGAGAGGGAGGGAGGAAGGAGGGGAGGGAAAAAGGAGATAGAGAAGGAAGAGAGGAAAGATAGAGGAGGACAGGGGAAAGTGAGGGGAAGAGGAGAGCGGAGAGAGGAATTGCAGAGAGCAAAGGGGAGAGAAGAAAGAGAGGAAGGAGGGATAGGAAGAGAGAGAGCCTGTACCCTTCCACCATGTGAGAACACAGCAGGTGTCTGTGGGCCACAAAAGGGGACTCAGCAGGCATCATATTTCTCTTAATCTTGGACTTCCAGTCGCCAGAAGTGGCAGAAGTAAATTTCTATCATGTGCTAGTAACTTAATCTATGGTATTTTGTCAAAGCAGATCAAACAGACTGATACACATCCATTAAGATGGGGGGGGGGAGAGGGATACTGGCAGAGCCCCCTCCTGCCCCACACCCACTATGATACGGCAGAAACAGTTGGGTATGAGCCACAGGAACACCCCTGTGTCTGCAGCCAGAGCTGCCGCCAAAGTCGCCGCGAAGCCGAGGCTGGAGCAGCGCACCTGGGAGGCCGTGTGCTGGCTCTGCTTGGGAGACCACAGCTCCGACGCCGGTGTCTCCTGGCAACAGTCACACACGCAGCTGCCTTCATGCCCTACCTCACTTTCCGTCTCTATGTTCCACTCACCTGTACGGATCATCCTTCAGAGAGACTTCTCTCTTTCCCTAAGCTCTTCACACACCTTTCATGTGCTTCTCTTGGAGCCTAAAATTCACGAAAGCAAACCTGTCTCCGGGTATCAAAAATTTTTAAATGTGAGCCAGATATGGGGGTGCACACCTGTCATTCTAGCACTTGGGAGGCAAGAGGAATGTGATTTCAAGGCAAGCATATACCATTCCATACATAAATGACATACCTGTATATTTACTCCAAGTTCTCAGACAAGATAGGAATTCAGACTTTCTAAGAACGATGTTATGGAGTTTGCAGTTGGTTAAGAGAAAAAGAACAGGCTATAAATGCCTTCCTATTAAAGACTGCTTAAATAAAACATGGACTGTCGTGCAGTCAATAAAAAATAATTGTGCAAAGAATACTTAATACTGTGTATCTACAGCCTTGTGGAAGCCCAGCGTGGTGACTCACACCTGCAATCGCAGCCACTGCGAGGCTGAGACAACAGCACTGTTGAAAATTTGAGAGTGAGCTCATATAGCAAGACCCTGTGTCAAAACTCAAAACCTAAAGCAAAGAAAAAACATGAAGGAAGGAAAAAAATAAAGTAAGAACGGAAGGAAGGGGAGAAAGAAAGGTTGCTGAGGCTTCATAGGCTAACATGTGAGGTACAGAAGCGTACTCCTGGGAGACTGGGGCGTACTGGAACTCACTTCGATCTGGTGATGGCTGAGGGATAGGACCTTACCCCTTCCTCTCCACCTTCGCCTGTCATCACTGAGAGCCAACAGGCATCTGGGACTGGGCCTCTGGATTCTCACACCAAGGGTTATAACCTATGCCGTGTCTCACACTGATCAGCACACACCGTGCAGAAAATGTGCAAGACGATTGCTTCATTAATAGTGCACTTGAAAATATAGTGGTGAATCACACACTGGGATCTACGGTACAGGCTGGAGACCAGAAAACTCCCATCCGTGGACTAAATCCAGTTTGCTCCTATTTTTGTCGATAAAGTTTTATTGGCCCACAGCCTGACCTTTTAATAGACATATTCTCTGTAGCCTGTTTCCACACTCCTGGCTAGAGTTGAATCATCAGTGGCACCATAGACTGCATGGCCTGCAGAGCCAAAAATATTTATTCTCTGTGCCTTAACAGAAAAGGCTCGCCAAGCCCTGGTGGAAAAACTTGTAGTTAAAACTGTTGGATCAAGGCCAGATCAGCATTCCCTGGAGAATCTCAAGGCTCTCAGTGTGCCTGTACTGGAACAACATGGCATTACAAACAGAGAAGTCGTCACACTCAGGGACTGAGGATCCCGGCAGCTCCATGCGTCTTGGGTGTTACTGATCTGTCTGCCCATCTCCAAGTTCAAAAACAAACAAACAGAAAAAAAAATCTGCTCATGCAGAGTTCAGCAAAGTCCGCCCACGAACTTCAACATCTCTGATTGGCAACGTGCTTCGCTGCAGACAATCCAAGCACCAACTCTCCCACCCAGAGGGTCTGCTTCACTCACACAGAATGCATATGCACCGTCTTCCAGGATTTACCTATCCTGTATTAATTACAAGCAGAGCTTTTAACTTAAGCGAACCACTGGGCCGTAGGAGCGGTGATAGTCGTGATCAGTTTTACGGCGCCGCTCAGGAAAATGCATAGCTACATCATCCCACCCAAACTACAAAGGTCAAATGATATTAATTAATGCGGCGACACGACTCGCTGCAGCTAAATGGGTATTCTTGATTATGGCTTCTTGATTGAGACCTAATGCCTCATTAATCCCAAACATATCAACCCAAGAGCAGCGGAGAAGTCGGCGAGAATAATGGCCAGCGTTTCAGTGCACGCCGCCTCGCGCCCGCTGGGCAGCAAGGTGAGTCCCACGGACGAGGCAGAGTTTGCTGCGCCTTCACCGCAAGGATTTAAAGGCAGCTTCGTAAAGAATCGGCTCTGAAAATCTCCATCTCTCCCTTTCTCTCTGACACACACAGAATTTTCAAATAGGCAGGCAGAGAGGCCCTTTCTCTCTTGTGGTTTTCACAAACATGCCACAGACAGAATAATGGATGGCTTTATCTGGCTCAGAGCCCAGGGATCATCGTACAGTGAGGTCCCTGCACCCGCACACCTCTACTTAGTCAGGGGTATAAGTAGACAGATGACAGAAGGTCACTTGTTTGACCTTGTGGTCGTGGCTTCTTCTCTATCTGTTCCAGCTTAGATACATCAGCCAGTGAGGATCCAAAAGGGTCTCAGGCTGAGAAAAGAGGAAAGGGCAGCTCAAGCCCAGAGTCTCCCAGCCTGCCACAACTTGTCCTCCCACAGATTCAGCTAGGCAGGTGTGGGTGTCACTGCCGCCTTGCAAGTCTTCATAGGGTCTGCTGTCAGGGAGACTGGGTTCTCTTTGAATTCCTACAGAGACCACCATGAAAACCTCAACATATCCATGTGTACTCACATACGTGCACACGTGTGCATGCACACACGCATGCACATGCATATGTGCACACACAGAGGTGTGGCAGTTCCTCATTTCATGGAGGTCATCCGGAATTAACAAGAAGGTAAGAATGAAGGCAGGCATTATAGCAGTTGCCTTCTCTCCTTGCTGGGACAAAATGCCCACCAGAAGCAGCTTATGGAAGAAAGGGGTTTCATTTTCAGCTTATAAGTTTGAGGGGCAGTTTCATCATGATGGGGGGGGGGGTGGGAAGCAAAGCAGGAGCAGACAGCGGGGTGTGGCATCTTTACCGTGTCAGCAGGAAGGCGGTAGCAATGGAAAGCTGAGTGCGGCAAGTGGGGATGAGCTCTGGCACCCTAAGGCCCGCTCCCAGAGGCCCGCTTCCTCCAGCAAGGCTCGGCCAGCTGGGGCTTGAGCATGAGGCTGCACCCCAAACACGTGAGGCTAATGGGGGCCGTGTTTAGTCAAGCCACCCCAGGGATCAGGGATGCATTTGCATGTATTGCTTTCTCATTACTCTGAACAAATGCCTGAGCAGAAGCAGCGTGAGGAAAGCTCATGCTTCAGCAGGACACAGTCCATTCTGGTGGAGAAGGAACGGCAGCAGGAGTGGGAACCAAGCTGGTCACATCTCCCCGGAATCAGAAAGCAGAAGACAAGCAGAAAGTAAGGCCAGGCTGACCCACCTCAAGTCCCACCCCACCCCCCATTGACCCACTTCCCCCCACAAGGATCTACCTCCTGGAAATGCCACAACCTTCCTAGGGAAAGCCACTGGTTGGACACCAAGTCTTCCTACCACTGAGCCTGTGGGGGACATTTCACAACCAAATCCCAAAGGGAGTCAGCTTGCACACCTGTGTTACGCAGCAGACTTGGCCGTGGTGAGGAAAGGGTTCTATATATTGTCACCTCCCTGGAAGGAACAGATAAGACTGAAGTCCTACATGAATGGTCCTTGTTGAAGAACGTCGCCTAGGCAAGCAGTGTAACCTCCCTCCCGCATCCTGAGCGGGTCTTCTGAAGAGCTGGGAAATTCCTTGTTCTTTGAAGAAAGAAGTCATTTCTCTCAGTTCTCCTCCTTACCTTTTCTAAAGGGTTGTTAGTATTTCATGCCACCATAATTGAAGTCTAGCCCACTCCCTACAGATCTCAATTCGGTGGAGGAATTTTACAGTTCATCTTCCGTTATGTTGAAGCCAACCCATAGCTTAGTGTGTGGAATATTTACTTTAGGCATCATACATTTTCATTAAAAAAAAAAGAAATTCTGTGTTTTCCTCACTCCCTGTTTCACTTTAGCATTGACAAGATTGATAATTCATGTTCACATGGTTCAATGTTTTAAAATCATGCCATGTGTAAAATTATGCACGTCATTAAAATGATGACCCCTGTGCTTGGCTGGGTGAAGCAGGAAGATCTTGAGTTCTAGGGGTCAGGATGGGCTACAAAGCTACTCCCTGTGCCTGTCTCAAAAACAACAACCAAAACAAGCCAGGCCTAGAATTCTAGCTACTCAAGGATCTGAAGGCAGGAAGATCATAAATTCTAAGTCTGTCCTGGGCTACAGAATGAGTTTAAAGATAGCCCATGGTCAATTGAGTGAGGACCTTGTCTCAAAGAGGATGAAGTAAGAGAGGGAGAGAGGAGGGAGGGAAGAATAAAAGTATGGCTGAGGACATGGCTCAGCCTGAGGATCTGAGTTCAGATCCCCAGAACACATGTGACAATGCAAGACGTGGGATTTTGTGCCTGTAACCCCAGCACTGCACAGGTGGAGACAGGTAGAATCCTAAGGTTCCCTGACTCGCCAAATTGGTGAGCTGTAGGTTCAGCGAGAGGCCCTGTCACAAGGAATAAGGTGGAGAGCAATTAGGACCCCATGTCAACCTCTAGCTCCCACACACACACGCGGCACGTGTGGACACTCACTCCTCCCCGACCCCCACAGACACACATAGGAAAACACATGCAGCCACTGAAGAGGAAACGTTTTTAAAAAGGTTAGAGATATAACTCCATGGAAGAGTGCTTTCATAACTCATGTAAGGTCCTGGGTTCAATCCCCAGTCCTACAAATAAGCAATTAATTAGATACTTTTTGACAAGTGAGAATAGTCCCTTCTAAGCACTGCACAGCTTACAGTTTCCTAAGCATGTACCAGGATAAAGATTGAAGTTGCAAAACAAAAAAAAAAAAAAAAACGCTAAGAACCCCTTTTACCCAGGGCAAGACATTGCTTATTGGCAAAGCTGGAATTTCCCCAACACTGTTGACCTCCTGGAATAAGAACAGGTCCCTCTCACTGAGCCAAGCCCCACCCACTGAGGTTACAGAGCTTCCAAGACTTAAAATGCAGAAATTGCACATGCACTTCCCAAACCAAACAGTGGCATCTTTTGGATTGGCCAGCAAGATCACCGTGCAGGGAAAAGCTGAAGCTCCCAACAGAGCCGATCTGCACGCTCTGTTGACAAACAATACTTCAGGCAAGACCTCCAGATGCTAACGAAGGGTGAATCGCCTTCTCCCGGTCCAGAGCTCCGGCAGTGGGGAACCTTTAATGCCTCCCACATGCACACAGCCCAGATGTTCTTCCTGTCCTTCTGTGCCCTCACGCTGTGAGCAGAGACCCCGCACAGACTGGGCACAGGATAAGCCTCCAGAGCAGGGCAATCTGCTTTCCTGTGGCGGTGCCCATCCTCTGACTTGACCCTCTTGGGCTAGAGCTCCTCTGTAAACAGGGGCTAGGAAAACCAACTGTTGCGTGACTTTTCCCCAGGGAATCTTTTCTCTGTTCACTCAGATAGAGGACAACCATACATCAAAGACATGACTGCATCCAGGCTCATCCCAGTGAACCAGGAAGTTTACTGTGGTCACTTAGAGGAGCATGGGAGACTGAGGGAGTTGCATCACCAAACAGCCCACCAGAGTGTGGATGACGGATGACCCATGAGACCTGCATGATGCCAAGTCCCCGGTGCAACTTGCAGGCAGCTCCACTGAAGAGTCTCCTGGTCTTTAGCAACTGCTTACTGCTTATTTTACCTTCCCCAGTGGGAAGTCGAGGAGGGGGGAAGGCTTCTGAGTATTATAAATTTCTTGTGAGTTTCAGGAGTCTCTTGACTCTCCTCCCTCCATGCCAGAATGTTCTCAATCCCAAGGCAACAGCTGTACCACATCAACCTCTAGGGAGTAACACAGTGTAAGATCCACATTGCAAGCTCACATTTGCATGTGAATCAAGTTCAGTACTGGGGATGGGGTAAGCCAAGGATTCTCTTCAAATAAACTCTTGGTGGAGAACCAGGAAACACATGCCTGCACCCCAGCTGCTCTCTCGCTGACAGCATTTCCATGTCTAAAGAGCTGCAGCGTGAGAGTGGCCCTACTTGTCCTCCTGCCTCCACAGCCCAGAGATCCCTGCGACTGCTGGGAAACTCTTGGGAAAAGTCAGGGGAAAGGAAGAAAGTGCTCTGACAGGTCAGGCTAGCATCCTGGAACTGTGGCTCTGCAAATCTGTGCTTGGCCATCGTGTGCACACAAAATTATCTGTCCAGTGTCCCACACATGCCGTGGGAGCTTCAGCCACCAGCCAAGGGTGGCTGGATCCCTTTCACTACAGCCAGAGGAGTTCTCCCTACATGAGCACAGTGTGGGGCACTCTCTGGGAAAGAAACAGCAAACCCCATGGGGCTACCAGGATTGAGTCCTTGGCCCATCCCAGATGGCTGCGTCTGTTTAAAACAGGTATGGAGGGGGAAGAAGGGGACGCGATATTATTCCCTTCTTTCTCCTGAAAACTTCTACGGGTGTTTGTCTTGCCCAAGTGACTTGCCACACATTCTTTCCCATGGCTAAAAAGCCACAGGGCCCAGCAGCAAGAAGTGGGTAGGTGAGGTTACTTCTCACCCCAGAGCAACCTAAGCTTAGCTCTCCAGACATCTCCTTTCACTACCTGGAGATGGGAAGGACACAAATGCATGAGAGAAATCTTCAGTGTGCCAGAGCCCTCCTAGGTGATGGGCCTGTTCACCTGCAAGCCCATCTTCCCAGGCTCTCAGACTTTATACCTTACAACAACTAACCTTGAACAACAACATAGCTACAATTGAAGCCATTTACTGTGACATCCACCATCCAGCATCCATGAAGCATCTTTTCATGCCATGTTCTTAGTAACTGGGAAAACCTTGTGAGTAAAATCCCTGTCTTCCCATGTGAAGAAAAGCAAAACATCCCAGCTATTTGGGACATTGGTATGGGAGGAGAGCAAGTCGGATGCCTGCTTGGGCTGTAGAGTGAGGCTCTATTTTGAAATAAAAATGAAGTAAAATAAATAGAATGAGGGGTAGGAATATAGCTCCCTGATGATGTCCATGTGAGGCCCTGGGTTCAACCCCTAGTACATGGAAGGAAGGAGAGAAACAGGGATGGGAAGGAGGCAAGGAAAAGGGAAGGAAGATAGGAGGGAGAGAAGGAGGAACAGAAAGAAAGAAGGAAAGAAGATAGGGAGCGAGGGAGGTAAGGACAAGAAGAAAGGAGGGAAGGATAGAGAGAATATGGGTAAAAAGAGAAGAGAGGAGAAGTCAGGAGAGGAAGGAATGAGAGGGAAAGGGAAGAGACCAAATCAAAGACATGGCATGCGCCTCACCCAAGGTCACAGAGCTGGTGAACAAGGCAGGGTAGCACAGCCTTGCAAAGCAAGCCAATTCACTATACTGTTCTTAACTGGCTTTACCCCCAAAAGAGCTTCCACATTCTCCATGTTTCTATGAACTCTGAGTACATGTGACAGCTTGAATTAGAATTGAGCTTGCACTGTGAGCCCCCAACAGGCAGATCCCTTCCACAGGGGGTGGGCGGGCGTGTCACTGGGGGCTAATCTTGGAGTGCAGCACTGAGGTGTGTTTGGGGGCAGATCTGAGTGGAGCCCTACAAGGTGTGTTCAGAGCAGTTTGAGCTCTGGCAGCTGGTGCTGGTGTTTGCCTGCTGCAGTTGTTTCTCTCTGCAAAAGGGAGCCAGCTTCTTCCTGCACTGACGGAGCTTCCCCTGGGCTTGTAAGCTAAAATGAACCCCTTCCTCCCATGAGCTGTGTCTGGCTTGGAGATCTGTCCCAGCAGTAAGAAGCTGACTGCAATAGTATGCATCAAAGCTGAGTCTCACGTTTGAAGGGAAAAGCGTGGAAGGGCAGAGTGGATTGCAAACACACAAGGATGGGCACCGCAGGCTGCTGCAGCCCTTGCCCTTGGGTTCCTCCAGTACTCAGTGGGTACTTAGTACTGGGTGCTCACTTTCAAGCGGGCTTCAGCTGAGCTCTTGAGGACACTAGGCCACCTCGCTCCCGTGCTTTTCCCATGAGTCAGCTCTGCTTGGGCAGGTGACAGGGAGGTGGCAAAGCCATAAGGCTGTTGTCAAAGTATCACCATCCTTCCTCCAGGAAGGAGCAGGGAATGATGGTGAACAGACCTGGTACGGAACCACATCCCACTCAGAGAGCACCTGCTCCATGCAAGTAAATAAAATTATATTAAAGACAGAAATATTAGAGGCTCTGATAATGTAATCATAAAGTAATCACTTTGAATTAGGATAATGGCCATGTCCAACTCTTTATTGCATTTATTTTGAATATCACATTCTTTCAACTCTCATTATTTTAATTATGTTCAATTATAGACATTTGCATATGCTTTCTCATGGATATTAGTGAGGGGATAAAGACTTCCCTGAGTTAAATGATGAGCAGATATTCCATATTATATCACACTTGTCCTTCCTGAAAATTCGATTTAGCTGCAGCCCAGAAGAGGCCCCCAAGACAGGGACTGATTCAAAGTCAGGGCATTTTCTGTGATGATGTGGGGGCCAGGGATGTTATCTGGTCACCTAGTCAGGACACTAAAGACGGTGACAGGCTGAGGGTCAGAGTGAGACAGAGGTGAGAGGGTTGGCTCCGGCTATTCAGCCACAGGAGATTGAAGCTATCTCTCAGATGGTTAGCCTTGGCCTCTTCAGGGCACTCACCGATCCCCAGTATGCAGAGATCACACACAAGGATGCGTGAGCACTGGGTGATGTCTCAGTGGAGAAAGACCTTGCTGGTGTCAGTCTCTGAGCCCCCTCCCCCAAACAGGCACATAGAAATTGAGGTTTCAAAGATTTGTTCCTACCCTTCCCTATAAAGTGAACTCAGACTCAGGTCTGAGATGCTAACACCTTCTATCATGGTAATTCCTAAGCCAGGCTTTACGTGCATGGGAAGAAGCAGCTCCTCCCTGGGAAGCTAATACCCATGAAACTAAAAGAGATATTAAACTCCACTTTGGATTTGGGATGGTATGGCTCCAGCATAATTTCCCATCCCCGGGTGAAACGGACACACCATACAGCATGGGCTAGACACGCCACAGTGCAGAGTACTAACCCTCCCCTCCCTATTTCCCCAGAGACCTTAAAACCCACCTTTTGTTCTTCTTTCCAGGCAGTTCAGAGCTCCCTTCTAGTTCCTTTTGCCCAGACTCTTGCCAGCCTTCTGTTGGCATTAATAAAATCTATGTGCTTATTTTGTATACTGCTACGTTGCTAAAAGTATCAGCTCCAACAGTTTTCTGGTAGAGTCTTTAGGGTCCTTTATGTATAGAATCATATCATCTGCAAATAATGACTATTTGATCTCTTCATCTACAATTTGTATCCCTTTAATGACTGTCTCTTGCCTTATTGCTATAGCTAAGACTTCCAATACTATATTAAATAAAAGTGGGGACAGTGAACACCCTTCCTGAATTTAGTGGAAAAGCTTCAAGTTTTTCCCCATTTAGTATTATTTTGGCTGTACGTTTGTCATAACCAGCTTTTATTATGTTGAGATATGTTCCTTCTAGCCCCAGTTTCTGTAATACTTTTACCATGAAGGGATGTTTGATTTTGTCGAATGCCTTTTCTGCATCTATTGAGATGATCATGTGATTTTTCTCTCTCATATGTGGATCCTAGCTACAAATGTAGACTTGTGTGTGAGCTGGAACCAAAAATCAGTAGCAGAGGCCAGTAAGCTAGAAAAAGGCTATAAGAGAGGGAGGAGGGGGAGGACTTAAAGGGGTGGTATTGTATATATGTAAGTAGAAGAACAGGTTACAGGGAGGGGAAAGGACTAATTGAGGCCAGGGGAAGAGATCGTGTAAAATAAGTGTGGTAGGGGGAGAGTCAATCAAAATTCAAGATATTCCAAATAGAACATATGAAAACCTACTTTTTCAAATAATGGCACATCCAGAAGCCACAGATTGTTACTACAAAATTTTCAGTGCCAGGGATGGGATACCTTCCAGTGAGTTCTTGGCCAGGGAGGTCCCTGTTGCCTCAAAACATTACAGGCTATTGCCAAGACCTTTGGTTTCTCTTGAGAAACAGATGGTAAGACCCTAGTGCTGAAGATTTCACATGCCTGAGCAGCAAGGTCACTGAGAAATCAAGCTGGTGCTGAGCAGAAAACCTTCTCCCTATAGACCAGCCAACTGAAAGCTGGAAAAGCTGTACTGCATGCTGCCCTATGGGACACAAAAGTCATCAGTGATGAAAACAGTGGACTCTGGAAGCCTCAAGTTTGGCCAGAGAGGCCAAATGACCGAACAAGTACAATAGTGGCATGTCTCCTCTGGGGGAAACCAACTGCTCTCTAATTGGACTGGAGGTCTGCTCTATGGGAGGGAATACGTGCCTGGTACTGAAGACCTAATCAAAAGCCTATGGCAGGGGAGGTCATGAGCCTTAGGGGTATAAAGCCTGCTCTTGTCTAGCTAAATGTATATATTATTCTCACCAAACTGCCCTGAAAGCACTACACTTAATGTTCATATTCATATATTAATTAATGCTACTCTCACTTCTGGTTAGAGAAGCTTCTCTTTTCAGATGGCGATGAACACTGGGATGACTCAAAAGGCAACATAGTGCTGAGAAGAAGGGACGGAGGAGTGTCCAGCACTGAAACATCTCTATCACACACTCCAAGGCTCAGGGTTCATTGCGGAAGAGATGGCAGTAAGAATGTAAGGGCCAAGGGCAAGGGTACCACTCCTTACAATGCAACTGTTCAGACAGAAATTGGCCTTGATATCTATGACCTCGCAGTGCCAAGCAATACCTTCACAAGACCCTCATAATAGGAGAAATAGATGATGACATTAAAATGAAAGAGAAACTAACAGACAGAGGGAAGGGATATGATGGAGAGCAGAGTTGTAAAGGGGAAAGTGGGGGAGGGGAAGGAAATATAATGGTTTCTTGTCTGTAAGTATAAAAGTTGTCAACAAAAATAAATAAATAAAAACTGTGGGCCTCAAAAGCAGTTGCCGTTGTGGTTTTGCTAAATTCTGAATCTTGTATTTCTGGTGCCATGACTCAGATTGCTGGGCAAGCATGAAACATTAGTTCAATCCCCAGAACGCATGCACAAGCAAAGTATACTGCTATACACCTGTAATCCCAGTGCTGGGGAGGTAGAGACAGGAGGCCTGCACGGATTCACTGGCTAACTAATCTAGCTGAATTCCAGGATTAGTGAGAAACTTTCTAAATATAAATAAATTAGGTAGGGTGGGGAGATGCTTAAAAGTGCTTATCTCTTCACCAGATGAAAGGTCCTTAATATCAGCTCAAACATTAGCAGTTGATTCCTCAAAACAAGTCAAAAGCAATCTACCATATGACTCAGATCCAGGTTTACGTATCACAGAGATTCTAGCACACCAGTGTAGGCTGGTACTACTCACCATAGCCAAGCTATGAAACCAACTTAGGGGCCCCTCAGCAGTGTAACGGGTAGAGATACATAATGAGATTTATTTTTTAAGCCATAAAGAAGATAGAAGTGATATCATTTGCAGGAAAATGGATGTGACTGGAGAGAATCATATTAAGTAAATTAAATCAGACTGAGAAATACAAATATCACATCTTTTCTCTCATTTGTGGACCCTAGATTTCCTACAGACATGTAAAACATGTACGTGTATCGATATGAAAGTAGAAGAGCAGGCCTGGAAAGCTGGCTTAGTGGTTAAGACACTTACCTGTGGAGCCTAAGGACCCAGGTTCAATAAAATAATTCCCCAGAACCTACATAAGCCAGATGCACATGGTGGCACATGTGTCTGGAGTTCATTTCAATGGCTAGAGACCCTGGTGCACCCATTTTCTCATTCTCTCTCTCTCAAATAAATAAATAACATTTTTAAAAAAGAAAGTAGGGGCTGGAGAGATTGCTTAGCGGTTAAGTGCTTGCCTGTGAAGCCTAAGGACCCCAGTTCGAGGCCCAATTCCCCAGGACCCACGTTAGCCAGATGCACAAGGGGGCACACACATCTGGAGTTCGTTTGCAGTGGCTGGAAGCCCTGGCGCGCCCATTCTCTATCTCTCTCTCTATCTGCCTCTTTCTCTCTCTGTATGTCACTCTCAAATAAATAAGTAAAAATAACAGAAAATTAAAAAAAAAAAAAAAGAAAGTAGAAGATAAACTCTAGGAGAATGAAGGGACTAGCCACCAGGGGAAGGAAGAGAGGTGAGGGTAAAGGGAGGGGACAGAATATGCCTTTTGCTCTACTGCTTAGGGGCTACCGAGGCCTTGAGTCAGTCACTGAACCCCTGTTCTCATCTCTACAATGGGAACACTAATCTCAGCTGCCTACTGGAGTGTGGGGAAGAACTGGCTGATGGAATATAAGTTAAAGCACTTGACCTTGTGCTGGCCTTTGAAATAATACATGAGTGTGCTGCTATAAGCCTGTCCCACGGGTCAGCTGAGTAATTCACAGCAGCGACACCTTTAGCAGAGTGCTGGCAGTGACCCCAAGCTCAACACAGGACTGGTAATTATCGTCGCTGTGCCTGGAAATAACCTGAGACTTGGTGAACTAATGTTCTTCTCCTCACACTATTCCTAGTTAATTCCCTCCTCTCCAGCCACTCATTGCTTTTAGGCAGTGCGGATTCTTGCTCTACTCCCTTTGGGCTCTTGGGAGAGGCAAAATTTATCCAGGAATCTGGACAGACATGGGGGTTTCCCTCCTCCTCCCCAAGGAAAGAAATGCTGCTTGGAGGAGGAAGGCCTCACGAACCTCTGCAGACGCAGGGCAGTCACAGCCGGGTGTGTAGCAATTTCTTTTTTTCTTTCTTTCTTTTTTCTTTTTTTCCTTTTGGTTTTTGAGGTAGTGTCTCACTCTAGTCTGGGCTGACCTGGAATTCACTCTGTATTCTCATGGTCACCTCAAAATCATGGTGATCCTCCTACCTCTGCCTCCAAACTGCTGGGATTAAAGGCGTGCGCCACCATGCCCAGCAGCAATTTCTTTTTGTTTGTTTATTTTTTTCTTTCTAGGTAGGGTCCTGTGCTAACCCAGGCTGACTTGTTTTGTAGCTTGTTCTTATGGATTGGGGTATTCCTTCCTGGAGGGAAGACAGGCTCAAGAAACTCACAAGAAACTTACCATACCCAGGATGCCCTCCCGCAGGGTATATAAACAGCAAACAACTGCTGGGGGAAGAGAAGACTCTTCTTCCCTAGAGCTGCCTGCAAGTTGTGCAGGCAGCTCCAGAAATGCAGGTTTTGAGAACCATCGCCCATTCTAGGGTGGGCTTTTCTGTGACACAGCTACCTTTGAGCCATCATGCTCCTGAAAGGAGCCCCAATAAACTCATTGGGTCACCAAGCTACAGTTGAGTGAAACTGGTCCTTACGTCTGTCAGCAGTGGCTATCTGGGGTGAAAGAGACACATGTTCACATCTGCCCCAGTCACACAAAAGTCACACAAAAGAACACATCACCCTTAAAGCCTCACCTTGTTAGGAACCATTATTCAAAACACCCAAGGCTCCAAAAGTGAAAGAAATATATTAAATCCAGTCTGATTCTGAGCTTTTTGTCACCTGGATGTGGGAAAGCCCCACCCCACCCCCTAACCCCCCACCCCCGCCACCGACATGTAGAATAAAGGTTACGTTTCTGCAGCCAGGCAGAGAGAAATTAGAGGTTCAGGAGTTGATCGTAAGGTACGAAGACAAAGTTGTTCCCCGTGCATCTGAGATTATGAGCCTCTCCCCATGACTATGAAGCTGCTGTGAAGGCTAGAGCTGTCTTCCTGCTGCACTGTCCATTCTTCACCCAAAGGTCTGTGATTTCATGCCCAGCATCCCAGCCCTTCCTCGTTCTCTCCACACATCCCTCTGGAGACCAATAAAACACAATTTGGTGACAAACTAGATTTTCCCATGGAGGAGCTTCAGTGCAAGTGGATGTACGAAGCTGTCAGGGAACAGTTCTTCTCCCCACCTACTAAGCTTTTAAAACGACTGAAGTACCACCCTCCCTAATTACCCAATTCAGTGGCGCACACAATGGATCTGCCACTTTCTGAGGATTTTCTGACATCCCTAATTCCCGGGGAGCCTCTGGGCTCTGACAGAAGGCATCTGGGGTGATGAAGGTGGAGCCAAGAGAGTACAGAGAGGTGACTAGAAAGACAGGGAGGCAGCCCAATTTAGCTCACTCTGGACCAGCTTCTAAAGGTGGTCTGTGTGACCCTCTCTTACCTGACAGGAGAGGATATGGAGGTGGAGACGGCGGGGTGGGGGGTAAGGTGACTGAACACTGGCCCATTTAGAAGCGTCATTCATGTACCTGGTTCGCCACCCATTCACTCATTATTAAAAGCACTCATTTATCAGACAGTAATATGACCTGAAATTTAATAGTGAACTCTCGGATGGTTTTCACAGTCGAGTGAGGGAAACAGAAACCTTCTAGCGCACACTTCTTGGGAGGGATAAGCTCTGTGGGGGTAGTATACAACAGGGCAAGGATAGTGTTGAAGAAGGAGCCTGCTTACCAGACAAGGTGGCCTGGGTGGGCTTTGTGGTGGCATAATGTTTGAGGAGAATTTTATATGAAGAAAATGGATGAGAATTCTAGCGATTAGTGGAGATTTTAACCAATAATATGCAAAGGCCCTGAGGTAGATCCATACTTAAGCTATTTCAACAACAAGGAGGGGACCAGTGTGTCTGGATCTGAGTGTGCTGAGTGAAAGGCGTGAGATAATGTATCCAGAGGTGAGTAAAGGGGACAGACACTCACTAAAAGTCTTCTGCCCTTTATACTCCATGAAATGTTCATTGGCTTGGGGCAGAACTGTGGTATGAGCTGGTATTTCTGATGAGGGTCTTTGGGGTTCAGGGAGAGATTATGCAGGAGACCCAAGGCCCTTGAACCCCCAACTTCTGGGTCTTATCTGATTTTAGCAAAGAATTGAAAAATAGGGACACAGACAAGGGTAAATTCTGAAAAATAAGGGTATTTTAGGGAGATTCTCAATTAGAATCCAAGGTAAAGGCTAGCTGAAAGACTCAAGGCTTAGGGGAGATCTCCTCCTGCCCTGGCTAGAAAGGGAGAGGGGAGATGGAAAGATGCAGAAATCCCCAGTGGAGAAGCCTATGGAGGAGGCGCATGGTTATCACATGACTTTGGGAAGCAGAAAGTCACCTGACCCAGGAGTTTTGACCCTCACTGAACATCACCCTGGTCCAGGCACATTTCTATCTAGATGAAGATTCCAGGATGCTGCTAGCTCAAACCCACAGATCCAGAGCCCCTCAATATGTGTTGACTGACCCAATGCCCTCACTCACCCAGTATTTTCTCTTCCTCTTGCTTTATTCTCTTTTTAGACAGAGTCATACTCACAGTCTATCCTGAACTGACTATGCAGCCCAGGCTGTCCTTGAACTCATGACAATCCACCTGCCTCAGCCTACCCTTTTGAGTGCTGGGATTAAAAGCATGAGCAGCCACCATGCCCAGCCTTGTACAGCCCTTTCTCTAACTCCTGTCACCCTCTTTCCTTTCATGCTGTCCTGTGGCCAGGCTCAGCTGTGAGATATTTTATAATCTCATGCTTCCTGAAGTCAGTCTATTTCTTTTACTTAAACACTGATTCTAAATAAAAAGGAAAGATAACAGAGTAGTTCCCAGACTGATGAGGAAGGTGTGGGGACCACAGAGATCCCACACGGGTGGGGAGATGTAGGGACCACAGAGAAGCCAGACTGATGGGGAGGATGTGGGAATCACAGAGCATCCTCCTGTTGACACATGTGTAGCTTGGGGCAGGGCTGATGTCCGCCCCTAGGGATGACCTGGTTTACAGATGCCCTTTTGTGAGACTTGTGAAATGTGATATCCCTAGCAGAAACTTGCAATGCAACTTGGGACACACCACAAGGAACGTGGCTGGTGGCTCTGGAAAGCAAGATCAGTGACAGGAAAGCAATGTGAATTGCTGGGAAGAGGTGTCTCCTGCCAAAGCTGGGAGCCTGATCTCCTGCTCTGATGACAATGAATGATGCTAAAAGGGGACATTAGCAAGAATGCAAGAGGTGTTAAACAGTAGCCTCTAAGTGCTATTCCTTCCTCTGGGAACTAACAGGGAATTAAGTTTTGTCATTATATTATTTCTTGAAAGGGCTCTGTCCCATCAAATATTTTTTAAAAGAGTTTCTTAAAATATTTTCCAAACCTATCACCTCCAGAGAAAAAAAAAAAAAAGCAAAACAAAAAACTAGCATACTCCAAGTCTCCCCACCTAAATTCTGAGAGTACAGACTCTCCGCTTCTTATGGCCCTATGAGTAGCGGAGAAGAGCCATGAGCAGCTGCCGGATATTCAAGCATGCCATCTAGCAACAGGCTTTGAACTTGACCTTCAGCAGGAGACTGGGCTTCTGTCAAGCTCCAAGTCCAAAGACGCTGCCTGCATCCTCCTCTGATTTCCGTAGGACTAGATGTGACAGCTCATCTCTACTGTTAATATGATTGCGTCAGGAATCAAGTGAGAGGCACAAATCATGAGCTGTTCTGCAAGGGCATCTCCCGGGAGGATTAAGTAAGGGAGGACAGCTGCCACTAGAGGAAGCAGCTCTAGAGGTTTGAAGAAGAAGGAGGAGGGGTAGGAGAAGCAGCAGCAGCACTTTTGCAACTTGCTCCCTATGGTGAGTGCCTCTACCCAGTTGCTACCATCCTCCTCTCAACTCAGTACCCAGCTGCTTCAGGCATCTAACGTGGACTGAAGACCAATGGCTCTCCAGGAATCCTCCAGGCCTTCAGTGCCTCATGGCCTGAGCAGTTACTAGGGTTTCCAGCCTGCAGACAGACATGGCTGGAGTATAGCCCATATTCTATGAGCAAATCAAATAAATCCCTTTTGAGATATATATATATATATATATATATATATATATATATATATATATTCTGTTCCTCTACAGAATCCTGACTAAAACACCAAGTCTACCTGACTGGGAGATATCGCCATCACCCACCACTCTCAGCAAGCTTTGGCCGGGTGACAAGATCCTGCCTGCAAAAGGGAAGGAATCGGTTTGGAGGATGCAGACATCACTTATCTGGGGAAATGGGAATGGTGGTAGGAGACAGCAATGAGTATTAGCACTTGACCTCTGTGTCCAAGCTAAATAAACAGGATTATTTACAATGGCTGAGGGCGCAATTTCCTGCCTTGCTGAGAAGAACGGCTGTGGGAAGAAGTGAGAGTTCCCAGTGAGGAATGTGCACGGGGCTGCCTGGGACCTTTCTCTAGAGTCTTTTGGTTGAAATCCAGGGCTGAATCCTCACATGGAAGGGATGTGAGCTTTGATGTCAGAGTGGGCACCATTTGCCACCCATGTGTGTTGCCAGGAGGCAGAAGTTAACCAGCTTGTGCCTCAGTTTCGCTCTCATGAAACTCAACTGGAAGGTGAGAGTTTTGTGACTCGTACAGTACAGAAAGCTGAGCACACACTCAGCTAATTAACAAACACAGTGTTTGTTCTGCAAGTCACTGTCACACAGTGAAGGAATGTTTCCCCTCTTGAGATAAAAAGAAAGAAGTAAAATTAATTCTTACTGATGCCTGTATTTGTCACGAGGGTTCCGTTCAAACCTGAGGACACCACTCTTTCTCAGAAAGATACCCGCCACATTCTGTGGCAAATGACACAGCTCATGTTTGTCTGTTTTCTTCCTTTCATCAGGATAAGAGTGTTGCTGTTTCCTGTGGCCTCAGGAAGGCAGCGGGGACACCCTTGATGCCTTCCACAGGTAGGGAAAGTTTTAACTGGAAGATTTGACGGCCCATCATTTCTATCCCAAGAGAAAGTAGCTCTCAGGCTGGGGAGACAGCTCCGCCTATAAAAAGTGTTTGCCCTACAAGTACAAGAAAGAACCTGAGTTTAATCCCCAGATCACACATTAAAAACAAGAAAGTGGAGTTTGGTGCAGCGATTTTATGATCCCAGCACTGGAGAGGTGAAGACAAGAGGATCCCTGGGGCTCGCTGGCTGGCCAGTGTCATCTAGTTGGTAAGGTCCAGGCGAATTAGAGACTCTGTCTTAAGAAGAGTGGATTATGCCTGAGGAATAACACCTGAACTTGTCCTCTGGCTTGTACACGAACCCACATACATATGCATGTATACCCATGCACACACATGTGCACCTTCCCACACACAAGCACACAAGGAAAGAATAGAATAGAAAAAGCTCTATCTTTTAAGACATATTTGCATTTGTATCAAAACTTATATTGGGTAGTTTCTCAAAAAAAAAATGCTTAAAGGTGGTGCTGCCTCATTGCTGGGATCAAACACCAGATCAAAAGCAGCTTAGGGAAGGAAAGGGTTTCTTTCTGGCCTACAGTTTTAAAGGGGAAGTTTCAACGTGGTGGAAAAAGCATGGCAAGAAGAGGCAGCCAGTGTCACATCTTCATAACAGCAGGGAGGACGTAGAGAGAGTGAGCTGCGTGTGGCAAGAGAGCTTGGCTATAACAGCCCAAGGCCTGGCCCCAGTGACACATTTCCTCCATCAAGGCTCCACTGCCCAAATGCTCCATAGCCATCCCAATCTGTGCCACTGGAGATAAAAGCACAAGTCCATAGGGAACTCTCCACATCGGAACCATCACAGGTAGACTGGGGAAGCTCGGAGATAGAGAGCTTGCCTAGCATTCAGGAGACCCTGCATTCCAGCCCCAAGGAAACAAACACAGCCAAACATGAGAGGGGTCCCACTGTTAGTAGCATTTAACATTCTTAGCGACTTTTAACTCAGCAGCTAAGACATACAGAAACCTAGTAGTGATGAAAACTAGCAACACACCATCAGCCACATGAGTGTTGCATTCAACACCATGGCACAGAGCTTAGATGTGAGTCCCAAAGCCATGTGATGACAAGGGCCCCTTGATGCTAGCTTATTCTTTCCAAAGGCCCTCAAGGCCTAGCCTAATTATGAGAAAAACATCCAACCAGACTGAGTGACACCAGACTGGTACTACCCGGAGTAGTCAATTGCTGTTGCTAAAAGCAAACATGGAGAATTTGATACGGACCACAGGGAACGAGGGTCATGGCAAGAAATGGTGTGGTCCAGGATGGACTTTGGGATAGAAACAGTCCTTAATGGGAACACGGGTAAAATCCAGGTGAAGCAGGGAGCTTGGCTGACAATAATATGCCAGTGTCGGTTTCTTTAGGAAATGAAGGTAGATGTGTGCCATGCTGGCATCCGGGACAGTGGTGGGAGAAACTCTGCCAGTTCACTTGATCACATTTCTATGACTCTAATAGCCCAGACCTTTCTCAAATCCTTCATTCACTTTACAATTCAAGATGAGGCTACACTCCACAACTTCCCCAATGCTGAAATATGAAGGATGCACTCTGGTAGGGGACGGCAGGCTTCATGTGGCCTCCACACCAACCCCTGAGTATTGTGCAATTGGCCAACCTCAGCAGGAACTAAAAAGGCAAGTCAATGGCAGTTGTAGATCAGGGGCACAGCACTTGCCTAGCATGTACCAAGCTCTCTGGGTTCTACCTCCAGCACTATAAAGAGGGTGGAAGGGAAGGAGGGAGGAAGGAAAAGAAGGAGGAAAGAAAAGGGAATATTAAAGAGCACATGAAGTGCTTTGCCTAACCCTGGGATGCTCATGAAATTTTACTCAATGATGAGAAGCCAGAACTTGATCCCAATATAAAGAATGATGCACCCGGTGGACGGTGGTCATTGTGCATGCAGCTGAGGATGGTGAGGAAATTTACCTGCCCTGCATCCACCTGGTGGCTGGGGGTCCTTTATGGGCCTCCTGTCTCTTCAGTCTGGGGCCCTTTCTCTATTTCTTTGCAGTTCAGGATGGGCAGCTGACTCTATTCCTGCATCAGGGGTTGGTTTTCTCTTTCCTACCACATTCTATTCTCTCTCATTATAAGCCACAGCTTTGTAAGCAGCTCCCAGAGCTGGAAGCTGTTTCCAGGGCCAAAGGTGAGTTCACAGTTACCTGGTTGCCATGGAAACCAAAGCATCCTAGAGTTCTCTCTGGGTTTGACTTGGTGGGCCTATAGTCAGCCTCTGCATTTCTAACTAATCTCCCACTGCCGTACACTGATCTCTCTGGAGAAATACTCCTGGGACACAAGGGATAAGGACTCACACAGGGCAGTAAAGGTCCCTATAAGGCCTTCTTCAGAGCACCCTGGCCTGTGGAGACCCGGCATTCTCCTGGGATGTGGGGCGGACCTTCTCCAGCATCACAGGAGTCTGCCAAGCAGCAGTGAGGAGCAAGACTCAAGCAGCTGCCACAGCCCCCGGCTTTGCAGGACATGAAACACGCTCACTTTTGTTCACACACCACAGCAACAAAGAAACAGTCCTGACCAGGTGTGCCAAGGCGGGTTCACAAGAAAAACCCAGAACACAAATGCGTGACCTTGTAGATACCTAGACTCAAACACCAGAGATTCTGCATCAGCGGGTCTGCAATGCCCGTGAAGGCCTCCTGACACCCCTTGGGTGATCCTGTTTGACCTCTGCAAGTGCAGGTTCAGAGAGAGGAGAGAATGACCCATGTCCAGGAGTGCTGAGTGTCTGCCCCACACTGATCTGATACGTGGCGTCACCTTCTGAAACATCAAGAGTGGTAGTTAGAGATTCTCTTAATGGTGCTCTAAGGATGACTGGGCATATCACTTAGATGGTACCATGCTTGATAGGATGCACAAGACTCCAAATTCCAGCCACAGCAGCATATAAACCAGGCATGTCATGGCACGTGCCTGACATCCTGGCATTTAAGAAGCAAAGACAGGCGGTCAGGAGTTCATCCTCAGCTACATAGGGAGTTAAGCAGCCTAAGATGCATAACACTGTGTCTCAAAAAAACAGTTCTACTCAAGTGTTTAGAAATACCTCTCCACAATATGCATAAATTACTTTAGCATTACTAGAAACTTGCTTCTGCAAAAAGAGAAACAGAGTGCTTTCCTCAATCCATGTGTCCTAGAACTCTGTCTCTTGTTTTATATTCTTGTATATTATTTACTACTCTGTCTTGGAAACCTAATTCAGTAAGTACTGAGCTAAAAACAATTACAATACATATGATTTGTTTGAGTTACTATTACTTGCCAAATACTGCCAATCATGACCATACTGAATCTTGCAAGTGTTCATCCGAAGTAGCTGGACTAAGCAAGTGGATCCCAGCTCACACATTTTGACCTTGGCCTTAAATGATGCTATCTGCTGCTCAGACATCATAAAGAGTAGCAGCCACGACCTTGAGGCCTCTACTCTATAACTGATCACAGACATGGTCAGATTTTGAATTCAGGAAAGACTGGATCAAGAAAGGACTCACCCAGCGCATGTGTGAACAAATTGGGAAGGAGAAAAATCTAGAGCCTGAAGCTTTCAGTGTCAAGCAAATCAAAACCCAAACTCTAAAACAAAACGCAAAACTTTTGGAGCTATCAGGCTTACGAGGTTCCAATCCCCCATGCATCCGTATCACATTAGCTTTTGAGTAACACAGCAGCCAAGAGCGGAGCTCCGTGATATATTACACTCGTGCGTTATCAGAACCAGCTGTTGCTGGATTGATAGGGAAGAAGGATGAAGGGCTGGCGTGATGTATTGCCACAGAACTGTGATGGGGGAACACAGCAGATCCCACACAGGATAACGGCACGGCTTGGGGGTGGGGGAGTCAAGATCGATTTATCAGCAACATCCTCAGCCAGCGTCAGGAGAGAGGAGTTGCCCGGCTGCTGGAATTTATCAACATAATTATGTGTCGTGATTTATTAAGTACTGAACAACAAAGCCATCAAAGGCACTTTGCTGTTGTTACTTGGGCCTAACTTACTGAAAAAGAAAAAAAAAAAAAACAACAAGGAACAACAACTTTCTGTAGCAGTTTTGGGTTGTAACTCTTAAATAAGAAAGTTCCTTTGTGCATGCACTTAAGGGGAATGAAGCCCTAAACCACAGGTGACATGGGAAGGTTTAAGGGACTCACTTTTACACAAGCACACTTCTCTCTGGGAAAGAAGGTCACTCCTCACCAAATTAATCACGGGAGCCTTCTCCACATCAGGGACAAGTGAAGTCATTGGGATATATACAAAAACCAGCTTGGCATTGCCGGATTCATGGTAGAGGTAAAAGAAAGGCCATATTGAGAAGGTACTTGTGTTGCTTTGAACCTGATGTCCCCCATAAACTCATGTGTTCTGAATGCTTGGTCCCCAGATGGCGGCAATTTAGGAAGTGGAGCTTTTCTGAAAGTATGATTTGGGGGCAGGTTTAGGGGTGTTATAGCCAGTTCCCCCTTGCTATAACTTACTCTCCTGCTGATGTTTTCTACCTGCCTGTAGGCAAGGAGGTGATGTCTAGCCTCTGTTCTACCATCTTTTCCCTCCATCATGAAGGTTCCTCTCAAGATTGTAATCCAAAATAAATCCTTTCCTCCCACGAGCAACTTTGGCTGTGTGTTTTTGTGCCAGTACTGCTTAGGTAACCACAGCAGTGCTCACACAGCCACTGGCTGAGCCTTTCCTGCGTATTCTCGCATTCTCTCTGCGCCCACCTAACATACGTTTGGGGTAAGTACATGCAGAAACCCATGTAAAAAGCCCAGCTTGTCCTTTGGGGAAAATCGTTGGTATTGAATGTGATTTTATGAAAAATAGAGTGTCATGTCCCCAAGGATAAAGGCAGTCCCATATTTTGGGGGACAAGGAATGAACAGGGAAGAATGTTTTCTTAGAGGACAGGGAGAAGTTAAGAAAAGCTCCATGGACAGCACATTTCTCAAAGGTTCTTGCTCTCTTTCAGGTCAGCCTTGGGCTGTCCAAGTGATGAGCCTGTGTGAAGGGGAGGGAGAGGGGGCATGGACCACAGCTGCAATCTCACATCCTGCTCATAGGCAACAGTTTGTCAACAGCCTATCAACACCATTGATCGTCAAGTTCCAGGAAATGCTGTGCTGTTGGGAAGAAGAGGCGGTTGGCTTCATTTCTGCATAAAAGGGTCTGATTAACTCAAGGAGATGTTTAGTTTTTCAATACGTCGTGGCTGATAAGAAGTGGCAGGATGATGGAGGAGATGGGGCCGGAGTGCTGCGAGGTTGAAAACTCTTTCAGGGAAACCACACTACTTCTTAGCTCCCCAAGCACCGTAGGAGGAGCTAGAAGTTTCCGAGATATGACTGCTTCATGAAATGCTTGCATCTGAGTAATGCTAAGAAAAAAAAAAAAAAAAGGCAAGGAAATAAAGGAGGAGGTGAGACCATGCATGGCTTAATTGGAAGCCAAATGTATATAGAGCTGCATATGGCAAACATGTCTGAAGATGACATTGTCTCAGCTCCATGCTAGTAGTTTAGATGGAATACGCTGGGAGGGAGGATAAAAGGAAAATAGCATGTGTAAGAGACATGGGGCTGAGGTCGACAAGAAAAAGATTTGAGTCACAGTCTTTCGCTCTGCATCTGAGTGATTGTGAAGAAGAGAGCTTATCTTAGCCCCTGCTCACCAACTGCAAGGTGAATTTGAGTATGAATTAAATTAAATGCTACCAACAAAGGGGCTTATGAAACCTTGAGTCCTTCTCATTCTACACACTTGTTCATAGCCTATCAGAGCTAGAGAAAGACAGGAAGACAAAACTACTGACCATGTCTTTGGGATCTGCAGAGCATTTTTCTGGTTCCTAGTGAAATTTACATTACTTACAGAGCCTTAAAACTTAATCCTAGAGCTGCAGAGTTGGCTCAGTAATTAGTAACACATCCTGTGCAATCATGAGGGCCTGAGAGAGGTTGCTCTAGTTTGATTGCATCTGTGACTCCAGTCCTGTAGGGGACCAGGGACCAGAGAATGGCCAGGGGTCATGAAAAAAAATGGTGAGCTCCAAGGTCCTTAGGAGACTCTCTAGCTCAATTAAGAATGGTTGGAACAGTGATGGTCCCTCTGACCATAGCAGACAAGTTTCAGCCCATCACAGTTGAGCTCACAGGGCACTGCATGGGCACATACATGTGCATACACTATACACACACAAACACATACACACACACACACCACCACCTCATTATACCCACATGAAGAAAGAAAAACTCAGTCAGTGCACATTGGTCATGGTGGTGCACACCTGTAATCTCAGCACCTGGGAGGTTGAGGCAGAAGGATTGTAAGTTTGAAGCCAGCCTGGGCTATATGTAGTGAATCATTGTCTAAGAAAAACAAAACAAAACAAAAACAAAAACAAATGGGGCTGAAAAAATTGCTCAGTGGGTAAAAACAGTTTTTCACAAGCATGAGGACCTGAGTTTGATCCCCATCACCCATTAAGAAGCTAGGTGTGGCTACATGTTTCATGTCTGGGAGACAGGTAGATTGCTAGTGCTCACTGGTCAGCCAATGCAGCTGAACAAAATGGCATGAGCTCCAGATTCACTCTCAGTGAGAGACCTTGTCTTAAGGCTACGAGGCAGAAGAGCAATAGAAGATACCCACTGACATCTTCCTCTGGCCTCCACATGCATGTGCACAGGGTGTACACACATGTATATATATCACACACGCAACCCAAAACAAAGAAAAAATATTTTATTCAGGCTCAGTTTGTTTTAGATTCATTATGAGGCTTTTATTCTTCTTCATTTTGAGCTCAGAAAAGGAAACTCTGCTTTAGACTTTTAAAAGTGTCTTCGCGCAATGTCCCTTATCTCCTACATAAAGACAGCCCTCTTCTGAAACCCACTGGGCTGGGTCTGAGTGAGGAAGGGGAGGAAGGATGCTTCATCCACAGGATCAGAGCTGGAGTAAGATCTTCATTAAACCAACATCAAGCATCGATGTCATTTGAGTGCCATCTAGTCCTGAGACCAACTCCAGACACACAACGGAAGGAAGGGGCTGGTGGGAGGTGAGACGCTTGCCTGGAGTCATCTGGGATGCTGACATTCAGCAACAGGCTTCCTTCCCCAAGTGTTGCCCCCACAGATGCTCCAGGCCCCAGTGAGACACCGCGGAACCACTCCCCAGCACACCAAAACACAGACCGAGCCACGGTTTTCCCCAAGCATCCTTCCACTCTCATCTGAACAGAAGGTGACGAGTGTCAATGGTTTCCCATGTATCAGGTGCTGGTGGTTTACTTGTTGCAGTAAGTCTCAAAAAATGTCTACCTGCCAAACCCCAGAATCTGGGAAACAGACCAGCTTACACTGCAATAGGGACTTTGTTGAGAGACGCTACAGATCTTAGATGTTGCTGGGTTACACAGGGGTCCCAGTAGAGTAACCACGGGATCCTTATAGGAAGAAGGCAGAAGAGTTGGAGGTAGAAATGCACAGAGAATATTGAAGCAGAGATTAGAATGACATGGCCATGAGCCAGGGACTATGTGTTGCTGCTAGAAGCTAGGAAAAGCAAGAGATGGACTATCCCCAGAGGCTTCTGGTAGGGACCTTGATTTTAACCTCACAGGACTGAATTTAGACTTCTGACCTCCAGATCTACCAGAGAAAGATCTGTGTATTTTCAAACTACCCATGCTGTGGTTGTCATGGCAACAACAGGAGATAACTATACCTGTTTTATAACACTTAAGCCCTCATCTACCATCCCTACCATCATCGCTGCCTTTATTTTAGATGAAGAAATTGAGGTAGACAAGTTCAAGTTATTTTACTAAGACTTTACACATTATAATTGACAGAGCTAAGGTCTGGGCCTTGAGGGGCAGGTCTTAGCATGGAAGGCCAAGTGGGGAGCAGTCGACATTGTAGTCAGCTTCGTGAGGAAATTCATGGACTCCTACTTAGCAGTGTGTGTGTGTGTGTGTGTGTGTGTGTGTGTGTGTGTGTGTGTGATATGTCTGGCAAGTAAGGCTAATTCCAAGTCAAGTACCACATACTCCTTCATGTGGGACCATGAGGATGCTTTGCTTCAGAAAGCTTTCATGAATGAACACCACACCCTACACAAACACCATTCCCAAACACTGCCAGGTTGGTGCCATAATGGTGGCCAAGGAATAAATGGGGAAATCAGTCAAATCTCTTCTGTAAAATGGTCCATCAAAAATCCATTGAGTTGGTATCTAAATCAAGGCACTGAGAGACTCCTGCTTCCTCTTCTTGTCAATGTCTTCAGATAGGGCTCCCTGCCCTCGGCAAGTTCTCAATCACGTCTTACAGTGAAGTCCTAGCATATGAACCACCTGAGAGCCAGTCCAGACAGGTAAGGTTACCTTGCCCAGTATTCAATGACTGGCTCTTCTACAAAAACTTAAATCTCTGATGTGTAGGATTCACCAGGTACTGTAGTGTATCTAGTTTCCACCATGGTCATTTCAAGTGATTAGCTACTTGAAACTCAATGTAAAAGAATCCTAAAACCTTTCCACCTGTCTACTGCCAGTTGGCAAGAGCTGGTTCCAGTAGACCTGCTATACGGTCCAAACCTTAGCCCAGACCTTGAAGCCAAGTCATTCTCCCCAGCTGGCTGTGAGGCACCTCCGTGGATGTAGGACTGCACACTTCCTCCTGTTTACAGTTGCCAACTGAGATGGAGGACTTCGATTGGAATGTAAGTTCCAGTTAGGCAATTATTAAGATTTTAGTATAAAAAGGCTTACTTATTATCTATATTGAAGTTCATCCATAGTCTGTTGGAAATTCAAGTCTCACTTGGCACAATATATTTGTATTTGGTACACAGGCACCCCTGCCGTTATCCTCTCCAACACATGGTGTTTCCAGACTACATTATTTCCAGTCTAAGCAATGAGAATCACCCTATGAATCACCTGGATGAATACTTTCACATCAGGTTTATATTAGCTTTCTGTTAATTCCTTTGTATGCTTTTCTATTAGGTCATTTCTTTTCCCACATTGATGAAAATACCCTATTTTTCTTGTTTTCTTGCTTTGCTTATGCCTTTTATTCAAAAGAACTTTAAAGTTATAGCTGGTTGTGATAATACATCCTGGCACTTGGGAAGCAGAGCCATGGGGTTACTGCAAGTCCGAGTCCAGCCTGGGCTACACAGCAAAATCCTACCTCAAGGAAAAAAGAATTTCAAACCCTTAGTGTAGCCAAGATAACCAATCTTTTAAAATAATAGTTGCAGTGCCTATTGCAAAGAGTTGAGGATTAGAACCAAAGAGAGGACAGCAAGATGTTTCAACAGTATTTACTACAGGACACGGGACCTTAAACCTTAGCTGTTATTTCCGTCTTTATTGTTATAATTCTTTACTATTCTTTCTTTCTCAGTTTCCTTTTTCTCCTTGCTTTGTGTATGTGTGTTCTGTGTGCGTGTTCATCTGTGTATGTGCACATGTGTATGCACATGTGTGTGCTGAGGACAGAGGCTGACAGCGGATGTCTTCCTCTCCTGCCCTCCACTTTATTTACTGAGACAAGTTCTCATTTGAACCCAGAGCTCGCCGATTTGTGGATACCGAATCCCCACCTCCAGAGTCTTGGGATTATAGGCAGGCCACCACACCATCCTGGCATTTACACGGGTGCTGGGGATCCGAACTGCAGTCCTCATGCTGGTGTGCCGTCACTTTACCCACTGAGCCTCTCTCCAGCCCCACGGTTTTCTTAATAGTAGCCTCAGGGTGAGTTGATTCCCAGCTCTGAGGAGACTCTTCAGTTGCTGCTGGACCAAGCATTTGTCTTTCCTTCAGGAGCCAACGGGTGGGACAGAACCATGTGTTCAGAGACATCAAGCCCCTCGTCTACCCTTCCCAGTTGCTCCTTCCTCATCCATGGCCAGACAACCTTGGCTAAGGGGCAACAGGGCTGCAGGCAGGATAAAGGCAGCATCTTAAGCTTGGCCTCAGCGGTTTGGCTGAGGTTTGGGCAGACATTAAATACTGACTCGTGGCACGCCATCAGCAGCTCGCTGAGAGCTGAGGGGTGATTACAGACTGCGCCTCCGACCTACATCCTCATTAGGCTTCTCGGAGCTGAGAAGCTCTGCTGCGAACCACAGCACAGTGCCCTTGCTGGCCTGGCCCCTTGGAAGGTCACAAACCACTTTAATTAAGAGCAGCTTTAATAATGAAGGACTCGAGATGCCACGCAAGGGCATCGTGAGCATCCCTGAAATTAGGATGGAAAAATCTCCCTGTCAGGTGCCTTCGCCGTGTTCATTTTCTGCAGGGTTTCACAGAGCACTCCCAGCGGTATATGTGGCCACAGTGTTGAAGGCAGAGACCCCGTACCACCCGTCGGGCCATCGCTGCCTGGCCTGAGCTGCAGCAGAGGGTGGTCCCTCTGGGGACAACTGCATCTCTCCTGCTACAAGACTGGGGACATGGCTGCTAGTCCAGGGCTTCCCAGGACATGCGGACCACAGTTCTCAAACCATAGTGTTAAATGAAAAGCAAGGTACTGACCCTTGACCTCAGCACAGACCTGGAAGTGCCCCTAATATGGGACCATGGTGTCCACTGAAGGACATTGGGACAGCAGCCCTGGCCTCTACCCACTAGAGGCAAGTAGCACTTGTCACTCCTATTATGACAAGCAAATCCTCTCTAGACACTTCCAATTAATCCCCTAGGAGTACAGTGGTCAGGCATGGCAAATAAACAATCTGGCAGTTTACACTTGAATTTCAGGCAAAGTGTTACTTATGTGTGATGGTTTCAATCAGATGTCCCCCGTAAGCTCATGTGTTCTGAATGTTCGAATCCTAGCTGGGAAGAATTTGGCAGTTGGAGCCTTGCCAGAGGAGGTGTGTTGTTGGAGACGGGCTTTGGGGTGTTATAGCCAGCTTCCCCTTGCCAGAGCCCAGCTCACTCTCCTGCTGCTATTTACCATCCACTGTGGCAGTTGTGATGCCCGCCGCTCATGCCATACTTTCCCCTGCCATCATGGAGCTTCCCCTGGAGACTGTAAGCCAAATATATATATACTGCTTATATGTATATATATATATATGCAGCTTAAGATATATATATATATATATATATATATATATATATATATATATATATATATACATATCTTAAGCTGCTTTTGTTCAGGTGCTTTGTGCTTTGTCCCAGCAGCACGAATCTAAGTGCAACATCATGAAAGAGTTGAAACATACAATTAGAAGGAAAAACACATTACTGTATGCATTGTAAGTTTAACAGGCATCACACATTTCATCTGGTGGGACCACTTGAGGGGCAGTAGTCACTATAGTCAGCTGAGAAAAATAGTTCAAGAGCATCAAGTCTTTAGAGTAGAAGTTTAGCATTCCTGGCCTAGAGAGGTGGCTCAGTGGCTAAGGCACTTACCTGTAAAGCCCTAACGACCAGGGTTTGATTCCCCAGGACCCATATAAGCCACATACACAAGGTGGCACTTGCATCTGGAGTTCATTAGCAGTGGCTAGAGGTGCTGGCACACCCATTCTATCTGTCCTTCTCTCTTCTTTATACCTCTCTCTCTGCTTGCAAACACACACACACACACACACACACACTCACACACACACGAAATTTGGCATTCCTGAGCCCTGACCAGCCATGATCAGTGTCTCAGTATGTAGCCATGGGACTGGTCCTTGCACAATGTTTGGCTCCCTAACAGATTCTGCTTTGTAGCCACATTGAGAACTGTTGTCAAAGCATTTCCAAAAATCCACTGATGGCAATCTTAATACCTGGAATGCCCACAAAAGATTTAAAAAAAAAAAAAAATCAAGGGCTCCTCATTTCCAAGGGAGACCTCCTGAAGCCTGACACACTGAGGTGAAGTCCAAGAGCTCCCGATGCCCACTGGGTTTGAGGCTATTCACAGCATCACGCAAACAAGGGAGGCCCTTCACCGCCAACTCTTCCTTGGGTGCCCAGGACACAGGCGGGTCATAGCGTGAATGTCAAATGTCCCCCACAGATTCCCATTTGGAGAACTTTGTCCTGAGCTGCTGGTGCTATTTTGGGGAGTTGTGGAACCTTTGTGACTATGGTTCAGAGAGACACAGGTGGATAAAGCACTTTACCAGAGAAGAGCACGCTGCTATGCAGAGGCTCCCCTACGTGGACATGAGACAGCTTGAGCTCCAAGAAAAAATCAAGACAGTAAAACTTATATGAGGTTAAATAGGACAAAAAGCCTGTGAGTTCACAGACATTCAAGTTTGGGAAGTGGGTGAGGTCTCTTTATAGAAAAATACTGATAAAAGACAAGACAGACCATCTGAGATGTCACTGCACTGCTGCTAGTGTGGCAAGGCAGACAAGTACCCCAGGTGCACACCAGCAACCCCTGGCTGAGAGCCCAGGAGCCAGTGAGGTAGTCACACCCCTCAGCATCACCCCGTGGCAGGGTGGCATTGTGGGAGTTTGGTCTGTTCACTACATAGGGATCCGCGCCCAGAAGGTTTCTGTGTTCAGCTAATACTCTGCTGTTTGTTCTGAAAATCCTAATTGTTGCTGAACAAGATCCTATGCTAGCTTTTATTTCTCACTGAGTTTTTCCAAGTCATGTGGTCATTTTCTCTATAGTATATCACCGTGTTCAAATTATTAAATCTATTACTTATTGATTGGACTGATGAAATTATCACTCAGTGCCACTGAGGAGACTTCCTTGAGCAACGCCATTAGCATCTGTACAAATATTCTTCTGGAGTGAGGGAAGCTGAGACAGGGTCTCGCCATGTAGCCCATGCTCAGCAGAAACCCAAGGCAACCCCCCACCCCCACATGTCGTCTCAGCCTCACACATGCTGAGATAACAGATAGGAACCTAGCTACCTATACAATGCTTTTCCCCAAAACTGTACCTGAGTCTTACTGCAGGAGTCCATCTTGGTACTCCAGACTGTGCGACCCCAGTGCCTCTGGGTCTCCAACTTTGCCTTGAACAAGAATACCCTGGAGAACTTGCTGAACTTTAGACTTTTGGACCTTTTTCTCACAGGTTTTTATATGGTACGTGTGAATACAGCTGTATCTTTCAACCATATACCTACAGTCCTCTGCTTGACCACCTCACAGCCTTCCCTATGCAACTGTGGCTCCAAGTTTTTCCTCTTCCTAACCATCCATTGGGCTAAGGAGTCCCTTCACCAAGGAGGATCATATTAACTAATTACACACAAAGGGAGACCATATTTCCAAGTAAGGTTGCATCCTGAGATTCCTGGAGGACCTGAATATGTGGGTGAGGTACTCTTGACCCAACTATGGTGAGTAGTGAGAAACAAGTTTCCCTGATGGAAGGGCAGAGCCAGTAGAGAGAAGGTGGCCAGGTTCCAGGAATCAGGAACATGTGATTTCTACAAAAGCCCTAGACTAGCTCTGTCCATGAACCCACAAAAGTCAGCAGACAACAGCCATCATATGCATCCCCAGTGCCAAACCTACAGAGCTAAACCTTCTAGCCTGGCATTGGGGGCTCAGTTTGTCATGCGAGGTATCCTCCAGTACACAGAACACAGAGCACCTGAGGGGTCTGGTGCCCTCGTCCTTCCCTCTTCCCATTGGTTCATCCTCTTTTGTTGAAGAGGTGCATGCAGATATCTACTCTTCCAGAATAGAGGGGAATGGCAGCTCAAATACACAATTATATCCACTTCTCATTTAGTGAACCAAAGAGTTTATTGGGGTTACACACAGATGTATGGGTGAGGGGTTACTCACAGGATCATGAGTGGGAGTTACCTACCCATGCCTCTAGTGGGTTATAGGAGCATGGGTTAGGGGTGACAGGAACATGGGTGGGGGTTACCTACAGTAGCATGGGCAAAGGGGTAGCAACAGGGGCTATGGCTGACTGTCAGGCCATCTCTGTCAGCTCATCTCTGAGAAGCCCGCTCCTGCATGGGTAACGACTCACAGATCACAGGATCTGAAGAGCCAGAGGCCCCATCTGCAGCCAGCCTTCTACATGGGCATAAGGTTCGTGTACATGCTAGTGCCCCCAAGACCGCGTGCATCCGCGGATGGAGCGGCTGCGGGGAGTGAGTAGCTAAAACTCTCCCGTGACCAACTGAGCCTCCAAAGGCAGCCTGGAAGACTGAGCTCTGTGGAAGGTTTGGTGCTGGGATTGCAGAAGGTGGCTGCCCACTGACTGTTGTGAGTTCGCGGACTGTTGTCGTCCAGGGTTCTCGGAGGAATCATATGCCCCTGGCACCTGGCCACCTTCTCCCAGTGGCTCTGCCCTTCCACGAAAGCCACCACTCCTTCTAGGACGGAAGGTTAATGGGCCTAATTTTGTGAGGGTCTCCTGTGAGTGACCAAAACTGCTGTGATGGGGTGGCCATATCATGCCCAGAAGACGAACTTCCAGCTGTGACAGGCTGTGCCAGGCCGACCACTCCCGCTCATTACCCTTCCCAGCCTGCCTCTCCCAGGCAGTGAGAATTCTCATCAGAGTCCCAACCATGAAAATAAATGAGCATATGTCCTCAGTTTCAAGGTCCAAAAGGGAATCCAATCATGAATCTGGTGATGCATTTGCAAATTAAAACAACAACAACAACAACAACAACAAAAACCTCATCCCATAACAATCAGAGCCGTTCAAACTAATAATTACATAAACTCTCATTATGGGTGGCACGGTAATTACAGCAGGTACTTTCAGCAAATGCAAAAGGTAACTTGGGTTTTCCATTTGCTTCCTAAAGGATGTCACAGACAGGTGCATCCTGGCCCTGCCAGGTGGAGGCAGCCCTTCGGAAATGATTCAAGACAGAGGGAAAAGAAGAGAGAAATGCTCCATCCCACTTCCACCCACAGGAAGTAATGGGGGTCTTGTAGCCTGTCCTAGTAGAAACTTTCTGTTTCCGAACACTTTGTGCTTCTGCTGACACCATGTTTTGGGAATAAGGACATCTGTGCTTCTCCCGGAATGCTGGGCGCAGAGTTTGCGATGGCTGTCCTCCTGTTGTTAGGGAGCTCCAATACTCATCTACAGTTTCAAGCTAGCCAGAACGGCTCCTGCTTCTGAGACAGGGAGCTGCTGTCTACTTTGTTTTGCTTAAGCCATTATCTGCACCAACTGCCTGAACCTTGCACACAGAACTGTCCTAAGAAAAGACCTGCAGGCTGCTGCCCCTGGGCTCCTGTGCAGAAGACATCGCCTGGACTGCACTGGTTCTGTCCACTCACCCCAGCCACAGCTCAGTTCCTCGGCTCTGGTCATTCGGGACCTGGAAACAGGTTCAGCTGGTACCCAGAGGTGACAATGCCAACAGTGAAGGAAGATGGTGGGAACAGCGGTGACAGTCACACTGAGGCCTCCACATGGGACAGCCACCTGACCATCATCTACACACGTCTGCCACCAGCTTTGCCAGCCCAAGCTCCAGCCTGACTAACTGCCTTTCTTTGTGCTTCTGGTGTGTGTATTCTCATGTGTGAACAGGTGTGTGTGCCCAAGAATGCCATCCACTTCATTTGAGACTGGGTCTCCCGCTGCTCTGGAGCTGGCCAAGTAGGCTAGACTAGACATCCAGTGAGCCCCAGGGATCCTCTTGTCTCAGCCTCCCTAGTCTGGGATTAAATGTATGTTCCACCATGCCCAACTTTTTATGGGGTGCTGGGGAATCAAACTAAGGTCCTCATGCTTGCAAGGCAAAAGCCTTTCACCCACCAAGCTATCACCTAGCCTCCCACCTCTCTTCTAAAGAAACAAATACTTCCTTCACACACATGCACTCTTTGGCAGGCTAATGGCAGGAGTTCTCCACAATAAGTGAATCTCCTATTTCCTGGAGGCACCAAAAGTCCACGTCCTGAAATGCAGTTCAATTCTGATAGTATCTATCCAGAGTTAGCCTAGTGCCACACAAGAGAGGGGCTCAGTGTACAAGCATACCCCATTTGATGTGCCTGCCTGTCTGATCTTCCTCTCTGACTGACTGTGAGAAATCTACGGTCCCTACAGCCCCTCGTGTGGGTGTAGCCACTCGCTGGAATGAAACTACATCAGTGGTGGAACAGGTGGGCTCACTTCCATAGATCACAGCAGAGAGACATGGCCAACAGCCAGCAAACTGGCTGTAACACAAATTAGGGCTAGACTACAGATGCACCCCCAGTGACACACCTCTTCTCCAGCAGGGCTCAGTCCTCTGGAGACTTCAAGTAGCAAGCCCAACCTTAACCAAAAATCCCAGGCTGGAGGGATGGCTTAGTGGTTAAGGCATTTGCCTGCAAAGCCAAAGGACCCAGGTTTGATTCCCCAGGACCCACGTTAGCCAGATGCACAAGGGGGTGAATGCATCTGGAGTTCATTTGCAGTGGCTGGAGGCCCTGATGTGCCCATTCATCCTCTCTCTTTCCCTCTTTCCCTCTTCCTCTGTCAAATGAATAAATAAATAAAATATTTTATGAAAAATCCCTGAGATTATGGGGGGATATCTATTCCCATTCAAATCACCACAGTTGGCATACCAAGATGTAGGTATTATCCATTCTAGAATCTTCAAATGCAATTGGTTTTGGTTGGTTCCCATTCCTCTTCCTACCTCAACCTCTCTCTCCTCCCAGCTCCACTCCCCCCAGTATCTTCCCCTTTTTGATTCTTTATGTTCACTTCTGGTCACCATTCTACCTTTGTTGCTTTTACCCACATTTCCACCCATATACACATACTTATAAATATCCCAGGCTAAGATGCATGTATCACAGAGAACATGCTGTTTTAGACTTTTTGAGTTTGGGCCACTTTGCTTAATATGACTATTTCTTGGGTCCATCCACTTTCCTACAAATTTATCTCTCTCTCTCTCTCTTTTTTTTTTTTTCTTTACTGCTGAATAGAATTCCATTGTGTATATGTACCACATTTCCATGAACCCTTCATCTGTTGATGGACATCTGGGTTGATTCCAGTTCCTAGCTATTGTGACTAGAGTTGAAGTGAACATGGATGACGAGAGTGTGCAAGTATCGCTGCAGTGAAGTGTGGGGTCTTTAAGGATATATGCCCAGGAGAGGTATAGCTGGCTCATATAGGACATCTATTTCTAATTTTTTGAGATACCTGCATACTTATTTTTATGATGCCTGTACTAGTTTGCACTAAAGGTATTCACAGTTGTATCCTACACACTGAAACCCACGTTCTACAACAGAAGGAAGCTTGGCCACACTGTTTCTAGCTCTGTCCTAAGGCCTAGGCTCTATCTGATAGCTTAATTGGTGTTCTAGAAATGTCCATGAGCAGGTGAGAAAAAAAATGAATGGAGGTGAACATCAATGTATGTTCACCTGAGTCCACTGAGTCTGAGTCCTGATTACTCTATAAGAGTGGCACTGCTATTGTGCCCCTTTCACAGATGAAGAAACTGAGCTGTGGAGACCAAAAGCTGCACCTTGGATGGAACTGAGCCTGGGTCTCATCTTTGGACACCGATGTGCCTCACATGTCACGGTACCACTGTCATAGGCACTCAGAAGCCATTTTTGCTAAAATGCACTGACTCCTCTCTTGGACTCACAGGTGAGCAGGAGCAGGACAAAGGCTGGCATCTCTGGTCCATTCTGTGTCTGTCGTAGATGAGTGTCCATCTACTTAACCACCTCACCACCTTCAAGGCTGTGGGCACCGAGATAAGGCATGGTCCTAAAGCCATAGTCCACTTGGATGCCAGGAACAGCAGAGCCTGCCAGGACAGAGCACCCCTAGCTGACCACCCCTACTGTCCACAGCAGTGAGGCTACACCCCGGAGTAGGAACCATCGTCTCCCAAGAACAAGCTTGTTCCCTCGGGAGATACGGACCACACGGCAGAGTCTGAAACGAGACTCCCGTCAATCCGACGACACCATGGCCATGATTCCTTAATTACACAGGACTGTTTCACCCTGCCCCAGTTCTTCCTCTATTTACCTCAGCTTGGGCTGAGAAGGTAGCTCATCAGTTAAAGGCACTTGCTTGCAAAGCCTGCCAGCCCCAGTTCAACTGCCCAGCCACTCACATAGGCCAGAAGTAAAACGTGGCACAAGTATTGGGTGTTCACTTGCAATGGCAAGAGGCCCTGGCACCACTATACATGCACATAAACACATGAATAAATAAAATAAATAAGACCTAAAGCTCATGTCTGTGCCCTTGATAGAACCAGAGTTCTGGACGCCTTCATCTTTTCTTTTTACAATCTGGATATTGATTTAATCTCTTCTCAGCTTTTCAGCGTGGCTTGCATCTTTAGTTAGCATATTGGGACAGGTGGCCAAACCCATCCTGTTGCTTCTGCCAGAGCTTGGGCTTTTGTCCTAAAACTCCAGGAATACTATGTCATAACATGAGGTTAAACAAAGACATGAAGAGAATGGATGAGAGATAAGTCTACTGCACAACATGAGGGCCCCCAGCTTACTGGCCAACACGCAGACTCCTCCCGTTCCAAGCTCAGGGTAGACTCCAGTGTGGACCATCCACCCCACTGGAATAGACAGGGATCTGTGTGTATGGATAACTTGTGGCACTTGAATCTCTCCCCATCATAGGCCTGTGTCAGACACACCATAGAAAAGGCTTGGAAATATTGATGAAAGGAGAAGCCCTCTCACGTGAGAGGAAGAGGGCAATCAGATGGTCTGGGCCAAGTGTGAACCCCTGAGCCTCACTGTATGTCTACCTGCACCCCATAAGTGGAAGCTGCTTGGTATATGCTATCAGCAAGCAAGCCAGGTGAGGCTGCAGCCCTCAAGTCCCACTCCTCCACCCACGCAGTGACCACTTCCGGCAGTGACCACTTTCTGCAGCTAGACCGTAAGTACTTTCCAAAACAGCGCCACCAGCTGGGCACGAAGTGTTAATACACATGAACCTAGGAAGGACATTTCCTAATCAAACCTTAGCAAATTGGCAGCACATGGGCTAGTGACATCCCAATGGCAACCATAGAGAACAAAGAATCAGCTGTCCAGCCCTGAAGCCTGGTCTCTGGGTCCTCGGCTGTTCTAGATACTTGAATGGCCCAGTAGGCCAGAGGAGGAAACCTTGACTGACAGTGTCTTGCTGACTTTCTTCCACTCAGGTCAGGGTGCGGCCATTGTGCCAAATATGATTTCAAAAAATACCAGAACATTTGTGTTCTACTTCAAAGTTAAGCAGAAAATTCATACGAGGGACATCTCATTTTTCAGAGCAGAGGCTTGCCTGTGAGGAAGAGGTCCCTTGTTTCCAGAGGAAAGCTCCTACTTGGTCTGTTTTGCATGGAGTAAGACATACTTGAGACCCAGCGAGTAGCTTTGAGCCCCTTGCAAAGGATTTCCAGTCTCCTTGGCTTCAACTTGTAATCAACCTTTGGGGGGGGGGGGCATGGAAATAGTGGACTATTTCCTGCATAGCTCAATTAAGATGACCAAGAAGGATACGCCCATCCCTCCTGCTTTTGGCTCAATTCCTCAGCTGGTAGAGTGCCTGCCTCATGAGGTTCTGGGTTAAGTCCCAAGCACCACATAAACCAGACCTGGTGACACATGTCTGCACACCAGGCACTGAGCTTGGGAGGTAGAGGCAGGAAGCTCAGAAATTCAAGGTCATCCTTGGCTAGTCAGTGAGTTTGGGGAGAGCAGGGGCTACATGAGGAGCTGTCCCCAAAACAAACAAAACTTAGCACTTAGGGGCTGGAGGAATGGCTTAGCAGTTAACGCATTTGCCTACAAAGCCAAAGGACCGAAGTTTGATTCCCCAGGACCCACGTTAGCCAGATGCACAAGGGGGCACAAGCGTCTGGAGTTCGTTTGCAGTGGTTGGAAGCCCTGGTGCACCCATTCTCTCTCTCTCTCTCTCTCTCTCGCTCGCTCGCTCTCTCTCTTCCTCCTCTTTCTCCGTCAAATAAATAAATAAAAATAAACTATTTTATTAAAAAAAAACTTAGCACTTAGGACAGACCAAATATTTCACCCATACCCCTTTTCCTTGGCAAAGCTTTCTGGCTTTCTCCACACTACTAAGAACATCATGTTCAAACACCTCTTGTTTGTTTAAGCTGTTAATGAGGATGGTTCCATGCCAGACAATGTGTTCAAGGGTTTGCATACATCATCTCATTGGACCTTTGTAACAACACTCAGCAAGGCAAGTATTTCATTCCTAAGGTTATAAAATGAGGAAACATATTTGGGCTATCACTCAATTAAGCTTCAGGACTGAGAATGAAACCCAGGTTTTCTGGTGACAAGATCAAGACACCATCCACTGGGCCCTTTAGCTCTTTACCCTACATGGAAAAGTAGCATGGGTGGGCCCCAACCTTCTCACCCTCACTCTAAGCCACAAAGTGACCCACCTACAACCGCCATGCAAAGTCGTGCAAGCGAGCTAGAGAGACAGCTCAGTGGTTAAAGGAATTTGCTTGTAAAGCCTGCCCACCCAAGTTCAATGTCCCAGCACCCACATAAAGGTGGATGTAAATTGGCACAATGTATCTGCGATCTCAACATGCCTATGCAATGGGAGGTGGAGCCAAAACAATCGGAAGCTCCCGGGCCAGCTAGAGTTCTTTGGCAGCAGCAACAGACTCTCCAAAGAAGATGGAAAAGGAGCACAGATACTCTGAGGTTGTCCTCCGACCACCACACACGTGCTGTGGCACACACACATGTGCCCATACATGCATACACGCACATACACACATATAAATACAAGCTGGTTAATTAATACACTAACTAAAAATCCTGTATGTGCCAGCCCAAAACACCCAGGTCCTCAAAGAATCCATCTCTTATTCTGTCTCCTGGAGTGATTCCATTTTCCTTCTAGCTCCTGGCCTAGAAGGAGGTCGGCTGGCCACTGTAGTGCTCTCTCCATGGGGTGAGCCCTTTAATTGCTTTCTGAAAGGAGCCCTTTTGGTGCTCTTCTGAGAGCCCTGATTAGACTTTGTAAAGAATTATAATTTACTCAAGCAAGCTCTCATTAAAAGTCCAAAGACCTCATTGTTAGCATCTTAATATTCCCACCAGTCTGGCCTCAGGGGATATTTCTGGGTTCCTTCCCGGGTGGATGACCTTGGAATGGTGCCTCCATTTCTCAGTGCCTGGATCTCACTATTTTTGCACTTAACAAGGTGGGCTCACAGCCCTTGGGCATGCTGGAAAACCAGGTACTCCAGCCAAAGCTAAGTCATGGCCCTCGGCACCAACCAGTCCAAACAGAAAATTTAATTTAATGTAGGTGGAACCTGCAGTTCAGAAGGAGGAACTGACTCACCTAAGGTCACAGAATTGGAGGTGGATTCTCAGTAGTGAGTCTAGTATCTACACCATTCCAATACTTTGTTTATTTCTGCTTTTTTTTAAAAAATATTTTTTATTTTTATTTATTTATTTGAGAGAGAGAAAGAGAGAGAGAGAGAGCACACCAGAGTATCCAGTGAACTCCAGACACATGTGCCACCTTGTACATCTGGTTTAAGTGGGTGCTGGGGAATCGAACCTGGGTCCTTTGGTTTGCAGGCAAGTGCCTTAACTACTAAGCCATCTCTCCACCCATCCCCCTTTTGAGGCAGGATCTCATCATACCACCACCCATGCAGGCCAGTCTGAAATTTGCTATGTAGCTCACTCCAGTCTTCATCTAATGGCAATCTCCTGCCTCAGCCTTGTGATGGCTGGGATTACCAGTGTGCAACACCATTCTTGGCTCCAGTGATTCTTAATGTTTCCACCTTTCACTGTAATCCTCTACTGACTATAATTAGTGTGAAAATGGCGTGGATATGCATGATAGAAGAAAGAAAGCCAAAATATCTTAAATTTGCCCAGCATTTACTATGAGGAAGACATCAGCTGACGTTGCAGAAGACTGGAGCTCAGAGGGGGTAAGAAACCCCAGCAGCAACACGGAGCTCTCAAGTCAAGACTCCACCCCAAGTCTACTACACAGGGAAGCCCACTCTTTGAAAGCACCACAGAGCCAACCTAGAGCTGTTTCTCAATATACCTGAGATCCAAGGTCTGTGCCTGGAGTGTGGTGGTGGCCCTACAGACATGTCTAGTTAAACACCTCAAGTCTCTGAGTGAGGCTTTCTCCGTTTATGTAATGGTTTTAAAATATGTCCACAACCTGACATACATTCTTTCAAAAGACAGAGCTTATGTCCTTTTGTCCCCACTTTGAGTATATGTGCTGGACTTAAGTCTTTTCTTTAACTCAACAGGCACATGAAAAGACTGATAGTGTGAGTCCCGAGATTAACCCAGGTGCTTTCTCCCTTCCACTCTCTTGATCATTGGTCCAGGAGAGAGAAGCAGCCATGTTGTGCAAACACTTAAACAGTCCCCCTGGAAACACCTACATAGTGAGAAATAGGCCTATCACAAACGGCACATATGAATCCACTTGCGAGTAGATCCTCCAGCCTCTGTCAAAGCCACTGCCACCCAGCTAATCAGCTCCCAAATCCCTGGGCCACAGAAAGTGACATAATGTCCACTGTGAGGTGATGAATTACACAACTACAGATAACCAACATGCTTAACGTTTTCTTCATAGCAACCATCCCAAAATGAGTGACTTCAAGCACTGATCACTCATTTTGCTTACTTGCTAATGGCTCAGCAGTTTGGGTTGGGATTGGCAGAGTGATTCCTCCATCCTCAGCTGGGCTTCTTCCCTCTGGTGCTGAGCTGCAGGTAACCAGGATGACTGTGTTTCTAGGGTTCCCTGTCTGTGACTATGTCAATGGGGGGAGAGGGCAGCCAGAGGTTCAGCAGGGCTTCCAAGCAAGTAGAAGAAACGTGCAGTCTCTCTCAGCCTGACTTTGTATTGATAGTCACGTTTGCTATATCACATTAGTCAAAGCAAGTCATGTGAGGTTGAGACATAGTGTCCACCTCTTAGTGGAATGAGTTGTATGCAGAGGATGTAGGTATCAGGAGGTATGGAGAACAGAGGTATTTGTAATCTACCATAAAGACTGAATCTATCTTATTTTATTTTCCCATGTGTATGTGTGAATAGTGTGCATGTGTGTATATATAAGTTCACACATGTGTGTAGGCTCACATGTGTGTGCGTGTATGTGGGGGCCAGAAGTTGGTGTTGGGTGGCTTCTTCGATCACTCTTATTTAATGATACAAAATCTCTCACATGAAGCCAGAGCTCACAGATTGTGCTAATCTAGCTAGCCAGTTTACCCCAAGGACTCCCTGTCTCCACCTTTTGACTGGCTCAGACTGTGGAGGCCTGCCATGACTACCTGGCATTTACAGGGGTTCTGGGGGTCCAACCTCAGGCCCTTAGGCTTATGTACAAGTGCTCTCACCAGCCGAGCCATCATCCCGACCCAGTTTTCCATGTGGCGCCCTCATCACCAGCCCTGGAGGCAGCAGCAGACTGGGGGCCTTAATATTCTAAGTTGCTGGGCCACTCCCCCTTGAGAATGGGACTTAAATAGTCTGGAATTGAACTGTCGTGAGCACAGGTCAGAGAGGGGGTGTCAAATTGTAGACGATTGGCTCTGAGTGTGGATAGTGACGCCCCAGAGAGCTGAGGATGGCCCAGGGAAGCTTCCTTCAGGAGAATACTCCAGGGGTGGTAAGTGTTGTTTCAGGGATTTGTGGGTAAAATACAGAAACAAACAGTGAGGGGGGAAAGGAGAAACAAAACAAAGGAGTGAAGGGTGTAGAGGTGTTTTAGTCTTGGTCTGAAAGTTTATGAAAAGTGCATATTCATGTGTGATTTACTTTGAAGAGAAATACCTCAAAAATGGAATGTGATTCAAATGAATTGCAGCTGGCATGACTCCTGCTTGACTTACATGTTCTTTTGTTACAGACATATATTTGACATCCATGAGAATTGATGCTCAAAGGAAAATCAATTTTATTTTTTTAGGGGGGGCTTGTGTGTTTGTGTATGTGGTGTGTGTGAGAGAGAGACAGAGACATACATGGCACATGCATGTGTATATGCCCATGTGCTTGCCTGCAGTGGCCAGAGTGGAACCTCAGGTGTCCCCCTCTAGCGCTCTTCTTGAGTCAGAGTTTCTTACTGATCCCAGAGCATGCCAGTCCCCAGAAATTCTCAGGGTCTCTGCTCCTGTATGCGACTAAGGTTATAGAAGCCCATGGCTACACACAGCTATGTATGTTGGGTCCTGGGGATCAAACTCAAGCAGTCTTTCAGACTACCCCAAGTCTCTCATGCTTGCACAGGAAGTGCTCTGAACCACAGAGTCATCTCTTCAGCAGCTGAAAAATCATATTTTGTAATATATGTTATATATGTACATGCAAGTTTTTATACACACACACACACACATATATATATACACATAAAGTCTATGTATATTTATATACATGTATATATAGTTATATGTTTATGTACATATATTTATTGATATGTGTACATATATACATATAGTTATACACACCGCTATAAATAAGTTTCAGGAAGGAAATCTTTTTTTAATTTTTATTTATCAATTTATTTACTTACTAGATACAGAGAGAGGCAGTGAAAGAGAGAAAGAGAGAGAATGGGTGCTCCAGGACCTCTAGCCACTGCAAGCAAACTCAGACACATGGGCCACCATGTACATCTGGCTTACATGGGTTCTGGGGAATCGAACATGGGTCCTTAGCCTTCACAGGCAAGCACCTAAACTGCTAAGCCATCTCTCCAGCCCCATATTTTTATTTAAACATATAAAGATAGGCAATATAAGTAGCTATATCTGTACAGACAAATACATTTATATAAGTTCATATTATAGACATAAGTGTATTTCTATGATAAGTGTGACTATTTTTATATGCAAATGGGCATATATTCTCTATTGGAAAATTCCTGTGCTTTCTAGATGCTTTTCCCTAATCCTTCAAATAAAAATGTCTTCACCAGGGCTGGAGAGATGGCTTAGCGGTTAAGCACTTGCCTGTGAAGCCTAAGGACCCTGATTCGAGGCTCGATTCTCCAGGACCCACGTTAGCCAGATGCACAAGGGGGCACAAGCGTCTGGAGTTCGTTTGCAGTGGCTGGAAGCCCTGTCGTGCCCATTCTCTCCCTCTCTCTCTCCCTCTCCCTCTCTCTCCCTCTCTCTCTTTCTCTCTCTCTCCTTCTTTCTCTCTCTGTCTGTAGCTCTCAAATAAATAAAATAAACAAAAAAAATTTTTTAATGTCATCACCATTCACTACGATGAACGTCTTGTGTGCTCTTGTGTTCTAGAAGGTAAGAGCACGGCAGTGTTCGTCGTTTGCACGTGGTGTTTCTGCACCCTGAGATCAGGCCCAGCGCCCAGCTCCCTTTTCCCAGGGCCTGCCCTGCCTGCACATGGAGCAACACCTCAGGTCCTCCGAACCTATACTCTGGGGAAAGTGAGGCAACCTCTCACATTCTTTCCACAGAGACACGAGAGAGCATAAATATATTCTATGTATATTCATATGTGAATATTTCAATACACATATACACAACACAGACAGGCAGGAGTGGGGTATGACTTAGCAAAATCACGATTATATTCATATTTCAAACTAGACTTTGGCTCTCCTAAGACACGTACACTGCAAAGAAGACAGACTCCATTCCCATTTGACAGACTGGGGAAGCCCGGGCTCCTAGATATTTGAGTGGATGGAGCCTTGGAAGCAGAAAATATAAGTGCAATATGTTTTCAAAGGTTTTTCTTCCCTCTGGATCGAGTGAGATGAGCCAGACTCCAGTTCTAAAGCCTTCTGTGAGTTGGGATTACAGACAGCAGCAGTTGGTTCTAGGGATCTAAATTCTAGTCATCAGGCTTTGGCAAGCAAGCAGTTCTAACTACTGAGCCATCTGCTCAGCCAAGGCCAGCACACCATGCATTAAAGCACTTGGGGTGGTCCTTGCTCACCACACGCTCCACTGTCCTGAGCTAGATCATGGAACATGCGCATAGCCTGCATCTTTTCATTACGATTTGCCTTTAACATCTGTGTATTGAACCTAGGACCCTGAACACATCATTCAAATGCTCTACTACTGAGCTATATCCATTACCCGTTTACATCTTGAGATAGAACACTAAGCCATCCAGGCAGACCTTGAACTCTTGATCCCACTGCCTCAGCCCCCACCCCCCGCGCCCCAAGTAGCTGGGATGACTTGCCGGCCAGCTGAGGCTATGCACCTAGTGTCTCTGTCACGTTTTGTGATGCCTCCCAGGCTTGACATGTTCCTTTAAATGGACTCACTTTCAAAAAGTAAATAATGGATTTAGAAAGGAAGCCTAACCCAAATGCAAAATCAATACAACTTGCTATAAATAAGAGGTAATCATAAAAACAAATACAATGGCCTCAATAAATAGAATGAGCAGAGTTCCATTGCCTTTCTCTGTCAAAGGGAAGCTGGTGAGCTTGGAAGACGTTCAAGGCCGCTTGTACCTGTCATGTACTCATAACATCTTCTCAACAGGATAAGAGAAGGAAGAAAGGCAAACAGAATGAGGGGATATTCCTCCCCTCACCGAGAGCTCCCGTGTCTTATATCATACAGTGTCCATAGAAAACCAAAGGATCGCTACCAGAACTGACAAATTCCATTGCTGGATCTCAAGCTATACAGTTAAGCACCCTCCGGATCTCTGCAACTGTTCCTCAGTCTCTTTCCCTCACAAGCATCAGCTTTTCTATCAGTGAAGAGGAGAGCAAAGCTGAGCCTGGTGGCGAGGGCCTGTCATCCCAGCTACTCAGGAGGGGTCTGGAGAGATGGCTCAGTAGCCTAGGTGCTTGCTTGAAAGCCTGCAAGACCAAGTTAGATTCCCCAGCACACACACAACGCTGGATGTCATGTGGTGCATGTTTCTGTGATCCCAGTACACCTACAGCTATAGAGGATGGAGCCAGGAGAATCCAGAAGTTCCCAGGCCAGCTGGCCTGGTGCACATGAGGCAGCAAAGACAAGACACTGCGAAGCAGAAGCTGCGTCAAGCAGAGCAGAAGGAGAGGACAAACACACCGAGGTTGTCCCGAGGCCTCCACATGTGCCCACCCTTCCCCCCCCCCACACACATAATAAATTAAAAATTAACAGAGAGGAAAGCAGAGCAGAGCCTGGTACTTTACGTCTGTCATACTCGGGAAGGCTGAAGTAGGAGGATGGCAAGTTCAAGGCCTGCCTGGCCACTTAGTAAAATCTTACTTCGAAATAAAAAGTCAAGGGCTGGCGTCTAGGCTCAGTCTATAAGATGTTTGCCGTGAAAGCCTGAGGACCTGAGTTGGAGCCCCAGAGTCCATATTACAAACTCTCACAGGGTGGCATGCGTTGACAATGCCAGTTCTGTGGTGGCACAGAGGCAGATCCCTTTGCCTGCTGACCAGCCAGTCTGGCCTAACTGGCAGGTTTCAGGTTAATGTGATTCTGTCCCAAAAGAAAAGGTGAAGCAGGGAGGGAGATGGCTCGGTTGTAATGTGCCCCACCACCAAGAAGCTCTGAATTGCATAGTCAGGATCCCTAGCACCCCAAAACAGCCAGACCTGAGGCTCTGAGTTCCACAGTCAGGATCAATAGCAGGATCAATAGCTCAGTGAGAGACTACGTCAAGAAAAATAAGATAGAGAGCAATTCAGGAAGACACCTGTGTCAGGCCTCTGACCTCCGCACACATGTGTTCACATGAACATGCACACTCACCACACACTCACACACACCCGCAGATATAAAGTAAAATGAGGGCTAAAGATGTTGTCCAAGCAGGTAGACAACCTGCTTACTTAGCATGTGGGAAGCTCTAGGTATAATCTTAGTGCTGCCATAAAGAAGAAAGAAGAGGAGCCGGGCAGTGGTGGCGGACACCTTCAATCCCAGCACTTAGGAGGCAGAGGTAAGTGGATCACTGTGAGTTCAAGGCCACCCTGTGACTACAGAGTAAATTCCAGGTCAGCCTGGGCTAGAGTGAGACCATACCTCAAAAAGAAAAGAAAAGAAAAGAAAAAGGAGAAAGGTCCCTGGTAGTCCCTCTTCTCCAAAGATGACCACCCCCCCCCCAAATAGGTAAATCAGACTTTGATTTTGGAAGTGTCCTGACTCAGTCACATCACATGCATACTCAGGGACATGCATGTGCACGCTCCCCAATGGCCTCTATTTGCCTCGGGGACACCAAGCAGGAATGGCATTTAGTAATCAATTGACTCCCCTTGACTTGGTTTGGTGCCTTTTCTAAATAACAAGAGCCTGACAACATCAGACCCTCACAGCCATCTTTATTAATGAACCTCCAGGCGCCACGCAGGGAAGATACAGGCAGCGTGTGCGAACGTGCGAGGGGAATTATTTCCATCAGCACCAGCTATTTGAAAGCAATTGAAAAGTTTCCATTTGAAGAAAAAGTAATTTTCCTGATGTGAGTTTCGAGAGCTTGCTTGTCTGCCCCCACCTGACGCAGGCTTCCTCGGCTCCGGGCTTTCTGAATTTTATTAAACCACAGCTAAGTGGCGTCATGCTGGTAAAATATTGTGTCGCTTTTTAAAGTGATATCATTACCTAATAATTTTGAGAGCTTTACTTTTTTTTTCTCCTTTTCTTAGCCAGGAATGGAAATGGAACAAATGGCTCATCAGCGCCGTCTTACAATAAGAATGGGGAAGGTGAGGCGTGGGGAGGCGCGGGGTGGTGTGGAGTGCTGTGGTGTGATGTGGCATGGCACAGTATAGTGCGGGGGCCGGGGCTGGAGCCAGGGAACACAGAAAACTCACAGAGGAAGTGAGCAGGCAACTGCACCTTCCCGAGTTTATGGAGAACTGGAAGACACTTGTACTGTGCGCTGTCTGCTCTGGTTTGGCTGTGACTGTCACCCTCTTGAACGACAACAGACACAAGCACTCACAAGAGAGCAGGCGCATGAGCGTTCTCCCAGGGGGACTGGAGATGCAGCTCAGCTCGGGTAGTAAACTCTCTGCCTAGCATGCGCAAAGCCCTGGGTTCCACCCCCAGTAGTGTCACATAAACTGGGCGCGGCAATGGTGGCATTCACGGGTAACCCCAGCACGTGGGAGGTGGTTGCCGGAGGATCAGAAACTCAAAGTTGGGGCTGGGGAGGTGGCTAAATGGTTAAGTGTGCTTGCCATGCAACTGTGAGGGCCTGAGAAGACCCGAGATCAAAATAGTCTGAGTTCAATCCCCCAGTACCCATGTGCACAGAGTGGAACCACACATTCCTGTAACTTCAGTCGTGAGGGGAGTGGAGACTGAGACTGTCTGGGGCTTGTGAACGCTAGCTCAGGGTTCGGAGACTCCATCTCAAGGAAACATGTGGATGAGCGACAAAGAAGGATGTTCAACATTCTCCTCTACCCTCTACAACCATGCGCACAGGATGTGCACATCTGCACACACATGCACATATCACACATATACCATACCATATGTATATTACACATACACATGCCAGGGAAAAAAAAGAACTTCAAGGTAATCCTTAAACACATAGTAAGCTCTAAGGCCAGCCTGAGCTGTACGAGCCTCACTTCATAAACCTCAGGAGGTTCTCAGGAGGCCCCTCTCCTCCTCAAGGTTATACAAGAAGTAAACAAAAGGCTTGGGGTGCCGCTCAGTGGCAGGGTGCTTGCCTAGCATGCCCAAGGCCCTGGGTTCAGTTCCCAGCACTGCAGCATAAACAGAGGTAAGCAACTGACTGGGGTGGGACTCTTCAGTAGAACCTGGAAAAAGTTTCCAGAGAACTTCTAAGTGTTGTGGCTGCCTTCGAGTTAGCCATGCTCTTCTAAATAAGCCCAGTAAACTCACTGGCTCAACAAGCTGGACTTGAATGGAATCCTTTCTCTGATCTGTGGGCTCCCTGTGTGAGGTGAACAGACTATTCTTTGAGTCTCCTCACAACACCATAGACTGCAGGTGATGAATTCCAGTGTGAACTTGCCAAGATTTGGAATCACCATGGAAACAAATCTCTTGATACTCTGTGAGGGAATTTTTAGATGAGGTTATTCGAGGTAGGAAGACCCATCTAAATGTGGGTGACACCATCCATGGGCTGGACACCCCAGACTGCATAAAAGGGAGAGAGCTAGCTAGCACCATCTTTCATCGCTCTTGGCTTCCTAACTGTGGATGCAATGTGATCAGCTGCTTCAGGCTCCTACCACCATTCCTTCCTCAGCCTTTGAACTATAAGCAGAAAGAAATCCTCCCTTCCTCCTTCAGCTGTTTTCCTCAGGTATCTTGTTATAACAATGAGGAAAGTAACACACACACACACACACACACACACACACACACACACGTACAGTATCCATGCAAAAACAATGCCCTATCCCAGAAGTGTATTTTTACATGAAGCTAATGAAGTAGGATGACCTACACCAATTTTTAAAGTCGTAATTGTGATTACTTTATGTAAAGCGCATACTCGTTTTCTATTGCTTCAAAGAAAAGTACCACAGACTTAGGGGACCAAACACCACCTGCTTACCAGATCTCAGCTCTAGATAGCAGAAGTCTGGGTGAGGTAGTGGGGGGGGGGAGTTGTCTCTGCTCTGGGCTCAGAGGGGTGAAATCCACACATCAGTTAGTTGATGACTCCTCTGCAGACACTGGGGAAATCTTCTTTCAGGCTCATCCTAGGTGTCAGCAGAAGACACTTCCTTGTGGTTGTAGGGCTGAGGTCCCTGTTCCTTGCTACTTGTCAGCCAGGGACAGCCCAGTCCTACAAAATGACCACACACACACACGTTTGTTTGTTTATTTGTTTTGTTTTTTGAGGTAGGGTCTCACTCTAGCTCAGGCTGACCTAGAATTCACTGTGTAGTCTCAGGGTGGCCTCGAACTCACAGCGATCCTCCTACCTCTACCTCCAGAGTGCTGGGATTAGAGGCGTGCACCACCCCCTCCATCTTCAAATCCCCAAATCCTCCTCACATAATGTCCATTTATTTGTTTATATGTCAAGTAGAGGAAAATCTCTGCTCTCCATGGGCAGATGAGGTGAGGTCATGGCCACCTTTGCCATCTTCCTTCTGAAGATCAGCCGTGCCATATAATAGTGTGATCCCAGCAATGACATCAGTCATGTGTACAGTCCTGAGGGATACATGGACATCTTAGGGGAACCATTTTAGAATGGTGCTTGCCACAGAGAGTTGTCCTAATCCATGCGTACTTCCGGCCCCACCACGCATAGGTCTAGGTCTGTCTGATACCTTTGATCCTAGAAGTTCTCACCTTAGGTCTTTAATGTGTTTTCAGATGTGATTGCTGAAAAGACTGTGGACCTCCCTCCGCAGTTGCTGACAAGTAAGACTCAAAATGTGTTCAGCATGCAAGGCCATGGTGGCTATTTTGGGAGTTTTCTGCTAGAAATTATTCCTCCTTCCACTCAACTATCTAACAAAAACCTCCTACTTCTTCAGCCAAACAGAAATGAAAGACACTTTCCCTCTTTTTAAAAAAATTTGATTTATTTATTTGCAAGCTGAGAGAGTGCAATATAGAGAGGATACAGAGAGAGAATGGGCATGCCAGGGCCTCTAGCCACTACAAACAAACTCCAGACGCATGTCCCCCTTGTGCATCTGTCTTACGTGCATACTGGGGAATTGAACCTGGGTCCTTTGGCTTTGCAGGCAGATGCCTTAACCACTAACCCACTCCTCTAGCCTGGGCTTCCTTCTTTATTCAGGAATGTCCTGGTGCCTGGAGTATCCATTTTTTCTCCTTTGCTACCCATCCATTCTGAGGAACCCAGATGAACATCAAATAAACCTATTCTTGAAGTCTGCTCCCCAAGCCCTCTTTGATAGAAAATACTTCTATCCTATTCTTGCTTGGACTCTCAGAAGACTTGTACCATCCTGCCTTCCATTTGGACTTCTTTGCCTATGCTTACTTTTTGCTGTCCATCTCCCATCACACTGCCTGGCACATTGAGAGTGCCTAGTTACATATATGTGATCTTGGAGGTGGGACCAAGGATCATCATTTCAAGATAAGAGGTTCCTAGAGATTCACTGGGACTGATCAACACTAAAAATAGACGTTCTTCACCCCTCTGAAGTGCCTCCCTTTAATATTATATTATATTATATTATTATATTATAATCAGTAAGACTGTTACTAGTATTAATAGTAAGAACAACTACAGCAGTGGCATTGATTTCACCACGTGGCATTGAAAAAGGATCATTCAAGTAGATAGACTCATTTGGTCTTCAGAGCAATCTTCCAAGAGATGTTCCAATATGACATGGTTGTAAAAGCAAAGAAACTGAAAAGTGCATCCCAGAGAGTTTACATAATTGTCAAAGGTCACACAGTTAGAATTTGAACCCAATTCTTTTTATTAATTTTTATTTATTTACTTGAGAGACAAGAGAGAAGAGAGAGAGAGATGCAGAGAGAGAGAGGGAGAGAGAGAGAGAGAGAAAGATTAGGTATGCCAGGGCTTTCAGAGGCTGCAAATGAACTCCAGATGCATGTGCCATCTTGTGCATCTGGTTTATGTGGGTACTGGGGAATTGAGCCTGAGTCCCTCAGCTCTATAGGCAAGCGCCTTAACTGCTAAGCCATCTCTCCAGCCTTTGAACCCTATTGTTTCATAACCATGCTCCCAGACATGGCATTTATGAGAGACGGAAAGAGAGAGGTTTCAAACGTGCATGTCAGCACACGCTTGACTTTGAACTCATTGAGTGTAGCAGTTACCTTCTTGTTGCTGGGACAAAGCCCTGACCAGAGCAGCTTGTGGGACAAAAGGTTTAATCTCAGCTTACCGTCTTAAGAGGAGGTCTCATCATGGCAGGGAAGGCATGGCACAGCTGGGGCATCACAGCTTGTCACAGTTGGCAGAGGAAGCGGCAAGAGTGAGTTGGCTCTCAGCAACCAGTGGGCTGGACTAAGAAGCCTCAAGTCTGCCCCCATGACTCACCTCCTCCTGAAATGGTCCATCATATTCCCAAATTGCCACCAGTTGGGGAAATAAGTATCCAAAACACATGATCCTATGGGGGAACATGTCCTTCAAGCTAACACACTGGGGATACCTGTGCATCTGGTCACAGAGACTTCAATATAGAGCAGAGGCAATGGAAAGGTAGGATGGGGCGGATGGAGAGTACACAGCCCCCCAAGCCTCCCCCCCCAAGGAAGTAGAGTCCCTCACCCTGCTACATTTCCAAGAAGGTCTCCCTGAGACCAAAGCAATGTCCCATCACAATCTTCATTTTCAATCCCCAAACCAGTCAGTTTGGGCCGTGTATTTAAGCAGGATTTTCTTTCTTTCTTTCCATTTTTTTTTTAATTGGAAGAGAGCTTTAAACTCTTTGAAAGTGGCCTCAGGGAGCAGCTCACAGCATGGTCTGCATCCCCTCCTTTTGAGGCAGGCATCCCTGTAGCCACATTGCAAGCTCTGTTTTCAATTACAAAAGCTTGTTTGAACATGGGCTGTCACAGAGGCTGTTCAAACAGGCTTTTGTAATTGAAAAGGAGGAAAAACAAAAGATTTCTAACCTTCTAAAGCCAGGGTGGGGAGAAGCTGGTCTGACAACTATGGGACCAAAATGGCGCCCAAGCAAGAGGACTGGAGCTGGCCAGGAAGACACCTCAGGGAAATGCCAGAGTGAACATCGACGCCACAGTGCCGCCGTCCGCTCTGGTGTGAACGCTTCAGTGCTGCAGAATGACACATGCGAGGGGCACAGGCACATTCAAAAGCACAGTGATTCCCATAAGTGGTGCTGATTTTATTATCATTGCTGTGTGTGCCTGTGTGAGTGTGTGCGTGTGTGTGTGCGCGTGTGTGTGCGTTATTATTGATATAAAACATAGCCCTGACCACAAAAGGAATAAGAGACAACTTATTTTGGAGCCAAGTATGAATGACCATGGCCCAAAAACAAAGATTTAGGTTGCCCTGAATTCCATGTTCCAACATGATAATAGTTCCATGAGGTTTTTACAGGAGCAGAACAAAGGAAGTCATAAGTCAAGGCATTTTTGAAATGCACTGGGAACCCCCGGTAGGCAGGTGACAGAACAGTGGAGAAGTCTCCGCTACAGGCATCAAGCGCTATTTGATGACATGCTCAGAATTCAGGTTGGTGGAAGCTGAGGGTCTATCCTATCTTGCAAAAGGACTGACCTAATAGTCACAAGCATGTTAGGCTAGACACAGAAGTGGACAATAAATGGATATTTGGGGGGGGGGGACTAAAGGAAATATGACATACTCTGGCTTGGGACCAGCTTTCCACAATCACAAATCAGTCCATCAGCCTCATAGAGTGTTTAACACAAGTGCTTCTTGAGTCTGGGAAAATAACACATACACACACACACACACACACACACAAACACACACACACACACACACACACACACATTTCCATATGGGGAGTGAACCTAGTGCCTCATGTTTTCCGGGCATTATCTTACTGTCAATATTCACATAGCATAATACCTTCTAGGTGCCTGGTGTCATCACTCATGCTTGTAATACCATCACTTGAGAAGCTGAGGCAGGAGGATTACCACAAGTTCAAAGCCAACTTGAGCTACATAGTGAGTTCTGGATTAGCATGGGTTATAGTGTGAAACCCTGTCTTATGCAAACAAAATTGCCAATCCTAATGGTATATGTTTGTGGGGTGGAGTGTTACATTCTAGTATATGGCTACAATATGGAACGATTCAGCCAGCTAATTAGCATACCCAGCCTCTCACACTGTGATGAGGAACATTTCAGAGCCAACTTTTCAGCAATTTTGAAATAGGCAATATGTTGCTACTAACTACTATCACCAGGCCTGGCGGCAAGTCTTCAGACCTCATTCCTCATGGTAGACTTTGTGACCAATAAAATAAGAATCCCCCTTTATACAACTTGTGTACTCTGACTTAGGGTATCACCAAACTGCATCTGAAATACATTTCTTATATCTATCTATTTACCTAGCTAGCTATTTTGCTATTTTGGTCTCTCTGTGTGTGTGTGTGTGTGTGTGTGTGTGTTCCTGTGTGTCAGTATGGGCACATGCATGCCCTGGTATGCATATGGAGATCAGAGGACAACCTCACCTGCCACCTTATTTGAGGCTGAGTCACTTTTCACTGAAGCATATGCCATGCTAACTGGCCTGTGAACTTCCAGGGATCCTCCTGTGTCTGCCTCTGCACACTGGGATTATAGACTTGTACATGTGAACCTGACTTCATGTGGGTTCTAGGGACCTGGACTCAGGTTATCACGCAAGCACCTTACCCACTGAGCCATCTCCCCATCCCAAGACCAGTTTCTTTAGTGCCTATATGGGAATCCTATATTACTCTCTGTACCTGGCTTATTTCACTTAGCCTCATGTCTTCCATGTTTCTAGTGTTGGCACCGATGGGATACTTTTTTTCTCTTCAAGGCTGGATGTTATTCCGTGGCATAGCTGTGCCTTAGTTTCTTTCTGTGTTTGTGCATGGGATCAACACTTCAGTTGCCTCCATCTTTTGGCTGCTGTTGAGTAATGCTGCATGGAACGTGGGGGAGGGGTGTTCTGCTGTTTTTTTTTTTTTTCTTTTTTTTTTTTCAGTTTTTTCGAGGTCAGGTCTCACTCTAGCTCAGGCTGGCCTGGAATTCACTATGTAGTCTCAGGGTGGCCTCGAACTCACGGCGATCCTCCTACCTCTGCCTCCCGAGTGCTGGGATTAAAGGCATGCGCCACCATGCCTGGCAGCTGTTTCTTTGACAGTAGATTTTGAGACAGTTTAGGGAAAAAAAGCCCCTCACCACTCTGAAAGTAAAAGCAAGGGATGTTTTCAAGCCTGTAGGGGGAGAACCTGGGTCATCCTTTCTCCTTTTCCCTAAAGGAGTCCTGACAGCCTCCACTTTGCTAGAGATCAAAAATGTCAAAAGGCAATGGCCTTTCCTTATCTCTTCTTCCCTAAAGGGGTTTTCCTTTCCCAGAAGAGATAATATTGCACCCTTTCCAGAAGGATTAACATTTTGGGGAAGATTGTTCCTTTCCCAGAAAATCTGGCCTCCTAGTTAGATACTTGGCATCAGGGCTAAACTGACCAGTTAAGCCTCCATCCAGAAAACTCCCTTAAAAGACCCTAATCTGAGTCCTCGGTGGGTTTCTCACATTTTCTGGGAAACCCCCCTCTTACCTCCTCTTTGGACCCCTTTGAATTCCTTTCTTTTCTTAAGCTTTATTCTATAACTATATAAAAAGGTCTTTCTAATAAAACTCTTTCTAAAGTTTATGCTCTAATCTATGGGTTTCATTTGTTGAAATTCACAAGACAAGTATCCAGAGACCATGAATTCAGTGAAAGCTTTGTGGGACCGTGAGTGTTTGGCACCCTGACTCCTGAGTTATTACCCACCCAAGAGCTAAAAAAGGCTCCTACGTCCTCAATTCCAGTATCAATTTCATGTTCTTGAGATATATGCTCAGAAGCAGGATTGCTGGGTCAGATGACAGTTCTATTTCTAGTTTTATTGGTTTCTATATTGGTTTCCATAATGACCATTCTGATTTACATTCTCAATACCAGTGTGGAAGGGGGTCCCTCACTGTCTTCACCGACACTTCTCTCGTACCCTTTGACAGCATCTAATGTGACAGGTCTAGGTGACTGTGGCGATTTAAATCAGATGTTCCCCATAAGTGCATGTTATCAATGTTTGGTTCCTAGCTGGTGGCAGTTTGGCAGTTGGAGCCTTGCTGGAAGAAGTATGTTGCCCTGGTGGACTTTGAGGCTTATTAGCCCTAGCTTGACAGGGTTAGCTCGGCTCATTCTCCTTCTGCTGTTTTCTACCCACTGTGGCAGATGATGTCCAGCCTCTGCCCATGCCATGCTTTCCCTTGCCATCATGGAGCTTCCCCTCTAGACTGTAAGTCAAAATAAAATAATAATAAAAATTCTCCCATCAGCAACTGTTGGTCAGGTGCTTTGTCCCAGCATCAAGAAGGTAACTGCAACAGGCATCATTCCTAATTTCTCCTGCAATACAGGGAAACCAAGGTGGCAAGCCGCAGAGCCAAGGGTGAAAGGCCACCAGTGCTCAGAATAACTAAGCATGCCCTACTCCACTTTCTTGTTACACGCTGAAACTCGTCAAGCGAAACTCAGTTTTCTACCTGCATGTCTCGCATCCCATATGCCTGTTTGTCTTCCTTTGTAACAGACACAGAGAAAGTCTCACACCTCGAACCCATTAGGAATCTGGCTTGAAAACGATCAGAGTTTCCAATTTAAAGCTTTGTGAAAATCGAATGCCGTTTAACATGTGACTTGGATAGCAGAGCTGGAGCATCGAGTGTCAGCAAATACCACACACACCAGCGTGGGGCTGGGGAGACAGACGGCTCAGAGGGCGACAGTGCATGCTGCCCAAGCCTGAGGACTGAGGTCCGACCCCCGGCACCCACATTAAAAGGTCACATGTTGTCACACAGGCCTGTAACCCCAGTGCTGAGGAGTGCAAAAACAGGATTGCCGAATCTCAACACAAGAACCAAAAACAAGTAAAAACAAGGTCTGGGGATGAGGCCCAGCTCTGGAGGAAAGCCTAGGGGTTCTTAAGCTTAAATAATGTAGAGACTCCATTGAGAAGGAAAACAACCATTGCCAGTCTGCAAATGTGAATGTGCATTTGTACAGACTCTGCATCCATGGCAAGGCTCTCAATCTGTACACACTGGGTCGAGGGTCAAACACAACGAGTGACGGAGCTTCTGGCGCAGTACCCAAGATCTTAGGACGTGTTAGTGGGTCACAGGTGTAGGAACATGCAAATCTCCTTTTGTCATCCCTCCAGGCAGGTTGGGCAGGACGATGCTTGTGAGGTCTGTTCTTTGCGGGATTGTTAAAGTCCCTGTCCCTTAACATTCTCCACTCCAAAATTCTCCCAGCTTCAATACGACAATCCCCAAACTCCAGCACACATGTCCAAAGACCCACTGGAGGGCGACACCTGGCTCCAGTGAAGAACTTCCAGCTCCCTGTTCTATTCCCAAACCCTTCCCACCACGTGGACCGAGAACGTTTCAGTGGAAAGAGTTTCACTTGGAGAGTCAGCAACCCGTGAGTGGAGTTAGATGGGCCTGGGTTTCTCTTAAGTGCTACATGGCTAATTTCTATGAATAACATGCATATCTCATTTCAGAGAGCAATCAGACCTGTGAGGGACGCAGCCTGCTCAAATGTTTCCTTCTTGCTTTAGAAACATGCCCATTTACCCTTGAGGGACCTGACCTGATACCACATAACTATTTCCCTGTGTCCTCTACCTCACGGTCCCTGGAGTGAGACCACCACCATAATCGGGTTATGATGCAGTCCCCCTGCCTGACCCTAATGTCAGAGGACCTCATGTGCAAAAGGCTAAGAAGGCTTCTCCCAGGATCAGGTTGGGGTGACGGCCGGAAGGCAGGCGAGCTGGGCTGGCCGGCTCTGAGTTTTTGTGGGTGGCAAGCAGTGGATGTAACCAGGGAACCTGAGCCAAGGGGAGTCGAGACAGCCATTCTGAGATGTAAACTGGTGCCTATGTAGAAACAGAGGGTGGAAGGGATTGGTTCCTCCCCGAGGGGGGTGGAGCATAGCCGGCACCTCTATAAGTAGACAGGCCAGCACAAAGAGTCCAACCAGTTATGAGACCCAAGGATACAGGGAGAAAGGTCTATTTTATGCTTAAGTTCGGTAAAATAAGGTGAGCCCTGGAGAAACAGGAGAGGACAAAAGAACGTGAGATAGTCGGAAACCAGGAAGGTGGGGAGTCTCTGGGTTGGATTCTTGGGTGTGGATGTGGCGGGGATGTTTTGTGTATATGTGGTGTTCCTAACAGTGCATGCAGAAGGAGTTCAGAGGACAGCCTCGGGGGTCGGTTCTCACCTCTCACCTTGTTTGAGACAAGGTCTCTCTTGTTTTCCCACTAAAAATAGCAGACTAGCTAACCCATGAGCTTTGGGCTGCTCCTGACCTGCCGCCCACGGCTGAAGGCATATTCAGATCACACACCTGGGCCCCGATACAGCCGCTTGACATGGATGTTGTTGAATTTGCACAGCAACTTCTTTTCACCACTGAGGCATTTCCTCGGTCCTGTGTGGGGTTTATCCTGGCCTTCCTGTTTGCTGTAAGCATTCCTTTCCCTGGGGTACAGAGTAGGTCCCCTCTAACAACAAGAATCTTATGACCTTCTATTAGACAAAGAGAAATCTTAAAAAGTATTTATAGTTGCCTGTCGTGGTGGTGCACACCTTTAATCCCACACTCGGGAGGCAGAGGTAGGAAGACTACTATGAGTTCAAGGCCATCCTGAGACTACTTAGTGAATTCCAGGTCAGCCTGGGCTAGAATGAGACCCTACCTCAAAAAAATAAGAAATAAAATGAAATAATAAAAAAGTATTTATAGTCAACTCCAAGAGAGAAAGACGGTTTTTAAATACACATTTGTGGTAAAATACATAACACGAAACTTACAATATTCCAAGTGTGCAATTTAGGAGTGGTCAGTACATGCATGAGGTTAGATGACTACCACCACCAGAATATACTCATCACCTCCCAAAACTCACCTGACACTCACAAGTGGTACCCCCACTCCTTTCCTCCAGCCTCTGACAGCCATTTTTTTTCTGTTTGCTATCTCTACGAGCATCTCTGTTTCATAAACCTTTCATATAATGGAATCTTAGTCTGTGACCTCTGGGTCCCGGTTTTCTCTATCTGGCAGGATGTTTCTGTAAGGCACACGCACATTTCTGTGTGGAATGGAACATCATTCCTTTGTCAGACTGAATACTACCCTGCTGTATGGATACAGCACATTTTGTTATGCCATTCACATGTTGAAAGACAACTGGGCTGTTTCCAGGTTCTGGCCTTTGTGAATGGCGCTGCAGTAGACCTTTGTGTTCAGGTGCTGGGGAAACCTTAGCTCGGTGGTACAAGGGTCTGAGGACCAGTGCCTGGGGAGGTAAGGTATGGATGACGAGCTTCAGACAGGAAGGTAAGACGCCCCAGGCATCCAGCTGGAAGGTCTTTCACACTGGCTCAGGGTTTTGTGTGGAGGAGGTTCTCTGTTCCACACTGTTCAGCTAAGCAGACGTTGCTCCTCCATTCCCATGACTCACAGAACCATGGCAACCCCAGGAAGGAAGACGCAGCAGGTAGCTTCTTGTTGCTGGGATGAAACACTTGACCAAAAGCAGCTTATGGGAAGAAAGGATTTCTCTCAGGCTTACAGTTTCGAGGGGAAGCTTCATCATGGCAGAGGGAGCTGGCTCAGTCCATTGTGCATCCACAGAGGAAAGAGAACATCAAGGTGGCTCAGGACACACACAGTAGGCCTGGACTCCTCCACCTGAAGGTCAGCCCCCAGCAATACACCTCCACCTCCAACAGCAAGGCCCTGCCTCCCAAAGGCTCGTGCAGCTGGGGACTAAGTAGGAGGCTTAATCAAAAATACCTGAGGCACCGGGCGTGGTGGCGCACACCTTTAATCCCAGCACTTGGGAGGCAGAGGTAGGAGGATCGCCATGAGTTCAAGGCCACCCTGAGACTACACAGTGAATTCCAGGTCAGCCTGAGCTACAGTGAAACCCTACCTCAAAAAACCAAAAGAGACAATTCCGGGTGAAGAGGGATTTGAGGAAATGGCTCAGTCAGTAAAGTGCTAGCATTGCAAGCATAAGGACTTGAGTTCAATCCCCAGAACCCACATGAAACGTGCAGTGTTGGGCTGGAGAGATGGCTTAGCAGTTAAGCGCTTGCCTGTGAAGCCTAAGGACCCCGGTTCGAGGCTCGATTCCCCAGGACCCACGTTAGCCAGGTGCACAAGGGGGCGCACGCATCTGGAGTTCGTTTGCAGTGGCTGGAGGCCCTGGCGCGCCCATTCTCTCTCTCTCTCCCTCTGCCTCTTTCTCTCGCTGTCTGTTGCTCTCAAGTAAATAAATAAAAAATAAAAATAATTAAAAAAAAAAAAAAGAAAGAAACGTGCAGTGTGCAGCGGTACACACTTGCAATCCTGGTGCTGCGGAGGAGGAGACACACGGATCTCTGGGGCTTGCTGGCCAGGCAGTCTAGTTTGATCAGTGAGCTCCAGGCCATTGAGAGACCCTGTTTCATAAAAGGTGGATAGCACGTAAGGACCCCACGTCATCCTCTGGGCTCCACGTGCAAATACATACGCACATAGAAACACATGTGTCTACTCAAACCTGCACACACCTGCACACAAGATGGGAGTAAAATAAGGCCAAAGATAAAAAGCAAGATCAGCTTGGTTTCTGGGATGGCAGACAAGCCAGCAAGGTCTCTACGCATCATTTCAGGGAGATAGCGGAAGGCGTGCTACCTAAGAGCTGGCTGAATTCCTCAGAGGCCACCTGCTCTGAGTGCCCTTGCAGAGCGATGCCATCCCAAGTGCCACATCCTTGCCCAGGCTGCGGCTGAAACCCAACACTCTGGTTACTCATCTGTCCACTCTAGAGGCTCCCCAGCCTCACCTGGAGTCCCTACAGATTCTCCCACACATAGCCATTCTGCTGCTGCTCTTTTTGTTCATCTAGACTTTCTGATTTCTCTTATTTACATTTTGAGTTTGTCTTCCCCAGAGGCCTTGCCTAAACCGCCCCGTTACCACTTCAGCAGTGGTAGCAGCTTCCCCTCTGGATGCAGATTTCCCCATCCCTCATACAGGCCATTTGTTGTCTTAACCAAGCGACTGGAAAGGGACGTGTGGGAACCATCTGCGGCCTCGCAGGAAGTCCCCTGTGAAGAGGTGAGGGGGACTGAGGGCGCTGGCTCAGCTGTCCTCCTCCCTGCTCGCCTGCCAGAGCTGGAGAGCCGGTCTCCTCCACCAGCTCGGAGCACATCCAGCCAAAACTAGGGTGTCTGCCAAGCCCAATGGTTGCAATCTTTCAAAGACCTGAATATTTTACACTTCCTTCTGTGGCTGGGCTCACATGCAGAACCGAGAGCCATTCGCCCCTGAATTCCAAATTTACTTTAAGTAATTAAACTCATTTATTTCCATCTGAATACACGGTGGGGTTGGAGGAGTTTATGGACATCTGGGTAAGGAGAATACGTAGATAAATAGACGCTCTGGGGGTGGTGTGCCTACTGAACAGGGTGGGGGCAATGAATAGCCTAAGCCAGAAGCCATTTTCTTCTAGAATGATCTGAGGGCTGCACCACACGGGGATCTCTCTGCTGAGCCCTGTGTCCAGCAAGGACAGAGGGAGGGGAGGAGCAGATTGGTGACTGCCAGAGGCTGCGGAGAGGGGGAATAGGGAGCAACTGCGGCTGAGTATGGGGCTCTCTTTGAGGGTAATAAAAGTGTTTAGAAGCTAAATAAAAGTGATGGTTTCACATTGTGAATGTACTAAAGACCACTGAATTGTATATTTTTTTAAATGGTGAGTTTTATAGGATGTGAATTACTCTTCAATTAAAAAAAAAAAAGATTCTCTTTGCTTTGGGCTCTTGATGGGGTGCCCATATAATTTATTATCCAGGATGGGACATTTTACAGGGGTGTTGCTAATTAAGTGAGAGGAATGTTTCAGGGATATGGGGTCACTCCAGCCCTCCAGGAAGGCTCAGCCATGCTAGACGTGTAAACAGCACTGGAGGCTGGGAGATGGCCCAGTGGATAAAGCACTTGCCACACAAGCCTGAGGATTGAAGTTGGCATTGCCAGGTGGGAATGGAAGCCTGTTTGTTAATACCAGCTCTCCGGAGGTGGGGCCAGGAGTTCCAGGCAAGTTAGCTAGCTAGAATAGCCAAATCGACTGGCTCCTGGTTCGAGAGAGACCCCTGCTTCAATAAATGAAGTGGAGAGAAACTGAGGAAGAATCAGATGTCTACCTCTAGCCCCTACAAGTATGCACACCTGAATATACAGGTACTCTGTAACAACACATGTATGAACACGCATGCACACACAGCACACATATACACATGTGTGTGGGCATGCACACACTACACATATACAATGTGAGTACACATGCATATCACACTTATACACTGTGTGAATATGCATGTATACCACACATGTGTGCGAACATGCATGCATACCTTATACATGTATGAACATGTATCTACATCTCATGTAGTACACAAAAAGAAAATACCTCAGTTATTTCTCTAAGTGTCTAGGTGATACCAGGTGATGGCTAACACTGCCCAGATCTCAGACAATGGGAAGTAAGGTGGCCCTGTGTCCCTGCCCTATAGGCCAAGCATCCGGTGGTTACTGTACAAGACTCCTGCCCTCCCTGTGTTTATAGTACATTCTTCCTGAAAGGCCTTCTTCCTTGCTTCAGCACTAGCAAACTGCCATCCCCGGGAGCTGAAGGCAAAATAGTCCCTTCCCCAAGAACCTTCCCTGAAGCCCAGGCAGAGGCAAGCGCTGCTCTTTCCTGGGAGTCCAGCACACTGTGCTCTACATGGGTCAGCTATGGTATGAATCCCAAACACCTACTATGGGCTCACAGTCTGAATATAGAGCAGCGTGTGCTGTTACTTGCAAGGCTGTGGAGACAGTAGGAGGGGCCTGGCTGGTGGAAGGATGTCACTAGGGGCAGGCCTCTGAGAGGTACACCTGGCCTTAGTTCTGGATTGTCCCAGCTTCTTCCTGGTCTCAAGTGATGTGAACAACACTCTTTCACATGCTCTTGCCACCATGAACTGAGCTGCTCCACCATGCCCTCCACCATATGGACCAAAACCCTCTGAAACCATGAGTCAAAATAACCTAAGTTGTCTCTGTCAGGTACTGTGGACACAGTGATGCAAATAATTCATGAGGGTTCCACTCCTCTTGACCATGACTGGGTTAAGGATGGGAGGACTCCATCCAAATTTGCAATTCTCCCAAAAAAAAGGCAGTTGTGAAGTTATGATAAGAGAACCACATGTTGAGGGCTGGAGAGATGGCTTAGCGGTTAAGCGCTTGCTGGTGAAGCCTAAGGACCCCAGTTCGAGGCTCAATTCCCCAGGACCCATGTTAGCCAGATGCACAAGGGGGCCCACGTGTCTGGAGTTCGTTTGCAGTGGCTGGAAGCCCTGGCGCACCCATTCTCTCTCTCTCTCTCTCTCTCTCTCTCTCTCTCTCTCTATCTGCCTCTTTCTCTTTCTGTCTGTCACTCTCAAATAAATAAATAAATAAATAAAAAGAAATAAGAAAAAAAAAGAGAACCACATGTTGCTGCTAGCTGTGTCTCCAGAATGGAGGGATTGACATGGGAGTTAACTTGGTTCAGGGAAGTTTCTTTCAAAAATAATGTCAAACTAAGCTCAAAACCCAAGTTAGAAGCAAAGAGGGGAATCTGAGGTGAGAATAGGGTGTCAGTGGTGTGGGCACAAGTAGTGGGAAGAGGAACCTACCCAAGGAACTGAAGGAAGGCAGTGTGATTGGGAAAGAAAGAAGGTAAGAGAAGAGGGAGGCAGAGAAAGAATGAGGGGGTCCGGGAGTGGACCAGGGCAAAACCGTGCAAGGAAGAATCACAATACGGTTTAAGGGCTCATGAGACGGCTCAGTAGGTAAGAGCCCTCGCTGCACAAACATGAGGATCTAGGTCAATCCCCAGCCCCCATGTAAGACGCTGGGTGTGGCCACACACACCTGTGGCCCCAGTTTTGTGGGAAATGGAGCCATGGAATTTCTGGGCTCACTGGTCAGCCAGTCTGTCTGAAAATAGTAGCTCCAGCTCAGTGAGAGACTCCAACTCAAGGAAGCAACATGCAACAGCAATGGAGCTAACACACCTGATATTCTTTTGCCTCAGCATGTGTGCACACAGGGCACATGCATCTGTACACACATGTGCATGCACCACACACATACACACACCATAGCACACATACTACACACACACACAAATACACATACACACATGCATGCACACCATCAAATTCACTTTATACATGGTAAGAAGCATCCCGTTACACTTTGGAAATACATTGAGAATACATGTGAGAGATCATGTGCAGAAACAAGGGAGAGGATCTGTGCACTATCCCAGTGGTAGGTGATGGCATGGACAAGGCATTGACAATTCTGCTGATACCAGTTCCTGGTGGGACTCATGTGACTATGCCCCATCCGCAGCAGAGGCTGCCTTAGACCTGCTCATTTTTCAGTCCTCCCTTGCCATTGTACCTGGTTCCACATAAGAAGGGCCAGAACTATGAGGGTTTCCATCTTCTGTGACTGAGGTAATTATCTGGACCTTGGTAGATAGATAACCTTGAGAAAGGGACCGAACATCTCAAATCCTGTGTATGAGTATCTGTATGCGTGTGTGCGTGTGTCTTCCAAGTGACAAGTCTCATGAGCTTTGGGGAGTGTGCCACCCAACCTGCTCATGCAGTGCATGGCTGAGAACCATGATGATCACTGGACCTATGAACGGAGCATTGCGCTACATTGTTACTGGTACTATCAGGGTCTCCTGTGAACCGAGCACTGCGCTACATTGTTACTGGTACTATCAGGGTCTCCTGTGAACCGAGCACTGCGCTACATTGTTACTGGTACTATCAGAATTTCCTGTGAACCGAACACTGCGCTACATTGTTACTGGTACTATCAGGGTTTCCTGATACTGGTGACCTTCAGGCAGCTCCTGTTCTGGGGAGTGGCCTCTAAACACAAATATCTGGATTGAAAGACAGCCTGACTCCCCATGGACACTCAGGAAGTGCTTGTCTGATATGGAAGGATGGGAGTGCATTCTGACCTTCAAATTGCAAATCCGGGTAAAAGGGGAGTTTTGCTGGCTGAGGAAAAGAACTGGAGCTGTGTGGGGAGCCCGTCTGTCTCTGTTCATTCCGGCCAACAGGGTGGTGCCCTGGTTTCAGAACTACATATCACCTCAACTGCATCAAAGACAGCAGAGAAGGCCATTGGTTCATGCTGTGGACACAGTTGAAGGCCACACCAAGGCAGACTCACCTGGTGGCAGAAAATGTTCTTTTCCTCATGAATAATGATCACCTTCCTCTCTTGTTAAGAGGATACCATTTCTTTTTCTCTCCAGCTTAGTCCTGAAGTTCTGTCTTGAGAAGTTAAGCTAATAAAATGGCAGCATAGAGGTGCAATAAGCGGATTAGCTTTGGGGCCCCTGAGGTGACCCAGTACCTTCCTCACCTGACAACTACTTGTGGGGCTTTGGAGGAGGGAAAATGAGAATTATCTCTCCCTTCTGAGACAGCCTCCTCAGAAATGAGTTCTGGGGTCAGCATATGCTGGGGAACTGAACCCTGATTACAGTGTTAAGGAGAGGGAGAAAGACAGAGAGAGAATGAGAATGATTGAGCTTGGGGGACAAACACATAGAAAAGCCATCTCCTTGAGGGAGGGGGATGGAAGATAATATAGGCTGCTCTGGAGTTAACTGTCCAACCTGCTATGATAATGGAGGAGGTAGTACTCACATCTTGTGTTGATTGCTGGAACGTCAGGGAGTCATTTTCAACACGGCATGGGTTTTCAGCCTTGGTCTCCTGTTTCCAGTTACTCACACTGCCTTCCATTTGTACCTGAGATAGAGCCCAAAGCCCTCACATGGTCTATAGGGCTCTTCACAATCCAATCTCACACCTACCGGGGGATAAGCACTATTAACTCCTGTGAAAGATGGAGGGAGAGGGAGGCAGCTACTATTGAGACCGCTGTATGAGTTCACAGAGACGTGTACAGAACAATGCTGAGCAGTGCTGTTGCCTGTGTTGACCTCACAGATTTTAATATGACAGACTTTTGCCTCAAGATGGTTATGTTTCATATTAATTGTTAAAAATGATTACCTGTAACTCTTGACTGTTATTTATTATATTGCATTTAAAAATTTTGTGTGTATGTGTGTGTGTTCTTGTTTACGTATGTGCAGGGGCACATGTTGGTGGGTATGTGCACACACGTGGGTGTGTAGGGCCTAGAGGAAAACTTTGGGTACTTCTCCTTAGAAATACCATCCACCTTTTCTGAAACAGGGTCTCCCATTGGCCTGGAGATCACCTATTGGCCAGACTGGCTGGTCTGCATATGCCAGGAATCTGTCTGTCTCTGCCTCCTCAGCACTAGGAGCACAAGTACGTGCCATCACGCCCCGGATTTTTATGTGGGTTCTGTGATCCAGCTCAGATCTTTATGTGTGGTGGTTGGAATGTGGAATGTGTTTGTGGTTAGGTCTGATACCTGCTCCCTAGCCAGTGGAGCTTTGGGAAATGCAGCCTTGCTAGACAATGTGCACCACTGGGGGAAGCCCTTGAGGTTTATTAGCCTGGCCCTGGTGGATGTTAGCTAGCTGGCTTACACGTGCTGCTCCCTCCCCGCTGAAGTGACAGGATGTGATGCCCAGCCTCTGTTCTTCCATGTTTTCTTTCCTGCCCTGATAAGACTTCTCCTTGAGACTGTAAGCCAAAACAAACCCTGTTGTTCCATGTGTTGCTTTAGGTCCCAGCAGTGAGAAGCTAACTGCAAAAGCATGTGCGGTGATTTGGACATCAAATGCCCCCCACCATCTAATGAGTTCGAGTTCCTAATCCCCAGCTGGTGGTGCTGTTTGGGAAAATTGTGGAGCCTTTAGCAGATGGAGCCTTGCTGGAGGAGGTATGTCACTGGGGGTGCCTTGAGGTTTCTGGATCCAGCCCACTCAGGTGTGCATGCTCTTGCTGCTACTTCCCAGCTGATGTGAGAGATGTGAGGCCCAGCCCCTGCCCTGCCATGATCAAACTCTGCCTTGAGACCAAAGGCTGAAATAAACCCTTTCCTCCCCTGTGCTGGTTTTGGTCCCTGCAATGGACAGTAACCTTGGTACAACTTGGACCTATCCAAACCATGTGGAGAGTGATAGATGAGCAGAGAATGAACAAGCTGAATCAGTGGGCGTCGTGTTGTCCTCTCCATGTCTGTGATTTGTACTTCCGCAAGTGTAAGACACATAGAAGAAACTGAAGGAGTGGGCAGAAAAAGGTGATGGTATGGGGATATACTGGCCCTGAGTCTCTTTCCTGGTGCTCATGCCATTATGTTATATTCTTCCCTTAAGAGAGGATTCAACCCAGGGATTCACTGTTAATGAGTAGAATACAGGAAAAAAAAAATGGTGGGCTATCACTTAGAGCATTAGGTTATAAAAAGACTGTGGCTTCCAACTTGAGCACACTAAGATCTCCCTCTCTCCACTCAGCACGTTGTGAGCACCTATAGAGATCTTCTGGTGAAGTACTATGGTTGTTGGTAAGCAGGTATGTGAAAGAGCTTAGAAGCAGTTTTGAGAGTGGCCGACTGTGATGGATGGGACTACACTTGGCCTCCCTAGCTTTGAATGAAGCTGAAGTCCTCCATGACCACTTGTCTGGACCCTCACCAGTAACCTTGTCCAGGAGCACTGGTTAACATACTTTCTGTTTCTTGACCCACAAACACTGCAGAATGATAAACATTTGTTGTTTTAATCTATCAAGTTCTGGATCTTTTCTTTTTTCTTTTTTATACAGCAGTATGTAACTTACTAATGCATGTGGGAAGACATCTTGCAGGAATTACTGTCCCAGAATGGAGGAAAGTTTCCTACAATTATTCTGCTTCTGGCCACCATCATTAAATGAGCAGACAGGGACATCTTGAAATTTGGAGGACAATACTTTAATCTCTAAATCAAAAAGTCCTGGTTGAAAAATATCCTTAAGAACTACAAGCTATGTGGTCCTGAATAAGTTATGTTCTACCTTGAGGCCTTGTTTCCTTCAAGTCTAGAATGAGAGAAATAACAGAGGGTTAGAGTATGTAGCAGTTACCTTCACGTTACTGGGACAAAACACCTAGCAAAAAGCTGCTTACCTTAAGAAAGGGTTTATTCAGCTTACAATTTAAAAAAAATACTTTATTTATTTATTAGAGGGAGAGAGAAAGAGAATGCCAGGGCCTCTGGCCACTGCAAACAAACTCTAAACGCATGCACCGCCTTGTGCATCTGGTTTATGTAAGTACTGGGTGTTAGGTCAGGACAAAAATGGAGTCACAGCAGGAGGGAGGCAGAGACATAAGGAAGTGGGTCATCCACATTCCTCAAGGAACCACCCAGCCATTATCCCTTCCTTGCCTAACAATGCCTCTGGGTCTAGGTTTCCTGCTCCCTTATCTCTCAGGTCACCTGGCCACTCCTCTGGTGTCACACCCTAGGTATTTTCCTTTCTCACCTTCCCCCAACTGAAGAGCTCTATATAGTCCACTATCTGTAATCTCAAAGTTGACTGACTGTGCTCTACCCTTCTGAGAGTCAGTTCTGGCAGCGCATGTTTTTCCTGAATAAAAGCTTCCATCTTTGCCTCAGAGTGGTCTCCGTGGTATTGGTCACTCCTGAACCTTATACTGGGGAATCGAACTTGGGTCCTTAGGCTTTGCAAGCAAGTGCCTTAACTGCTAAGCCACCTCTCCAACCCTCTGCTTAAAGTTTTGAGAAGAAATTTCATCGTGGCAGGGAAAGCATGGAGAAGCAGAGGCTGGGCGTCACATCTTGGTAGCCGCAAGAGCGAGCCAGCTATGGACACTCAGTACGGCTGGACTAATGCACCTCAAGGTCTGCTCCCAGTGACACACCTCCAGCCAAGCTCCACCTCCCAAACTGCCATCAGCTGGACACCAGTACTTAAAACACATGCGCCTATGGGGGACATTTCATTCAAACCACCACAGTGTCTAATACATGCAAAGTGCTCAGCACGGAATGCAGCACATGGCACATGCTAACACAATGTGCGCTTATTTTTCTCCTTTGTTGATGTTTTGGCTGAGTTATCAGAACATGTAGAATTTCACTCCTCGTGAACATAGACATGGTCATAAACCTTGGTAACTGCAAGCCGCGTCGTGAGAGATGGCCAGGCAGTGGAGGAGACACACAAGCATTGCCAGCGGCTGCGAGGTTAACAAGGCGCTGGCAAGCTCCTGTGCACACCTAGTCATTGAGTCAAATCTCATGAAGCCAACGTAACACGTAGCTACCAAATATTCCTTGGAAATGCCCAGGGGCTTGTCCAAGGTCGTATATTGAGTGATGCTCGAATCTGACCTTGAATTTTCTGATACCAAGGATGGCTACTTCCCAGTGCCCATGCCACAGGCCAGTTGTCCCCTCTGCTCAAGGGTCCCTAGGCCAGAAGTCAAGAAGCTCTGGGGTACGCTGCCACGGACCCTTCCCTTTGTAATTCTTTTCCTCATTAGAACTTCACTTTTACTGCCAAGCCAGCTCGCCTAATCTCATGTCAACTCTGCTGCCTCTAATTATTTCACTGTAATTATTTTTCCTTAACAAAGGAGATAAAACTAATCATAACATCTTTTTGTAAGCCTCCAAGAGTCATGCTTAAATTACCGCACTGATTTGAAAACCCCAGCAAGCAAATAGGAAATAATTATACTTTTATCTGGGCTGTGGCTGATGTTTTGCCAGATACCTACTAAGTTCTTGTACAAAAACAAGAGGTCGTGAGTCAATAAACGACTATGTCGTGAAAGTTCTCCAACTTGTCTGGATCTTTCCTTTACATATTTATGTTATTTTGGGGTCTGGGATCTGGGCAATCCCTGAAGTGACCAACATGTCCCCAAGGGCAGACCCTAATGTCTGAGCAGAATGAAGCTATTGCCCGGCTAGCAGATCCACAAGGCCCTGTGTGCCTATGTCCCCGCGGGACAGAGTGAAAACAACCACGGTCTTAGTTACTTTTCTCACTACTGCAAACAAATACTTGACAAAAAGCAAGCAAGAGAGAAAGGGTGGATTTTGGCCCATGATTTGGGAGATTGGTCCATAGCAGCAGGATGGCAGGAGCACCAGGGAGCTGGTCACATCATGTCCAGAGTCAGAGGGCAGAGAGGTGAATACCGGGGCTCAGCTCACTTTTGCCTTGTTATTCAGTCCTGGTGTACTGAGAAGATGGCTCAGGGAGTCAGAGCACTTGCTGTGCAAGCAAGAGAACCTGAGTTTGATCCCGAGTACCTACATAAAAGCTGAGTGTGGCCGAGCATGCCTGTAACACCAGTACTGGGGGGGGGGAGGGGCAGAGGCAGGAAGATCACTGGGGCTCACTGGTCAGCCAGTCTGACTGAAAACAGTGGCTCTAGGTTCCATGAAAGACTCTGTCTCAAGGAAGGAAAATGGAATAGTGATGGAAGAAAACAGACAACATCTTCCTCCGCCTGCTACCCATGTGCTCATGAGGCATGTGCTTCTCCATACACATGCACACACCACACCTACTATGGACACACACACATAGCACACACACATACTACATACCATAAACACACACACACAAAGGTGTATGCGAAGTCCTAGACCTCAGCTCCTGAGGTGATGCCACCCACATCCAACAGTTTGCCCTCCTCAGTTAAACCCTGTAGAAACACCACATGGACACACCCAGAGGTGCGTGTGTCCTAGGTATATTCCAATCGTGACCACTAACATTTTAGGTACTTATTTCATTTTAAGCATTGTTCCCAGAAAGGAACTCACTTTTCTTCATTTATGCGCTACACTGGACTAAGAAGGCCCTGTCATTACCCGGATGAAAAGTCTGAGGCTGACAGAAAGGCACCGCTTGTGGTAGTGCACGCCAATAGAAAATTGCCGAAGAGGCGGTAGCAGGAGGATCAGGAGTTCGAGGCCAGCCTGGTCTACACATTTTGTCCATGGCCACACCACCCTGAACGTGCCCAATCTCATCAGAAAGGCAAGGTAACTTAGCCAGATACACAAAGAATGCAGAGATGGATCTGGTGTTCAGATCTGACAGTAAGAGGCCTGCTGTTTGTACTAACCAAAGGTCTAGGGGCTGGGGAGATTTCTCAGTGGGTAAGAACGCATGCCACATAGGTACGAGGGTCTGAGAAGGCCTGAGACCACCTGAGCTCGATCTGCAGTGCCCACGAAAAAGGCAGGGTATGGCCTAACATCCCTCTAACCTTTCAAGGAAATAATGTGGAAGAGAAATTGAGGAGACCATCTGATGATTTCCTTGGCTTCTGCCAGCACACACGCGTGCACACACACATACACACACAAACACACCATGATGCAAAGTGGGCGGGGCCTCATGGGCCTCATTTTCCAGATTCTCGACTGGCTTTCCCTCTTCAGCTTCTACAGAGACACGTGCTGCAGTTAAGCTCAGAGTGCCTGCTGAGTTCACATGTTGAAGTACTGCCCCTCAAGGTGATGCACTGGGAGGTAGGACTTGGGAGAGGCGACGAGGTTGCATGGGCAGAGCTTCTATGATCAGATATAAGATGCATGTATAGGAAAGGGACCCCTGCTTTATCCCTCTCCTCGTGTGAGGACATAGTGAGGAGAAGGTGCCACCTATGAACCAGAAGGCAAGGCTGCCCTGATGAGACACTGAATCAGCCCACGATTGAATCCGGGTCCTCATTTAACCACTGTCAGCGGGAAATAGTTTTACATTGCTGCCCATGACGCAGTCTTCTATGGGCGTCATCAACAGATCAGGGACACCTCAGTGACTCTCTCAAAAGACCTCAGTGGGATCTACACCAGGTCCTGATGCTGTGGCTGGAAGGTCAAATGTTCTAGATGTTCACCAGTCTCTCTGCCCTCTTGCCCTCTTCCTGAGAAAGAAAATAAACATGCACTCAGCATTGCAAGGCTGGAGGAGAAGAGACGAGAATGGTGCCTTGGGGAAGCCAGGCTTATCTCAGCAGCAGGAGGAAGTGTCTGGATACAGGGTTGAGGCACAAGACAAGGCAAAGCAGAACTTCCGCCCATGCAGCAGATCCTCCACAGGCACCTGAGGAAAACCTGCTTCCTTTGTGACTAGTGGATTCAGTACAGAGGATAGAGTTATTCCACGGCTAGAGTCAGGCAGCACAGTCTGAGTGGAGGGCCACAGAGTGACAGGCTAGAAGGGCCACCCTGTGGGTGGGACCCCTTTCTTCCAATGTCCCTCAGCCCCATGCAAAAGCAGATTGTAAGCAGATTCTGTCCCCTAGAAACAGATGCTAAACCAGAGACCCAAGCGCTGGGCTTATACCTGGGAGAGAAGCTACAGGTATGAGATGGGGAACGGGACACAGTATGTATGATTAACAAATCACCCACTAGGGGTAGCTACAGCTTGGTCCCACTGGTGAACACTGGGAACCAACGTCAGGGTGATCCTGTCTAGCAGAGAAGAGACTTGCTGTGTTTGCCTTCCAGATGCCAAGTGTCAGAGCATGAGGGGGCTTGATGAGTCAGCACTTCCAGCCTCACTGTGCACTGACTGGGAATGCAGAGGGCTCCGAAAAGGAAGAGCTCTCCAGGCCGTGGAAAGGGCTGAGTGGTTGAAAACACGCATTGTGCGAGTTTGACGATTGGAGCTTGGATCCCCAGAGCCGACGTGAGGCCAGATACGAGTGGCGCAGGCGTCTGTAACCCTATCATGGCTATGGCATTGGGAAGTAGAGCCGGGAGAATTGGGAAGCTCATGGGACAATGGGTCTTCATTTGCAGTGGCAAACAACAAGACATACCGCATCTTAAACAAGGTAGAAGGTGAGGACCAGTGCCCCAAAATTGTCTAACCTCTACATGCATGGCATGGTGCACGCGCACGCACACACACACACACACGTTCTCAGGCAGGGGAATAAATTCTGGCACGTTGAACATCCCAGTGGTAAGGGCAGGAGTACAGCATTGATGCAAGGCCAAACGCAGAGGCTGCAGCCCTTTCTTCTGTCCAACTAGCTACCTTGGACAGCTTCCTTCCAAGTCAACTTCCTCCCTCTACCCCAGTTTCCGAGTCTCCACAGTCTTTCTTCCTGCCCTACATGCCTCACATGGATCTCAGAACAGGCTCCTTCCAGTCCTGCATAGGTCTTTCCTGACTATCTTTCATCCTACTGACATGAGAGGGGTCAACAACTGGCTCTCTGTTAAATGTAAAAGGAAGTAGGGGTGATTGGTTGGTACCTGCTGGACCATTACGCTGAGCTGAGGATGATGAAGATAGTGGGAGACCATCATTCCCCATGTGTGACACTACATGACAATTTCTCCATCCAAAGGAGGGAGCAGCAACATGCAGTGTTACCATCAGCTCTACTTCCCTTTTCCCCGGCGAGCCTTCATTCACCATACCAGATGGCTGGATCAAAAGGGCTTCACGAGCTCCAAGTGGTCAGGGTGTCCCAGAGGGGGGTGCTGGGGGATTTTGGTGATGTGTTGGTGCTCATCCGGGGCTAGGCATGTACCCCACCTGAGCACTGCTCTTGGCATGCACCCACCTCCAGCAGCTGATCTTTCAGTCTGAGTTCAGATGAAAGAGGGACCAGGGGATATGGAAGTGTTGGATTCACTAGTGGTTTCCAGAGGTGCCATTAACCAGCCAGGGGCATAAACCCTACCCCTGGCACAGGAGGTTCCCCGTCACAACGGGCGTGGTGTTCGGGCATGTGCGCTGCTTTTATCAGCTCAGTACTGGGATTCTCTGTGGGATCAATGTCTTGTGCATGGAAGGGACCGTGTTAGACTGCCTACGCTAATATAACGTGAAACCATAAGCTGGGGAACTCATATACAACAGGCAGTTATTGAACATAGTTCTAGAGGTTAGAGGCCCAAGGGTTGGCTCCTTGGAGGGCTGTGATGGGGAACTTGACTCATACCTCGCCCTGAGCCCCTGGAGCATTGTGCTAATCCTTAGCATGCCTTTGTAGAGGTATTTCCCTGACTTTATTGTCACATAGCATGTGTATGTCTATCTGTGCACATTTCCCTCTCTATGAGGAAGCTGCTTATATTGGATTAAGAACTGTTCCTGCTCTCCTGGGATTTTTATCTGATTGTATTTTCAATGACCTAACCTCTAAATAAGGTCACTACCTGAGGCACTGAGGACTAGGACTTTGACATGTGAACATTGCACGGACATGATTCAATCCATAAACTCATTTCCTTTCAGGAGAAACAGGAGTTAGGCACTAGGTACCAGCTAAAAGACATAATCAGCAAGGCTTGCGGGTGACTACGCCCCCCCCCCATTCATGGCCACAGCAGACTTATACCTTAACCAGCATCCTTCCTGCCATTCTCCCCGCAAATTGCACCCTAATACTGGCCATCCAGGGCTCACTTCTTAATGGAACAGTGCACACAAGAAAGGCTCCGATCTTTCCCACTGAGGGAAAGAGAGATGAATTCCTGGTTGAAATCTGAAGGGCTTTTTAGAATGTATTAGTTTTCTGTTGTTGCTACGACAAATCCCAAAGATTTGTGGCTTGAACAACAGTATTATTTTCTCACTGTTCTGGAGGCTTGAGGTCCAAGATCCAAATGGCAGCAAGGTGGTCTCCAGGGTCTTCCCTCCATGGCTAAGAATGTTGTCTCCCTGTGTGCTCACACAACCTTCTCTGTGTCCTAATCTCTTCTCCCCCCCCCCCCCACTCCTTTTCTCTCTCTGGTGCTGGAGATCTAACTCAGGGCTTTGCACCTACTAGGCAAGTCGACTACCACCGAGCCACACTCCCAGCCCTCTAATCTCTTCGTATTGCGATATCAATTAGATTGGTGCAGGATCCACCCTAAGGACCTCATTTTACCTTAGTTATTCCTTTAAAGACCCTGCTTCTAGGAATGGGAAGATGACTCAGTCCAATTGGTGACATACTTGCCTTGCAGCACAAGAACCTGAGTTCTATCCCTAGAACTCATGTAATAATAATAATAATAATAATAATAATAATAATAAAGCAAAACGTGCACTTGTATTCTCAGCGCTGGGGAGGCAGAGACAGGCAGATCCATGGGCTTGCTGGCCAGCAAGCCTCGCCTACTTTGTGAGTTTGGTGACTTCCAGGCAAGTGAGAGACCTCAAGCAAAGGTAGATAGTGCTTGCTGAGGACACCTAATGGTATTCCCTGGCCTCCACGTGCATGCACACACATGTGCCCTCCTTTCTCACACACACAGAGATCTGGTCTCTAAATCGAATCACATTGTAAGATACTGGGCTTAAGATATCCACATTTTTTTTTTTTTTGCATGTGAGTGTGTAGATGCATGTACCCCATTGTATGCATGTGGAGGTCAAAAGAGAAAGAAGGGTGTTCCCCTCCATCACTCCCCTGTGTGTTTCTTTGAAATGAGGTATCTTATTCAATTCAGAGCTGTCTTTTGAGAGCCCCAGTGATTCTCAGGTATGCGCTCCCCACACAGCTGGGGCTCCAGATGTGAATGGCCACGCCCAGGTCGTTATGTAGTTGCTTCAGAGTCAAACTCGGGTGGTCTCAGGCCCTCCTTTTGATGGGGAAGCACTCACACCCAATGGGCTATTTTACCAGCCCCTCACTGTAGTCTTGAGGGACACGATTCAACCCATAAAAAGGAAGAGAGACCACACCATGGTCTCAATACCTAGTCTGATTTCTTCACACCTCTCCACACCCCACAACGCACTTCCCTTGTCGTAACATTTGTTTTTCTCTCAGTGGCTCTCAGCGAGGGCCTGTTCCTATCATTCTTCCTCTGAAGACCTAGGAAGCACACATGCACGCACTCTGAAACAAAGCTAGCTCCCAAACACCTGTCCCCAAGTAATGGAGAAGGCTCTGCTAGAAACAGGCATCAAAGTCGCGGGGTTTCTTTGTATTCTGCTGGCCCGGCTTACAAGGTAAAGTGGCATGCAGATTTCTTATTTAATAAATTCCCACAGAAAATTAGTTTTTCACAGTGGGGAGAATTTCAAGGCTTGCTGAGATGAGCGGGCAGGATCTAATCACTGTTGAGGCTTTGTACATACACCAGGCATTGCCGATCTACGAATGATGCAATTACTCTGCAGAGGCCCATCCGCCTTACCTGCATACTAATCACGAGACAGGGGAGCAAGAAGCAGGCTGGCCTTTTCGGGAAGCTCCAGACGCACATGGCTCCCTTGCTGACCTTCTGCCAATTACACTCATCTCAATTCTATTAGCTCATCCTTTGCCCGAAGGTGACATGTGCCCAGCTTAGGAGGGGGCGTTGCCTTCACCAGCTTCTGTCAGCAAGGAGACAGGGTACTGGCTCCAGCGAGCACGATCGGGTCACCCAACCCCAGGCTCCCAAATCTGCTCCCCCGTGGTCCAGTTTCACTGCTGACATCCACGCTGTCTTTGTTTTTGAGGATTCTCCCCACTTCCTTCTTGACCTTTATCTTCTGCTTGCTTCTGTCCAAATGAGCATGGGTGTGTTTTATGGATGAGATGAAAAATGAACGCTCAGTGAGTGTGTCCAGTAAGTACCTCCTTTCTACAAATGAGTGCCCCCCCACCTGCAGGTGGGGTTCTGCATGTCACGAAAGCATCGAGGGGCTGGGGACAAGCAGAGTGGCTACAAGAGGGAAACCATGAATAGAAGGGAGAGAGGAAGGGAAGGACAGGCATTCTGGAAAGATCTAAGAACAAAAAAAAAGAGGGTGGTGTCATGGTTTATTATTATGTGTGTTGCTTTGGTGGGTTCTACTTTCAGAACAACTGAGTATGTTTTGCTACATTTTCCAGTCAAGCACTGTTGTAGCCAGCTTTGCGTTGCTGGCAGAAATCACCTGACCAAGAGCAGCTTGTGGGAGGAAAGGGTTTATCTTGGCTGACAGACTCGAGGGGAAGCTCCATGGTGGCAGGGGAAAACGATGGCATGAACAGAGGGTGGACATCACCCCCTGGCCCACATAAGGTGGACAATAGCAACAGGAAAGTGTGCCAAACACTGGCAAGGGGAAACTGGCTATAACACCCATAAGCCCGCCCCCAACAATACACTGCCTCCAGGAGGAGCCAGTTCCCAAATTGCTATCAGCTGGGGACCTAGCATTCAGAACACATACTTTAAAATATATTTATTTATCTACCTATCTATTTATTTATTTATTTAAGAAAGAGAGAGAGAGAGAGAGAGAGAGAGAGAGAGAGAGAATGGGCATGCCAGGGCCTCTAGCCATTGCAAATGAACTCCAGATGCATATGCACCTTGTGCATCTGGCTTCCATGAGTACTCAGGTATCAAACCGGGGTCCTTAGGCTTCCAGGGCAAGTGCCTTAGCTGCTTTCCATCATTCCAATCCCCAGAATATGTAAGTTTATGGGGGACACCTGAATCAAACCACCACCACAAGCACATACCACACGTGTGTGCATGCACACGTGCACACGTGCACACATGCCATAGAAGCAGTCAGTCACCTCAATCCATTCCAAGAGCAGAGCAGGGACCCCGTGGCCACAGTGTGGGGCTGGATGGGGTGCACCTGTGCGGGGAGAGCAGGGGAGCTTAGCTTGGCCACTCTGAGCTAAGAGCAGGAGTGACGAGCGAGAGGCGAATGGCATGACCACTTCTTCTGGCTTAAGCACCATCTGGGGTGGGAGAGTTTGGGGGTGAATATTCCATGCATCAAAATCTCTTGACTTGTGGATGGGCATGGTAGCACATGTCTTTAATCCCAGCACTGGGGAGGCAGAGGTAGGAGGATTTCTGAGTTCAAGGCCTGGCCTAAGGACTGCATAGTGAATTCCAGGTCAGCCTGGGCCTGAGTGAGACCCTAATTCAAAAAAAAAAAAAAGCTTAAAGAACAAAACAAAAATAGAAGCCTTTCACTTAATCAAGTGTGCCTCAGTTTCTCTTGACACTAGTCATAGGAGAGCAAGACAGGTTTATGGTAACAGATGTAGGTGAGAATCTCACGTACACTATGCAGTGATGGTGGGTTACCCAATCCTCTCTCTCCTCTACCCCAGGAGTCTCCCAAATAGCCTTTGACAGGATCTTCTAGTGGGAAGATTTCTCAGGCAGTCTAAGCTGGGGAGAATTGGATTGTTTGGAATCACAGCCCCGGGGGCGTGGAGGGCTCTGCAGCTTCCCGGGATGTCTTTGTGGTGGCTGTAATTTCTTCCAGGAAGTCAAGGCTCATTTGGCATTCTTGGCACTGCCCACTGCCCTCACGCTCTTGAAGCCGGCGGCTAGGTCCCCCAAGAACCCCGTGTCACTTGCTGAAGAGCGGTGATTTGTTTTTGTCCTGTTGGCTGCTTTAAAGGACACAAACAGATTGCTGGGCTGGAAGGCTGTCCTGGGAAGAATACGGATGAGGAGATGGCTGTGTGCAGTGGGACAGGAAGGTGGTGACAAACTGGCCTCACCAATGTCTTCTGGTGGATTTCTAGTCTGGGCCAAGATGAGAAAGAGGAAATGAAATGATGAAGAAATGAATCCTCCACCTCTGTACGCACATGGACTGAAATGAGGGTCTTCACAGAGAGACAGCTGTTTGGGGATTCTCTCGTCCTTCCTCCCTCCTGTAACTCTTGCTATTCCCTTCCCCTGGAAAACACACCATCTTCTTTCCAGTGTCTTCATTCACAAAAGCAATGTGATGATAAGCATCTATCCTGTGCTTAGCACTGCGTTAGATGCAAAGTGCACCTTGGCAGTAGCGTGCCAAGCCAGACATGGTGGTGCATACCTAGAATCTAGCATTCAGGAGGCAGAGACAAAAGGATCACAAACTTGAGTCCAGCCTGGTAGATATAGTAAATTTGAGACCAACCTGGGTTACCTAGCGAGACATTGTCTCAAAACAAAGAAACAAACACACACACACACACACACACACACACACACAAAAACCAAATAGAGGGTCCCTCATCCTTATCATACCCTAAAATATATTCCAATGAGAAAGCTTAAATATTATTTAGTGGACTGGCCAAACAAAGTTTCCACAACAAACTTAGGTAATGTTAAAGGAACTTGTATTATCCTTAAGGCATGTCCATGTGACTATCCAGCGAAGATGCCCAGACATTCTAGAAGATTCTAGGGCTCACATAAAAAGTGATACAAGCTCTCGCTCAGGAGGAAGACGATCCACTGACACCACATGGTTCTTATGTCCTTTGGTTCCTTCTGCACGTGGGAGCCCACTGCGTTCACACTGATGGGCCTGTAGTTTCCTCGCCAAAGCTGTAGTGAGTTCACTGGGGTGTCAACACTGCTTCGTGGGTGCTCATCAGTTTCTTTTACCCACGCCTGTCCGTCACTCACATGCAGCCGGAACTGTGTCATTCTTGGCTCACTGAACCAGGTCAGTCCCCCGGAGCGGAGAGTTCCACAGGACATGGTCTCCTCCTAACTCCCACCACAGCAGTAGTACTCATCCACGCTCTGTCCTGTGTGTGCATGTGTGCTCATGTTCGCGTTTGTGAGCTCATGTGGGTGCACAGCTGCCATGGTGTGCGGGGGGGGGGGGTGGCAGAGGACAACTTCAGATGTACGTCCTGACCTTCCATTTTGTTAGATGCAGCATCTCTCAAGTTCATTTCTGCGTTCACCAGAATAGCTGGCCCATGCCCTTCCAGGTGGTTCTCCTCCCACTTCCTGTCCTACACACACTGGGGTCCCAGGGGCTAGTATTATGAAATCTGGCTGTATGTGGATTCTGGGATCCAAATTCAGGTTTCCATACTTGCAATGGCAAATGCTTTATCCATCAAGTCAGCTCAGATCATGTTTTCTTTAATTTTTTAATCTTTCATTTATATATATATATAATATATATATATGATTTTTATATATATATATATATATATATATATATATATATATATATGATTTTATGTGCTTACATAAATCTAAGAGCTACAAGTGAAAGAAAGCATGATATGCATCCTTCTGTGATTGTGTTAATTCACTTAATGACCTCCATTTGCATCCAATTTTCTGCAAACAATTTCATTCTTTATGGCTAAAAAAGAAAACATTTTGTCAATATACAAATTTTTCTTTATCCATTACTCTCTTGTTGGACACCTAGGTTGGTTCCACAAACTAGCTACTGATAATTATTGATATAATTTCTGGTTTCTGAGGATCACTGTGAGAAGTCAAAACTGAGTCCTTTGGGTAAATATTCAGGAGTGGTAAGTATAGCTGGGTCACTTTATTATTATTTTTCTGAGTGACAGCTCTTTCCCCTTAGACCAGAAGGATGGGACCACGTTCATATTTTTTACCACCGTAAGACCCTACACTGGAACATGACATCCTGCATAGCTATGTGTGATGCAATATAATGGAAGGCAGTTACCCTCATGGTGAAGTCCAAAGGGTTGAGTTCTCTGGATGAACTAATGAGCAAAATTTTCAATCTGTGCCTCAAATTGTTCATCTGTATAATGGTGTTATGAATAGAGCCTCCAAATATGTGAAAAAATTAATGTAATTTTACATGTATGTAGGGGCCCAAAGAGCACTTGCTGTTCTTACTGCCGCTCCTTCCTGACGGTTAGCCTGAACTGTGGGCTCTGACCCTAGATCACTTCAAAGAGAAAGGTGCATCAGAGGTCCCAACGGCTTTGTGTGTGAGCAAGAAGGCCTCTGCATCTTTCAGAGCCCCACTGTCCGCATCCTGACCCTCAGGGAATAATAGAATTAGGAACTTTCTCCAAGACACACAGAGGCTTCTCTTAAATTCCTGGTCTTCTACGGGACTGTGTAAAAATGGGAACTACAAAATTCAAACTGGTAACATGCCAGGGCGCAATGAGTTAAAGAAATCCCAGTAAAAGGCTGATTTATCCATGTGTAGCTGTTTCCTCTGTTGGACACGGCCATTGAATTCGTGAATCAGAGCAGCTGTGTCATCCACTCAAGACCCTCACAAGATTGAACCTATTAACATTCCCTCACTCATGCTCCTCTAAGTGACCCCAATAAGCTCATCAGTTTGCCAAGCTAGACTTGGGTGAAATGGTTTCTCGGGTTTGCCCTATCTGGGACAAATCGATGATTCTTTACATTTCTGCAAGAAGCATCATGCGACTTGTCAACTTGATTGTCAACTTGACAAGACCAAGAATCACCTGGGAAAGATTATCTTGATTAAGTTAATTAAGTTGGGAAGACCCACATTAACTGTGTGCGGCACCATTCCATATGCCAGGGTCCTAGGCTATATAAAAAGGAGAGAGAGAGCTGGGATGGAGAGATGGCTTAGTGATTATGGTGCTTGGCCTACAAAGCCTAAGGACTAGGTTCAATTCCCCAGTACCCATGTAAGCCAGATGCACAAGTTGGTGCATGTGTCTGGAGTTCATTTGCAATGGTAGGAGGCCCTGTCATGCACAATTTATCTCTCTCAAATAAATTATATATATATATTGTTTTTTAAAGGAGAGAGCTGGCTGAGTACCAGCATTCATCACTCTCTGCCTCCTTACTGAATGTGACCAGCTGCCTCAAGATCCTGCTACCTTTCCTTTCCTACCCTGATGGACCGTAACCTGGAACTACAAGATAAAGTAAACTCTTCCGCCATTAGCTGATTTGTTCAGGCATTTTGTCTTAGCAACAGGAAGATAACTGACACACCCTCCTAGGAGAGTGTTTATCAGACTCCGCATTAATTATTTTGCTTTGGCTGTGACCAAACACCTGAAAAGAAACACACACACACACACACACACACACACACACACACACTACTTGGGGTGGGGACTCAAAGAAACAGCTTTTGTGTGTCATCTCTCATGCTGGGGTGCTGGGGTGGGCTTTGTAGTTGTAAGTTGCCCCTCACCCACACTCCTGATGTAACTGCTCACCCATGCTCCTCTCCTGAAGTAACCCCTTACTCGCACTCTTGTCAGTAACCTCTCACACATATTCCTGTAACTAACCCCTCACTCATGCTCCTCTGAGTAACCCCAATAAACTCATGAGCTTGCCAAGCTAGACTTGGGTGAAATGGGTTCTTGGGTTCGTCTGTGTCCTATCTGAGATGACTAGATGTTTCTTTTCATTTCTGCAAGAAGCATCGTGCAACACTTACTGGCTTTCTTGTGATATGTTCTCACTTACAGCTATGATAAGAATGAAAACAAAACAAAAAAAAAAAAACCACACACACACATTTAAGCTGGAGACACTTATGGACTCTTGCACATGCCTGTGGTGATCAGGAAAGCCGCCTCATCGAGCCACAGGAAGCCTCTGTGGGCTCGCTGCTGTCCCGAGGGCTGCAGCAGATCCTCTTCTCCAGCAAGTGCAGCAGACCTCAGGGCCGCCGGCTGAATGTTTTCCCACACGTGTTTGCACATTCAAAGAGGCTCTGTGAGGATAGCATTGATCCTCACATGCTCCCCTGGAGTTTGCCATGATAGGAGTATGAAACATTCAAGATCGAGGATCCAGGACCTCACAGGAGGGTTTGTCCAGATACAGAGGGAAAGAGGAGGCAGGAGCTGACTGTTTTTCCTGAAAGCTGGAGGGCGGACTTTCGGGGGACCGAGAAGGACAACCACTGACTTCAAGAAAAGAGGTTGGGTAGGTTTGCAAAGGAGGATGGGAGGGAGCCAGGAGAGATGTTTGAGAAGACACTGGAAATTAATAGCTACTGTTTAGAAAGCACGGGGGATGTTGGTGTTCTTTATTAACCTTCATTGCTTGCAATAGTACCAGCCCCGAGACACTGCAGAGCAAGACCCCCTTCTTGCAACTCTTGCAACTGAGAAGCTGCACCTACTCCCCACCCCGGATATAAACCTTCGCCAACAACATGGGACTGCAGAGACCTTCTGGGTGGGACCGACTTTATGCTGCATCCATAGCCCAGAGTCCCCTGCCTCACCCCGATGGGATCTTTCTGGACCTATATTTTGAATGGACCTATACTGTGACTAAGTCATTCTGTATACTTATTTTAGTCACATCCTTTCAAGAGTATCACCCCCAACAATGCAACCAGACTCTCTCTCTTCCCAGCTCTGTTCCTGGCCAATGACAGGGCATTGTGTACTGGGGTTGACAATGCTACCTTGCTCGTTCAAATCCTTCTGCACCAGAGATGTCAGGATTATAAGCACCCCTCTCCCATTCTTTCTGACATAGAAATTTGCCCTGTAGGCTGTGATTATACTCTGAACTCAACTTGAATGTTCAACAAAACAGTTGCAAAGCTTTCAGATTATAGTTACAACGTTAGCCACATCTACTGTATTCTGAATGCATTTGTCCCAAGCACAGGTACCTGGCATATGTCACAAACAATCCTCCCCATGGCCCTTTCTCTTTTTTCTCATTTTTTGTCTCTCTCTCTCTCTCTCTCTCTCTCTGTCCATATTTGTATGAATGTGGGTGAAGATGCCAGAGATCGATTTCAGATGCCTTTACCTATCATTCTCCACCTTAATTTTTTCAGACAGGGTCTTTCATTAAACCCAGAACTTACCGATTTGGCTGAAAGCTGGCCATAAATCCTAGGGTATCTTCCTATATCCACCTCCGGAGCACTGGGATTACTGGTGCATGCCACCGCATCTGGCCTTTTATGTGGGTGCCAAGGATCCAAACTCAGGGTGTCATGCTTGCACAGCAAGGTCTTTACCCACTAAGCCATCTGTCTCCCGAGCCCTGAGATGCTATTTCAATCTGATAAAGAAGGAGACAGGATCTACAAGAGGCCTCTCTCTTGCTCAGAGTCATGGAATATGTGAAATGCAGAAATAGCATACCATGCCTGTGTCATTCCATAAAGCTATTTGCTATGCACTGGGCCACATCAGCCCCTTCTTAGTTAGCTTAAAAAGAATGAGAATCAAGCTGCTGGCCTCTCATTTCTGAATAAAGAAAAAGAGAGTCCCCAGTCCAGGTATTTCAAGCACGTACATTTTTGCTCTTCAATGACAAAGAGGTTGGCACTCACTAGAGTCCAGCTATGAGTTGACTGAAATCCAGCCCCAGCTTCCAGACTCATCTGAGAAATCTAATATCTGAGGCAGATAATGTAATGGGCTCTGAGTCATTTCTTTCCTGGGATTCTCTGAGCTCCAGTCTTGTATTAAGTTAGAAAGACAGACACCTGGACCACATTACTTTATCTCCCCCCATGAAACTGCCTTAACTCAGTTAAGATTTAACACTATGACCTCAGCATTTACAGCAGATGGGGGCAAGAAATGTTGACGTGGACCAAGCTTTTGTTTGAGACACAGCTTTTCCACTGTAAAATACCCCTTAAATGTGGATCCCAGTGACTAGTTCCTTCTAAGTTTGGACTTGTATAGGTTCTCTGCTGTAGGTGAATTTCCTGTCTCTTCTTATCATATGCTCTTGATTACATGATCTCTTGTCTTTCCCATTTTGCCCGAGTTTCCAAGAAGCCTGGGGATAAATTCAGTACTACAATTGGTACAAGATCTCTCTTGGATGTCAGTGTGGTTTAAGTGTTTTTGGATTGCTTTTAAGTACTCTGTTTTAATTGTTTTTGGCTATGTCAAATCACCTCAATATTTCTTAAGTAGTAGAGTAAAAGGCAAAAAGCAAATTGAAGCAATGTTGCATGGGGCATGAGAAAGCTCTGAGGGTGGGCGTGTGTGTGTGTGTGTGTGTGTGTGTGTGTGTGTGTGTGTATGGTGCGTGCACACTTGCAGTGAGCATCTATCCACTCTACATTATCACCATGGTTTCAATCATGATCCAAGCCACCAGCATTCCAGTCTGGATGACTGCCATGCCCTCCTAACGGGATCCAGTTTTAAGTCTTGGTTTCTCCTCACCTCTGTTTCTGTCCTACACTTTGCAACTGAATTTATCATTATCACAGCACATCTTGGAGTTTCCACAAGAGTCTGTGTGGCCTTCGCCTGGTTAGTGTATCTCTGGGCAAACAGCCAGGGCCTCGTTGCTTATTTCTGCTGGCTTGTGATGGTCATCATCATCATCGTCACCATTCTCTTCATCACCATCATCATCATAGTCTTCATCACCATCACCACCACCATCAGAATCATCTTCATGAGCATCATCTCATCACCACCATCATCTTCCTCATCATAATCCTCATCATGACCCCCATCATCACTAGCATCAGCATCACCACCACCACCCTCACCATCATCTTCATCACCACCATTATCTTCTTCATCAGGATTCTTCCTACACTGCACAAGCATGAGCCTGTGTACACTGTTCAAAACGCTATTCCTCCCATTGCAGCAAGGAGGAACTGAGGCATCAGGAGGTGGAGTCATGACAGAGACAACCTGGAAGGCAAGTAACAGAAACATAATTCCTACGCAGATATGCTCCCATGAGAAACAGAACTGCGTGCGTGTTGTGTGCATAGTCGCAGGCACATGCAGATGTCTGTGGGAGTTTTCATACATGTTCATGTCAGATGCCTCCACCAAGCCCAGATTTTCCGTGGACATTGAGGATCCAAGCTCAGATCCTTGCGCTTGCCCAGCAAGCAATCTTCCTGAGCCAGCTTCTCAGCCAGAGAAGTAGAACTTCTTAAAAATCACACTTCGTCTCCAAGATCCCGCTTGGTTGAGCCCTGCACCTCCGTCGACTCTTTGATCACACCTTCCACTCTCGTGGGTGTCCCGGCCAGCTCAGCCCGTCACACTGCAGCCGCCGCCAGTTCTCGCAGCCACGTCACACCCTGATCCTTCCTGCGTCTGCCTTTGCCTGCATTCGCTTTCAATATCTCCATCTTGCATTGTGCCTGTCATTCGTAGTTCATCTTCCAGAATATAAAGCCTGCAAGGGCAGAGGACTCTGTGCTCAGAGACGTCCTAACAGAACTGCGGCACACACGTGTTGAGTGACTGAATGGACCACATGCTCTCTGGATGTCCTCACCCCTAAAACCCCACACGTCCTGTCAGAAGGAAGGAAGCAAGAGGGAGCCTGCCCCGCAGTGAGATCACTCGTGCTCCTTCTTCACTCTCACCCCAGAAGCGGCCTCCGCCCTGCTCTCAGACTCCCCAGCACAAGGCCGAGGACCTTTGTGCCTCCCTTAAAGTCGTAGTGATATTCTCGCAACTGGCAGCATGCCTCTGCGGCCTGCCTCACCTCAGTCTCGAGAACTGCCACACCCTATCACTCTTCCTTCTCTCTCTCTCTCTCTCTCTCTCTCTCTCTCTCCCTCTCTCTCTCTCTCTCTCTCTCATGCGCTCTCTCCTATAAAACCTTGGTGTTAGCCTAGACTCTATCTTCCTTAGGCACATGGGCCAAACTGGAAGGCTTCTGCCCACCCCCGACACCACAGCCCGATGTCTCTTGGTGCTCCCTCACCTGCCCATGAGGTGGGCAGGACTTCCTTCCTCTGCCATTTTGCCACCTCATCCACCCAATTCAGTGGGCTTGTGGCGATGGGAGAAAGTGCTGCCTGTTTCCTTGACAGCAAATACCCAAACTGACTGAAACAATTAGTTTGTCTATTTTAAAACTGAATTCCAATGCTTCCATGGCAACCAAAGTTATTAAAAGATGTAAATTAAAGTGGTGCACAGAAAAGATGGTTTGGCACAGAAGGCACTTGTTTTGGGGGAAACAGCACAAAGAACTTCAGAGCAGGGACACCCCCCTACCCCAGAAGCAAACAGAAATCCCTGGAGGAGCCCAGCGCTAAAAGACGTCTTCTCTGCATGTGCTTGGCTTCTGTCACTGCCTTACCACAGAGGCACCTGGCCATCACATGTGTTCGAGAGACAAGGGGCTTTGCGCTCTCCGAAGACCCTTGGGTTGAGATGGCGATCTGGGAAGGGTAGAGAGGTGGCCGAACCAACCTCTCTGGAAAGCCAACTCCATGCCCAACAACAGTGGCACATTACTGACTTGTACCTCGGCCCTGGCATGGTGCTAATTTATTCACATATATTTTCTTAACAAATGTGATAGAATCTCCATTCACTCCCATTGAACAGATGGGAAAATCAAGTCCCAGACAATGGAAGTAACCGAAGGAGTCATACAGCTAAGCGGAGGTGGAGCTGGGATTAGGGTCCGTGTCTTAAACCATATGAGATGTCCTAACACATGCCATAAAATGCAATGTGAATGGACCTGTACAGCTCATCCCCAGTGATGGCTAATCTCTACTCTGTTCGACTGGGTTTAGGATCTGATCTCCTAGGGAGACAACTCTCTGGTCATTCCTGTGAGGGAGTTTCTAGGTTAGGTGAAGTGAGAAGACTTAAACGGTAACTGTGGGTACCACCATGGCACGGTCGGGGGTCTTGTGTTGAATGGAAAGGAGAAAGCTAGCTGAGCACAGCATCCGTCTCTTTCTGCTTCCTCATCGTGGACACATGGTGACAGCGCTGTCTCATGCTCCTGCTGTCATGGCGGACTGTGGCCTCAGACTGTGGCTGGAATAGACCCTTCCTTCCTTAAGTTACTGCTGTCAGATATTTTGTCATGGCAATGAGAAAGTAAATAACACCCATCCCATTTTGAGGTGATTGGAATGCAACCCAGGCCTCATGCATGCTAGAAAAATACTGCCCCTGATGTATAGCCCCAGACCTCTCATCTATATTTTATTTAGGGATTGGCTGTCACTAAGTTGCCTAGCCTGTCCTTGAACTTGCGATCTGCCTTTATCAGCCTCCCTAGTAGCTGGGACGGCAGGTCTTCATCCTCCGGCCCAGCTTGCGTTACTCCTTATGATGACCCTGAGTGGTCATGTGGTAGCACTGGTAATCTCGGGCTCTAGGGTTGGGTGGGTTGCAGGTACAGCTGTGCTCCTTGGTGTGGGGTCACCCCTGAAGGCTTCTCAGGACTTTATTTGTCCTTGAATCTCAGGCAGACTTACCCACTCCCAGCTGGCCTGGAAACGTGTTTGAATGTGCCAGCCCGAGGAAAAGGAGTGCTATAGGTGTTGAGTGGGAGGAAGCTAGACAGACTGCTTGACATCCCACTGTGCAGGGCAGCTTCCCACAACAATATAAATCCTGGTCACAGTGTCAGTAGTTATGACCTTGAGAAACCCTGGTCTACGGGAATGATTGACTGACAGACTGACTGACCGGATGGATAGATGGATGGGTGGGTGGGCAGATGGATATATGGGTGAATGATTGAATGGATGGCTGAGGGATTCAAATAATAACTTGTCCTCCAGGTAATAACCCAAGGTTTTCATTTGTATGAAGTAACCAAATGTTAGTTCTCACTGTTTTAATTAGAACAGCCACTGTGAACCCAAATGGCCCCATGGAGAAATGAAGCTCCCCAAAATACCAGACGCATGTACCCATCAGTTATTTCCAGCTCTTTTTGCAGAACTTCTCTCATGACTTATAATAACCAATATAGTTCAACTTTCCCATGCCGGGCCCTGGGCTTGTATTTTCTGTGCCTTCATTTATTTAATCCTCATTGCCACCCACCAGACAAGGGAAGCGGAGTACAGAAATGCAGATTCTCTTCTCAAGGTAACACAGCCACTAGATGGGAGAGTCCAGATCAGGAGCCCCGGGACTTGCTGGTGCCAGAGCACGTGATACCCAACAGGTAGGCCACGAACGTTTGTCAATGAATACAGAAGTGCGAAAATCACTTCCTACCTCCAGACTTGATGAGTAAGTCAAGTGTGTTTCCTTATTTAGGCTCTCAACACAAGTTGCCCCTGGAAACTTAGCCCAAAAGAGATGCTCAAATTGACCACAGAGTTGAAAACTCAAGTTAAGGCAGGAGCTTGGGGGGGGGGAGGGGGATCAGCCACATTCCAAGCATTCTGCCCATCATTCAAGGAAGGAAAAGAGCTGCATCTTCTCTGATTCCATTTGTAGGCGCAGAGTGTAGAGGGAGATATTTTTAGCTAATATTTTTGTGATTTTTTTTAAATGTGTGTGTGTGTGTGTGTGTGTGTGTGATGTGTGTGTCTGTGGTGTGGTGTATGTGTGATGTTTGTGTATGGTATGTGTGTATGTGTCTGTGGAATGTGTGTGGTATGTGTGATATGTGTGTGTGGTGTGTATGTGTGATGTGTGTGTGTGTGTGTGTGAGTGATGTGTGGTATGTATGTGTGTGTCTGTGGACTGTGTATAGTTTGTGTGGTGTGTGCGATGTTTGTGCGTGTGAGATGTGTGCGATGTGTGTGTCTGTGGTGTGTGTGATGTGTGTGTCTGTGGTGTATATGTGTGGTATGCGATATGTGTGTGGTGTGTATGTGTGTAGTACACATGTTGTGCAGGTGTACATGCCCCGGGTACATGCCCGGTGCACACGTGTAGGGAGGCTTGTTTCTCTGAGATGGAGTGCCTCCCTCAGCCCAGAGCTGCCCTTTATACTGCTGTCTTTTTTTTTTTTTTGTCTGTTTTTCTTTTTGTCAGCAAAGCCCAATAACTCTGTGGTCTTCATCCACCAAGACTGGGTTTACAGACATGGGTGACCATGCCCAGCTGTTTACAGGGGTTCTAGGGACTCAAACTCAGGCCCTCTTAGGCTCTTGTGCTCAGAACGGCTCAGCAATGTCTCCAGCCCTGTGGTGGTTTTCTTAACCTTACAAAGTTCTATTTCACTAGTGACTTGGCTTTCAGGGCATCAGATGGTAGATTGGATGATTTAAGGGGGAAAATGTGGTTATATTTGAAGCTGAATTTTTAAAGCCTCCAGGAGTCTACTGTGACATTCTGGGTAAGAACACAGCTTATGTTGATGCATATGACATCTCCCTTAATGATGTATGAAACCTCTTTATGGTTGTAAACCGTGGAGGGTGGAGAGCAATGCGGCAGGAAGCCTGCTTCAGCCTGCTGCACTGTGGCTGTCACCCTCACCGAGGAAGAAGAGGGAGAGGTGGGAAGGTCTGGAAGCGTCTCCATTTGGAAAATGCTCTTTCATGAGGGGCCCAAACACAACCTGGCCTCGCAAGCCAGGCTTTGTGCGACTGGATATTACTGACAAACAGGCTCTAAGTGCAGCAGTTTCAGCACCATCACCATCGTGGGGAAGAGGTCAGCTAGCCCCCCCCCACATCCCTCGTTATTATGGGAGACTCTGTAGGCACTCTAGAGACACAGAGATCTGGTGAAACGGGAGAAAGGACTTATCCCAAAGCCGGGGACACACAGGAACACCATAATCCCCTCACAGAGCCTCCTGTGTGCACCTGCTAGAATGCACCCATCCTCTTCCAAGGTTTTCCGTGATGACTACTCCTTGTTCCTCTATGCATTAAGTCATAAAATTATGATCAGGTAGTAACTGAGGCAAAAACACTTCGATATTCAGCTTAAGGGTAGGGGAAATGGCATAGTGTTGTGCCCTTGGGGGCCTGAGTTCAGATCTCCAGAATCCACATTTAAAATAAAAAATGCTGGATGTAATTGTGTGTGCCTGCAACCCGAGCTATGGGGAGGAGGAGATGGGAGAATCCCCATGACTTGTCAGCTGCCTGGCATAGCCAAATTGGTGATCTCTGGGTTCAGTGACATGTCATGTCTAAAGTAAATAAGGGGGAGACATAATTATAGAGGAAGATACCCGAAACTGACCCTGTCCTCCTATGTGCATGCACACACCCACATACGTGTATGACCACACATGTGCATATACACACACACCAAATACACATACACACACAAAACAAAGATGGAGAGGCAGAGACACACACAGAGAGAACTTAGTCTTACAATCTGTTTCATTCAACCCAAAGATGGAACAGGAGAACTGCAGGCGATCAGTCTGTGGGAAAGATTTATGTGTGATAGTTGAGTCATATACATCACTTCTGCCTATATTCTCTTGGCCAGGGCTTGGTCACATGGTTCCACAAACTGCAAGGTAAGCTGGAAACTGTCATTAAGTTGTATACCTGGGTGGAGGGGAGGGAATCGACTTTGGTGAAATTCAGAGCTATCTCTAAGACCTGGAAGAATCTAATCAGTCTGGAAACCAGTCACAAAAGTTCACTGTGATCACTCAGCCACCTCTGTCACCCAAACCTACAGTTACAATAAAAAACTCTCAAACATATCACTCTGTGGGGAGGGAATGGTGAGGTATAGAGCACTTGCTGGGAATGCTAGTTGGATGTGGAATTTCCATCCTGACAGCTTGGACCGTGACAGCCAACGTGCCCCCATGCCGCAGCTGCCTTGTCTCACTAGAGCTCTGCCCTGGAAGTATGAAATGGTGACAACAGTCACCCCCTTATCACAGCTGAGAAGCTGAAACATGGAGAGATGACACAGTAGGTTATGAGAGAACTTGAAGTCAGCCAAGTGACTGTAACCTTAGAGTTCAAGTTTCTTTCCATCAATAGGATTATATTTTGTCCCTCAAGAGATAAAATATCAGGGCTCCTCCTCCCTAGTAATATTGTTTAAACCACAGCATTAGCTCATCAGGGAGAAAAAAATTCATCAGTTATACAGATATGAACTGCAAAAGATAAAGAAATAGATCCACAAGAATACCACTAATCCAACTGCCAGTGGAGACCTGTGTTCTCCCCAGAAAAGGAAAAGAAAAGGAAAAAGAAGAAGAAGAAGAAAAGGAAAAAGAAGAGAGGGGAGGTATCAAAAGACACATTTATGAGGCACGGCTGAGATACAGGGTAGCCTGGGACAGACAGCAGCTCCTTCAGGCTACAGGAAGGCAGGAATCACCCCTGTGATCACATTCCTTGCTCCCAACAATTAGTGGAGCCCATTGTTGGGACTATGGGTAATCGTCATTCACAGCCGGGGTTGCATGTTATGGGGCAGCTTATGCAGCGGTGTGCTAAGAAGGGACACTAAAACATGGCTGGTTTACAACACTGACCTAGTCATCTCCTCCATACTTTGAGACTTTAAGATCAACAGTGCTAAGGGACAGTGTTATATTTGTGTGATGTTGGTCCTGTTTATTTCCTTTCTTGGGGGTCTGTAGAACATCTCTCAATGTCAATATACACATAATTTTAAAATATCAGAAATGGGGGCTGGAGAGATAGCTTAGTGGTTAAAGCACTTGTCTGTGAAGCCCGAGAACCCAGGTTTGATTCCCTAGTACCTATGTGAGCCAGATGCACAAGGTATCTGGAGTTCATTTGCAGGGGCTACAGGCCCTGGCCTGCCCATTCCCCCCAAATATAAATGAATAAATATATATATTAAAGATATCATAAATGTGAATGCATTTCTAAGTTAGCATAGACATTTAATGTTGTGTTGTTTTTTATATCCATCTGTCCCCTCTTTCCTAAAACACTATTAGAGTTAGGCTAAGGATTATAGCAAGCCCAGAGCATCTAAGAATAGAGACAATTCAACTAGTGGTACTTACTATATGGCACAAGATCCATGGGCCCACTTCTCTCATCTTATAGACTGAATCTTACAACAATAGACTGTCTACTTACAAAAGCTTTAAGCAGAAAGATTCTAATGAAAAAAACTGGCTAGATCATTCAAATTGAAAATACAAACCTAACCAGAGAGGGGGGAAAAGCTGATAACCACTTTCCTTTTAAAAACTGGGGCTACATTTAAAAAAATTCATCTAAATATATAGTAATAAACCATTATGCATTTTTAATCTGTTTTCTGTTTGACAATATTTTCTTTGCAGACTCTCCATGGCTTATAAAAATAGATCCAGAGTAACTCCCCACAGCTTGATATTTTTTTTGCATTCTCTAATTTGCAGTAATGTATTTATGTCAAATTCAGTCTCAGGTACCCCCAGGAGACAACATTGGCACTTTGTGCCTCTGGAGAGGCAGGCTGAAGTCGGAGTGCAGAGCCCATGCTGGATTGAGGACTGGGGACACAGCGTTTGTTGCATGAGGGCGGGGACTTCCTCAGCTGCGCTTTGGCTGCCCTCGGACCATGAAGTGTGGCTTAGAGGCGGCTACAGGTTCACCAAACCGGCTGCCTTATCCCCTGGGTACACAGATGGACTGTGTGTCCCAGCTTCCCTTGTAGTACGGGATAGCATGTCATTGGAATCTGGTCAAGAGAGGGCAGGCAGAGATAATATATCACTTTCCCAATATCACCCATAAGCCCTCCCCTTGGATTGATCATCTGCACGTCTCCTGTTCCATCTTTGAGTGGGACATCACAAGCACATCCAGGCACGTTTCCAAGCCTGTGCAGATTCCCCACCCTGTAAAATGGAAACAACCCATGAGATTGTGACAGGGAATACCCGAGGTCAAATGTGAAAAATGCTTAGAACACAAGGGTGTGGCCACTGGGCAATGCCAAGCAAGCCAACACTGCTATGACAATAGTAGTGCTTGTTTGAATATCTGGGACATGCTTTGGTGAACACAACATTCCATCACAGATGGTGGGTGTGGACACAAGGCTCAGGGCTCCCCCTGAGGAAGTATTGTCAGTTAACTGCTGCTGGGGGAGAAGGAGACATTCTTTAGTCGTGTAGCGACTGGTAAGTTGCACAAGTTCTGGTAAATGACCGGCAACCATAATTAATTAAATACATTGGGGGACACACACCCCACATCAAAGTGGAAGAGAAACTATGTGAGAAGAAAAAGGGGTTCAGTGGAGGGCGGAGGGAAAGGGGGACAAGAAGAGGGTAAGGAGAGATGATTATGATCAAAATACAATATATGTGTATAAAAATGATCAATAAATACATTTTCCAAAGTTATTAAAAGGTGCCTTGTGCATAGTAAATAATCATAAATGTTAACTATCGTGACCACTTCTCATAATATTCATTTACCAATGGACTCTACCAGAATAGGTAAAAAATAATGGATATAACATTGTACCATAGTCCCCAGTATATAAAACAATATTAGCGTTCAATAGCCTCTGGGTTTTTTAAAACGCCACTTGGTGTGGAGGACATCACTGAGGTGGTGGAGACCTAGTGGGTGAGTACAAGAAAACCGAATTTGGAACTCTTCCATCTTCGATGACTCACAGCTGGAGCCCAGCGTGTGTCTCTCTGACAGGGCCATACCACCCGTGAGCAAGGACTTGGCAAGACGAGAAGCCCAGTGTCAAGCCCAGTGTCAACCCCGGTCTCTGCCTGCCCTTGGGAGACCCTGCTGGCCCAGCTTAGCACATGCTCATTAGAACACTGGGAGTCCTCTTGGGACACTGAAGTTGCAGCAAAACTCCTACTGGCTGGAATCACTAACAGACTGTTCCACACAGCGCTCGCTCTCTCTCTCTCTCTCTCTCTCTGTCTCTCTCTCTCTCCTCTGCCAACAGGCAAGTCGCTTGGAGCCTCACAGGGAGCTCCTCCATCGTCCTTTGGCTGCCTGTCTTTAAGAAGAGGGCTACAAGACCATAATTCCCGCCTCGGCAGCTACTGAAGACAGTCCTGGGGCCAAGGAGGAGGTGTAATTAACATGTTTCAAATCAACATGTAAAACATGTCAGATATTTGAGTATTAATTAATAATTTTTTTTCACGAACTAATTACATTAGAATGACAAGGCCAGGAAGAACGCAAAGAGTTGACTAATTTTGTTTCACTCCTCTGATTTAAACGTCTGCGTGCATTACCACTTTATTCAGTTTTTAGTTTTTTCCTTTTAATTCACCAGAAACGATCTAAACATCACACCATTTCACAGCTACCATCATTTATTCATAGCTCAATAGAGGAAGCCAGAATAGCACTAACTCTATCTCTCTCTCTCTCTCTTTTTTTTTTCTCACCCTTAATTGTCATTCTGGTGAGGGAAGAAAAGTATCAGCTTGGAGTCAAGGAACATTAGAGCAGAGAGTCAGGCACGGTCACCAAGGCTCCCCAAAGTGCGTTAGTATCATTTGTCATGAGAGGTTTTGCTGAGCGATGCAGACTTTAACCCGTGGGGGTTTGCACGCCTGCTTCTCCCATCTGAGATGGTTCAGAAGGCAAAGTGCATGGACTCAAATACTAGCTTTGCTCACGGACATATGGCCTTGGATAGATCCGTAAACTCTTCCGGGCCTCGGTTTTATCACGCGTTAAATGAAGGTTGTAGGAATACCCTTCCAAGTTTGTTGGAAAAAAAAGGGGGGGGGGCAGATCATGCAACATACTGAGCATGGGGCCTGGCATGCAGGCTACATCTCCAAAATGGTGGCTGTTTTCACTTCTGCAGCTGCCACAATTGTCAAGGAGAAGTCAACATGACAAGGAGTCACTTTCAGTGTCCTTCACCCGCATGTCCCACTGGACTTCCATCTCTCTGCTGCTCTGTACACATTGAAATCAAGTGCTCTCTCTCTCTCTCCTCCTTGCTAAAATTGCTCCTGAGCAGCCAACCATGGTGGTGCACGCCTTTAGTCCCAGCACTCAGCAAGCTGAGGTAGGAGGATTGCAGTGAGTTTGAGTCCAGCTTGGGGCTACAGAGTGAGTTCCAGGTCAGCCTGGGCTAGAGTGAGACTCTGCCTCAAAAATCAACAACAACAAACTGCTGCTAGGTAAGTGGGAAGATGATTCACTCAGTAAAGTGCTTGTTTCACAAGCATGAGGAGCTGAGTTCAATCCTCAGTACCCTTGTATGTCTCAGGCTCAGTAACAGGTACTTTTAATCCCAGCTATGTGGAGGTGGAGATAATAGGATCTCTGGATCTTACTGGCAATCGTAAACTCAAGGCCGATGAGAAGCCCTGTCTCAAAACGTGGACGGCATTCTTAAGGTTAATGCCAGATGTCAGCCTCGGGCCTCCATACATACACACACACACACACACACGCACCCACACATATATGAACATACATACACACATTCATGCGTAACATACACACCAATACTCAAATAAAAAAATAAATGAGCCGGGCATAGTGGCACATGCCTTTAATCCCAGCACTTGGGAGGCAGAGGTAGGAGGATCGCCGTCAGTTCAAGGCCACCCTGAGACGACATAGTGAATTCCAGGGCAGTCTGAGCTACAGTGAGACTCTACCTTGGAAAACCAAAAAAAGAATAAATATTGTTTCTAAAGCCAAGCATGGTGGTACACGCCTATGATCCCAGCTGTGGGGAGGCTGAGGCAAGAAGTTCACAAGTTCGAAGATATCCTAAGCTACATAGCAAGTTCAAGACCAGCCTGTGTTTAGTTATATTGACAGACACAATCCCAGTAAATAAACAAAAACACCACCATAAAAATGCTTCTAGATTATGAAAGCAGGCTACTCAGTGTGTTCTCCGTGTATATGTCTCTTGATATCTTTTCTGACTTTTGAATAGGTTGTGGGTGAGTGGGGAAAAGCAAAAACAATCCCACCCCATCTGAAGCTCTTCAGTCTTCCTATGGGGACCACAGCATCTCCTGGGGGATCATTCTTTGCCCTCGGAGGCCACCTCTATTAGAACTTAGCTGAGAGGCCCTGTCTGTCCACCTGTGTGTCTTACTGAAAGACTTCTTGAGGACACAAAATTCTGTCTTATTCATTTTAAGTTAAAAGTGCCTAATGAGGGGCTAGCAAACATACTCTTCCAGCTTGTTAAACAGCACATGTCCCTCAGGAGGTCCACCCACTAACAAATATGTCACGTGTTCTGTAGAAGAAGAACCCCTGTGTCCACCTGGACCCAAGCCACAGCCTTTGCTTCCCCCGGGCAAGGCCTGGGTTTACTACTCTTCTGTGAGGGGTCTGTAGGGCCCCACCTAGACCCCTTCTTCCTCTCCCACCCTTATTCAAAACTCTACTCATGTTACTGTGTTTCCACAACCAACCAGTTTCACTTGACACCTCCTCGACCCATTCTGAGCACCCCAACACTTTCTGTCAGGGGTCACCCCTCCAGCTGCCTCCCATCTCCTCCATGAGAACCATGTCTCCATTTGCCATTGGTAAAACATTCGGAATCCTTGGAATTATGTGCTGTGATAGAGGAAGGTGGGCCGGAGCTTCTGCTGCTGGGACTAATTTGGTGCACCGAGTCTGAGAGCTGCCGGTGAGATGGCAGCCTGGGGGCAGATCTTCTAATCTCAGACAGTTAGAAGGTTGGAATACATCACGCTATGGAAATAAATGGTGTCAAAACTGCACTAAGTTCATTTATTAAAGCTCCCAATAAAACCGTTTTAAAAAACCATAAGAAATGTATGGCACACAAATGGGTCTTGTGTTCACAGAGTTCTCAGGAAGTCTTGAAACAGACCTCAACGAGGCCAGCTGGGCTGCCACCGAGGCAGATCTGGGGGAGGAATTTGGAAGAGGAGAGGGTAGGTTTTCTTTTAGGATTCAAAGACACAACGTTGACCTCTCAAGCACTGGAGGGATGTATGTATGGTCTCACTTCCCAGGGGCGGGGCGGGTGAATTCCAGTCACGGGTGTGCCCTTCACTTTACTCTCTGATTCCTTTGCTGAACTGCTGAGCTTCAGTTTGCTCATCTGTGAAATGGGAAAGATAACAGCACGCATTCTCTCCTTCTTATCCCGTCCAGGGCCCCTGCCCATGGGACAGGACTGCTCACGTCTAGGGTGGGTCCTCCCGCCGCGATTACCTCATCTAGAATATCCCTGAGAAACACGCCAAGAGATGTGTTTCCATGGTGAATCTAAATCTGTCAAACTCACAACGGGGATTAACAATCACAGAGTGGAATGAAGTGCTTCCGGGTTCTCCGTGACGCTGCTCACGTATAGAACGAGCCACCAACCTCGCCAAGTAAAGTAACGATGACCGGCATATGCTCCAGGACGTGCAGCACCAACTGAAATGCTGACTTGCCTTCTTTATGTCACACAGTCCTTTCAGGCTTCTCAAAAGAACTACACAAGGTTCATTCCTCATCCTCCATCTATGCAAGGGACAAAGGAGGCCCAGGGAGTAATTCGCCCAAGTTTTACCACTCGCTGGTGTTGGACTCGCAGATGGTATTGTTCACTGTAGACAGGGCCCAGGCACCACACGGGTCATGCTATTTAGTTCTTAAATAAGTTTGGGCAGCATGCTGCAGTTTAAAAGTGAAATGTCTCCCACAGGCTCATGTATTTGAACACTTGGTCCCCAGTGGGTGGTGCTGTTTTAGAAGGTTGTGGAATCTTAAGGGGTTAGGTCAGCCTGGTGGAAGTAGGCCACTGGGTGCAAGACTTGGGTTCTCATCCAACTTCACTTCTGGCCTCTTCTCTTCTCTTCTCTCTGGGCTACAGAGATGAGAGGGGCCCCAGCCACTGCTCTTCCTGCAATGCTATGAACAGCTCCATCAAACTTAATTTACTCTCTCAAACAGTGAGCCAAAACAAACCTCTTCTCCCTCAAAGGATCTTTTTGAGTACTTTGTTGTGGCAATGAGAAAAACAACTTATTCCACAGCCAACGTCACCTCTCTGCGTCCCAGTCTCCTCACCTCTCATACATAGAGATGAGGTCATTTTGAAGAAGTGTAGCCCTAACTCAGTGTGTGAGACCCACAATGTCTAACATCGCTGCTGCTGCTGGCTTTGGGGGGGTCTTCCTCCCTCCCCACTGCCCCCACATACCCCAGGTGTCTCCAGATACAGCTTGCCCAGCAGGTCCCCCTGGTTATGCAGTCTCTCCAGGGGCCTCCTACCAGCCGCCCCACCTTCTGCTTGTCTGTCTTCTCTAAGTGCTGATTCTGCCTCCGCGCTCCTTATTCTCATCACACGCGTTTCCTTCTGCTGTTTACTGGGAAGGCGAAGGTTCCCAGACATCACCTCTCTCGACTTCTTTTACTTGTCTTCAAATTCATCCACATTACTCTCCATCCTTTCTTCTCTTCATGTCACGCAGGAGAAGTGTCCTTTCCTCGATCCAATCATTGGTACTGCTCTCTGGTGGGGAGCTAAATTCTGGGTGTCACCGTGGTGAGCTAATAGTGTACTTGAGGGTGCTCTGGTCTCCCCTCGATGGCTGTGAGCTCTCATTCCACCCCCATAGCCGACCGAGTGACCCCTTGGGAATTCCTTCCAGAATCCTTCTGTCCTGGAGTTGGGGAGGTGGCTCGTTCAATAGCATCCTTTCCACATAAGCATGAGCATCTAAGTGCAGACACTCAGTACCCACGTTATTAAAAAAAAAGCAAAAGCTCATGTATGACAGCATGTGGCTACATAATCCTTATTTCAGGGGAGATGGAGACTCGAGGACCCATGGGGTTTGCAAGCCAGCTAGTCTAGCTAAATCAGTGAACACGGGGTTCACTGAGAGACCTCGTCTCAGAAAGAGAGGGCAAGCTCGGGGTGGGTGAGTGCCGCACATGATGGGGATCTGAGCTGCAGCACTGGAAGCCACATGAAAGCAGACGTTTCTGCCCTCAGCTCTCCTGCTGTGAGATGGAAGGCAGAGGCGGGAGGACTCCTGGGAGCCCACAGGCCAGCGACCTGCTGTACACAGCGGTGAAGAACAAGAGACCCTGCCTCCAACACCATGGAAGGTGAGACAGACACACCAGATTGTCCTTTGACCGCCACAGGTGGGCTGTGGCTCGCGCATGCGCACACACACATCCTGTCTGTCCTTCAGGTCCCGACGTTCTCTTGGCTCAGACACTTGTCTCCTTGAATCGTTGATCTATACACTGAATTATGCACCCTCTCAGCAGCATCTAGCTTCTATTTCCACCACCTCAATGGAAAGGCTGTTTGGAAATACTGATAATGCTGGGCGTGGTGATGCATGCCTTTAATTCCCAGCACTCGGGAAGTAGAGGTAGGAGGATCACTGTGAGTTCAAGGCCACCCTGAGACTCCATAGTGAATTCTAGGTCAGCCTGGACTAGAGTGAGACCCTACCTTGAAAAACCAAACAAACAACAAACAAAAAAGCCCTGATGATTACACCCACCCTTAGATAAACCCAGTGTCGTCAACTGAGCCTTATCTTCCCTCAACCCTGCCGAGTCATCCAAGTACTCACTTCTTTCTTCGAACGCTCTTACTCCCTGATTTCCATGACAATGTGTGTGTGTGTGTGTGTGTGTGTGTGTGTGTATCTCGAATTCAAATCTTCTTGGCTTTATGCCAACCTAATTCACCTTCAAGGGTCTTCTGAGAATCATCTACCTTACCAGTCTAGGCTCACTGCCAGTTGAACCCAGAAACAAAACTTGCCAGATATAGAGAAGGTTGTGCTCTTGTGAGCACCTTAGCCCTCATGAAGGGATTGGCACCACAACATCCACTGTGCAGTCAGATGTTCTTGGTGGGTATATGGCCATATGGAAGTCATGTGGACATCTCTCGTACCGGTACTGTATCTGGACTATAATAAGTTACTTCAAGATCCATCTAATGAAAAAAAAACAGTAATATGTCCAAAAAAAATCTGGACCCTTGAATTGAGGCCAGATGACTGCTCACAGCTTTTTAAATATCTCTTTACACTAGCTTTAAGGACAGAGAAGATGATTAATATGTAACTTGGCAAAATGACATGAGGCTAAGAATGCTACTAGGAAGTCACACTGCTCTCATGGGCGCCTTGTCCTCGGGTGAACAGAACAGGATCAGTTATTTCAGTGTGAATTAATCCAGGTAAGGGAACTCCTGCCTGCAATGAGGCTAAGTGATTAGAACATGTGCACCAAGCCAATGGGTCTCAGCTGATTTCTGTCTTTACTTTTTGTTTGTCTTTTAAATTTATTATCTATTTGAGAGAGAGAGTATAAGCCGACCAGGGCCTCTTGCTGCTGCAGACAGACCCCAGATGCATGCACCGCTTTGTGTATGTGGTTTTGCATGGGCGCCAGGGAATAAAATCGGGGCTGGCATGCTTTGCTAGCGTTTAGCTGCTGAGCCATCTCTCCAGGCCCCTCAAGTGACTTCGTACTGGATTATTTTGCTGCTGCTGTTGTCATTGTTTTACTTTAGACAGAAGAGTGGGGGCAGTGCATGGTGCAGAGTGAAGAGAGTCAAGTCCCTACTTAGAGCCAAGCTCTGCCTTAGACACTGCATGTTGGTTGTGTCATGCTTTGAATATGAGTCCTCCTAAAATGACCATGTATTAGTGGGTCTGTCCTAAGATGGTGGTACCACGTGGCAAGAATCTGGAAACTTTGGGAGGTACAGTTTAGCTGGAGGAAGTAGGTCAGTGGAGGTGTGCCTTTGGGGACTGAACCTTGCTCCTCCCTCTCTCTCTTTCCTTCCTGTCTGCCACAACATGAGGGAATGGCCTGTCACATGCTCACAGCAACATAAAGCTAGCCAATTCATCACCCCATGGCAGCGTGATTGTCCCACCTTACAGATAAAGGACTTCTGTCACATAATGTGTCACATGTAGACCCAGGTCTCTGTGACCAGTTCATGACCTTTCCACTGTAACCCTCTCGTTACAATAGCTCATTTGTCCTTGTAAGAAGTCCTCGATTCTCAAATGATTCAGATGGCCGGAACTGATCTGCTCACAGTGACAGATGCTCAGCCCTTTCTCCAGCGCACTGGCTTCTTTTCAACAGGACAGACTACTTCAAATGGTCTCTTGGCCCCTGACTTGCTTTCCTGTAAAATAGGCCTGTGACAGGAAAAATAGGTGATTCCTTGGCCTGGGATAAAGTTTTCTCTTGAAAAGAAAAAGGAAATCAGTAGGAGGGAAGTTCCACCTATGTCTTCTCAAGAGCCACCGAGATCGCCAGCCGTGTTGTTTGCCAATGCAATTATTTGGGATGAAAAACTGTAATATCAATCTATCTCAGTTCGATTGCTTTGCCCTGAAATAGAAGCTGTCCAATTTATCAAAATCGAGGTCCTCCACTAGGTTTATATTACCATTAAACTATCAACAGGAAATCATTAGGTGACGCAAAAAAAAAAAAAAAAAAAAAAAAAAACCTGGTACCCAAAAAGAAATTATTTATTTTTTTTAACAGGCTGGCCAGAAACCTCCTTTGTCTGTCTGTCAGCATAGCCAACATGGGCTGGGGCTCAGATCAGCCTGTCAGTGTTTAGTTGGTGGCCAGAGAGCTCAACATAAGCATTTGCAATCCATGGCTGTGCCCAGGTAACTGGGTTCTCTCTCAGCAGGGCAAGCTGCGTGACGATAAATAACAGGCAATGTGTGTGCATTTGTGTGATAAAACAGGCTTAATGACTCTAAAGGGGAAGAAGTCCAGAAGACATACAGTAGCAACTTAGGTTCAAAATGGATCCACGCAGGGCCAATTAATGTGCAAATCTGTGTGGGTTGTTCTTGTATTCCATTCATCATATGCACATGGAAATTGGGGCCATTTATCTGTTATATTATGTATGTGACATCTTCGCTTGGTTCTTCCAGGCTGCTTGGGGACAAAGGGCCATGTGTTTTGAGGCCAGCAGAGGGAATTTAAGATAAATTCTTCAGCTGTCATAGACGTGCCTGGGCAGAATTTGGGTACAAGATAAAGGTCTTGAGCCGGCAGGGTTTGAACATTTCTCAATAGCCCGTGTGCCACCTTATTAAAACTGTGTGCGGGGAGGGAGGGGTGGCATATGCCATCTGAAACTACTGGCACAAACAGCTTGCTGTCATGTTTTTCTGAGTCCAGATTTAGCAAACGTTATTCACATATTCGCTGTCAATGTGCAGAAAGAAAAGAGGACTGGCAAAGCCGTCCACTTGCGTCGAGTTGGAGCCTTTCTTTCCTTTTTCTCTCCCTTTAACTATTGTCTCCTCCACAGGTGGGGTTTGTTCTGCTTAAATACAACTGTTGGTCTGCATTTGGGTGGGGGGAGAAGGGAATTGGAGAAGGAAAAGGGCCTCACAGAAAGCCTTTCTTTCAGCCACTATTATTTACCTAATAGAACAAGCCCTGGCTATAGATCTTGCATTAAAAAAAAAAAATGGTGATGGTCTGCTTTGATGAATTATAGCATTAGAAATTCAATTAATATAAGGTCCCCACCCTACAGTATTGCAAAAATATGATCTGGCTGCAGCAATAATTTAGTGTCAGAGACAATGGTTAGGAGGGGATAAAAAGGACTTCCAAAAATCCCTGTTCTGTCTGGGTAGTGGGAACGTGGAGTAAAGAAGCAATTGAATGAATGAATGGCTGAACTTAGTCAATTTCTGGTCTGAAGTTCCGGGTGTACTCTGAGTATCTCTACCCTTCCAATTGCTCTCCATTGTGCTTCCCCACCACGACAGTCTGCACTGTCTGGGTGCCCACGTTTTGTGCCTTCCTGTCTTCTTGAACTTTTTTCTTTCCTTACCCTCTGTCTTCTTCCTTGCCTCCCACCCTCCTTTCCTCCATACCCTTCTTCCTTCTTCTTTTCCTCTTTTCTCCTTCCCTCCCTTCCTCATTCCCTCCTTTATTCTTCCTTGCCTCTGTCCCTGGTTTCCTTCCTTCCTTTTCTTCGTGGTGCGGTTTGAATGTGAAATGTCCCCCGCAGACTCCCGTTTGGAACACTTGGTCCCCAGCTGGTGGCTGTACTGTGGAAGGTTGTGGAGACGTGAGGAGGTGGGGCTTGGCTGGAAGCAGCAGGTCACTACATGTATGGGGGAGGGGATCCTGGGGGCCCACTGTCCATGAATGATTTCAGTCTCAGCTCTGCTTCCCATGAGCCATGATATGAAAACCTGCCTTCCCCAAGCTCCTTCCACCAGCATGTTCTGTCCAAGCACATGTGAAGAAAATCCTGACTGCCATCTTTGAAATCCAGGAGCCAAAATACATCTTTCTTCCCTTAAGTTGTTTCTGTCACATATTTTGGACACAGCAACAAAGCTAATGCTTTTCCCTTCCTATCTTCTGTCTTCTTCTTTCCTTCCACCCTTCCTTCTCTCTTTCCCTTATTCCTTCCTTCCTTCCTCTTTTCTTCTTTCATTCCTCCCCTCTTATGTATTTTCTTCCTTCCTTCCTTCTTTCCTTTCTCTTTCTTACTTTCATTCCTACCTCTTTATTTCTGCCTCCCTCTTTCCTTCCCTTCCTCTCTGCCTCCCTGTTCTTTCTCACTCAGTCCCCTTTTCCTCAATAGATTTGTTTTTGCCCGTATGCAAATGGTATTCTATGATAGGCTCCCGTCATACATGTAGAGCTTGCACATAATCACACAGCCCTCCCATCTCCCCCACAGCAGGGTCCCACACTCACCTATGCTGTCAACACCTCCCACAGGTAACCAACCCTTCTCGGTCTTATCACCTGAGATGAATGATGACTGTTTGTTATATGGATGCAGATGAAATCATACAAGATGCATCATTCTGCTCTCACTGATCTCCCTTGACATTACATACTCATGAGTCATAAGGCTGTGTTGTGTATCCATAGCTGATCATCTTGGATTGCTGCCTTGCCTTCCATTGCATTCACGCACCATCATTTGCTTATTATCTGGTTAATGGGCATTTAAGTTGCTTCGTGTTTAGGTCTGTGTTAAATAAACCCTCCAAGAATATTCTTGCCTATGTCTTTCTTTTTCTGCACATGCATGGTACGTGTGGTTCTGTATGTGTGTGTGTAATGTATGTACATGGGTGCAGATACGGGACCCCCGTGTGCGTGGCGGGGATAGGGCGCTGGAGGTCACCTTCATCGCGTGTTGGTTTGCTTCCTTGAGACACAGCCTCGCACTGATTCTGGACCTTGCCTTTTTAGTGAGCCCCAGGAATTCTCCGATCACTGCTTCCCACAGGTCTGGGGTTACAGATGCACGTGGCCACACCCGGCCTCAGGCCCCCTTGGGCCCTTATGACTGTGTGGGAAGCACTCATAACTGCTGATCCGTCTCCCCAACCCTTTGCCTATGCCTTTTGGTGGACATTAGCACTCGTTTCTCTTGCGTGCACAGTAGAAGTGGACTTGTTGAATCATTAAGCATTATTTCAGTCAGGTTATAAAATATTTCCGGCTTCCAAACCTGCATTTTTAAATATATTTTATTTATTTATTTGAAAGGGAGAGAGAGAGAGAGAATGGGTGTGCCAGGGCCTCCAGCCACTGCAAATGAACTCCAGATGCATGCACCCCCTTGTGCATCTGGCTAACGTGGGTCCTGGGGAATTGAACCAGGGTCCTCTGGCTTTGCAGGCAAAAGTTTAACTGCTAAGCCATCCCTCCAGCCCTGTCATTCCCACTCATAAAACGAGGAGACTAAGTGTTCAAAGTCAATTGCTTGTTCAAATAGCAGTTCCAATGTCGCTGAGAAGCAAATGATGTTAGGAACTCCTTACTTCCACCCATCTCTGTACTTCCTGTTCGGCCCCAGTGATCTGTCCCTCAGAACACCTCACTGGACATGCCAACTACTTATACTGCCCCCTCACCACAGCTCCTAGAAAACATGAGCACAGCAAGCTATTCTGTCCACGAAGAAACATCTGAACTGAAAGTCCACTGGGGAGGAGGGGCGAGCACCACTCATGTCTTATAGAATCTTCCAGAATCTGCCTCTACAAGCCTTATTGCATTTACCATCCTCACAATTGTGTGAGGGTGAGAAAAAAGATGGCCTTTTTGACAGTTAACATGACGCACCAACAGACTTCAAGATCCAGGTCACTAGACTTTGCTCAATCCAGGCACCGAGTTGACGATGAGAGAAAGAACGGCTCTACTGATCTCTACGGAGCTGATCCCAGCCAGTGCATACCTTGCTGGCAACTTCTGACAAACTTCCTTTTAATTTTTTTTTTTCTTTCCCTATGTTATCTGTCCTCTGCGTGCCAGTGAAGTTTGAACAGGCAAGAGAAAAGAGGAGCTTCTAGATGCCAGCAGAAGGCCTGGCTTTAGCCCTGGTAACCCATTCCCCGGCCACTGGGCACGCACACACTGCATGAACACCCGCATGGGTGACCTGGCTGGCTGGCCCAGCCCAGCACCACAAACCCACACAGCCAACAACAGACCACCCCAAACACCAGAGCACAAATCACAGCTAGAAGAGAAATCCACAGCAAAAGAAAACTGTCTCAAAATGTCTTCCAAAGAGAAGGCAAAACCAGGTTTCCTACCTCGTCTTTGCTGGTAGCAGGACTTGCAGAAACCTGCAAGTTAAAGAAAATAAAGACGTTAGTATTGATTGAACATGAAGGTAATTGGATTAATTGTCTTTTTAAAGGAACTGGCATCAATAATTTGTTATGACCTAAGGGGACAAAAGGAACAACTGACATAAGTACATTGTGCATGCATGTATGTTTCTCCCTCCCTCCCTCTCTCTTGTGCGCTCTCTCTCTCTCTCTCTCTCTCTCTCACACACACACACACACACACACACACACTTCCTCTACCAGGTTTAGCAACAACAGATTGGTCTTTCCAGTTCTGTTTATAAGGTGGAGAGGATAATTAATATTTTCAACACATTATACCAATCTTGCCAGGAAAGAAAAAAAAAAAAAAAGGTGGAGGAGAGCCGTGTGCAAAGACGAAATGAACACTGAAGAGGCAAAGGCATTGATGACATTTTTGAGCTTCTTGTTACTGAAAGTTACAGGGACTATTATGAAAAGTTAGAACCACAGCCAACAACTGTAGCCTGATGTTTTGGAGGGAAAAAAAAAGCCTCCAAATATTATGAAAGAAAGAGCTGTGATAGGCTTTGTGCCAAGTTCTTCATGTTTTTGACTCAGTTACTCCCCATAACTATTTTATTATTCCCCTTTCATGGATGAGGACATCGGGGCTCAGAAAAGCCAAGTAACATTCCCACGGGCTGAAAGTCATCAAGCTGAAAGAATTAGATTTGATCCTAAGATAAAGGCATGTGGCTTTTCAAGCTCCTACCCAGGAGTCCACAATACGCGCAGGAAGTTTGGATTTACACACCACCCACTGTTGTTCATATCAGCCAAGACTGGATCTGTTACATGAGGGAACATAGAAACTGTTTTCCTGGTACCTCTCGAAGAACTTTGTGCCTTCAACTTTCCTGAACATCCAAGGCTGGCTTGGACAACTTCAGCCACATTTTCCTCTCAGAAAAATGAGACTACTGGTTGGTCTGGTGGTGCGAGCCTTCTCAGGACACTGAGGCCTTCCTGAGCTACAGAGTGAGTTCAAAGCCAGCCTGAGCAACTTAGCGAGACCCTGTCTCAAAATACAAAGTAAAAGGGAAGCCAGAGATGTAGGTTAGTGGCCGAGTGCTTGCCTAGGATATATGAGGCAAAGGGTTCCATCCCCAGAACCACAATAAATGAATTAAGTGCAAAAAAATAAAATTGATATGTTCTGAATTATATCCTCAAAATCCAAAGGTTGAAGCCTCAGCCCCCAGTATGATGGTATCCATAGATGGGGACTTCAGGAAGTCATCTATTAGGCAATACCACAAAGTGGGGTTCTCATGAGATTAGTGTTCATAGACCAACAGACACCAGGTTTCTCTCCATACACCCACACACACTGAGGAAAGATCATATGCGGATACAAATTAGACAGCTATCCACAACCCATGAGGAGAGCCCTGACCAGACATCACGTCTGTGGACATCTTGATCTCGGGCTTCCAACCTCCAGAACTATGAGAAACACACTGTTGTGTTAAGCCAGCTGTCTGTATATTTTCTATGGCATTTAACTAAGAAATAGACTGATACCAGCTCACAGCTCTGAAACCCCCCCCCCCAAGAAATGGAGGGGGATTAAGAAAGCAAGTTCCCTGAGTTAGCCAACCGGTCCCTGTGGCTGATGCCGGCTCAGCCCAGCACTGTCTCACCCACGCTCACCCCCAAGACATTACAGCGGCCCTCCCCTGGGCCATTAGCCCCAGATGGAGTAGGCAGAGCTCGCTGCCCACTGAGAAGCTTTCATGCATCATTAACGGTCCAAACCAGAGCCGGGCCTTCAGGTTGACCTCATCCAAGAGCATCCATTAGCCATGACCAAGAGCTTGCCAAGGCTGTGATTAGGGGAAAATACTGTAAGGCATGATGGAAGTCAGAGATCAGAGCCGTGCCTTGCCTCTGTCTTCTGGAACCCTGGAAGAGCCAGAGATGCTGCAGACCCTGTCATAACCCTGATGTACCAACAGGTCCCTTGGCTATAGTACTCTGTGTGTGTGTGGGGGGGTGTTGTTTCATTGTTGAATCCAACAGCAGTGCATGAAAGTTAACTACGAGGCTTGACAGCTGCAAGTCGCAGCAGCACTACCTTCTCTCTGCCTCCCTCACACAGCATGCGGGCAACACCGTCCTCAGCTGGCCCCTCCGGTTTCTTCCCCTTCATAGTCTTTGTGGGCTTCCTAACTCGGTCCCTTTGTCACCTACCTCCCACCCCAGTTATGCAATCCCACTTCTTGCACTTGCCATAAATACACACGCATGCAGAGAAATGTGCACAGCGCTGCCGTCATGGCACACTTCCTAACACGCACACGCACACGCACACATCAAAATCGCAGCCGTGGGAGAGAGGTCAGCAGTAAAAGGCACTTGCCCGCAAGTCAAGTCTGAATTTGATCCTCCCAAGCATTCTGTGAGCCAGACACAAAGTGGCACACACACGTCTCTGATCCCAACATGCCCAGACGCTCATGAGCCAGACAGACCGATGGGCAAACTGCAAAAACAATGAGAGATCCTGTCTCAGAGAGAAACTGGAAGGAGAGTACAAACACCTCAAGTACCTCCTCCACCCACGCACTGTGGCACACACATCCACAAACAAATTAAAAACAAAAACAAACAAAAAAAAAAAAAACAAACACCATGGTACCTAAAACACAGGGTTTTGACCCTCAGCTTCCTCTAAGACAATAAGACTATTAAGAAGTTGAGGGTTGGGGAGATGGCTTGGTGGGTAAAAGACTTGCCACACAAGCATCATAACGAGACTTTGGATCCCCACAACCCACGCAAAACCAGACACAGCAGTGCTCATCTGTGATCCCAGCGTGCCTGCGGTGAGACGGGAGACAGACACAGGGGAAGCCCTGGAAGCTAGCAGGTCAGCTAGCCAGGTACACGGACGAGTGGAAGACAACAAGAGACCCTGCGTCAAACAAGGTTGAAAGTAGAGCATTGTTCTTTTGTCCTCTGACCTCTATATATGTGTTGTGACAAAAGCATACACACATATACACACCTATGTACAATTATTTTTTTTTAAAGCAGCAGTTGGGCTACTGTGGAAACCAGCAACTGTCTACTCCAGTGAAAGCAATTTGCATTCAACTTTAACAGGTAAGGCATGGCTATACCTGAATCCAACACTCCATTCTGTCTGCCGTGGCAGCTGGGCATCTAGTTCATGATCCTCGAAGCCCCATAAACTGTGATCCATTCACATGACAGAATAGTATGCAGCAGGGAATGTCCTAACTTCATGACGTTGAAGATTCTACGTAGTTATTGAGCAAGGAAAGAGTTACACACCCTCCCTCACATACACATAGGAGGGAGGTTTGAAATATATCTGGGAAGATACACACTCAATTGACAAAAGGTTTGTTTTGAGAAGGAACCTGAAACTTGGATGGAACTTGATGTGGAAAGAAAAGCGATGGGGAACTTTCTCTTTTTCTTCCTGAATTGTTTGAAGTGGAATGTTCCGCACCACTTTTAAAGGAAATGCACCGGTGTGATGCTAATAATATACCTCACAGGACTGTAGGCTACTCTTTTCTAATTGATAAAGAGAGGACTAAAAACTCTCACATGGTCCTACATGGTCCTACACTGTGGCAGATAAGGCACTTGGTAAGGCAATAGGTAGTGGGGAGGAGGGGCTTGTGGCCCACTAGAGAAAAGTTATTTTTTTTTCTTTTATGACTTATTATAATTCACCATTTTAGATAAATATACCAAAAATGGTGACTAAAAAATGTTCTGAGGGCCCTCTGTGTAGCCAGAATCCCTGCTCCACTGTATTCGGGGTACCTGTGAGGTCCAGGCACGCGCTCCCGGCGTCCATAGCTCAGGACTTGCGCAGGAAGGCGCCTTCCCCAGACCCAGGGCCGGGACGCACACTGAGCGCACCCGGATGGGCTGCAGAGGCCTGAGGAATGAGTGAGGGCTCTTTAAGGGCTACAGTGCTGGGCGACAGTAATGGGCTTTGATCCAGTCTGAGGCGGTGCCATGACAGAGCTTGCCGTGGGGGGTTGATATGATTACAGAGCTCCGGGCCGGTGGGCCGTGCTGTGGGCAGCGCGGGGCTCAGAAGGGACACGGGAAACTCCCAGCGGGACACTCTTGTCAGCTCTGCTCTGGCGATTCCTTGTCTCTTTAATCATTTCCTTTCCTTGCCTTTGGTTTCCCGGTGCGTGTTTGAAAACCCAAGATGAAGGTTCCTCTTCATTTTGTCCTAGGGCCTGTTCCAGCCCTCTCCTCTTCCTCCTCCGCAGCTCACTCCTGTACATCTGCGGACAGGGAAACTGAGAGAAGGAGGCTGGAAGCTCCTTCCCTCCTGGGAAACCAGGAGCTATCAGAAGCTGAGTTGGAAGACCACCGACCAGACATTAGAACTGCCTTCAGGACTCAAGCAAGCATTTTGCACCACACAGTGGAGAGTTCACAAACCCATAGATGCTGGGGCTAAGTTCATTGCTAGAGGAGAGGTGGAGACTCGGCCACAGTCGCCTGGTCTCCCTCTGTGCATGTGCCCAAGATGCCCGCACAGTGCCTGCATCTTCTGGACCCTCTCTGTTGACAGCATGGGCAGAAGTCTATGACTTGTACAGACTCGCGATATGCAGGTCTCCTGGTCACATGGCACAGAAACACCTGGAAAGGGCTTGAGGGGGGGCGGGGGAAAGAGTGCATTAGCTCATTGGACGGAGCTCACTGTGAATGCTTCAGATAAGATCAAAGCGGCTTAATTACTTCTCAGGCGAGTGCAGGAGCTCTGCCGAACCCCCAGCTCTCTCTCCTGGATGCAAGCTGCTGCTCTCTGCACAACTTGGTCACACTCCTATCAGGAAACCCAGATGCACAGTAATTGCTGCTCATCCCCCGACTGGATGTTATCCCTTCCTTGCTGATGCATGCAGGGGGCTCTGGCTCCCCCTCCCATCCTCTAGGATTTACCTGGGGGTCCCCACGGCTCAGCTGCTACTGCTGCTGCACATGGCCTGCCAGGCAGGAAGACAGAATAATCACATTTCTTCTTAAGCACTGCCTCGCCAGGCCTTCAGATCGCTCTCCCCATCAGCAAAAAGGCTCCACTGTGCTAACAGGCAACCCCTTGCCTGTGATGTCCATGGGTCGATGAGGCAGACCTTGTAGGTGAGGGCCAGGAGGACACGATTCAGGTGCAGCGTGGAAGCGGTGGTTTCTGTTGACAGCCATCCAGATGACAATGTGAAGTCGACCTGTAATCTCTGCCAGGCTGCCATCGGCTTGGGAGGAACAAGCCGACGGAGTGACTAGCACCAGTGTGGGCATGAGAAGTGCAGATGTGGGCAGTTCCTTTGATGACTCGTTTTTGACATGCATGTGTGGTGTTCATGCACATGTATGTGCATGTTCATATGTGAGTGGGCACTCGTGTGTGTGTGTGCGTGTGTGTGTATGTGTGTGTGTGTGTGTGTGTGCAGGTGCATGCATGTGTGTGGAAGCTGGAGGTGGATGCCAGGTGTCTTCCTTAACCATCCTCCACTCCTCACTGACCCCAGAGCTCACCAGTTTAGCTAAATTTGCTAGCCAGCTTGCTCTGGGATCTCCACTCTCTGCTTGCTGAAGGCTGCGATTACAGACGTGAGCTATTGTGCCCGGCAGGGGAGCCGAACCCCGGGCGCTCACACTTGCACAGCAAGTCCTTTACCAACTGAGACACTTCCCCAGCCCTACTTCCGACGCTTTCAATCTTGCTTTCCTTGGCAGTTAGATGCAGAAACCTCCCAGCTCACTGCCATCTAACTTAGTATAAAATGTTGACTTCACGTGTAGGTTGTCTTTTCTCCCATGCCTCCTCCCTCCCCTACACACACACGCTGGGTTGGCCAGGCCTTCCCCAGCAGGATTAAATGGAAGACATAATAGCCTTTTCTTTCATGCCCATTTCCCTCTCAGAGTTTCCCAGTTCAATTGTTTGGTCTAAGAAGATGCATTTGGGAGAAAAAAAGGGCAAAATTCTCTCCACTCCAGCATCCAACAAGTGAAATTATCTTCTGTCAACATTAATTATCAGGATCATTCCAGTGGCCAATGGCCATTGATGCCTTCTGCATGTAAAGTGTCCAAATGCTGAAACTTTGTGGAGTCCAGGTGGGTTTGGGGGAATACTGGAGTGAGGAGACATCTAAGCCACAGGAACAGAACCGAATGTGTGATGGCTAAAGGAAAAGGACCTTCATGTCTTGTTCCCACGGAGCCGCAAGTGAAAGTCAGCATCACTTGGCGCCTCTGCTCCCACGTTCATCCAGGGACTCGGATTTGGAGGGGCTCTGCTGTTTTCAACATGCTGCTTCCAAGCCTTCCTCTAACGGAGAGGAGCATATATGGAGAACATGAGCAGGTGATTTTTAGGGGCCAGACTCAGAAGCGGCACGCAGTGAGCTTGACCTCGCCTTCTACGGCTAGAGCTTAGTCACATGGCCACGTGTCAAGGGGGCTGGGACACATAGTCAAGCTGTGTGTTGCAGAAAGGATGATTTGGTAGTGGAGCTTGTGGTCTCGAACCCACTCCCATGGTAACAGTGCCTTGCCTAAGCCCCCTCCACATGGCTCCCTGACAGAGATCTATTTTGCCTCTTCCAAATCCTCCTGGTGACAGGACTCTCTACGATATAACCAACTGGCTCTTAATGCTCAGGTCCCTTCGGCTTGCAGCAGGTCGCCCTTGGGTGCACCAGGCCCATGGGTCAAGCTCAACTCCACGCTTCCTTGATCCCTCTGGAAATTCACAGGTCCTTCCTCACGTGGTCCCCAGGAGCAAGAGCAAAGCAGACTCAAGCCCCCACCTTGCCTCCATGTCTTTTCTTCATTCTTCTGCTCAAATCAGATTGGCTTCTGGAGAAACAATGAGCAGAGGAAGGCTGGTCTCCCAATAGCAGAGCAGCCCGTCGCTTCCTTCATGTTGACAGAGGAAGAACGCTGGCTCATGACTCATCATTCCCTCTCTCCAACATCCTCTCTGCTCCACTTATATCTGCTAGTGGATATTGGGAACAGCACAGCTAACCCATCCCCTTTCAGAGGTACCCCCTGAGGAGGTATCTGAACCCACTTGGGGATCCTCTTTCAAAACTAAGAGATGCTCAACATATCGTTTTGTCAACTTTGGGTCTTATTGAAATATCTTGCTTCCAATCCCTGCACAGGTACCAGGATGGAGCTTCTCCAAGAGCTCCAGCCAACTCTTTGTCACCGACTGAATCTCTGGGTGATTGTCATTGGCATAAACACAATAATCTGGAGCATTGTCAGCCGAGTGACTGATGTGTTTGACTTGGCTGGAACCTTGTTTTGCCACTTAAAAGTTGAATGCAAAGATGACAAAGAGTTTGTGTTGAGGAATAAGACAAATGGAGTTTCTGGCACACAGGCATCAGGTGACCTTGAGAACTTGTCTGTGGATGAGGACTCAGGAAGTCTTCCTGATGGGAGTGCTGTTAGGCAGCATTGTGTCTTGAATGAGTGGCACCTTCTCCAGCTTGCACCTGTGGTCTAGTATCCATGTGTGGTCTGCCTTCTACTACGGTCCAGCATCCAGATCCGGCCCAGAACCCATCTGTGGTTGAGCGTCTGCCCATAGTCCAGCATTTTCTGGAGCCCAGCTTCTGCCTGTGACCCAGCTTCGGTGTGCACTGGTCTCTGCGCTGGTTTATGATGTTTCATCTTCATTCATTACCCACTTGATAGGATTTAAGCTCACCTAGGAAACCTTGGAGCACGCCATTGAGGGCGTTTCTAGAAAGAAGTAATTGAGGAAGGAAAATGTCCTCTGAATGTGGGTGGCACCATCCCGTGGGGTGGAATCCAGGACTGAATGAGAAGGAGAAAGCTGTCTGAACACCAGCATTCATCTCTCTCTGCATCCTGACTATAGACTCAGTGTGACCAACCACCTCACACTCCTGCCACATACTTTTCCTACTGTGATGGACTGAACCCTCATCCTGTGAGCCAGAATACACCCTGCCTTAAATTGCTTTTGGAAAGTGTTTTTTGTCACAGCAATGAGATTAGTAACTACTATACCTTGAAAACAGGCAGTTTTAGTGTGGCTTGGGAGCCAAGTTTCAAGTTCATAAACTATTTGTACCACTTTCTAGGTATCACATCTTGGGCAAGTGCAGAGAATTAAGGTGGCCACAGGACCTTGGTGCACTGAGTAATGGAATCCGCATATGCCTACCTCTTGCATTGTAATCAGCTCTAAAATGACCTTGACCAAGCGATTTCAGCAGAAGGGAGGCTGGACTACCTTGAAAGACGGCCCTATGTCCTCAAGTGTGTCCCAGAGCACGCTCCCGAGATGCTCCAAGACTAAAGTGATGGGACCTGCTATCTGAAGACAGCTAGACTGAAGAAACCACATTCAGGATCCTCGAGGAGCTCAGCCTTCCTTGCTAATGTCCTCACCATCTAGGACGCCCCCCTCCCGCAGTTGATACCTCCTTCCAGTTGATACCACCAAGTTACCCCATGTGACCCTGTGCCCTGCAGGCTCCACCAGGACTGCTGGCCAGCAGAACCCTGAGAAGAATCCACACTTTTGGAGCACATTGTCACACAACAATAGATGACCACACCAACGGCACCGAGCCTTGCTACGACTATAATTGTAGACTTGGAAAATGTAAATTATAATATTCTATGAGACTTTCATAAGAATCAAGCAAAACCATATATTCAAAATGTCTGGCATAATCCCTGGTCCAGAGTAAGCAGTGAGCTCTCTGTTCCCTTGCTCAAGACCTCAACTGCCCGTTCTGTGCATTGCTAATGCAAGTGCCTTGTGTATGTGTCGGGTATGTCCATGCATGCCAGAGAACAACCCCAGTGTCCACCCTCATGTGTAGCCCATCTTTCTTCTTTGTTTCACACAGGGTGTCTCATTGGCCCGGAGTACCCACAATAGGCTAAACTGGCTGGCCAGTGAGGCCCAGGGATACTCCTGTCTCCACCTTCCTGGAACTGGATTACGACTGGGTGTCACCACACCCAGCTTGTTACATGGGTTCCGGGGCTCAAAGTGAGGTCCTCATTGCACAGCAAACACTTTACCACATTACTGAACTGTATCTCCCCAGGCCCCCGCAGTCACATTGTCATTACTGGTGGTTGTCAGAGCACTCAAGCTGATAAACCACATAGGGGTTGCTCCGGAGTTAGAAACACGTGAGCTTTATTAATCCTCACTGCTACCTCAAGCTTTGTGCCCTATAGGAAACGTACTTCACCTCTCTGAGCCTCAGTTTATGTCAGGCACGGTTGAGGGCCCCGGGGCCACTGGAGGTTTAAGCAGGCCTAAGCTGTCAGGCTTGACTAAGGGCTCTGGACCCTGGAGGTTGCAACAGGCCTAGACCCCGATAATCTCGCTTTGAGACCTGCAAGAGTGAGTCCGCTGCCTGCTCCCCCACCCCACCCCACCTGGGGTACCTGGCCGTCCTGATAAGACTTAGGTTTCACTTTCCCCAGAGCCTCGTGACTTTTTGCTGCTTGCCCAGAATGTCCCCATATGTTAATGAGGTATCAGCCAGCAGCCTTAGCACACCAATCCCCCTGTGACCCGCATACCTATACCTTTTCCCTCCACTACTTAGACCCGCTCACCTACATGCTAATTAGGCTTCAAACGGGACCTCTGTACTTACCAATCCCCTTATAACCTGTACCTACACTTACAAACCCATTCCCCTGACAAATAAAACAGCTGTCCTCTGACACAGTCTCCCAGGTGTTTCTTCCCGTCACATTCACGGCCACCCAAGACCCTGCTCCACAGTTGACTGGACGCCCCTAGGAAACTGATGCATGGTAGCCCCAGGGAGGCCAGGAACCACAGGTTTACCCTCATTAGAAGTGGATGCAAGGACCCATCTCTGGGGTTGGGTGATATGGCTCAATATCATCCATGAAGTATTTGCCGCACAAGTGTGAGGAGCTGAGCTCAGACCCCAGCATCCGCCTCAATGCCAGGTATCCTGGTGCACACCCGGAATCCCCGTGCTCAGGACAGGGAGCCAGGCTGGAGCAGTGAGTTCTGGGTTCAGGGAAAAACCGCCTCAGTAATAAAGTGGAAAGCAATGAGAGAGAGAGAGAGAGAGAGAGGTGGTATCTTGCTGGCCTCCTGATGTGCAAGCATATCCTCACACACACGTTCTCACAACGATACAAACATATATACACACAACACACACACACACTCACACACCAAAAAGGAACTCTCTACTTCTCTGTGTAGATTCAATGAGAATGTCAGGCTTGGATTGAAGGTGGAGAAGGGCCAGCTGTCACTTTCATTATTTTGGGGTAGTGACAATAATAGTAATAGGTCCCCTATTTTTGCCTGGCACTTGGTTCCAGCCACTGCACTGCCAGAACTCATCTCAGATTTTAATATGTGTTCTAAAAGAAAGAGCCCCACTCACGGATGGGAGTCATCTGCCTCCCTCCAATCCCGCCCCAACCTACTTCAGTAGGCTCCACACACCTCCACTGGATAGGTATCTCTTAAAATTCTTCCCTAAAACATACAAGGTTTGTCTTGATAACTCTCACTTGTCAGAAATGAAATATTTACTTGCACTTGCTTCGAAATCCTGGCAGCTTGTATCCTAAGAGTAGTTTTACCTAGGGGCTAAGCAAGTTCCTTGGGTCTCGCTTTCAGATGGTCGCGAGAGGAGCAAGAAATCGCGGGGCCGAGAGAGAAAAGGCGAGGGCACCAGGGAGAAGGGAGGCCAACAAGTCCCCGCCCTTGGCTTGCCCTTGATGCCGGTGCATCACGGAAGGTTACGGTGGTTACAGCGCTGGGTTGATGGGTGTCTGAGCTGTGCTGTGCCCATCAGTCACTCTGACACAGGCTGGAAAGCACAGGAGATTGAAAACATCCCTTGAAGCTTAATTATGAGGAAGGGAGGAGGCCGGGTGGGGAAGCTGCTGCTGGGGACTTCCCAAGCCCCTCGCCGCCATATCCCACCAACTCTGGCAAAGTCACCATGGGGGATGCTTCCTTCCATGGACCCCCGCGTGACATTTTTGAGACTAACTGGCTGCAAATCGAGTCTTCTATTTTAAAAGTGTCTGTTTTCAAATTGAGCTCCATGTGGTCATTTTTTTTTTCTCTGTTGTGACAAAACATCTGTGGTAATCACTTGTGGGAAAGACTTTGGTGCATGGCTTCAGAGGTTGCAACCATGGTCTCTTCTCTCCATCGCCGTGGTGAGGCAGAGGGTAACAACAGGCGGCATGGCCAGGTAAACCTGCTCACCTCACGGTAGCCAAGAGTGGATGGGTTTAGAGACAACATAAGAATACATATCAAGGACATGACCCCAGTAACCAAGTTGCTCCACTAGGCCCCAGCTCCTAACAGGCTGTTCACCTATGAACTCATCAGTGGGTTAACTCACCGTGAAGTTACCACCCTCATCAACTAGTCACATCTCTATCACGCCACCAGCCTTTAAGACATGAGCCTTTTGTAGGGAACGTTGCACAGCCAAGCGACAACATCTAGCAATCTGGAATGGGTGGTAAAGATTCTTTACAACTCTCCTCCCCACAGCTGGGGAAATGGCTCAGCTGGAAAAGTGCTTGTCTTGTAAGTTTAAGGACCCAAAGCCATGTAAAAATGCCAGGAAGGTAATCACACCTGAAGTCCCTATAATTGGCAGATGGAGATGGGAAGCTCCCTGGGGTTTGCTGGCCAGCCACTGTAGCCTAATCGGTGAGATCCAGGCCAGTGAGAGACCCTGTGGACAGCATCCCTTGGAATGACACCCGGCGTCTTCCAGCCTCTACATGTGCAAGTGCACTGCATTCTCAACATGCTACACGCATACACACAAGTCCACAAAATAAATTAATTAAAAAGTAAAATAAGGGGCTGGAGAAAGGGCTTAGCGGTTAAGGTGTTTGCCTGCAAAGCCAAAGGATCCCGGTTCAATTCTCCGGGACCCACGTAAGCCAGATGCACAAGGAGGAGCATGCATCTGGAGTTCGTTTGCAGTGGCTGTAGGCCCTGGCATGCCCATTCTCTCTCTCTCTAACATAACATATAGATAGATAGATAGATAGATAGATAGATATGCACATATATATGTATATATATATATACACACATATATATGTTATTTTATATACATATGCACATATACATATATATATATATATGTATGTATATGTACACACACACACACATACATATCAGTAAAATATTTTTCATTCCTTGGACCCAATATTTCTGCTCCTGAGACTCTCTTATATATTTCAAAAGGTATAAAATGGCAATTTTGTGTGTGTGAGTGTGTGTGTGTTTGTGTAACAGAAAGAGTAATACTTGGGGGGATTGGCTCAGTCTCCTGGTTCATCCCTGATGCATGGATAACAGAAGTGATGGTTGAGTGGAATCTGCAATGATGTAGGAAATGCTTCTATTCAGAAAACAGAACATAAGTGACATATATCATATGATCTCAATTATATTAAAGCAAGGGTAGCAGAAATGATAGGAGGAAATACAAAGTTAACAGCTTGTCATTGGAAGGTAACCAGACATTTCAGTTGCTTCTTTCTCTTGCTATGGGATCAGCTATCCAAGCTTTCTGCAGTAAACAAATACTCAGGGTACAATCATCTACACCTGGTGGAGCTCCGCCAGCCCTTTCAGACACTCTACCTGCTGTCCCATGATCCCTGCCCCAGGGCAAAGCGAGGCTGCATGACTGCAACCAATGGAACAGCCAAGAGACAGGACTGGAGAGATGGCTTAGTGGTTAAGCACTTGCCTATGAAACCTAAGGACCCCGGTTCGAGGCTCAATTCCCCTGCACCCACATAAGCCAGATGCACAAGGTGGCACATGTGTCTGGAGTTCGTTTGCAGTGGCTGGAGGCCCTGATGTGCCCATTCTTTCTCTTTCTCTCTGTCTGTCACTCTCAAATAAGTACATAAAAATAAACAAACAAAAGAATAACAAAAACAAAAAGCCAACAGACAAGAACCCTAAGGTGAGTTTTGTGTATTTTGTGGCCAGGCCCTGTGCCATGGGCTTTATTTATTTATTTACATCTCAGTTCTCAGAGCTCACCATGAGGGAGTGATTCTTGCTATGATGGAAATTCAAGCTAGGAAAACCCCCCAGACCACATAGCACGTAAGAAGTGAACCTCCTTCCTTTTCCTGCTCTCCAGCAGCCACAAGTGGAGGGAGACCAGAGGTGCTACCTTCGCTGGACCAGCCTTCCTCTTGCCATTGCAAGAGAACTCTGGCTGGATTTCTCCAGGACTTCCTTCTTCATGGTTACAGTGTCTGGAATCCCATATTTAGAGATGGATTCCCTTCCATTACAAAGCCTTGGCCACACATGCTACATGACCTCTTTGAAATACATGCAACTCTGGGAAAGGTGTGGTGCGTAACACCTGGAAAGGATTAGATGAGGGCTGGGGAAAATATGTGTCCTGGGATTTCGATGTCAGGGAGGAAGATGCGAGACACCAGTTACAACCAAAGGCCTGGGGGTGAACAGAGAGACATTTGTCCTAAGTAGCTGTTCAGCAATGCATTCCCTTTTCCTAAAAGGACCTCAATATATTTTCCAAGAGTCACCCCTCCCACATGTTGCAGGATCTCACTGAGGCAATGGGTGGAGGTGGCCCCTTTTCCACCTTGAGTCACAGAGAATCAGAACCCCTGGTCGGCATGCCAAGTCGTACCTCTAACCCAGTGTCTGCTGCTGGTGCGCCCCAGGCATGATGACAACACTGATCTGAGAAAGGGACTGGACGTGAGTATGACATGAAAGCTCTCCAGGTGACAGGTCTGTTGACATCTGGTCTTGAATCAGTGACCTGAGTGGGGGAAAGAAATGACTCAGGGCATTTACCCTGTCACAGTGGATTTCTGTCCAGAACAGTTTTGCTAAGATCATTTCTGTCTCCAAGACCTCCAACCGTGGTTTGTTTCCTGCCATTTTACAGCTGGTTCTTCTACCTTCCCGTGGGTTCTGGAAGACGCAACCTAATTGATTTCCTTTTGCCAAACCTGAGAACTAGAGAACCCGGATGTAGGAACTGTATCAAAAGGCTACTGTCTACAGAGGGACAAGAAAATGTCTGAAGTGCTGAAGCTGGGAGAAGTGGCTAATGTCTGCTGCAGGTTTCCACTTCCCTTCCCACAGTAAGGACATGTCACTGGGAAATGGCCACCCAGATGTGGACTACATTTCCCAGGCTCCCCTGGGTCTACATAGCACCATGTGACTGGTTCCTACTAATGACATATGACCAACAGTGGGATGAGTTCCTCCCAGAATAAGAAATTTGAGAGGCTGGTGAGGTCCCTATGCATTTCTGAACAGATGCTTTCAGAAACTGGGAGGAAGGGGAAGGTGCAAGATGGAAGGAGGGCCTGAGTCCCTGATTCACTCTGTGGACCACCAGGAGCAGCGAGCCACACAGGGCATCTAAGGAAGCAAAAAGCAAAATGAATGATGTGAAGGAACTTAAGTATCTTAGTAGTCACTGGTTTTATTTTAACTAATGCATCTGATCCTGACTAACAATGATAATGACACAACAATAGTCCCCATGGCTCATGTCTGGGTACTTGTAACACGTCAGGACCTATCCTAAGGGCTTCACCCATAGTTGTAAGTCAAGCGGTTCTATTTCAGGGTAGCCTCCTGCCTACCTCAAGGACCTTGGGTAACATCTGAAGACATTTTCTGTTATTAAAACAGGATGGACGCTGGGCATGGTGGCTCATGCCTTCAATCTCAGCACTCAAGAGGCTGAGGCCAAAGGACTGCAGTGAGTTTATGGCCACACACATGGTGAGACCTGGCACCGGGCGTGGTGACACACACCTTTAATCCCAGCACTCAGGAGGGAGAGCTAGGAGGATCCACCCTGAGACTCCATAGTGAATTCCAGGCCAGCCTGGGCTACAGTGAGACCCAACCTCGAAAAACAAAAACAAAAACAAAAGACCTGGCGATGGGGATTATTACTGCCACCTTGAGGACAGAGGCAGAAGATGCAACTCAAAGCCCTTCAGTACCCAGGCCAGGGCCCCCCCAAGGAAAACTCACCAGGTTCAATATGGGACTACTGGCTGCCCAAGCTCATCAGACGCTCACAGCCACTGTCAAATTCTGTACCACTCGTATCTCTGTCCTTTAAAAACTTTCAGGTCATCTGTTCCGGCCAGCTGGTCTGTGAGCTTCTGGGAAAGTCCCCTGCCTCCACCTTCCTTCTCACCAAAGCTGCAAGGAGGTTAAAGAAGTCCACCACCACTTCTGGTGTTCATGGGGCCTGCTGATGGGAGCTCGGGTACTCGGGCTCGAGCAGCAAGTGCTTTTTCCACTGAGCCGTCCCCTTTCAATGTCTCTGCCTTAAGTACATAGAAATGAAATACACTTGCTGGGACACATAGCTACTTGGGGCCTCAAAGCCACATATCCGCGAATGTTTGGCAGAATTCACTCTGGGCTTTTCCTTCTTGGGAAGGTTTGATCACTTAATCTTGACCTTGTTATTCTGTTCAGCTTTTCTTTCTTCAGTCTTGGGAGACGTGTGATTTTTAGGACTCTAACTACTTCCTCCAGGATGCCCAATGCATTGACACCAGTACTGGGAAGGCTTCGGCTTCAGTATGATACCTATTTCCAAGATATAGGTTTGAATGTCTCCTTTCTCTTCCCTCCCTCTGTCTCTCTCTCTCTCTCTCTCTTTTCCTCCTTTTCTTGTTCTAGCTAAAGATTTGTTGGTTTTGCTTATTTTACAAAAATTCCCCACAGCTGTTACTTCTGATTTTTTTCCTTATTGTTTTTCGATTTGTTGTTTTATTTTTGTCCCCAAATCTTTACAATTCCCTTTCTTTTGCTAATTACTGGCACTTTGTTTTTCTTGTGGTTCCTGGGGGCTTAAAGTTAGATTAAGACTTTTCTTCTTCCTCTTAATACGGGTGTTCATACCTGACCATTTCCCAAGAAGAACTGCTTTTGCTGCATCTCACAAGTTTTGCTGGGCAACATCTTCCTTTTGGTTTGTTTGGAGATCTTTTCAAAATTCCTCCTTAATTTTCTTTCTTTCATGCATTGGCAGTTCAAGAAGGTATTGTCTTAGTTTCTTTGACTTGGTGAACTTTTCCTTTTTTTTTTTTTTTTTTTTTGGTTTTCCGAGGGAGGGTCTCACTCTATCTCAGACTGACCTGGAATTCACTATGTAGTCTCAGGGTGGCCTCAAACTCACGGTAACCCCCCTACCTCTGCCTCCTAAATGCTGAGATTAAAGGTGTGCACCACCACACCATTTTCTTACTGCTGTTGATTTCTAGGTTCATTCTGTTGTGGTCAGAAAAGAGGTGTGGGAATGATTGCTAACTCCGTGGATTTGTGAAGCCTCCTTTCATAACCCAGTGAGAGCTGCATCTTAAAGAACGCTTCCCGAGTGCCCCAGAAGAATGTGCAAGATGGCTCAGTGGTCAAAGGCACTTGCTTGCAAAGCGTGCCAGCCTGGGATTCAACTCCCAGGCCAAGCATCAGCCATGTTCATTTGCAGCTGCAAGAGGCAACTTTTTTTTTTTTTTTTTTTTTTTGAGGTAGGGTCTCACTCTAGCTCAGGCTGACCTGGATTTTACTATGTAGTCTCAGGGTGGCCTTGAACTCATGGCAATCCTCCTACCTCTGCCTCCCGAATTCTGGGATTAAAGGCATGCGCCACCATGCCGAAAGGAATGTGCTGTGCTGGAGGGAAGGTTATTTGTATAATTTGGCCCATTTGTTTTGTAGTGTTGTTCAACTAGACTATTTCCTTAAAAATCTTTTTAAGAAAGAAAGGTAGAAGACAGATAGATGATAAATAGATGATAGATAGATAGATGGATGGATAGATAGATAGGTAGATGATACAACAACGGAAAAGGAGACCTAATCAGTGGCTCTGGATTTAGTGAAAGACACTGTCACAAATGATAAGGTGGACAGCCACTGAGGAATTCACCCAAAATTGACCTACAGCCTCCACACACATGCTCATGTAAAAAGTGAAAGTGAAAAGGAAAAAGAAAATCTGTTAGAGAGATGACTTAGTCTCAGCTGGTCTGGCTAGTCAGTGGCAGACTGGTGCTGTGGACTTGAGTGTGTCTGACCCCATCTGTGTGGCCTGGTGTCCACCCATAATGTTAGGGGCATTCAGGACCCTCCATGCCTAGGCAAGACATCTCCCCTCTATGACTGACCATCTTCCTCAGTGTCAAACATAGCTTCTTCAAAACCCCTTTGTGGACCACTAGACTTGTGCCCTCCCTGTCACCTCTGAACAGATATGAAAAACTCTCTTTGAAAGGACACATTAGTTATGGAACTAAAATGAAAGGGACGGTGGGAAGGAATGTTCAGATCCTTGGACAGCACAAAGATGACATAATTTATGCTGTTCTCGCCCTCTCTGCTCTTCCCAGGGCAGCCACAGAATTGAGAAGAAACTTGGTGATTGCTTTAGCCGGGCTCGGCCTACTATTGGCCTTTTGCTTTCCTGATTTCCTCGTCCCGCTGGCTGCCCCTGAGTATTTCATCTTCTGTGGCAGGAATGTTTGTGTAGAAAAGGCTTTGGGGGGAAAAAAATGCACACAGAAAAACAAAGAGCAAGGAGCATGCTGGGAGGAGCTATCTTGGGAAAATGTTCTGTCAAAATGGGTCTTTTGATGGTGTTTTGAAATATGAGTCAAAATCGCCTACCGTGTTCCAGGGGCCAGGAGCTCGTGCTCACATGATGGTTCATATTGACTGTCAGCTTGACAAGACCTAGAATCGCCTAGAAAATGAGCTCTGGGCATGCCTGTGAGGGGTTCTTTTGATTGGGTTAAAGTAGGTGGGAAGTCCCGCCTTCACTGTGGGTTGCTGAGCCTACATAAACAGGAGGAGCCTGGGCACCAGCACTCCTTGCTCTCGGCTAACTGTCCATGGGCTCCGGCTGCCAGGCTGCCCCAGCCATGACACAGGACAACCTCAAACCAAAAGCCAAAGTGAACCCTTTCTCCCTGAAGTTGGCCGGGTCAGCCATTTTGTCCCAGCAACGAAAAACTAACCAATGCAATCTACTTCTGACTTTGTGTAGGTATTTCCTCCAGGTTCAAAGTGATATGATGAACCACACAAAACCTCGGCTCTGTAGCCTTGACAATGAACTAAACAAGACTAATCAGAGCCAGGTATCATGGCATATATGTGTGAAAAGGCTGGAATAAGACCATCACTTTGTACAATAACTTAAACAGTTAATACTGATTTATTAGAAATGAAGGTGCTTTGTGGTTGTGTGCTCTCTTGTAGCTCACCCTTCACCCATGCTCCTGTAAGTAACCCTGATTTTGCCCCTTGTTTCAGCCACCTGGACTTGGATGGAATCACTCTCTTAGCCTGATGGTACCCTACCTAGGTGAATGGACACGTCTTCATATCTCCCTGGAAAAGTCACCCAAGTGGCATGAACCACCTTAGTACACTGATACCCCACACCTTGTGTGGAACAGGTAACAACTGCAGCAAGCCTCAGGAGGTTTATTGTCATCGGAGGGCCAAGCACAACAGCCCTGGGTTGCTGGACTGACTTCTGAGTGGGAAGGCCACAAGGCAGCACAGGAATGAACGTATAAAAGGAGGGAGGAGGCCTGAGAGGAATGGCAGAAGTTGTTAAGTATGTCGCTCCCAGGGAAGCCATGCCAATCCAGGAGGGTTCCAGGAAGCCACCACTCAACTCTGAGGACACGAAAGCAAAGCGTCTGGTGACAGAGCCACACCCACCCAACGTCTTGTCTTCTCCAGGGTTATCTGAGTGACACATGGGATGACACAATAAAACATTCAAAAACTACCCTGTGGGGCTGGGGAAGACGGTTTGGTGGGTAAAACACTTGCTGCACAAATGTGAGTACTGGGGTTCAGACCCCCGGCACCCACAGCAATGCTGGGTGGGTGTGGCAGCCCGCATGCAACCCCCGTGTGCTGGAGACTAGGAACCTCCAGGACAAGATGGCTAGCCAGACTAGGTAGATAGATAGGCAAAACACTGGGTTCTAGTAAGAAGAACCGCTTCAGTCAATAAAGTGGAGAGTGAGGGCAGACGACTCGGATGACATCCACCTCTGACCTCTACACACACACACGCACGCACGCACGCACGCAAGTGCAAAAATAAATAAATAAACCACCTGCCTTGTTATCCATTCTTTTTTTCTTCCAATTTTTATTTATTTATTTAACAGAGAGAAAAAGGCAGAGAGAGATAGAGAGAAAGGGCACAACAGGGCCTTCAGTAGCAACAAACGAACTCCAGACACGTGTGCTCCCTTGTGCATCTGGCTAACATGGGTCCTGGGGAATCAAACCTGGGTCATTTGGCTTTGTAGACAAATGCCTTAACCACTAAGCCATCCCTCCAGCCATCCCTTCTTTTTTTCCACCTTTATTAATGCAGTTACACACACGCACATGCACACACATGCCTTGTTCCCTTCCCTTTACTATGTCTATTAATGCAGCTCTTGTGGGTTCTTGGTTAAAGAGCTTAACACTGTCCCTGGCACCTAAGACAACACAGTTGATATGTTTTGTTTATTTCCTCTTCTTTCCATAAATAATTCCTAGGAATGACACAAAGGGCATGAGTGTGTGCATACCTACGTTTATTTTTGTCTTATGATATTTAGGATTTTTATTTTTTTTATTTATTGACAACTTTATGCATGTGTACACTGTATTTTGATTGTAACCCCTTTCCCACTACCTTCTTTTTTTAAAAAAAAATATTCTATTTATTTATTTGAGAGAAAGAGGCAGAGAAAAGAGGGTGGGGGAGAGGATGGACACAGCAGATTTTCTAGCCACTGCCATCTCCAGATACATGTGCCATCTTGTGCATCTGGCTTCACGTGGGTATTGGGGAATCAAACCCAGGCCCTTAGCCTTTGCATGCAAGTACCTTAACTGCTGAGCCATCTTCCCAGGACCCATTACCGTCTCTGGGCCCATCTGTCATTCCCTTCTGCTGAACCCCTTCTTCCCAACTAGTCCCCCTTCTCCTTTGATGTCTCTGGTTTTTCTTCCATTTATGTGGGCATGACCTACTGCACTAAATGGGCACATGTGAGAGATTATTTACCTGAGCACATGGGTGCGCCCAGTGAACACACCCCTGCAGAAAATGTCTCCCTTCCTAAATCCACTATTAACTATCTATAATTCCTCAACAGAGAAGTGGGGACATCATGGCCTTCTCCACTTTCCATGATGGCATGTTGATGGGCCCAGTATTGTGTGTAAATCTTGTACAGGTTACTACAGTCATCGTGAGCTCATGAATTTTCACATATATTTGCTTTTGTTGGTCTTCCTCCCACTCCCCCATCCCCCTACCTCTGTCTTTGTGCTTCCCTCCCTTCCCCCAAGAGTCCCTCTTCCGCTCTCATGTCACATGTATTCCGTCACCTTCTTCCACCACTAAGATCTCTTCTTCCCCTCTCCAAAACAAAAATGAACTAAATCCAAATTATCTAGTCGGTAAATGGGCTAATGAACTCTAAGAACTACAAATGGACGGTAAATGTTCCTAAAAGTGTCCTGCATCCTCAGCCATAGGGGCATGCAAGCTAGACACCTCTGACAACCCAGTCCGGATGGCTAATGAAGAAAACAAACAGCAAATACCTCTCTTTTCCTTATTTTTTTTTCTTTTTCCCCAAGGTAGGGTCTCGCTCTAGCTCAGGCTGACCTGGAATCACTATGTAGTCTCAGGATGGCCTTGAACTCATGGTGATCCTCCTGCCTCTGCCTCCCAACTGCTGGGATTACGGGTTTGTGCCATCATGCCCAGCTTCTTTTCTTTATTTTTGTTTTGAGGCAAGGTCTTGCTATATAGTCCAGGCTGGCCTTGAACTTGCAATCCTTCTGCTTCAGCCTCCCAGTGGCTTGGATTCTAGGTATCATCATGCCTGATTTACATACATGTTCATAGAAAGTACCATAGTATTGCCTCAATTTCTTTTCTGGTAGGCAGGTCTTAGCTCAGTCCCTTCCTCTCCCCACTCTACCCATCACATCATATCCAAAAGACCTCTCAGTGCCATTTTTCTCCCTCCCTCCTTCCCTATTTCCCTTCTTTCCTTCCTTTCTCTTTGGATATGCGTCTGTGTGCACGCGTGTGTATGTGTATGCATGCTTATGAAGGTCAGAGGTCAATGTCAAACGTCTTCTTTGATCACTTTACACCTTATTTTATTTGACGCAGGCTCTCTCACAGAACTCTCCAGTTCCTCTAGTCTAGCTAGCCAGCATGGCCTGGGGAATCTACAGGTCTCTAGTTTCCCAGTGCCAGAACTATAGGTATCCCACAACATGTGGCATTTATGTGGATGCTGCAAACCCAACCTCAGGCCCTTACATTCATGTGGTAAGTTCTTTGTGACTGAGCCATCTCCCCAGCCCTTTTCTCCATTTCTCACATTAGTTGAAGCATCAGTCCCTGCTGTGTGAGTCAGGGGAATAAGACCACTTAGCTAGGTCCATCCATTCCCTGTCCCTCCTAAGTACCGGGACACAGGGCCCTTGTGAACCTGGGCTCCCAGCCTGCACTTGGAGTAAATAGGATTATCTGGGGTGGCTGGAAGTGGTGGAGACAGAAGGTGTTTCAAAACTTAATAAAAAATTAATTAGCAAAGGACAAACATCTGTGAGCAGACAATCCGCAGAGAAAAACAAATCCAATCTATCACACTCCGTTTGAGTCAGGCATGGGAGCCTGCTGGGCTGCACCAGGAGTAGCTGGAGGCAGCCTTTGAGGGAACAAAAGGCCTATGTGTTTACTTCTCAGGAACAAATGACAGCCTCACTCAGAGCTCCAAAGACACAGGAAGAGAGGGTCTCCACACGCTGCAGGAAGCAGAACACGGAGGGATCGCTAATAAATAACCATTAGCAGGATGCTGAGGGATGTTTCAGAGGGAAGGGGCCACCCAACCACTGGCCTCCATGGCCACACAAACAGGAAGAAGCTGGGGACAGCTGCTTCCGAGCCCAGACAACAGCGTCCTGTGGAAATCAGACAGGTCTAGGCCACCAGCCACCAAGATGAGAAAGAGAAGCTCAAAACCCATCAGGGGAGAAATGGAACAGCTAGAATGAGATTCTGTCACCAATCACAGTAGAGGATACATCGATTCCCCTCAATGTCCCCTCCTCACCCCTGCACCAAGGCTTCCAGTTCCCTACAGGGCACTTCCCTGGCAGCTTTCTTTGGCTACAAGAAGCATGCACAAAGCAGGCTGAAAGGGTATCAGCACCAAATCTTCGGAGCATCCCTCCTCTCATGAAAGCATCTTCTCCCATCCAAGTACAAACCAGGCCCAACCCTGCTTAGCTCCCAAGATCAGATGTGTTCAGGGTGGTGTGGCTGTAGACTTTTCTTCTCCCCTGAGCGGAACAACTCAAGTACAATGTCTAGAGGCCCTTAGGGTCATTCTCTTTCTCTCTCTCTGTCTCTCTCTGTCCTTCTTTCTCTTTTATGAGACAGTCTTGCTACATAGGCCAGTCTAGCCTCCATCTCGCAGTCCTCCTCCCTCAGTCTCCCAAGTACTGGGACTGCGGGCATTAACTATTACACATAGTGTTCATCCATGTGTCACCACTAGCCTCCCTTGCCTCTTCTCCCCATATCTCATGCTTTTGAGGACGCCACTCAAACATAAGCCACCAGCTCTCAAATCCTTGTCTTGGCACCTGTCTGTCTCTAGGGATTTCAACCTGAGCCAACCACGTTGGTAGATGATAGGCAGGAATGAAAGTGAATGGGAGTGCAGGCCGTGGCTATGCACAGGACGCTGTGCCCACACCTGCGCCTTCATCAACTTCACCCTCGCAGTGACTGACTGCTAGCCTCAGATATCCTTGCTGGGTGAACTGCCTGGACATCCTTATTCCCAACATTCCCACTGACTCTCACACGGTGAAAGTTCTGAAATCAGGACACCCAAACAGCCTTTCGAGTCTCCAGGCAGGAGCTATAACTGAACATACGGTGAGTGAGGAGATGCTTGGGTGGTAAGCCACTAGGCAGGAAGGCATAAGCACCTGAGTCTAGAGTCCCAGAACCCAGGGAAAAGACAGATGCTGGGGCGGGCGTCGGTAACCCCAGAGTGCCGATGGTAAAACGAGGCAGAGACAGGAGAACCTCCCAGAAGTTTACAGGCCTGCCAGCCTGGCGAACACAGCAGTGAATAACAACAGACCCCGTCCCAAGCAAGGTGGAAGGTGACGGCTCGCAATCAAAGTTGCCCTCTGACCTCTGCACACGTGCCCATACTTACAGCCATGAACATGTACACACATCATGCACCATTCAAGCACACACACACACACACACACACACACACACACAAAGAAACTCAAGTTGGACTTATGAGTTAAACGTGACTTCATATCTGACCCCAAGGATACTCCAACGCACCCTGGCCTCTCTCTTGGCAAGTGGCTAATGGCCCAAGTCTTTTCACTTGAGCTTCTTCTCTCTTACAGCCATGGCTTAGCCTGAGCTGGAAAACCAAAGTCTACCTGTGTCAAAATGAACTCCCTGTCGTGAGGTGTGTCAAGGGTAGAAACTTAATCTGACCAGGCATTTAGCAGTGGGACTTGGAAAGTGACTGGGGTTTGTTCTCAGGGTGAAGCCCGTAATTTTTGTGGGTGAACCATAAGACAAGGCAGAGACAGCAGAGGATATACCAACACATGTCTGCTCCCTGACTATTACTAGGCAATGTCCTGTGCCATCTTGGGATACTGTCACGAAGAAAGCCTTCACACATGTGCCCCTGGACCATGTACTGCCTGGACTGTGAGTCCCTGGAATCCTGATCACCTGCCTTTGTCTACGGTATTGCATTACTGCCAATGGCAAATAGGATAATCCTTCCAGCTCTGTATGGTCTGGTCCAGCTACATGGAGCTCCCACCCTCTCTATCCTCGTGTAGTTTAATGAGCTGCTTGGGGGAGGGAGTCCTCCCATCTTCAGTCAGCATCTACCCCAGGAGCCCGCTCCGCTCTCTTTCCAATCCTGACAGTAGCCAACACTTGCCTGTTACATTGGGAGTTACCACACAGGCTGTGAATTTGAACTTGGTTTATCTACAGTAGCTAGGTAGACGTGTCTTTTCACCTGCAAAGCTGATGCCTGTGAGGTCTTGTCATCTCATGACCAGTAATATTCCTGTGCAGCTCCCAGAAAGTTTTCTCATCCCAGAAAATGCTGGAGCCTTTGCATTGGACCAAGAGCCCTGCAGACACCAACTAGCCTTCTACTTACTCTTCATTCTCAGCCCAACACATGAACCACCACACATCATTTGTTGCCAACGGTTATGGCTGTGGTGGTGTCTGTTCTGAACTGGGTGTGGGGCTGTGGGGGGTTGAATGTAAAGTGACCCCCCACAGCCACGTTTAGTTGCAGCTAATCCTCTTATCCGGCTGGTGGAGCCCTTGGGGGAGGAGCCTGCTGGAGGAGGTGTGTCACTGAAGGCAGACTTTGAGGGGTATAGGCCAGCCCCACTGGGGGTTCAGGCGCTCACTCTGCCTGCTGCCTCCCCAAAGCTGATGGCGCATGAAGATGGGAGCCAGCTTCCTGCTCATACCTTGCTTTCTTTGCCACGATGAAACTTCTCCTCGAAACTGTAAGCTAAAATAGTCTTTCCTTCCATCCGCTGCTTCTGGTTGGGGGTTTTGTCCCAGCAACAAGGCAGTAACTGTTACAGGGGCCAAGAATTCTCAGGTTTTCGTGTCACTGATCTGAACGACAAGGCAACCATCTGAGGATGCTAGCATGTCTGCGGAAAGGACCAGGAAAGAGAAACTGAGAGAGGACCCCGACTGCCAGGCCCCACTCAAGCATCAAGCAGCTCTACTGAAAATTTCAAGAGAAGGGAAGGAACCCAGTTGTGTTCTCATCACAGTCATAGCCAGCCATCCCCCGGCCCAGGAGCCACCTTTGGTAAAACCTTGGCTTTCAGCAGGACCTGGAAGCCAATGTCCACTTCCTCTTACTTGTTTTTTTTTTGTTGTTGTTGTTGTTTTGTTTTGTTTTTTGTTTGTCTTGAGACAGAGTCATATTCACGTATCCCAAATTGGGCTTCAACTCATTATGTAACTAATGGTGACCCTGCAGTTCTAATCTTCCTGCCCGAATCTTTAGAGTGCTGGGATTATAGACTTGTGCCACGATGCCTAGTTTATTCAGTGCTGAGGAAGGATCCCAGGACTTCATGAATTAAGCAGTCTACCAACTGTACCACGTACCTAGTCCACCAACTCATTTTTTTTTTTTTATCAAAACATTGCTCATGCGCTTCTGTAGTCTGGAAACAGCTCTCACACCCGGGACAGGGCGCCATCATAGCAATCCTGTTGGAAGCAGCCGCCCTCCTGGCGAGGCCGTATTCCAGCTAAGGCCGCTCCTCTCCCACGCCGTGGTCCTTCATGCTCCTTTCCTATCGTGTCACAAGCACGGGAAGGCCTGGGGAGTTGAGTGTGCGGCTCCTCAATCTTCTCTCGGACCCTCTCACCATGGATGCCCTGCTCAGCATCACAGCGTCCCTGTGCTTCCTCTGCACTGTGTCAGCTGTTATCACATCAGCTTCCAAAGCCGAGCGACACGGCCTATTGCATAGGCCCAGGTCCTTTAGAATGTTCTAGAATTATGGAAACAGGTTACACCTGTACCATCCAGTAGAGTGGCTGTGGACCTCTTGAAAAGTACCTGGTGGGAGTGAGGAGCTGAATCTTTAGTCTGGTTTATATTTAATTAATTTGCACTAAGCACCTAACTCGTGGGCTGGGGATGATGACTGTCAGCAAAGTACTTACCACACAGGTGTGATGGCCTGAGCTCCAGTCCCCAGCACCCACATAAATGCTGGGTAGGCATGCTTGTAATCCTAGTGCTCAGGAAGTGGAGCCAGGCCTGTCTGAATCGGTGAGCTCTGGGTTCAAGTTAGATAGCAGAAGTAAGGTGAAGAGTCACCAAGAAAGACACCTGACATCAACCTCTGCCCTCCATATGCACACGTCCCCCACATGCATACTCACACACATATATGCACATGTGCACTGCACACACACGCATAGAAAAAGAGTGGCTGGAGGAATGGTTTAGCAGCTAAGAGCACTTCCCAGTCAAGCGTAAGGGGCTCAGGGTGCTGAGACCACCTGAGTTCCATTCCCCTCACCCACACAAACAACCGGGCACGGCCATGTATGTCTGCAGCCCCAGGCCTGCGGGAATTAGATATCAGAGAATCAATGAAGTGCGCAAACACGGCAAGCTCCAGAATCAGTGAGAGACTGTGTCTCAGAGAAACACGCGGATGAGCAATGGAGGGGCGAATACCTGACACTCTCTGGTCGCTGTACGCGCGCGCGCACACACACACACACACACACACACCCCACAACCTATCTGTGGCAGTGGCTCGAGTTTGGACGGCACCATTCTCGGGCAACAAGTACAAATCAGACCCGAGCTACCTGCTCAAGCACATGAGCCCGGAGCACAGCGCAGGCGAGATCTGAACCCATCCCTTCTATTTTCCCTCCGCCATCTCCTACAGCCAACAAGACCAGGCTGGCTGAATACTCACTCAGACAATCAGACTGTGGTGTGAAATTCAAGGCAGGCTGAGGAGAAGTAGTGCCAGGGCTGGGGAGTTAGCCCAGAAGGAGAGACCATGGATATTCGAAGCAGATCTTGGTTGTGGAAATGCTTTGCAAACTGTGAAGTACCATCTGAGGGTGGGGCCAGTTAAGAACCCCCTTGGCCATGGACTCCTCTCTTTGCTGCTTCTCTTCTCAGAAGGCCTCTGCTCTGTTAATCACTAATTAAAGCTTAAGGGATTTTGGGATTCAGGCCTCTGAAATTTGGACTAAACCCTCTGTGTTATTGAGAAAAAAAAAAAAAATCTTGGGTAATTAGCTTTTCTTTCCCTAAATGCTTTCTGGGTCTCATTATAAACTAAGTGCTGGGCTAATATACCTTGTGTTGTGAGCGCCTCCCTATTCCTGCTAATTGAATTAAACCCAATTCTCTGCAAATAAAATCTTGGTGTTCTTAATGGCAGGAACCGAGCTGTTTCTTCTGGAAGAGGTCATTACAAGGCCTTAATCACCAGGATCTCAATGTCTTTGTAAGGCAAACTGTCTGTGTGCCAGCTCCCTACAATGAAGGCTCTGCTAATACCAAAGTCCCAATATGCCCTTGGAATCTTCCCCCATCCCCCCAGCCACTTTTTAAAATTCCACTTCAAAATGTTTAGTAATTATTAATCCAATTTCTAAGATGCCAGAGAAAAGACAAGAGAACAGGATTTTTTTTTAATTTTTTTTACGTTTATTTTTATTCATTTGAGAGCAACAGACAGAGAGAAAGAGGGAGAGAGAAAGAGAGAGAAAGAGAGAGAGAATGGGTGCGCCAGGGCCTCCAGCCACTGCATACGAACTCCAGATGCATGTGCCCCTTGTGCATCTGGCTAACGTGGGTCCTGGGGAATCGAGCCTCAAACCGGGGTCCTTAGGCTTCACAGGCAAGCGTTTAACCGCTAAGCCATCTCTCCGGCCCGAGAACAGGATTTTTTTTTTTTTAAAAATTTATTCTGATTCAGGACATATATTCTGAAATTGACACACGACTCGCTGTCTTCTTGCCGTGGACCCAGCACATTCCCGAGCTGCAGGGTAATGGAGGAGCCTTTGCTGCTGGAGTTGTGCCCTAGCCCGGGATGAGCCCCAGAGCTGCCCACGTGATCACACGCCAGGTCAAGACGGAATCGCCGTTTCTGGCAGCACCAATGCCTCTATCAATAAAGTGATGCTAGAAACTTTGGGGACCATTCCTTGCTCCTGTGGGATGGGAAATTTTATTTTAGAGCTTTATGGAAATTCATGTAATCACCCATAGTGGTCAGATCTTAAATTTTCTTGCTGGAAATTTGACTCTCACAGATGGGCTGAGTCTTCAAGTTTGAATTTCTAAGTCAGGTGGATGAGGAAGAAAAGTAACACTCTGGGGCTGGAGAGATGGTGTAGCAGCTAAGGAAACTGCCTGCAAAGCCTCAGGACCCACGTTCAATCTCTCCAGATCCCACGTCAGACAGGCGTAGAAGGTGATGCAAGCACGCAAGGTCGTGCATGTGCACAAGGCGGCACACGCGTCTGGAGTTCAACTGTAGTGGCTAGAGGCCCTGGTGCTCCAATTCTCTCTCTCTCATAAAAATCTAACACTCTGGGTAGCAAATACACTATGGTTTGTGAAATAGGAAGGTTTAAAGATGTCTCAAAGCTTCTAACACTAAAAATGCTGTCTGAAAGTTTACTAGATGTCACCTCCTGGCAGACCATGCGGGCAGTCCCAGAGTCGGGGTACCATGTGTGCCCCTTCTAGAGCTTTATGCCCTTGAGGCTCAAGCATCTCATTCTTTCAAGGCACATCCCCTCTCTGGGAAGGCTCTGCGGCTAGTTTCCATGACAGTTGAACTCTTATTCAGCCTTAAAGGCCCAGGCTGGAACCTCCCACTCACTGATACCTGCTGCCACTGACCCCATTTTGCTCCTTACAGGCCCTTGCAGAGTGAGCAGTGTGTGACACTGAGAGACGGATGGATCTGCGGTGGAGAAGGACACACACGGGCCCAGGGCTGGGGCCCAGCTGTGCAGAGTGACCAGGGACTTCACCTTGCACATACTTCTCTTTTGTCACCAACAAAACAGGGAGAATAAAGGTGTCTTGGCTTGAAGGGCTGATGGGGGCTTCATGGGTCTGAATAATAACATAGGGGGAGTGGAGGAGTTGGCTCAGTCAACAGAGTGCTTGCTGGCAAAAGCACAAGCGTGAGGGCCCCTGTTTGGATCTCCACCAGTCACAGAGATAACACAGAACTGGGTACAGTGGTGCCAGCCTGGAATCACAGCGCTGGGGTGGTAGAGATAGTAGGATCCCTGGGAGTTAGTAGCTAGCTAGTCTAACTGAATCAGTGAGGCTAGATTCAGTGAGAAACGCTGTCTCAAAAATGAGGTAGAGAGTGTCTGAGCAAAACACAGCTACCTCTGTCCTCCGCACTCACACACATTCTCATCCACATCCATAAACACGCGTGTGCGCATGCCTGCCTGCCACGGTAATGCCAGGAACAATGACTGATGTACAGCAAGCATTCCGTCAATGACTCCAACCTGGTCAGGGTTATAGGACTAATTCACTACGTTTGTTTATTTGCTCCGAGGTCCATTTTCCTCGCTGGGAAAGCCACTCTTTATGGGAAAAGCCAGATCTCATATACTTGAATAGCTGGAGCAAGACCACCAATACACCTGCCTTGGGGACTACTTGGTGGATGGACGGATGGATGGGTAGACAGACAGGAATAAAATTTCAGAACTTAGTGGCTGAAATTAAACAGTAGCTGACGTGTGGCAGGTGCTCAATAAATACTTGCGTGAATGCATGTGTGAGTCCCTACCACCTACCATCCAGGGACCTAAATGGGAAACGAGTGCACGGCTGTATGATTTCCCTAAACTTCCCTACAAGCAGCAGCCCATGTCGGCTGACGGAGGCACAACAGTGTTAAATCACCGCCTAACTACTCCTCCTATGATGAAGCTCCAAGTCTCCCCAGGAAAATCATCTCCGTTTCCCCGCCGCTGAGAACAGCTGCCTCTTACACAGACTTCCCTCTAACGAGCCTGAGCTCGCCTCTGCACACTGCCCCGCCTGGTCGCCCTGGAGAGCTCTCTCCAGGAACCTGACAGGAAGCCCATGACGTGACATGATGTGCAGAAGAGTTCTGTCTACCTGCAGGCAGGAGAAGCCAGTGTGGCATCATGTGATTCTGGGTGCACAGGGCTCCTGCATGTGGCCCACACCAAAAAGAAAAAAAGAAAAAAAAAAACCAGGCAGTGTTTGATTTCATAGACGACCTAGATGTTTGGCTTCCAGCCGAGGGGCCGGGACAGGGCTGGTGTGCATTCTGCAGCAGAGATATCTACTTCTGGATGTCAGCCTGGGTGGAAAGGAGGTCTTCAAGCTGAGGTGATAACTGAGCTATGTCACACCTGTTCTGTTTGAGCTGGGAGAGAGGGCTGGATTCCCATGGCCGTGGGGGACAGTGGCAGATAAAACACAGGAACTCGCTTAACATCTGAATCTTACCAACATGGGGAGAGTTGCGCTCAGAGTATCTTGAAGGCACAGGAGAGAAGGGATACAGGGCAGGTCACCCCTGGACCTGCTGAACGTGAATGTCTAAGGCATATTTTCTCCCTAGCAGAGGGCAGGGACACCAGGCTCCGGCCTCAGATGCTGGCGGGAACCATCTTGCTGGGAGTGACTTGGTTCTCCAGTCCCCAAAGCCAACCTGACTCATTGCCATGCACATGGGCTGCAGCTGGTGTACGTGACGCCAGAATCCTGGGGTCGTGGGGGAAGCGAGGTGAGGCTGGGACTGAGATGGCACAAAAGTGTCTTATATCTATATCCTTGTTCATGACGCTGTCGAGGCCAGTTTACTTTTATTATTTTCTTTCTTTCTATTTTTTTTTTTTTTTGAGGCAGGGTCTCATGTAGCTCAGGCCACACTCCAACTCGTTATTTAGCTAAGGATGACCTTGGTGACCTTGAACTTGTGATCCTCCTGACTGCTGGGATGACAGCCATGCAGCAGCACATGTGGTTTATACAATGCTGGGAACGAACCCACGGTGTCATGCATGCTCAGCAAGCACTCTGCCAGCCAAGCCACACCCCTAGGGCCACAGAGAGAGAGAGAGAGAGTGAGAGAATGGATGCAACAAGGCCCATAGCCGCTGTGAACGAACTTCAGACACATCCGCCACTTTGTGCGTCTGGCTCTACGTGGACACTGGGGAATCAAAGCCAGATCACTAGGCTTTGCAGCAAGCATTTTAACTGCTAAGCCACCTCTATAGCCCCCAGGTCAGTTTTTAAAGCATGGTAACTCTTGCTAAACACTGATAAGGAGAGACTTGGGAAGGAAAGTGCTTCCTGAGCTGAACACTAAGTGGACAGGAGGCACGGCCTTGGCCTCTGTTCCCAGGGTCTCGTAGTCAGCTTCTTGGTGATGCAGAAAGCAAGAACCACTCGTGGGAGGAAAGGGTTTATTTTGGCTTGTAATTTCGAGGGGGACGCTCTATGATGGCAGGGGGAAGTGATGGCACCAGCAGAGGGTGGACATCACCTCTTGACCAACATCAGCTGGACAAGAGCAGCAGGAGTGTGGCAAACACAGGCAAGGGTAAGCTGGCTTTTATGCACATACGTCCACCCCCAGCAATACACTGCCTCCAGGAGGCTTCGATTTCCAAGTTGTCACCAGCTGAGGACCTAGCATTCAGAATATATAAGTTCCTGGGGGACCACCGAATCAAGCCACCACACACGGCAAGTGCCGTTTCTACACACAGCAGGAGATTGTAGCCAACACTTCCAGATGTTTAGCCAGTGTCCTTCCCAACTGCCCTTAGCCTTGTCTCCTCCATCTTCACTATCTCTTGGAGCCAACGTGAAACAGGTCCCAGGCAAGGAGCAGTAAGAGGATGGCAATGCGTGAGGGCACGTCCTCAGCAAGCAACTATTCAGAAAAAAATAAAGACCTCTGAGATGAAAACATCTCCTTTATCCATTTTCTGTCTTAGGATACAGTGGTAGGTTGTAACGCCTGGAGTTACAGCAGCGTCTTGCCATCGCGAGACCGCTAAGGGTTGGCGGTACAGTGAAGGAAAGTCACGGAGCAAATGTGGGATTCTTGATGCTGCTGAACAAACCTGGGATGGACTAACTCTAGTCTTCTTGCTGACTGACACTCAGCGCCTGATTAAAAAGCCTGTATTGATCAGGCGTCTTACTTGCAGTGTGGAGCGTTTCAGGTTGCGGCACCCTTGATGAATGTTTCTGAGTTAGACTGGAGGAGCTCATCTGGTAAATTAGAACCAGATGATGCCAACAGGACACTTAATGGCTGGGGAGAGGAGCCCAAGAACCCTTAGAACCAGTAACCTTCTGCCCAGTTCAAGACCAAGAGAATAATCAATTCTGCCTGTCTGGTAATTTTGTTGTTGTTGTTTTGATTTGGTCAGACTCTTTCTTCTAGCCAAGTACTGAGCTGAGAGGGGCACACGTGTCTGGGGTCTGAGCCAGCTGAAATGCGATGGTTCAGGGCAGAGGCTGGAGCCCACTCCATCGAAGGTATGTCAGGCTCCAGCCCAGGGCTTTTGTCCTCTCTGTGGTTGGAATTTGGGGCCAAACTCAGGATAAATCCCTGGCTCTTGAAACACCCTTCGATATTGGTGGCCTCTTCCCCCTGCATGCAGGAGCACCCCACCCCAAGCTATGAAATCAACATTGCCTCCAGATGCAGCCCAGTGTCCCCAGGGGGGCAGAAAGATGTGGCTTGAAGTGATCCTGAGCAGAGACACCAGCTCCTCCAGGCTCCTTTTCCTTGTCTGCAACACTGAGTCATGCTTCCAGAATGGCACTCTCCTGGTCTGCATGAGATCCTAGATCCCATTGTCACCATCGCAGAGAGCTGCTTCCCGTGACCAGAAAGTGCGACGGAGAACAGCATGACTTTTGCTGACTTGATTTTTTTTGACACAAGAGTCTCATGATGTCGCTCCAGGCTGGCCTGGAACTCACGATGCTACTGCCTCAGTCTCTCAAGTGCTGAGACTACAGCTGTGAGCCACCGTGCCGTGCTGAGATTTTTCAGTGGGACAGTTAGTGTGCATGGGTGTATGGAGATCTTCTCCTATGTATATTTGTCTATTTGCATATTTTTCTTACACACCAAGGTCTCACTCTGTTGGGCAGGATGGGCTAGAAATCTTTCAGCCTCAGACTCCCAAGTGCTAGGATCACCAACATGTACCATAACACCCAATTTAAACACCTGCTTATTTTTATTTTTGTTGTTTTGAAATAGTGTTTTGCTATCGAGTTCCTCTTGCCTCAAGTGCTGAGGTTACAGGTGTATAGCACTATGCCTAATTAAATATGTATTTCTTCTTTTTAAATTTTTCCACTAATTCTATTAGCTTGTGAAGAATTAGGTTCTATTACCATGTTTTCATACAAATTTTCTTGGTTTCTCTTCCCCGCTGACCTCCCCCTTCCTGCCCTCCCTTCCAACTTAGCCTTTTCTGCCTTCATGCTACGTGTTTCCTTTTAAATGTGTGTTTCTTAATTACTTTCTTAATGTATGTCTCCTCCCATCCGCTCTCTGAGTCAGGGTCTCACTATGTAGACCAGGCTGGTCTTGAACCTGCTGTGACTCTAGTGCCTCATCCTCCTCAGTGCTGGGATTCTGGGAGTGCACCACCACACCCGGCTGATGAGCAGTCTTCTGGGAGACAGATCTTTAAGTCCCTCAGTTGGGACATGGCGCTTGCCAGTATCAGAGCTTGAAGAAAGTTGACAGTCACAAAGAGAGAGATGTTTAGGATGAAGCCATCATGTCTCTGTCACAAAATGCAAGCAATCATCCTCACATGTAAAACCCAAAGATGTCCCACATGCCAGACCCACATTGCCTCTTTGTGAACAGGGATCCAAGAAGGTCTTTCCCAAACTCTGCCCTGCCTTCCATAGATACCTCATCCCTACCACAGTCAGTGGCTTCATCAGTGACAAGCTGTACCAGGCAGCAGTCACCAACAGCGATGACATGATGACATGGCAGGAAGGTAAGTGAGCTCTTCCTGCCTTTGCAGAGGCTGGCTGAAACGCTAACACTGCCCTGGTCCCGTAAGATGGGCTGCGGCTAAAATCAAACGGAGGCAGGAATAGAAGTTGAACTAGGAAACTGCAGTTTAGGGGCCTGGGGGGGGGGGCAGGCAGTGACTCAGTGGATAAAGCTCCTACCTCACAAGTATGTGGACAGAGTTTGGCCTCCTGAGGTTTCTCAGTTACACACACACACACACACACACACACACACACACATTTCTTTTTAAACCAAGCCTACAATTCATCTACTTTTCCCCACACAGGGACTGAAAGGCTCTCAGGACAAATCAGACTGCTAATATCAGCCTGATCAGACATGCCCCCACCTCCTTCTCCAACACAGAGCGTGGGTGGTGACCGGAGGGCTTGGGAGCAGGAAGTGGAGGAGGCTGGGAGTCTCTGGGACTCTAAGTTTGAGAGAGTCTGAGTAAGTCCCTCTCTGAGTCACACTCAGGCTGGGGTGTCAGGACAAACAATGGGCCCATAGGACTCTGCTAGCTGAACAAGGCCTTCATTTACATCATTGTGACCTGGGCTGCACCCATCCAAGCAGAGTCAAAAAACAGCAGTGCAGGGACTAAGAAAAGCCCCTGCTTTCCAGAACTCTGTGAGGCTGTCCACAGGAGGAGGAAGAGAAGAGTGAGGGAGGGCCAGAAGGGGTGATGATCAAGGTCACCAGAGTCCAAGGGGTTGGCAGAGAGCTGGGCAAAGGACCGGAGGTGGCCAAGAAGGACAGAAGCATGGACAGGGTTCTTATAAGGACTGACTGCGTTCCACGTCACAGCACAGAGAAGAGATGGGGCCCACTGCAGAGCCCACGGACGGCAGGGACATTTTTGTGGGGAGCATCCCGGGTCCAGTTTCCACTAGAAAGATAACCCTGCCTTCACGGTGGAGGAGTTGTTCAAGAAGGCAAGGCTGGAGGGCAGGAGAAAAACAGAAAGGTCACCAGCACCCTCATCCCTTCCTGCCTCCTTTTCTCATCTGATGAATAAAGTCACTGGAGATTTTTCTCAACCCTTGATTGTATTTGTGATCTGTCTGACCCAAGCTCGAAGGGGCCAGGAGGGGAAGCTAAGGCCTGCTGGAAAGGGGATGGCTGGCCTGGCGGGGAGATGGGTTTCCAGCCAGGCCCTTCTGCAATGTTAAAAGATATCCCAGGGGCTGAAAAGACAGCTTCCTGGTAACAGTGCTTGTCTGCAAAGCCAAAGGATCCAGGTTGAATTCTCCAGGACCCACAGAAAGCCAGATGCACAAGGTGGTGCATGTGTCTGGAGTTAGTTTGCAGTGGATGAAGGCCCTAGTATGTCCATTTCCCCCCCCCCCCACACACACACACTCTGCTTCCCTTAGGAGGGGAGAGAGAGAGGACTGTGGAGCTTTTCCTGGGGAGGCGTTAGCAAACGTCGACTCATCCCATATGAGGCACCAAGCATAAACCAGAGAAATAACTCCACCCAGGTCCAGCTTGGTGAATCTATGACTTCATGGGACTTACTTACAGCAGCATAGACAGAGGTTATTCACAGGACCTGGGTTAGGGGTCACTGACAAGTACACTGGGGAAGTTACTCACAGGAGCATTGGGGGGGTTTACATCAGAAGCATGGGTGAGGGGTCACCTAGGGGACTTCTGGTGACCTTCACCACTAAAGAAGGGTCCCTGGGCTCAGCCCCTGCCAACCACTCATACATCCACACACAATAAAAGTGTCTTGCCCAGCCTTCTGAATCCTGCCGCCTTCCACCAGGTAACATGCACAGGTCCAGTCTGTGGGTGATCACAGCTGCCGTGATATCAAGATGACAACAGGCACGTCGTGCCTGCACAAAAGTTCCACAAACAGAGGCAAGAACAAGCAATTCTAATTGGGACACTTTGAGGAGGAGGCTCCCCCACACAGTTCCCAGCCATCTGGACTGAAGGCTTCCTTGTCCCCTACACTGAGCCTCCAAGGGCCTCATATTCTCCCTGGGCCTCCTGTGTCCCTCAACTCCAGCCATCGAGACTTCTCTCCCTCTGGCCTGAATCCCCTGTTGGACTCAGCCTTGCCTCCTCACAGCTGCAGAATGCCAGTCCCCTTGGTGACGGTGGAAGAGACAGACAAACCACCCTCCCCTCCTTCTGCCACCAGGCACTGCTCAGCCTTGGTACTAATTAAACATCTGCTCGAAGCCACAATTTGCTAAATTGCCTCACACTCTAACTTATGGCAGGGACCGATCTGAGTTCTCAACTTGAAGGCCAGACCTTCCTCCCAGCAGTGACAACCCGGTGCACCCTTTGCCTTCCCCAGAAGTCACTGTCACCCTGTCCCCACTGGTCTCCTGGAGCCAGGAGAGACGCCAGGTCAGGGGTGTTTTTGTGAGTGTGCATTGGTGTAACAAGGGGCCCATGGGTAAGTTCCTTGAGGAATTTGCAATCAGTTGTTCCACCCCCCTCCCCAACAAAAAGACTAGAGGAGAACATGAATAAGAAATCAGATATAACAGCGTGCCAAATTGGGTTTAATCAGGAACCAAAGCAGATGAGACAGGAAACACGTTTTATGGGGGTGGGAGATGAGGCTGTTTTCCTCACACAACCTCGAGAAAGGCGGGCCCAGTGTTTCTCAAGGAGGAGTGCAGATTCCCGAACACTGCCTCCTGCAGATGCTCAGTGGATCCGACTGTGTGACCCAGGAATCCAGACTGTTTTAAACCAGTTTTGATGCCCAGAGTCTGCCAAGAGGGGAAATGACATTCAAGCCCAGCTCTCTACTTGGCATCCCCAAGTATCCTTGGGAGAATTCAGCACAACACTTAACACTGTGTCCAGCAAAGCTGTCTGAATCGTGAACGGGCTCTGAGAAGCCCTCACTCTCATCTCCTCTCGGGTCACTGGAACACATGACTGTCCTGACTGCCACCAGCACCCTCACTCAGTGACTGCTCTGGTGGTCATCCCCCCTTTCTGCTCAGTTCAATGTTCTTGCTCTCAGAGAGCCATTGCCAGCATAGCCTCACCCCCACAAGACTGAACTGGAGACCTGTGTGTTCCAACAGCCCCACAGTCCTTCTGTGTGCTGACACATTTAATGACACACGTATGCCCCATGTGCCCCACACAGCTTTCTATATAGACCAGGCTGGACATGAAGTCCTTGTGCTGCCCACACTTAGGATGGCTCTTCCCTCCTAAGTCACACTGCCTTGGGGACATACCCAGAGGACAGTCTCCTAGGTGATCCCATACCCAGTCAGGTTGACAATGAAGATTAATCATTGCAACATTGGTTTTATAGGTCTGGCTAAATTCCCCCATGAATAGCTGCTCTGCAGGTGCTTACAGGGTCTTGGAAGGGACGTCCAAAAGACACAATGACAGTTACTCAAAAATGCAGCTAAGATGTGTGACAGACCATGTGATTTGTACATAACAGTCTGTCTTGAATGTGACAGGTGCCCCACACACTGGGGTTATTATCAACCTCTCTTCTCCCTGGTCCATTAGCCATGGAAGGTTGAAAGTAGTTGGAGTCAGGACTGTTTCCTGCCTTATCAGTAGGAGGCTTGGGGCCAAGCCTCAGCCCCCATCGCACCTACCCGAGGTGTCTCGGTGTCCTGACCTCCTATTTCTGTTTCTCTTCCAGGGTGGTTTGCCCCCCAAGCCTGTAGCTGGTTTCTGTGTGTTCAGTGCAAGTTCCTATATCATGGCCTACCGACTGGGATCTTCTCACCATCGAGAGAATATTTCCCTCTAGGATCCAGGTAATGGTAGCTACCAAAGTTTTCAGTCACCCCATACACCTCTGTTGAGAGTTCTCCATGCACTAGAGCCCATTTCAGGCAATGGAAGCACGGCACAAGTGAGGCTTAAACTCAAGAGTCTTTGGTCTAAAGGCCTTAAGTCTTCGCTTCTTTTTACATCTTTCTTTCAATGAATATTTAACGAACATCTACTTTGGACCATATAGTGCTGTATTCACTGGTCAGCTTTGTGTGGTTAACAATGAAATACCTGAAGCATTTTACTTACAAGAGAAAAGATTATTGTATGGCAGAGTCTGAAGGTTCTGCACTGCAGCCCAAGACAGGGAGGTCGCTTTGCTTTGGGCTTCTGAGAGCCTCGGAGTGCCTTGGGGGTAGAACAAGTTTCAGCATGATTCTTATGTTGTGAGGAAGAAAGGGCGGACAAGCAGGGGTCCCACAGCCCCTCTCCAGAGCACACTTCCACTGTCCTAACTTCCTCTTGCTAAGCCCGTCTCCCAAATATCCATGCCTCTCCATGGCACCCTGGGAGCCAGGCCTGTTGGGGACCTAGCCACAGTGCAACCACAGAATTGTAGGTAAGTGCATTCTTGTGGGCCAGGGGTAAGATGTTAAGCTAGCCAATGAGCACATCATCAAGATGATTTCTGATGGTGCTAAGGGAAAGGAGATATAAGGGAAAAAAATACAAAAGTTGGTGGGGCCTTCCAGGACAGGGCTAGGAAGGGACCTGGGACAGGACCCAGAAGACTCCAGCCATGCTGTGCACTGAAGCCGGAGAACAGCTGGGTAAAAGCCGGAAAACCTGCGAAAGGTTGTAGAGCATCAAGAGAAAATATGCCAGGCATGATGGTGGTGCACATCCATTACGTTGGCACTCAGGAGGCTGAGGCAAGAGGGCTGCCCAGAGTTTAAGACCAGCCTGGACTACACAGGAAGAGCTTGTCTCAAAAAAAGAGGGTTGGCAAGATTGCTTAGTGGTTACAGCACTTGCCTGTGATGTCTAAGGCCACATGTTCAACTCCCCAGACCTCATGAAAGCCAGATGCACAAGTTGATGCCTGTGCAAGGTCACACATGCACAGAAGGTGGCGCACGTGTCTGCAGTTTGCTTACAGTGGTTGGAGGCCCCAGCATGCCCATTCTCTCTCTCTCCCTCTTGCTGTCTCTCTCTCTCTCATAAGATAAGGCCAGTTTGATGGGCTTGCCTCAAAAAACAAGTAAAAGAAAATGAAAGAGAGAGAGAGAGGGAGGAGGAAGAATGGAAAGAAGAGGCAGAAAAGGGGAAGGACAAAAAGAAGGAGAAAGGCGAGGAGGGTTGGAGGAGGAAGTAATACCAGAAGCAAGGACCAAGAAAGGCCAACAGCCCAGAATCCTTGCTCTGGGGTTTTTCACAACTTCTCCATCTAGGCCAATAAGTCACCTGAGGGGAAAAATCTTTCATTCTGTTTGTTTCCCTTTTGAACAGCTGAGGGTTTTTCCAAAAGCTTCCAATTTCTCTTTGATTCAGGAGTTGCTGCTGATGGCATTCAAAGGCCTTCGGGGTAACAGGTGCATTTCAAATGAGTGGGAATAACAAATAAATTGGATCCAGGGTTTACAGCATTAGCAATGTCTTTGTTCTCTCTGACAATGCCTGGCTTATGGGCAGCAGATCCACGCAGCCCACAGGAGCCTGGGGACAGTCACGGGCACCACATTGGGGTGAGGAGCTAGAGGAAGAGGTGGGCTGGGTGGAGGAGGGCACAGAGGAGATCACCACTATCATCATATACAGTTCCCCAGTACCCACTCCAAGGCAAGACAATGCCCCTCTTGTCCATCTCCATATGGTGCCTCCACCCCAGTCCAGAGCACCCTTATCTCTCCCTAGATGACTTCACTAGACTCCTGCTGGTTCACCCCATATTGTCCCCTTCCATCCATTCTCCACACAGCCATCAAGACAATCTTTTCAAAGTACATAGCTTACCATGTGGCTGCCCTGTGTAAAACACTTCAACAGCTTCCTGTGGCATTTAGAGTAACTCCAGAGTGTCCATCTTGGCCTGCAAGCTTCTGGGGGCCTCTCTCACTTCCTCGCACTCCTCACTGTGGCAGGAAGCTCTTAGAATGGCCCACTGGGCCCTACATCCTGTCTCTCCAAGACAGAGATGGATGGATGGACATATGGAGGATATATGGATAGAGAGATGGGTGATTTGAATGTAAAATGTCCCTCATAGCCTCATGTGTTTGTGGTTCAGCCACATACTCAATCCTCGGCTGCGGGTGGTGTTTACGGATGTTGTGGAGCCTTTGGGAGGCGAAGCCTCGCTGAAGAGGTATGCCACAGGGCATGGGCCTTGGGATGCTATGGACTACCTCCCCCGCTGGCCACACTCACCTCACTTCCTCTCTATAGTTCATCCATGCTAACGTGGGAATGTGACACCAGCTTGTGACATGCTTCCCCTCCATGATGAAACTTCCCCTTGAAATGTAAACCAAAAATAAACCCTTTCCTTCCATAAGCTGCTTCTAGTTGGGTGCTTTGTCCCAGAAGCAAGAAGGTAGCTGCTAATAGGTGAGTAGATAGGTGAATGGATAGGGAGATGGGTGAGTGGGTGGATGGATGGATGGATGGACAGGTGAATGGATACACAGACAGACAAGACAGGTAGGTGGATGGATAACGAAAGGGCAGTGAAGTAAACAGGTGGGTGGATGGATGATAGACGCAGAGAAGAAAGTATCGCAGAGATCCCTGTGTGCACAGAGGAAGAGGGTCAGCTCAGCAAGGACACATGGAATTAGGAAGATGTCCACTTGTTTTGCTCCAGTTTGTTTTTGAGACATGGTCATGTTATGGCCTTAGCCATGAGCACACACCTGTACCAGCACAGCCGGCTGGGGAGGCTTGAACTTACAACAGGAGTCGTCAGCTGAAATTTGATCGGGAAACAGTCCCACCCACCTTCCCATCCTATCCATGGCTGCTTTGAAAATACAGCATAGCTGAACTCCGACAGGCCTACAAGCTGGACAGCTGCTCCTGTGACTGCCTGACTCTTCAGGAAGTCTGGTTGACTTTGGTCTCAGCTGGAGGGAATTCCTCGTGGCTGAACCACCGTCTTCAGGCTGGTGAACATGCAATGTGAGTTGTTCATGGCGCTTCCAGGGCTGGGAGCAGGACTGGGGGTTAAAATATAAAACAGAACCAGATGTGTGGTGAAGGAAAATATTCTCAGATCAGAAACGGCTCAGGTTTCTCTGGGAGGTGGGAAGCGTACTGTCTTTGGAGGTGTGCGAGCAGTTTCTGAGGTATTGGCTATAGGACTGGCTATATGACCAGTCAGGGATTTTAGGGCTTCTTCACTTATTCCTGCAAACATCTCCTTCAAAGGTCACGTGGAACCTACACAACACTCCTCAGGGGAGCACTGTAAACGCACAAGCCATAAAAAAGAATTATAAAAAAAACTCATGTCAAAATACAAATACAAAAACATGCCACACTTTTTTTGTTGTTGTTTTTTGGGGTAAGGTCTCTCCCTGGTCCAGGCTGCCCTGGAATTCACTATGTAGTCTCAGGGTGGCCTCGAACTCATGGCGATCCTCCTACCTCTGCCTCCCGAGTGCTGGGATTAAAGGTGTGCACCACCACGCCCGGCCATGCCACACTTTTTAAGACGCTTATTAATCATAATACCCAGGCTGTGATTCTAATTCCTCTTATCAACCTTAAAGTAGAGATGAGCATATAACAGAGTTCAGGACACTAGGACCTGCAGACAAAATCTTGCCCACTATCTGCTTTTATAAATAAAGTTTTATTGAAATACAGATATGCTAATTTTTAAATCTATTGTCTGTGGCTGCCTTCATGCTACATTAGAATAATTGAGACACTGACTGCATGGACCATAACAGCAGATACCAAGTACCTCACTTCTCACAGAAGGCATAAGGAACTGTCTTTGAATCAGTGTGATGTGGTCTGAGGACAGCCTACATATCAACTGGTCACAAAATCACAGGTTGTACTAATGTTGTTCTAGTTTTTTTGGAAGCCCATGCCTGAAGGACACAGCAAATTTCAAGTAAAGGTTGATTCAAAAGTCCTGAGGGGATTAGGGTATGTACAGGGCAATGACAACCTAGTGGTCGTAGCTTTCCATTTGGGGTGATGAGAAGGTTCTAGAACTAGAGTAGTAATGGTCACAGGACTTTGTGAATGACACCAATGACACCGTAGTGACCACTGCAAGTTAGTTCTGACAGTAAACTTCACAGTCATGCTTTATTGTGTGTGTACGTGTGTACCACACACATGCATGTGCATGTGTGTTTGTGTGTAGGTACGTGTGTGTGTGCATGCATGTGGGGCCTAGTGGCTGAGGTCGAAGGTCTTCAGTCACTCCTCACCTGATTATTTGAGAGGGTCTCTCCCTGAACTTGGAGCTCACAGATTCGGCTGCACTAGTTACCCCAGTGAGGCCCAGGGATCCGCTTGGGTTAAGGGTGTGCTCCTTCAGGTACAGCTTATTTTACACGGGTGCTGGGGATCTGAACACAGGTCCTCAAGCTTATGTAGCAAACAATTTACCTACTGGCCCATTTCCCTAGCTTTCCATTACGTTTCATTATATCATGAAAAATAAATTGCACCCCTCAACCAAAGATGATGAAGTATATTTTTCCCACCCAAGTTCACGTACCCTTGTGGATAGATTTATCCACGAACGCTAGGTAAAAAAAAAAAAAAAAAAAAAAAAAACAGTAAATGATCTAGAATAATCTAGATGATTCTTTCCAGGTTTGGTGTGATTACAAACCCTGATCTGTAGCATGTTGTAATGATCCAGGAAATGCATGTGGAACTTACAGTTTGGGGACACAGAGGGGCTGGTGTGGAGGGAGGCGGCCTGCACTGCACCTGAACACGGTAATGTGGGGAAGGGGTTCTGTAGCTGGGACTCTTGGTCCTGCTCATTCCTCCCCCACTGCTGACTTTCTTCTCCACACCACATCAGGACATCCGTTATGTAAGGGACAACTGCAAAACCTCCTAGGTTATGTGTAGAGGAGCTGGAATTGAATTTGTCCAGCTGGCCCCAGAGTCCACATTCCCCATTACCACAACAAATGCCCTACCATTGATTCTCACACTCGGCTCTCCAACTGTGAGCAGAAACTAGGGGAGACATCATCTCACAGTGGGGGAGTCTCACTCTCTTGTGAGGAAAAGAAGGTGAACCCTCCTTGGAGAAGCAGAGGAGCAGAGACCACACCCAGCACCTGGGGATAAAGCTATGTGGGCCCTGGGGTTCTCTAGGGACATGCAGGAATGAATCCACCAGGAACATAGGGTCGCTGTGAGAGGGTCTCTGGGTTGCTACGTTACCCACTGCATAGCTGTCTCAAGACTTCGGCAGCCACCGGCCTCCAAGCACACACTTCTCACACAGAAAGCTGCATCCAAGCACAGCAGCCTGGGAAGACGGAGGCCTCAGATGCCCTGCGAAGGCAGTGTGCCTAATTGTGGAACTCAATTCTGTTTTCACAGGAATCAATTCAGAGGGATTTTCATTTTCAATTATTCAACAACACCCAATTTTCCCTCTCCACCTCAGCCAGACTGGAGGAGAGAAATTGCATATGTCAATCACCCCAGCAAGCTGCTGACCAGCCCGAGGCCACCCCTCAGTCCCCTGCATGGAGGGTGTGTGTGGTCAGGCCACGGGACTGCGCCCTGGCTCCTCCAAGACAAATGGACACACCACATGGCATTTAGCCCTGGACTCCAGAATACTGTCTGTCATTTGTGCTTCCGTCAAGGCAGGAGGCAGATCTCCTTGCCACTGACAGTGACACGCTCAGGGCTCAAGGGAGGCCGAGGGAAGCAGCTCTCTCACCCCTCCTCACCAACATCACAGGCTCATCCTCTCAGGTCCCCTGAATCCACAGGGATATGGGACCGAAGCAAATTTAATACGAACTCCCAAGCCATTTCCTCTGTCTCCAAGACCCTTAAAATGCCATAGACTTTCTGAACAACAGATTTTTTTTTTGTAAGTGTATTTGTGTGTGTGTGTGTGTGTGTGTGTGGTGTATGCTTTTTTTTGTTTGTTTGTTTGTTTTTTGTTTTTCGAGGTAGGGTCTCACTCTAGCTCAGGCTGACCTGGAATTCACTATGGAGTCTCAGGGTGGCCTCGAACTCACGGCGATCCTCCTACCTCTGCCTCCTGAGTGCTGGGATTAAAGGCGTGCGCCACCACACCTGGCTATTGGTGTATGCTTTTATAGATGCATGTTTGGGCACAAATATGTGTGCTTGGGCATGATGAAAGAGAGACTGAGACAGAGAGAGAGAGAGAGAGAGGGAATTGACACGCCAGCACCTCAGCCACTGCAATTGAACTCCAGACACTTGCACAACCTAGTGGGCATGTGCAACCTTGCACTTGCATAATTTTGTGTGTCTGCCTCATGTGGGATCTGCAGAGTCGAATATGGGTTCTTGGGCTTTGCAGGCAAGCACCTTAACCACTAAGCCAGCTCTCCAGCTTGAAATATCTTTTTTTGAGAAAGGGTCTCACATAGCTCAGGCTGGCTCAGAACTCATGAAGTAGCAGAAGATGACACTTAACTTCTGACCCTCCCACCTCGGCCTCTGCATCACCAGGTTTTATGCTGAGCTGGGGACTGAACCTAGGGCAAGAATTCTACCAACTGAGCTACATCCCCAGCCCCTAGAGCCATTAATATAAAAAAAAAAAGATAAGCTCTGGAGAGAGACTACCTAGTCCAGTGCCTCTAGCTATGAACAGTGCATTGTGGACTTGAAACTTGCTGATAAGGAAGATTTCATGCTCAAGGTTCAGACCTGCCAGGGTCTGTCTGTTTATTTCCTCCTCCAGAATTCCTATTGAAACTTACTCCCCAATGCAACAGTGCTGAAGTCAGATCCTTCTACAGGCAACTAGGCGGGGATCCTTTAAAAAGAACCAGGTATGACAACATAGGCCTGTCACAGCAGCTACCCAAGCGACTGAGGCACAAAAATAACAAGCTCCAACACCTGCTTTTGCTACCAAGTTCAAGGCTAGCCTGGACAACTTAATGAGATACTGACTCAAAATTTAAAAAAAAAATAAGTAAAAGATTTGGGACTATGTCTCAGTGGTAGAGCACTTGCCTGGCATGTGTAAGGCCCTGGGTTCCATCTCTTTTCCTGGAAGAAAAAAGACTGGAGAAAACTAGCTGCCTCATTTTGCCTTTCTGCCCTCCACCATGTAAGAAGGGCATGGCAACAGGCTTCCTCATAGAAACAGAGTGGACCCCTTGACAGATCCTGGGTCTGCTGGTGCCTTGATCTTGAATGTCCCAGCCTCCACACCTAGGGGAGAATCATTGTCTCCTTAAGATTTCTCTCTAAATCATCCAGTCTCCCTCCCGCATGTTGTCTTAGCTGTGAAGACCACACTGAACAGAGAACAGCAACGAGAGGGTTTCTTGAGCAAATGGACAGGAAGCTTCTGGTGTTGATGGCACTGGTAGCCTCATGAGCAGATACTGATCTCTAAGCTCCCTGAGACACAGACACCAGGTATGTACAGTGTTTTAATGTCGCCCAGACCTCAGTGAAGAAAGGGAAACATCAAGGCAAGAACCCTCCTGTGTCTTTCCAGCAGCTCTTCCACACGGAAAGAGTGATTCTGTCGATGTTCCCGGTGTTCCTCTAGAGCCTCAACCCCCACGACATGATGAATAAAGTGGAGACTGTTCGGACCTCAGCTTAAAAGTGAAGCGTCCGGGGACAAAGAGTCCAAGCTGGGCTGGGGAAATTGCTCAGTCCGTAAAGTGCTTTCCATGTAAGCAAGACGACCTGAGCTTGATCCCCAGGTCCCATGTAAAGGTGCCCGGTGCTGTGGTACACACTCATTGATCCAGCATTACTGGGTGAGGGGGCAGGGGTGGACAGTTCCCTGAGGCCTGCTGGTCAGCCAGCCTGGCCAGTGAAAGATCCTGTCTCAAAAGAAGGTGGGCAGTGTTCCAAAGCGTGACACCCACGGTTGTCCTCTGACCTCCACACACACACAGACATGCGTGTTCCCCTGAATTTATAATGAACACATGCATGCACACACATACATGTTTCCGGAATACCACATGAACATGTGTGCATACACACACATGTTCCCCTGCACACCACATGAACAGTTACATACCACACACACAGAGGTGAAGTTACTTGCTTGAGGTATCCTAGACGGGGAAGAAGGAGGTATATGGTTTCCCACTTGAAAATATGCATCCAGAAAATACGCTTTTAACCACCTCATCTCACTGCTTCGCCCCACCTTGCCACCACCAAGAAAACAAGTTTGCTGGGTTGAAATGGCCAAGGGTGACCACCCAGGCAAAGGTGTCTATCTGCCAGCAAGGGGCCAAGGAACTGAAGTTCTCTTGTCCATTTTATCCAGGATGGACAGTGTCCAGGTTAGCCATGACTCTGGCTCCATCACTGGGGGATAACCTCTATGTTATCTCTTAGTCCAAGAAGGGGAAAGGCAGTATTGGCAGCAATAGGGAACCTTTGTCCTCTCTGAGGGACGTGTTCGATCCTTGGGGGTGGGGTGGAGGCTGCAGAAAAACCCCGTTGGGAACAGTTGTGAGCAGCAAGCCCAGAGTAGCAAAGAGAGATGCAGACTCAGGGCATCTGAGCCATCAGGCTCCTTGTGACCCTCCCGGGGGAGCTGGGCTCACAGATGCGCACCAAGACAAAGCCTGTGGATGAGCATCTAGACTGAGTGTCAGTCGGAGAGGGCAAGCATCGTGCAAAACGGAGACCAAGGCTTCCTCTGATTAAGAGATCGCTGTCAAAGCAAGGGCTAGAACCAGACGGGGTTGTTTAACTGTCTGATCCACTGAAAGCCCCGTGAGGCAAGGAGAGAACCAGACAGGCGGGGGCAAGGTGCCACCCTGGGCCCTGCCGGAGACATGCAGCAATGGTTCAGGAGGCTCCTAGGGAGCGCTTCAGAGGAATGATTTCATATCCTCCCCAGCCAACGCCAAACTCATCTTCAGCTACTTCTGACAATTGGCCAGCAAGCACACAAAAGGGGCCAGGGATTGGCCGGGCAGTGAGGAAAAGCATGGATCTCCTCCTTGTTGCCTGCAGGGCCAGGAGGCGTGCTGGCCTGGCGCACAGCCACCACCCTGAGCATCCTCACTCCATCTCCTCCCAGTTTCCTCCACTGGGATTTGCATCAGAGACAATGAGGTTGTGCCAGCCAACATCAGAGTGCTAGAAGCCACCGGAGGCACCTAGAACACAGCAGAGGGAAGACTCCTGGGGTGTCATAAGGGAACAGTCTTAGGAATTTAGCTTTGTGGTTTGAGATCTGATCATAAACACATTGCGATTAACAACAGCCCTATTGATGGTTGGTAGGAAGGCCCAGTGCAGAAGAGGTTAGGGCCCAAAGTATAGGGTTCCATTAATGGGGAGCATGAAAGACAGGGCATGATCCCTGCAGGCTAGCCTTCCCCGTCTCATGGAGGACAGAACATGTTTTCAGGCTGAGTGTGGTGACTCATAACTATAATCCATCACCTGTGGTGGCTCACACATGTAATCTCATCACTCATAATCTCATCCCTCCTGGCAGCTCACACCCGTAATCTCATCCCTTGTGGCAGTTCACACCTGTAATCCCATCACTCCTTGCTCACACCCATAATCTCATCCCTCGTGGCGGCTCACACCCGTAATCTCATCACTCGTGGCGGCTCACACCCGTAATCTCATCCCTCGTGGTGGTTCACACCCGTAATCTCATCCCTCGTGGCGGTTCACACCCGTAATCTCATCCCTCGTGGCAGTTCACACCCATAATCTCATCCCTCGTGGCGGCTCACACCCATAATCTCATCCCTCGTGGTGGCTCACACCCGTAATCTCATCCCTCCTGGCGGCTCACACCCATAATCTCATCCCGTGTGGTGGCTCACACCCGTAATCTCATCCCTTGTGGCAGTTCACACCTGTAATCCCATCACTCCTTGCTCACACCCATAATCTCATCCCTCGTGGCGGCTCACACCCATAATCTCATCACTTGTGGCGGCTCACACCCGTAATCTCATCCCTCGTGGTGGTTCACACCCGTAATCTCATCACTCCTTGCTCACACCCGTAATCTCATCCCTCGTGGCGGCTCACACCCGTAATCTCATCACTCGTGGCGGCTCACACCCGTAATCTCATCCCTCGTGGTGGTTCACACCCGTAATCTCATCCCTCGTGGCGGTTCACACCCGTAATCTCATCCCTCGTGGTGGCTCACACCCGTAATCTCATCACTCGTGGTGGCTCACACCCGTAATCTCATCACTCGTGGTGGCTCACACTCGTAATCTCATCCCTCGTGGTGGCTCACACTCGTAATCTCATCCCTCGTGGTGGCTCACACTCGTAATCTCATCCCTCGTGGTGGCTCACACTCGTAATCTCATCCCTCATGGTGGCTCACACTCGTAATCTCATCACTCGTGGTGGCTCACCACTCGTAATCTCATCCCTCGTGGTCTTACACTCGTAATCTCATCCCTCGTGGTGGCTCACACCCGTAATCTCATCATTTGTGGTGGCTCACACCCGTAATCTCATCACTCGTGGTGGCTCACACTCGTAATCTCATCCCTCGTGGTGGCTCACACTCGTAATCTCATCCCTCGTGGTGGCTCACACTCGTAATCTCATCACTCGTGGTGGCTCACACCCATAATCTCATCACTCGTGGTAGCTCACACTCGTAATCTCATCACTTGTGGTGGCTCCTACTTGTAACCCCACTGCTTGGGAAGCCAAGGAGAGTTTAAGGCCAGCATTGGCTACATAGCAAGACCCTGTCTCAGAAAAAGGAAGCTGGAGAGCTAGGCATGGTGGCTCACGCCTTTAATCCCAGCACTCGTGAAGCAGAGGTAGGAGGATTGCCGTGAGTTTGAGGCCACCCCGAGACTCCATAGTGAATTCCAGGTCAGCCTGAGCCAGAATAAGACCCTACCTCAAAAAATCAAAAAAAAAAAGGAAGCTGGAGAGATGGCTTTGAGTAAAGTGCATGCCACACAAGCACGAGGACATGAGTTCAGATCACTGTCACCCATGCAAAAGCTGGGCAAGATGGCATGCGCCAGTAATCTCAGCATTGGGAAACAGGCAGATGCCTAGGACTTGCTGGCTATCTTGTATGTCACATCAGCGTGCTCTAGTTTCAGCAAGAGATTCTGTCTCAAAATGGCAAGTAGAGACTAAGAACTGCAGCTGACCACACCTCTGGCTTCCACATGTATGTGTATACGTGTGCACCCATACGCATAGGAACACACATGCATGTACCAGCACACACACACACACACACACACACACATACACACATGCAAAAAATAGAAGCAGTGATTTCAACAGTGTGGCATGATTAGCGGTACATTAAGAAGTGGTTCTCTCAGTGGAGGTGAGTGGCCGAGGAGGAAGAGGAGGTGAGGCACGTCAGCCCCTCACCACCCACATCATTCAGCGCTCGTTTTTTCATCTCCATACCCTGCGCAGAGCACACTGAGAAAAAAATGATTTAAAAGCATTTGTTACAAGAAACTAAGCCCAAGTCTTTACAGGATGGGAACTAATGTACCAGCGGGGAAAGGGCATCGAGCGTGGGTACCAGTCTGGGCAAAGGCTTGGAGCCAGGGCTTCATGGGAAATGCTAAGTCGTTCAGCATTGGGAAGATGAGAGACTCCTGAGCAGTGGGAGACCAGATGAGGTTCCAGGTTAGGAGGACGAAGCTCAGAGAGCCTGGCATTCCAGGACCAGAGTCGGCAGTATGCTCGACGGACAAAGCGGAGCCTCCACGGGGTTTCAAATGGGGAACCACCGCCCCCTGCTTCTGAAGAGTCCATCTTCCATAAAGACGGAGGTGGGCTGAGAGTAGACAGGACACACAGGGCAGTATAGCCAGGCAAAGACCCGGGAGCTATCGTCTGAATATCTGTGCCTCCCCTCCTGCTCCAGATAGTGGAATGCTGATTACCAACGTGACGATACTTGGAGGTGCGTCATGATGGTTAACATCTATTCTGTACGTGATTGCATTGAGAGACAACCTACGAGTCAGTGAGGCGCGCTCCAGGCACGCCTGAGAGGACATGTTTTGTTTGTCTTTTGAATTTCAAAGTCTTATGAATTCATATTGAATATGATTTGTTGAAAATACTCAGTTATTTTAGAGGTATATATTTGGATTATAATCTATATGTTATTTTCAGAAAATATCCTATTACTAATAGAACCCTAGAATCTGTGAAATTCTTCTTTTCTCAAACAATATTTTGGTTTCTCTTCCCCCCTCTTCTTCCCATCTCCCAATCTCCTGTGCCTTCTCCCCACCCTAGCTTTTTCCCTCTAATTTCTCATATTACAAGAGTCCTTTTCACCCTCCCCATCCTTTCTCTTGCTCCCCTTTCAAGTTCTCCTATCTAGTTTCATGGCCTATACCCACTCTTGCCTCTACTAGTTACAGACAGAAATATTAAAAGTTAAGGTCTGCATATGACAAAGAGCAGGCGATTTGTTGTCTGCTGAGTTTCCCGGGCCTGAGTTCCCTGGAAGGGCGTCTTTGGAGTGCATTAACTTAGGGTGATAACATTCTGTGGGCTGGCAGGCTGGATGGAGGAGAAGGAGAAAGCTACGTACTCATTGCTGTGACCAAACACTGATAAGAAGCAGTTTAAGGAAGGACGGGCTTATTTTGGTTTACAGATGCAGGGAGTCCCATCCATTACGGCAGGAAGCCCTGGCTGGTCACAAGGCATCCAGAGGAAGAATGAGGAAGAGAGAGTGGATGGGAAGTGGCTCCAGGCTATTAAAACTCAAGGCTCACCCTTGCTGACCCACTTCCTCCAGCAAGACTCCACCTCCCACAGGTTCCACAACCTTCCCGGACAGCGCCACCAGCTGGACAGCAAGCGCTCAAACACATGACTCTAAGGGGGAGGGGCGCAGCATTTCACACCCAAACCACAACAGTTGGCACAGTCACTTCCCTTTTGTCTATTTCCTGTACATCTCCCTCTCGGATGTGCAGAGCCACCACAAGCACGGAGTGACAGAGCTGAGAACTATGGACTGAAATCTCTGAACTGTGAACCAGAATAAATCCTTCCTCCAGGAAGTTGTATGTGTCAGTAATTTTATCATAGCCACGAGAAAAGTCAACAGCGCCCAGGGCCTCTGACAGTGCTTAGGTCATGAGAGTGGACTCCTTAGGAATGGCATGAATAAAGAAACCCCAGTGACCTGACTTCTACGCAAAGTCACAGTAAAAAAAAAAAAAATTAAATTAAATTAAAAATCCTCTAGGAACTGGATCTTAACCAGTGAACCAGCCACCTTGAACGTCCAGCCTTCATAACTGTGAGCAGTCTACATCTGTTCTGCATTAGGACCCACTCTGATATTTTGTTACAGCACCCCTAATGGATGCGGACAGGAGGGCAGGGGTGTGGCTCTGTGGGCAGAAAGGGATCGTTATTCAAAGATGTCTCTCAGAAAACTTGGACCATGTGCAAGTGGGGGAGCCTGTGTGTCCTCACAGAACGGGTCCATATGTGAAGGAATGACACAGCGTTGGTGTTAATGGGTGAATCGATCAAGTAAAGGGAAGAAAAGCTCCCTCGGTCCTCTGCTGATACCACCAGGAGCAGGACTCTGCACCCAGAGGTTCCATCTTGCATGCGGATGCGAGAACTTCGGACGCAGGTTCATGCAGGGCAGGACATACACTGGGAACCCGGCACTCTCGCAAAAGCAGGTTGCTTCCCCTCTCTGAGCCCCAGTTTCCTCATGCACGGAGTGATGATGGTAGAGATTTCCTGAGAAGCCTCAGTGAATCCAATATGAAGTGCTGAAGCACTAGGCCTGGGCCAGCAGGGCCTCAGCCATCTGTAAGCCCGCTGAGGATGGTGATGCTGGCGAGGTGCCGAGGATACCCAGCTGCTGTCGGTTGGGATGAGGGTGGCTGTCTGGTATTTTCACCCATACTTAAAACCCTTCAAAGACCATACTGGCCTTGGCATGAAGACTCAAACATTCAAGATGGCCCATTAGACGCATCTTTGTCTTCCTATTAGCCAGTTTACATAATTTATTCTAACAAGCTACCTGAAGCTGGGGTGCTGTAGAGGAGAAAGGTTTATTGAGCTCATAGCTCTGGAGGCTGGACAGCATGGTGCTGGTATCAGCTTGGATCTGGTGAGGAACTTGCCTTGGGGTAAAGGGCAAAAGGACACAGAAGAGGGAGTGGCCACACCATCAGGCATGCTGGGAGTAGACAGGCGTGCTCTTTTATAATTCTTTCCAGCAAAACCTACCTAAGTCTCTTCTGAGAGTGATGCCCTCATTGACCTAACAACCTCCCACTAGGAACCACCTCTTAAAGGTAACATGACCTCAATACCATAAATCACCAATCCATCAACACTTAGGGAAGAAACCTGTCAATCTCTCTCTCTCTCTCTCTCTCTCTCTCTCTCTCACACACACACACACACACACGCTCAACCACCTCTCCTCTTTCTGTCCTTCTCGCTGTCTCTCTCTCTGTCTCTCTGTCTCTGTCTCTGTCTCTCTCTCTCTCTCTCTCTCACACACACACACACACACACACACACACACACGCTCAACCACCTCTCCTCTTTCTGTCCTTCTCCGCTCTATGCTGGCTTCTCTCGTTAAGGATATTGGTGACTTGCCATCCTTTCCAGCATCAGTGAGGCCTCTCCTGTGTGCTGGGCTGCAAGGCTTTCGGCCTTACTCTTTCTGCCATCAGTGATTTACTCTCTTGCTCATTCAAAAGGCATTTATCTGTCACCCACTCTGTGCCAGGCCATGTAAACACTGAAGCATCTAGAATTTCAAGCACGAATGGGACATCAGTGAGAGTTCAGGGATGCACTGGGACCTGCTTGCCAGCATACTCAGGTAAAACAGAAACGAGGGGAAACAAGACAGAAACGGATTCCAAAGATGCAGGTTGTCCCTGACTCACTTAACTACAGTGATGGAGACATGGATACTCCCAAAAAACCATGCCTTCCCCCAGCACACACCTGGGGAAGAGAGGAGAGTGGCAGAGGCAGACAGAACAGAAGATGCCAAGTGGATTACAGAGTCAGGAGGGAGGGAGGGAGGAAGGGAGAGTGAGCGTCCCAAGATGAACCGGGAACGCAGTTCAGAATGTTTCCTGTGGGCTTTGCTGCAGGGGGTGGATCTGCTGCCTTGGGTGTGTATTCACAGCGGAGGAACAGTGACTGGAGAAAGAAATATGTTTTCTTGGATCCCCAACAATTAGAACACAGAGAGAACAAAAATCTGTCCTATATTTGGCTTTAGAGCTACAGAGTTAGGCAGGAGCTTCTAAGAGAAGATATGGTGTCTCTTGGCATCTGGGGTTCTTGTGGCCTGGTTTTGGGGTCCTTGTTGAGGTGGAAGAGTTGGTCATGTCACTGCAGAGGAAAGTGTGTTGCTTCTGCCAGGGAGACCATAAGATACCTAGAGGGGTAACTTGGGTGTCCTAGAAGTCAGCATCACAGATGAGCTAGGGACAGAGATTCAGAAGGGTAGGCAAGAAAGGAAAGGAGCACCCACCTGCTTCTGGAATCCCAGCACCTGGAGGCAGGTGCAGTAGGTGACTTGAATGGGGAGTGTAGCAGATAGCTTCAGGTTCACTGAGATGAACTTCCAGACCAGGCACAATTATGGAGGAAGGGATATTTATTGAAGCTCACAGGTCCAGGGCAAGTTCCATAATGGCAGAAGAAACTGGCCCATGTTCACAGGCCCAAGCAGACAGAGAGAAGCAAAAGCCTAAAAGCCACACAGCACAGCACACTTCAGGAACTCCAGCTAGGCACACTTTGCATATCTTTATATTGAAATCTGAAACCCACCACCACACCTTAAGATCCACCCAGTGACATTGCCTCCAGCCAGGTGTCTGCAGATGCAAACTACAAACAAACAAACAAACAACTGAAATATATTGGGGGCCATCTATTCTAGTCAAACCACCACAGGGAGGAAGGAAGGAAAGCATCTTGAAGCCATTGTGGGAGCTAGGAGGACGGTTCAATGGGTAAAACACTTGCTACACAAACACGAGGCCCTGGATTTGGATACCCAGAACCTACATAAAAAGCTGGACATGGTAGCATCCATCTGTAATCCCGTGTTCCTGCAGCGAGGTGGGGACAGAGACAGGAGAATCCCTGGACGTTTTCAGGCCAGCCAGCCTGGAACACAAAGGAAAGAGACAAGAGACCCTGCCTCAAACAAGCGAGAAGGCGAGGGGTGTCTTCTGACCCCCACAAGCCATGGCATGCACACCTCCACAGACATTCACACACACCCACACACGCCACTGAGTGCTAACTGTGGCTCCTCTGTTAAGGAAATCAGAACCAATGCTTTTCACACAACATTGCTAATACCAGCAAGAGCACCATGGGTCCTTCTCTATCCATAATCCTGGCAGCTCCAACCAAGTCTTATAGGTACTAACATGTTTGTAAGACCCAGGCAATATCCACACCACCCAGATTTCTGACCTAAGGTGGCCCCCAACCGTACCCCCACCTGAGTTCATTAGTGAGCCCTATAGCAGGGCCAACAGCAGCATCAATTTCTCCAGGCTCTTTGGTTTCCTGAGAAGGGATAATAAATGTGCTCGGAAGCGTGGGGTGATTTATTAAAGTGCATTGTATTGCAATGGTTTTACAAGGAGATTAATTTTTAATAAAGAAACCTATTACCTCACTCTTCCAGGACCTTCGCACACCTAAGTAAAATGAGTCTCTGTCACCTTCGTGGAAACTGCCAGAACTTCTTTCCTGGAATAGAGGCCACTCTGTTCCTTTCAGTAACTCTCCCGAGAAAGGGAGGTGGACTTTCCGAGTGGGGCCCAGTGGATTCAGGCTTCTTCTAGGCCCATTAGTGACTGAGTGGCTATTTTTCAGGTTCTTCTGTTAGTCACGGCAGCTTAGGTATCTGGTCAGCTGAACTGCCCCCGCTCTGATAATGAAATGTGGCCAGCCACCTCGAGTACCCAGGAGTGGGTCAAGTGCGGCCACTGGAGCCTCCGAATGGGGCTTGTGAGATGGAAGGGATTCAGAATGATCCATGAAACGCAGAAGTTTCACTCAGGAAAGAAAGTGGAAGAGAAATGCAATGTATGCAGATGAGTGAACAAGAGGATGCGCTGTGAGTCAGGCACAGATCAGGTGGGTGACCTTGGGTGAACTGCAAATGACCTCTGAGCCCTGACTTCTTTCTGACCTGCGAAATGGGCCTGGTGGCGTTCTGGGAGGACTCCACTGAAACAAATGACCATTTCAGAGTTCGGCACAGAGTCCATGTATACTGCTGTCACTGCTGCTGGAGGGACTGCAACAAAACAGACAACTTCGGGGCTGTCGTGCCAGCTACTCGGGAGGCTGAGGCAGGAGGATCACAAGTTCAGGATCTGTTCGGGCTACATAAAAAGTTCAAGGCAAGCCTGGACAACACAGCAAGATCCTGTCTCAAAAGCTTAAAAGACAATGAGAAAGGACAGAAAGGAGAGGGCATTCCTGGGAATACAAATCAGTGGTACGCCACGTGCTGTGCACAGGTGAGTTCAATCTGCAGCACCATAAAACTAAGGAGAGACTGGCAGAGCCAGGGCTTGGGGTGACCGAAAACAAGACCTTCATGTAAGTTTATATACAGAATGTCCTGCCTGTGTGTCTTCGGTGCTAGGGACTTCATTGGGGAGTGGGAGAACAGTACACTGAGAAGACCATCAAAGCCTGAGAAAGGACGGAGGAGGGGTATGGGTGGGACCACAGACACAGTACACTGAGAAGACCATCAAAGCCTGAGAAAGGACGGCGGAGGGGGTATGGGTGGGACCACAGACACAGGCAACAGGTGACAGCCGGGGAGCTGGGGAAACACCAGCTCTGGAGTGATCTAAGCACAGGGATGTGCCTCTGGCAAGACTAATTACAGTGGAGTTCGCATGGACACAGAAGGCCAGCCACTGAATTTCATAATTGTTCTAATAATTATCTTTATGATCCTAACTTAAAGGAACTCACATCAGGCAACAAAAATGGCTTGAAAAACTCCCATGGGCCAAACCTTCATTCCATCTACCATAACTCTAGGGTTCCAAACAGGAAATGCAACTGCTTATCCTATAGAGAGGATTTCTATGCGACCAGTGTGGTAATAAAGCATGAAAATGTCCATCAAGATTACAGCCAAATGCTGACAGCAATATTAAATAGTGGTTTATAAATATTAAGCAAATGGTCTATGCAGAAATTATGCCAAGTGCCTGACACATGGGCTCACTGAAGACTCTATGACGTGAAGAATAGTAGGAAACTTTATCACATATACAACCAAGAACCCCTCTTGTATAAACAACACTTAAAATTCAACAGCAAGGCTTGCCTATTCTGGCCATTTAATATTTAAATCCTATAAATTGATTTGGAGCTGGCTTCTTTCACTGAGCACAGTATGTTTAGGGTTCATCCAGATGATGGCATGGGTTAGTATTTATTGGTTTTTAAAATGTTTATTTTTTAGTTATTTTATGAGAGAAAGGAAGAGGGATGGGAGAATGGTATTTCAGGACTGTCTGCTGTTGCAAATGAACTCGAGACACATGTACCCCTTTGTGCATATGGCTTTACATGGGCACTGGGGAATCGAACCCAGCCCATCAGCAAGTGCCTTTAACCACTGAACCATCTCTCCATCCCCTACTCATTGTTTTTGTGGCTAAATACTACGTCATTGTATGGCTGTATTACACAGAAAGAGAAAGTAAGTTAGTTGTAGCCAGTAAGGTTTAAGACAAGATATGCAGGGATGGGGAGATGACTCATGAGGACGTGAGTTCAATATACAGTACCCAAGGGACAAAACAAAACAATAAAACAGGCATGGCTGAACATGTCTATAATCCCAGCCCTGGGGAGGCTCGGACAAGAAGGTCCTTGGGCCTCACTGGCCAGGCAGTCTAACCTTATTGGTGAGCTCTTGGCCAGTGAGAGACCCTGTCTCAAAAAGACATGGCTGGTGCCTAAGGAAAAACGTCTGAGGAACACACATGCACCCATATGCATACAAAAAGGCAGATATACACAGTGCACGCCACACGCGTGTACACACACACACAGCATACAGTACAAAGCACACAAAAAAGACAATGCCATTTGATGTTATCACTAGTGGATGTGACTCCCAGAAAGGTTGGGAGGCTGCGCTCCTCACTCCTCTGACAGTGGTCCAGCTCCGCAGCATCGGGGGCACCTGGAAGCCCAACAGAGGTGAAGGAGCGTCAGCCCCTTCCCCACCAGCCCAGCCAGGCTACCCCAACTGGCCCCCAAGTGAGTGCCATTCATGCTTAGGGAAAAACTAAACTCTAAGCTTCTTGCACACTCTCCCTCCCCTCAAGCTGGGGATTCCAGCACCTTCCTCTCTGACAGAAGCCTCTCTTTTCTGTTCACTCCCCGTGCATATCACACTGGGGTGGCAGTCCGAGCCATCAAGTTAGAGTAGCTGTAACGAGCCCTGTTAGCAAGCCGGTTTGCACCCTATTGATTTTCCGGTTGTGCAAATGTGTCGAGTAATGACTCACTTACATAGCGAGTGAAATTATCCCAGAAACTGGTCTCCACCTTTGGCGGCCTTGGGAGCACCCCAGGGGGAGGCTGCTCATAGGAGACCTGGGCCTGTGGCCTCCCCAGAATGCTACCAAATGATGGAAGGAATGCTGGGAGTTGCTGCTTCACAACTGAGGATTTAAGAGGATGCAGTTCAGGTTGTTCTGTGAACCCCAGGATGCACACGTGTGCTGGGGAGAAAGGAAGACACGCCTTCACCGCCCAGCAAGTGAACAGAGGAGTTTCGGCCAACCTGTGCATCCTGCCCCAAAGCCTTCACACCTCACTGACCCACTGTCCAGGCTCCATGAGGATGCAGTCTCCTTTGCAGGCATTGAGGCTTCCCTCAAGGCCCTGGGGAGGTGTGTCTCTAATGGACCACTGTCTCACCTCTTCCCGGAGAAAGCGGATAGCTTGGGAAAGCGGCCAAGGTGTAAGAAGGCTTGAAATGAAGAGTCCCAGGGGTCTCAGTTGGGTTAAGTGCATCGGACCGTACCCTACAGGGAAACTGATCCTGGGAGGGCACAGGGTCTATTCACCCTGCAGCTCTGCCGCTCGCCTGACGGGCATGGTAGCCCACCTTTAGTCCCAGCACTCAGGAGGCAGAGACCCAGCAAGCCTGGGCAAGCTGGCCAGCTAGATGAACTGAGTCAGCAAGATGTAGGTTCAGGTAAGAAACTCTGTCTCAGTAAATTTCAAAAATAAATAAACAAATAAATAAAAAGTAGACCATGATCAAAGAAGATACCCAACATCAACCTCTGTCTTCACATGCATGTCACACCAACAAGCATACATACATGTGCACACACTGCATACACATGCAATAAATAAATAAATAAAATACCAGAATACATTTCTGGTCTTTTCCATTGCTCAGTTTCACATATTTGTTATAGGGATGCAAATGAGACTCTAACGATCTTGGGTGAGTAAGCAAAGGACACTCAGAGGATGGGAGGTCGTGAGAGGACATCAGGTATCCTGCAAAAGACCTGAGGGGCCTCCCTGCCTGCCTGACCTCAGTGTTGACTGGGAATAGGACCAGCCAGCCCCATGCCATCTGTGTGGACCAATGTTTCTGGGCCTGGCCCTGGGGAAACAAACAGTGGCCCCCCATTTGTACCTGTGCCCTCTCTGTTCTGTGCCTGGGCTGGCTACCCTGCATAGACTGTGTCTTTGGGACCCATCACATTGAGCTTGGTCAAAGAGAGAGACGTCATAGAGAATCAAAGTTGGAATCTCCTTTCCCTAGCCACCTCCCTGCTGGAAGGAAGGCGGGCGATGGGTTCCCCTTCTACTCATGGTCACACCCGCATTGGGCCACCGCTCCTACATTGTCTGGGTTCTCATAATTCTCCTTTACTGGCCCTTGGACCTTGGTGGTGGGGGATAACTCCCTACTGTTGCCAGAACCAGAGTGCTGTGCCTTCCCTAGACTCTTCGCTCAGTAAGTCATTTATTAAACTCACCCTGATTCTGCCCTTGTCACCTGTTTCTAGCAGGGACCCTGAGCCTACCAGTCTTACATGTCTAGCTACAACCCTCCACGACAAAGCTAGCAACTGGCATGAACGGCCTGCCGGAGGTGACAGCGAGAGCTAAGGCTCGGAATCCAGTCCCATAAACTGCGCGAGTCCATCCTTTCATTTCATGGGGAGCCTAATCTGTGTGTGTGATGCCTGCACAGGAGGTCAGTGATTCTTGTTGAATGAGTAACTGAGTAAGTGACTGAACCCATCTGACCGAATGTTCCTTAATCCAGTATTTCTATCCAGATCCTACTCGGCACCCATCATCCACTCAGTGTGCAGCGTTTCCAGAAACCAAAGCCCCACGGTCTGAATGTGAAATGCAAACCTAGCCTACCATAGGCTCATGCGTTTGAGCACTGGGTCCCCAGCTGGTGGGGCTGTTTGGGAAGGCTGTGGAACCTTTAATGGGTGGGGTCTTTCTAGAGGAAGTGAGTTATTGGGAGAGGGCCTTGATGTTGTACACCCCCACTTCCTGTTTACCCTCTGTTTCCTGACTGTGGCCGTGATGTGAGCACCCAGCTTCCGGCTCCTGCTGACCTGTCTCCATATTGTATCCCCTGGAACTGTGAGCTGAGATAGACACTTTCCTTCCTTAAGCTGCTTCTTGCTAGGTAACTGATACACCAACCCAGGACTACTTAAAAGACCTCCCGCTAAACTGCTGCCCATTCCAGCCACCTGTGCTTCCAGAGTTGACTCCTCAAGAGCACATGGTCGGAGCAATTCAGTTTTACCTGAACTGTATTTTTCCACCCCAGAGCCTCTGAGTCTTACCACCTCTTTGCACTTCATCTACAAAATTTTCCAATATACTGCAGTTTTAGTGGGACTATTAAAAACCTGTCAGAGAAATGCTGGCAACGGCAGAAACATTTCTCAGGAGCCGTCAGTCCCCCGGCGTATCCATCAGAGCTGCCCTGTTCGCCAAGGCGGGCCTCATTTAGAACACGTCAATTCTGATTATGAATGTGAGGAAAACACCTGCTAAGTATGTTTGTCTGGGAGGGGAGCCTGGCGGGCCACAAGGGCAGGCAGCCGCCACAGCAGCAGAGCAGACTCTGGTGTCCTGGGCCGAGACTGTTGGATGGCCATCATAATGAATTCAGATTTGGGTATCGCAGGGCTGGAGGAAAGGAAAGAGGAGGGAGGAGGCAGGGAGGGCCAAGCAGGACTCAGGACCAGACCTCTCCTGCCAGGGTGGCATGCAGCTCATGTCTATAATCCATGGTGTGCTGGCATGTTCATTTGTTCTCCAGTGCATTAGCCTACAAATTAGCCCAGACACCGCTTACAAAAGCTGTCCTCAAGGTGAGTCCCCTACTGATGAACAGATAGCGCCGTTTGCTCCCAACGCCCTTCTGCATTGCAAAGTTTCCCTCAGTGTCACCGTGAAGCCAAGCCCATGAGTTCACTTGTATATCAGCTTATTGGTCCATCCATTATCCTTGCATCTGTCCATCTGTGTACGCATCTATCCATCCATGTGCGCATTTATGTATTCATCCACCCTCCCACGTGCTCATTCATCTATGAATGTTTTTCTCTCACCAGTCATCTGTACGTGCACGTGTTCATTCACTGTGGGTTTCTCTCTCTCCTACTCACCCTTCAGTCCATGCTTTGACTCACGTATGAAGGCCTGTCTCTGCCTCACCCATATTTTCACTCACACACGAATGTTGCTCCCCCTCCTCCCCTCCCACCTATCCACCCGTGAATCCACTTCTTCCCGGAGCCAGCATTTCCGGAGCCGTGACCCCACCCCAGACACCTCGCCGGCTGTAAAGAACGCTGAGCTGCTTGGGGCCCAGGCCTTGGCTTTCTAGTACTCAGGCAAAGAGTGCGTCACACATGTACCCAGGAAATACGGGGTGACTGGATGTGGCAGTGGTCGATTCTTGCCATGCTGAAGTGGCACTTTCCAGAGAAAAGCTGTGGCCTGGGTTTTGAAGGGTCACTTGGAGTTTGACAAGTAGGGAAGGGCATGAGTTGGGGTGGGCAAGGCCCCTTCCAGGCAGAGACAGCAGCCGGGCCGGTGACAGCAGGCGGGAATGGGAGAAGGCAGAAGTATAAACAAGGACAGAGTCGCCTTTCTGAAGTCCCAAAGCCTGAACTGAAGCCACAGACTCACAGAAGAGCATGCCAGCCTGCACAGGGGCCAGGAGGTGACATACCCCCATTCACCCCACCTGTCTAAGTATGGTACCCCGACTCAGCTCATGACCTATTTATAAAAGTTGGTCCTTTATTAATTCAACTGTTCATTTTTTATTTTATTATTTTATTTTTTTTTTTGGTTTTTCAAGGTAGGGTCTCTAGCCCAGGCTGACCTGGAATTCACTATGTAGTCTCAGGGTGGCCTCCTACCTCTGCCTCCCGAGTGCTGGGATTAAAGGCGTGCGCCATCATGCCCAGCTTTCAGCTGTCTATTAATTAACAGATGTCCAACGGTCTTACAAGAGCAGGCAATGAAACCAAAGCTGGGTGGAATTAAAAAGTTTGTTGATGGCCGTACCACGGGCAAAGGGGAATTCAAGATTAGAGGCCAAGAGTTTGATTTTCAAGGAATCTATCATTTCTCTGCCCCACTTCACAAATCCTTCTTGAAGGCAATGAAGAGAGGAATGTTGATAACACAGGAAGGGGGGGGGAACCAAGCCAGGGCGCAAAGGCTCATGGGGACTTGCTTGAAGCCCAGTGGGCTATGCTGAGTGGGGAGAGTGGTAGGAAGGCTTTCAGTTGTTGGGCTTTGGGAAATGGTACGAGGAAAGGTGCAGAGAAGCTGGCCAGGCCCCCGTCCAAGGAAACCCTTTCCCTGGCTGGGTCCTTGTGAGCAAACAGATGCAGAGGTATGGTTTGGATTTGGGAGCATCTGCCCACGTAAAGCCAGATACTTATGTCCTGATTGCCTCTGAGAGTGTGAAGGAGGTTACGGGGATGGGGGGGGGTAGTCACTTCAACACACCCATGGCTGCTCAGCATTCATGTCTGTCCCATGGACACGTGTCATAAGGTCCAATCATCCATTGGCAAGACTATAGAAAACTACTACCCACCCTGGCTTCCGTGACCGAGAAGACAAGCCTGCTCCCCTAGGTCTAGGGGCCACCCTCACGTGCATGATTTCCCCGTTGGGGCTGGCTCATCCTGGCTCTCAGGACAACACCTCAATGACCTCTTTTCACTTATTTTAAAGATTTTTATTTATTTATTTATTCAAGGCGGGGGAAGGGAGAGACAGAGTGAGTGAGAACGGGCATGCCAGGGCCGCGAGCCACTGCAAACGAACTCCAGATGCATGCGCCACCATGTGCATCTATCTGCCTTATGTTGGACCTGGAGAATCAAACCTGGGTCCTTAGGCTTCACAGGCATGCACTTTAACCACTAAGCCATCCCTCCAGCCCCTCTTTTCACTTTTCATCAGTGAGTCGAATACTTGCTGTGCAAGCATCAGGACCTGAGTTCAGATCTTCAGGACCCAGGTAAAAGCCGGGCACAGTGGCATGTTCCTGTGATGCCAGTATTGGGGAAGTGGAGATAGCCGATCCCTGGGGTTTACCTGCCAATTAGTATGGCTAAGTCAGTGAGCTTCAGGTTGGGTGAAAGATGCTTTCAAAAATAAACAAATGAAGCCGGGTATGGTGGCGCACACCTTTAATCCCAGCACTCGGGAGGCAGAGGTAGGAGGATCTCCGTGAGTTCGAGGCCACCCTGAGACTCCATAGTGAATTCCAGGTCAGTCTGGACTAGAGTAAGACACTGCCTCAAAAACCAAAAAATAAAAATAAAAATAAAAATAAACAAATGAGGTGGAGAATGATTGAGAGAGAGAGACACCCAATGTCAACCTCTGGCCTTCGTGAGCACGAGAGAGAGAGAGAGAGAGAGAGAGAGAGAGAGAGACTGGTCTGTCTTGTCCAGAAGCACCAACATCCCCTTAGCGTCTAGAAGAGGGAGGAGGGAAGGAAAGGCTTTCGAAGGCTTCTCCTTGCCCCAGCACAACAGCTTCAATTTGGGGAATTACTCCGGGCTACCTTTTGATGGCAAGCTTAAAGGGCAAAGTTTGGGCTGCAAATAAAATTGAGTGCATGGAGCGAAGGGAGCTAAACCTCACGGGCAGCGGTTTAAGGAGCTTAGAGGCGACTCCGGAGAAGAGCTTATTACACGTCCACTTCCAAGGAAGCCGTAGACCAGATTTAATCTGCAAAGAGGCCAGTGAGGTCTTGTCCTGGGAGCCAGGCTGAGCCAGGCTCCCCTCCCAGCCCCAGCAGGGAGGCATGCACTTGAGGCTGTCCCCAGATGGAGGAGGGCCACTGTAGCCTACCTTCTCCTTCCTGCCTCGTTTTCTCTCATCATCTGTCGATGGAGGCTGTACCTAGGGCACTACTCCTGCCGGCAAAATGGAATGTTTTGTCTTCTAATAATGCTTGCCAATGGTTTTGGCACCCGGATCACTCTCTCTGCCTATCAGCCAAGGGGTGGAGAGAAAAAGAAAAACCCCAGGCAGTTAAGAGAAACTCACCAGATGGTTCATCACCAGTGAATACATGTGTCCGCCCTGGTGTTGTGCTCTTTGTAAATCACAACTGCTTACCCGCCATCATGTCGGTATTTGGCCTAGTTAGCTTTTCAACCTCATTCCCAAGTAATGCCACAGCTCTCACCCCTGTGTGCCCTTCTCTCCAGCCTCCCCAAGACACGCATGTCTCCTGCTATGGGAGCCACAACCTGTTGCCAGCCATGTTTATCATTGCCTCGAAAATTAACTCGCACCATGAGAATAATCACCGAAAAGAAATTTGTTTTCCTACAAGGTTATTTTTTTTTTTTCGTCCAGCTGTTTTAATGCAGACAATTTTACCCTGAAACCCAAACTGGAGAGAGGGAATAAAAAAGAGGGGGAAGAGAGAGAGAGGCACCAAGAGAGACTTTAAAATCTGCATAATTTGAAAGTGCTTAATGTAAATTAGATAGATCAGCCTAATTTTATTTCAGTACTTTTTAATTGCATTTATAATTAGTAAAATACATTAATGTGCTACACAGAAGGTCAGGAGTTCTGGTGGAGGGATCACATTAAAATACTACAATGTACTTCTGTTCCACACAGGCCTGGGAACCTAGAGGTCTGCTTTTGGCCACACTCTGAATTTGGCCTATTTTCTAAGCCATCTGCATGTTCATCAAACTAGACAATTGTGATCCTAGCATATGAGAGGCAGAGACAGGAGGATCATGATGGCCAAGATGGGATGCATGGTGAAGGCCCGTCTCAGGAGAACGAACAGAAGCTAGGCAGACGGTTCAGGGAGTAGAATACACACAGTGTAAGTATGAGGATCTGAGTCTGGGTCCCCAGTGCCCGTGAAAAAAGACAGGTGTGGTGGTGTGTGCCTGTAATCCCAGCAACTCAGGAGGTGGAGGTGGGAGGATCCCCAGGGCTTGCTGGTTAGGTATCCTAGCTGAATCAGCGAGATCTAGCTTTAGTGTGAGATGTTTAGTCAAAATATAAGATGAACAAGCTGGCTGTGGCAGTGCACGCCTTAAATTCCAGCCCTTGGGAGGCAGAGGTAGGATGATCGCTCTGAGTTTGAGGCCACCCTGAAACTACCTAGTGAATTCCAGGTCAGCCTGAGCTAGAGTGAGACCCTACCTTGAAAAAAAAAAAAGATGAACAGAGTTGGGAGATTGCTCAGCAGATAAGGCAATGGGGCTCAAAGCTGAACCCTCAATCCTTTCCTCAGATGCCATGGAAAGCTCCTGCAACCTTGGCACGCTGATGGTGAGATGGGAGGCGGAGACAGGAGATCTCAGAAGCCCTTGGCAAGTGCAGCAAAAAAACAAACAAACAAAAAAAAAAAAACAGCAGAGCGAGATGCAGAGAAACCCTGCTTCAAACGAGGTGGGTGGATGCAACAGTTTCCTGCTGACCTCGACACACGCACCACAGCACACATGCATCCACACACATACAAATACGTAAATAATGAATTAACATCCTAATAAGGTGGAGGATGGTGAAGACCCCAGCCTTTACCTGTCGTCCGCACATGCACTGGCACACACGCAAATGTGCATATTCACATGTATGACACAAAACAAAGGACAAGCAACTATAAGCAGCAAAGGTGTGACCAGGTGTCCACAAGTATGAACAGCTCGGCTCTTCGTACCATTCCTTTTCTTTTCAAATATTTTTATTTTGTTTTTTGAGGTAGGGTGTCACCATAGCACAGGCTGTCCTGGAATTCACTATGGAGTCTCAGGCGGATCTTGAACTCATGGCTATCCTCCTACCTCTGCCTCCCAAGTGCTAGGATTAAAGGCATGCACCACCATGCCTGGCTAGATTTTTTTAGTTGACAGTTTTCACACACATACAAAATGTATATTGGGCATAATCCCCTCGCCTGGCTTGCTTTTGTTCCCTGCTCCACCCTCCTTGCTCGGAGCTCCTTTCCAACTAGTGCCTGTTACTTGGAGGTCATGTCTTTGCCCTCCTCCACCATCCATAATGAAATGTCGATGGGCCCAACATTGTGCAGGTCTTGTGCACGTGACCACAGCTACTACAAGGTCATGAATGCAACAGCCACCGTGTGTCCAGAAAACAGCATTCCCAAGAACTCCTCATCCTTTGGCTCTTACATTTCTTCTCGTAGCATTCTGAGCCTAGGGGTCCGAGCTGTGGTCATGGCTGACTCTGGCAAGACTTTCGGTTCTCCTTCTGCCTCACAGGGGAGAGGGAATGCGTAGCAAGTGCTTCAGGAAGGAAGCAGGCAGCCATGCCCGCCAGTGGTGCATTGGCTGCATGCGCACTTATGGGGATGAGGGCACGAAGCAGAGCACGCCACCCAGCTCCTGCCCTTGCTGTCATAGCAGTCATCTGCTGGCAATGTCCCCTGCTCAGCTTTAAAGTCCCATGAACGGTGAGGTCGCTTCAAACACCCATGCCTTTGCCTATGCAACACCCTCTATCCGGACATCCCAATCCCCCTGCAGTCCACCCAGGAAACCACCTTCCAAGCCTTTGGCACCAAGCTCCAACATCTCCATGAAACTCTTCTTGACCATAACCAGGCCGTGCAGGGTCACAGTTGGAGAAGTGAACTCTTCTTGAAGATCCAGCCACATCACAACATGCCTTCTGAATTGCTTGAGGGCAAATGTGTCTTTCAATTTATTTACTTATGGTATGTGTTCGTGTGTATGAATGCATATGCATGTGTGTGCACATGTGTGTGGAGACTAGAGGTCAACGCTGGGCATCTTCCTCTATCACTGTCCACCTTATTATTTTTTTTTTTCGAGGTAAGCCCAACAGACTGCCTTTTTTTATGTGAGAGCGAGTGTGAGAGAGAATTGGCAAGTCAGGGCCTCCAACCACTGCAATCAAACTCCAGACACATGCACCCCCTTGTGCGCATGTGCGACCTTGTGTGTTTACGTCATTGTGCATCTGGCTTATGTGGCACCCGGAGAGTCAAACATGAGTCCTTAGGCTTCTCGGGCAAGTGCCTTAACCACTAAGCCATTACTCCAGCCCTTATTTTCTGTATGTTTTTATATTTTATTTATTTACAAGCAGAGGGGAGGGAGAGAGAGGAGAGAGAATGGGCACACCAGGGCCTCTAGCCTCTGTAAATGAACTCCAGATGCATGCACCACTTTGTGCATCTCACTTTAAGTGAGTGCCGAGGAATCGAACCTAAGTCATTAGGCTTTACAGGCCAGTGCCTTAACTGACGAGCCATCTCTCCAGCCCTCCACCTGACTTTCTGAAACACCATGCCACGGACCCTAGCGCTCGCCCATTGGTCTAGACGGGCTAGCCTGCACGCTCCAGGGACCCTCCCGCCTCCCCGCCCCAGTGCTAGGGTCACCCAGCGGCCAGCTTCTACCTGAGTCCCAGAGGTCGGAACCTGCACCCTAATGCTTGAATAGCTTACCCACTGAGTCGCCTCCCCAGACCCACTGTTTTCACAGCGTTGCTAATGATAATAACAACCATAGCAACGTGGGGGCGCCGATCGCTTCACGCATCAACCGTAGGAATCACTGTATCCCTGTTGTTTTGTTTTCAGGTGAGGAGATGGAGATTCAGAGAGGCTCAGAACATGCAAAAACACTGTGTCATGAAGATGCAGAACTGGTATTCAAAGTGGTATTCAAACCCAGTCGACCTGCCTCTTGTATCCCCAGGTCTTTCACACAGTAGGTGCATAATAACTGCTGTCTGGAAGAAGAAATAATGACTTTTTTTTTCTAAAACCCTCACTTAGTGTGTCCCATCCAGTGAATCCCAGGTAGGATGGGTGGGAACAGTTTTCTGGATCCTTTCCTCTGATCCTCGGGTGCTGTGACTTACGTACAAGTCAATATTTCATTAGGAGCCTATCGCCTGGGTCAGTGTAATAATTAATGACTATCTGCTGGTGTGACTGCTTATCGTATTTTAGCTTAATTCCAATAAAATCTAAATGGTCTATTAATTTTCCTAATAAATTTAGATATGGCCTCTGACCGCAATCTGGCTTTGATTAGCTAACAAAATATTTGAAGATGGGCCAAGCCAGCTCATTCAAATATTTCAAGCAAATACAGTTAAGTGGGTTTAGTACTCTTCAGCACTGCCTTGCGGGTGGTGAAAACCATTGAGTAAGGGACGAAGGGACAGCATTGGACATGACTGGGCTTGTACCACCCAGAGGAGCCACACTGGAATGCCACCAGAGTAGGTGACTGAAAGCCAAATGTGACCAAGACGAGGAAGAAAGATGCCCTCAGGTTAGGAAAATAATAAGCCTGGGACAGCCGGGCGAGTGTCTCAAGAGCCCCCACAGGGATCCCAAGACCGGGAATAGAGAGACACCTGTGTTGAGCACACCCAGCCCTGGTGAGGTTCAAATGTCAGCAGAACCAGTGAAAATAGTATGGGGCTTCTGCAATCCACAGCTCTGAAATGATATAAGGAGAGATGGGAAGACAGCCATTCCTCTCCAGGCTTCTTGCGTGCCTGGCTCCTCCCATCCCTCACACCCCCACTGCAAATGTCACCACTGTGGGGTCCCTCCCAGACCTTCCTGACAGAGTGTCCCACAATCCCCACTGGGCAGTCTTTACTTAACTGTCTTCGTGGACTGTATTAGAATTTGTGTCTCTGGCCCTCTTCATGGCTGCGAGCTCTAGGAGGATGGAGACTTCCTAGCGCTCAGCAAGTGAGGGCCCGTGACATCGACCTCTGGCATGCATGCACACTCTGCACACATCATCAACGGAGCTGAGGGCTGGTGAATGCATGATGGGAAGTTAATGAGGGGAGAGCCATAAACCCGAAGCAAAGGGGAAGACAGTGGCATGAGACAAGCGCACCAAGCCGGGAGTCACACAATGGAGAACAGCTGCCTAGAGTCATCACACGGAGCTGGATTCAGATCCTGACATTGCTTCTTGCTCACCAGAGGACCACAGACTGTTGACTTAGCTTCCGTGTGCCTCGGTTTCCTGATTTGTAAGCAGGAATAATATTGGAACTTGCCATAAAGGGTAAGTCCTGACAAGTAAAATTCTCAGCCCCACAGCTAGAGAGAAATCAGTGTTTGTGGAAGGCTAGCTGCTACTGTCACCATAGGGTCGGCGTTTGCATTGGGAAGTAGAGACGACCCCAGAGACAGCCTTGCCCCACACTCAAAACCCAACTCACTTAGTGCATGTTGAAAGCCACTAGTGGATGTCACTGTCCCTTCTCTTTTGGTGTCTGACGCCATGCAACAACTCCTTTTAAATGTATGTGACTTCAGTGTGTGTGTGTGCGCTTGCATGTGCGTGTCTTATGTGTGTGGGTATGTGCATGTGTGTTTACATGTGTGTACCTGCACGTGAATACCAGAGGTTGACGTCAGCGGTCTTCCTCACTGACTCTCCACCTTACTTGTTCAGACAGGGCCTCTGACTGAACCCAGAGGTCATTGATTTGGCCAGTTTAGCCAGACAGCTTGCCCAAGGGATCTACCTGTTTCCACCTCCCGAGCACTGGGCTTTCAGGTGCTCGCGGTCACAGCCGACATTCATGCGGGTGCTGAGCAGTAAAGCGAGGTGCTCATGCTTATGTAGCAAGAGCTCTACTGACTGAGCCATCTCCCCAGATGCACTACACAAATACCCCTACGGCCACTAATCATGTGTCCATACACCCACATACCTCTGCTGCTCTAAGATCTTACAAGGAAATGAACACTTGGTCAGGAACTGACCTGTGGTCCTGATGCGGGGCTGACCAGCTCTGTCTTGACCTTGTGTCCTTGACATCAGTGTGACAATGGTATCCCTTCCCCGGAGACGTTGCCTCTTCCCTGGCCCAATCTCACTCATATGGGCTGTCTCTATCTCCCTCCAGATCCAAATCTTTATTTATTTATATTTATTTATTTACTTATTTATATATCTTTATTTTTCTTTTTTTTTTTTTTTTCTTTTTCAAGGTAGGGTCTCACTCTAGTTCAGGCTGATGTGGATTTCACTATGTAGTCTCAGGGTAGCCTCGAACTCATGGCGATCCTCCTGCCCAAAATCTTTACATTTCAGAGCCCAACTGCACACATAGGTGCTTCCTTTGATGTCAAGACCTGTTGTCCCTGATGCTGCCACGAGTTGAGTAATGACTCCACAGTAGCTCACTAAAGGGCCAACTTCTCCCCTCACCCCTTGCCCTGCAAGCCAAACTGGGCCACTTTCCAGGTTATCCACCGGCATGACTCAACCCCCTGTACCTGGAAGAAACCAACCGCAGTGCACTGTCTCTGGAGAGGACACTACTGACACAGTGGTGAGTACTGGCCAACCGGAGCCAGCCAGAGCAAACAGGGAACCAGCTACCTAAAGGACAGTGATGCCCGAATGGCTTTGCAGGGCAGGAGAAGGAAGAGCACAGAGGATCGCTGGACAGAAGCTATGTCCAGCAGAGAGCAGAAGTGACTATGTTCCAACCCCAGCGCAGGTGTAATGAGAGTCTGGATGTGCGTCAAAACAAAACCGGGCCAGGGAGATGAATCTGTCAGTAAGGCACTTGTCACGCAGACATGAGGTCTTGAGTTTGGATCCCCAGAACCCACATAAATGCCAGGCGAGGCAGTGCGTTGCCTGTATTCCCAGAGCTGAGGAGGTGGAGATAAGAGGATCCCTGCAGCTTGATGGCCAGCTTGCATACCTGAATCAGTAAGTTCTAGGTTCAGTGAGAGACAGCAGTCTCAAAGAATAAGGTGGAGTGGGATTGAGGGAGACACCTGACCTCAACCTTTGGCATATATGCACGTGTACCTGCACACAAATGTGCTCCCACACACACTCGAAGAGGCATTCACACCCCACACACAATAAAGCTGATCTCTCACAGTGAAATGCTGTCTGAACTGAGAATTGCAGGAGCCAGGACCGGAGGACCAGAGTGGAAGAGGATCCAGGCCAAGGGAGGAAGACGCTGAAGTCCATGAGGTGGGGCATAGAGTGACCCTCACGGGAACAAGACGCTCTGCGTAACTGAACCTAGGCTGGAGAAAGGAAGGAAATTGAGTGGGGACAGCGCCACCTGCCGTCATCCACGGGCCAGGTTCCTGGGACAGCCGCTGCAAACCTGATGCTACGGACACAGACAAAATCCACAAGGTGCTGTTCTCCTGTTCTGGTGGGAGCTGAGGTTCAAGGACTCCATGTTGAATGGCCAGAGCCATGCAGCTTAGAAAAGCAGGATGACAGTGTGAAGCGTGGGTTTTCGCATGACTCCGCTCCTTTCTCCAATAGGGAGAGAAGTGCACATGGATATGCGCTGTGGTACTTTGAAGGTGACAGCTTGAATATAGGGCCCCATAGACTCAGGTGTTTTAACACTGAGCCCACAGCAGGCAGACAGATCCCTGCCACAGAGCCATGTCACAGAGAAGAGATCTTCGAGTCCAGCCCTAAGGTGTGTGGGGAGAGCCTGGAGCTCTGGCAGGGTGGTGGTGCTGGCTTGGTGTGGTGTCTCTGTGCTGGGATGCATGCTGAAGTGAGTCAGCTCCTCCCACACCATTGAGAGTGTTCCCCGGATTTCACAAGCCCGAGATAAACCCCTTCCTTCCATAAGCTGTGTCTTGTTGGATGTTTGTCGCAGCAGTGAGGAGCCGACTGCAACACGTGCTTATCTGAAGACATGCAGAGATGGTGTGTGGACAGGGGCCCCCACATGATGGGCGGGATTCGGCCTGAAGAACACAGCCATCACACGTTTGCAGCTCTTCACTGCGCATACATAGGAGAAGCCACCAACCTCCACCTAGATTTAATATTGGTTTAGCAGTCAGGAGCTAATTAAATGTTAATGTTCAGTCATTTGAAATTAAACATCAGGAATCTCGGCTCTATGTGTAAGCTGCTTAAGCCATCATTAAGGTGTTCTGCTTGCCTTCCCTCCTGCTGGGCCATCGACTCCTCGGGCTGGATACCAACCCCATCCACAGGTGAACCCTTCCTGCTCGCCACACGCCTTTGCACACAACATCTGACCTGCCCCGTGGCTGTGCTCCTCTGCTGAGAAAATCCCACAGTCTGAACACGTGTGTACTTGCACATACTCGCTGACACTGAGTTCTAAAGGAGGGGGTCTCCTACAGCATCAGGGGCATGCTGCTGTCTGTAATTCCCAGCAGATGACTGAGTTTTCAGTGCATAATCAAATCTCACCTGGTCATGGGGATCTTGATGAGATGAGCAGAGAGGAAGGAGAGGGGGGAGGGGAGGCTAGGGGAAGGAAGGCAAGGAAAGCAAACAGAAGGTAGAGGAGAAAAAGAAAGAGGAAGAGAAAAAGAAAAGGGAAGGAGAACCTTTGCTTGCATGCTTCCTAATACTTTCATGTAATACCTTCATAATCTCACCTAGTAGATATTGTTACCGGGCGTGTTTCTCAGACTAAAGCCAAGAGATATTAAGTCCTAAGCTGAAGGCAGCATGTGCCAGGAATGGATAGCAAGGCTGAGACCTGAATTCTCTTTCCCTTAACCATAGTCGCAACTCACGAGAGGAAAGGTGATGTGCAGAGGTTTGCTCAAGCCCTCACAGTGTCAGGATCTTAGCCACCAACCTGTCATACATGAAACAATGACCAGAGAGGTTAAGAGCAGGCTCAAAATCATGCAGACCGATAATGGGAGGATGGGAGATAAATCCTCAATCCCTGACTCCAAGAAAGCTCTTGTATGTGCTCACACACAGCACACAGGCATATCCATGTATGAGGAGAGGCGTGTGTGTGTGTGTGTGTTTGTGTGTGTGTGTGTGTGTGTGTGTGTGTGTGTGTGTGTGCCTGCGCATGCGCACACACAGTCACAGATCCAGGCTCTCTCCAACCCTGAACCCTTCTGGTAAGGTGACCTACCTGGGCCCCCAAGCATCCTTGACAATTTACCGAGTTCCTGGATGTTTCTGGAGTGGTACACAAAGAAAAGCAGCATGAACACACCACCTCTTATCAGAAAGGCCAGAAAATAAAAGAACCCACTTGTGGGCTCTTCTGTTTCAGCACTCTGGCCAGCTCCGTGCCAGCTTCCCGTGACTTCCTGTGGCTTCTGGGAGGCAGGCAGCCTGCACCCCAACACCTGGGCCAGGCTGCTGAATTGAGAGTCAGGGTAAATTCGTGCCAAGGGAGATGTCTAATCAAGGCTCAGGTTTGCATTTCCTCCTCAATGGCATGTTGACAAAACAAGAGAAGACGGAAACAAACACGGCTAAGCTGCCTCTCGGCGGCCAGCCAGCGGAGGGAGAAAGCGGTGAGGGCAAGGGCCAGGTGCGAGGGCAGCCAGGAGCTGCACACCCCCGGCCTTGCTCAGAGATGGACGTGCACATTCCGAGGGCATCCGGGTTCAGGGGAATTAGGGCGTGCGTGACTGCCCTGCAGAAACACCATGACAAGATGGAGGTTTGGAGCATGAACAAGCTTGTGGCCTCAGAGTACAGGGTTTACAAGGACCAGAGAGAGTGAGAGCAGGGATAAGAGAAGCACAAGCCTGCTCTGGCTATTCCATGGCTGGAGTATACACACCTCTGCCCGCATGCTCTTGGTGGGGGTCCACTACACAGACCCTGACGTCGCCTTCCTCCACACTAGCCACCTGACAGGGAATCACAAACCATGCCACCGCTTGCTGGTGGCCAACACAAGGTCCAGGGAACACAGCCTTGCCAAGGTCATCTTTGATGTCCATAATGCTCTGGGGACTTGCAGGGCCTGAGAGGCAGCTGCACGCAACCCAGACAGCAGGTTCAGCCATCTCACTGAATGTTTGCAAAATAGTCCTGTGGGCCACCATACAATGCCACCTCTTTTCTTTTCAGAATTAAAAGTCTCCATTAAGTGCAAGGCAAGCCAATGATCAATCAAAAATGTCACAAGTCTGTTGGATAGCATATTGGTAATGTCAACCCTGTTTGATGTTTTTGTTTGGGTTTTTGTTATTTGCTCATTTTTCCTTACTCCATAGAATACAGTCTGTTGTTGGGTTCTTAAAATAATCCCCCGAAAGCCATGTTCTGGGCGGTGGTGGAAATGGGCATTGCACATGGGCAGAAGTGAGGCGAGGTCACTGGGGCTGTCGCTTGAGAGGTATGGGGCCCCAGCCTTTCCTGTCTCTGCTTCCTGGCCCCCATGAGGTGAGCAGCTCTGCTCCACCATGGCCTGCTCACCACAGTGCTCTGCCTCATCGTGAGCCTGGGGCGATGGGGCCAAGAAACTGCAAGCCAAAAGTAAACCTTTCGTCCTCCTAAACCGATCATCTCCAAGGGCAGTGACAGGGCGCTGACTCACATTTTCTGAATTTGGATCTAGCGCTAATGACCAACTGGAGTGTGACCTTAGCAAGTGACAATATCTCTCCGTCACCACGCTGCCTGGGACCTAGAGTTACTGACGTTGTTCACATACCCTAGAATGCTTGTCTGTCTCAGGCACCAGGACTAGAAAAGTCAGCAAGACAGACTTGGAGCCCCGCCCGCTTAGGTCAGTAGTGCAGAATGGCAGACAGCAATCATAACAGAAATCATCCTTGGATCATAGGAGTCACGTGAGAATTAGTGATCGTCTACACAAAGGCCTGAGAACAGCATTTCTTATGGGCCGTCACTCAATAGGCAACGCCTAGAAAAGCAATACAACATTATATATTTTTTATTTTTAGAAGAGGTTTTCTTTTTGTTTTTAAACCTTTTGTCTAAGTTTATACATTGTGTGTGTGTGTGTGTGTGTGTGTAGTGTCACAGTGCACATTTGGAGGTCAGAGGACAACCTTGGGTGTTGGTCCTCCCTCTCCACCTTGTTAGCATCAGACTGTCTTGTTCCCTACTGCATACGCCAAGCTGTCTCGCCCATGAGTTTCCAGAGATTGTCCTGCCTCCAGCTCTATCTCATCATAGGAGCGCTGGGATTGCAGATATGCACTAACGGGTCTGGGCATCCGAACTCAGGCCCTCTCGCTGCATACTGTATCATTTACTTTACTCGTTGCCGTGACCAAATATCTAACAAGAAACAACTTCGAGGAGGAAAGGGCTTATTCTGGTTTTGCAGTCTGGAGGGGGAATACTCCATCGTGTGGGGAGGGCATGGCAGCAGGAGAAAGGGGTCAACTGATCACACTGCAGCCACAACGGGAAGCAGGGGTAAGAAACGCTGATGCTAAGTTAGCTCTCTCCTTTTCATGCAGAACCTGACCCCAGTCCACGGCACCGTGCTCAAGTGGGTCTTCCCACCACAGCCTTGTCAAGACATGCCCACAGGCCCACTGCCTACGTGATACAAGGTCCTGTTAAGTTGACAAGCAACATAAACCATCACTCACAAGCATTTTACCCACTGAGTCATCCCCCAGGATCACTATTTTGGGATTTTTTTTTTAATTATATTTTTGAGACAAAGTCTCACCCAGGCTTCCCTCAAATTCTCCACCCTCACGCCTCAGTGTCTAAAGTGCTGAGCCAGCAAGATAATTCTTGATAGTAATGTATGAATACCCTTTTTAAAAAATATTTCATTTTTCTTTATTTGAGAGAAAGAAACAGGCAGGAAGAGAGAGAGAGAGAGAGAATGGACACACCAGGGCCATGAGCCGTTGCAAACAAACTCCAGATATGTGCGCCTCCCTTGTGCATCTGGCTTACGTGGGTCCTGAGGACTCAAACCTGGGTCTTTTTGCTTAGCATGCAAGCGCCTTAAACACTAAGCCATCTATCCAGCCCTGAATTCCTCCCCCCCCCCACTTTTTTTTGGAAAGCCAGTGAGAGCTTATATTTTTAGGGCTATAGAAAGTACCAAAGAAGCAATTAAAGAGTTTAACTTTTAAGTATGTGGTACTTAATCTACTGAGAAATCTAAAATATACATACCATTTACATCCTAAACCTACAAAGTACTTCAGTAAACCACACATGGCAGAAGAGCCCCGGTGCGCCAGCAGAGACCGACAGCTGCCCTGGCATGCCCTCGGTCAGGTGCGCCTATGTTATGCAGGGCAGAGATGAGGCACAGGAAGGTTAACCATGTTCTCCCCTGTGCCGTACCATTCCCAGTTCTGCCCCAGTCCTCAGCACACCACCCTTACTCTGCTCAGAGCTCCGATGTGAGCAACCCTGGAGGAACCAACCACAGAATGCCGGCAGTCTGGGAGAACTAACAACAAAGGGCACGGTGCCCATAATGGACTCAAAGCCCCGCATCAAGCAGGGGGAGAAATCATTGTTTCCTGAGAACTGGAGGCACGGCTGTCACCGCAGCCAGCGCTACCTCAGGAAGCACAGCCCTTCAACCACAGGCACCTTCCCTTTGAGTGAGAATCCTGCTTACTCCAGTCCCTGGCCTACATCCCCAGCCACGGCACATGGGAAACCCAGGCAGGCCGCTCAGTGAGATGTAAGTCTAACACGCATGCTCCGAGGGACTCTAGGTGGGCCACTTGACATTCCTGAGCTTTCACAGTGTCTGTGCACAGTCCTGGTAGCATAGGTACATATAGTCATGATGCTTAAGCTATGGCTGGGCTAAGACTTGGCTCCAGGAGAATCCACAATATGTTCTCTGTCACTGGTAAAATACTCTAGCATTACTGCTACTGCTTATGAAGGAGGGTGGTGGGGAAATGAACACTATTAACTGAGAGATGCTAAGAGCTCACACTTGACCTTGAACCCATACATACATGGGCATGCGCGCACGCACACACACACACACGTAGAGGAACAGGCACATACACAGGCTTGTGAGTCTCCTAAAGAGGCTTATTCCAAGCACGAAGAGTAACAGCTCTGTCCCTTCCTGGTCACCATCCACAGCCTCTCCACATCCCTTCTTCTTCTTCCAGACTGCTGGCTCCCAGCTTCTCAGAAATTATAATTAATTCATACCTTGGACTCTCAGGATTATGAAGTATTATAAGATGACAGAGCGAAGACAAATGCTTTAATTCACCAGCTGCCATGTATTTAATTAGAGATTCCTATGAATCCTCCTTACCCAGATATGGCCTCTTGTTCGTGTGGCGGGAGACAACAGGAGAGGGAGACCGAGCTGAAGGATTTGGACACAAGACTCCAGGACTTTCAAACTTTGTGCTACGGCTGGATGGCCAAGCCTTCGAATCAGTTGCAAGCAGAGCACTGCTGGACGCCAGCCCTCGGCTGCTGTCGGGGGACGTAGAAAAATGTTCTACATAGGGTGGGATCAAGCAGAAGCTTTTCACAGACTTGCATTTCTTCTAGGGCCAAGGTCTCATATTTTTGTTTGTGATTTTTCTTTCCTGTAGTGTGAGAGGTAAATGGCAGAAGAAATAGCATGTGATTCTTAATGACAAGCACACTCTTGGGGTGCTGTGTGTGGAAATGTAGGAATGTATGTGAATAGATAGGTGTGTGAATGAGTGGATGTGAATGTGTGCACGACTGTGTGAATGTATAAGTATGTGAATATGTGAGTGTGTGTAGTGTGTACATGTGTGCAAATTTGCCTGAGTGGAAGTGTCTGTGAGCATATGATCGTGTATGAGTGTGTATGTGAATGTGTGTGTGTGTGCAGAATGTGACTGTGTTTGAGTGAGAGTGAGTGTGTGTGTGAACATGTCAGACTCACAAACTTCACAGTCTGGTAATGCAAGTCTATTTGATCTTGCAGAAGGGTACCATTGTTCTAGAAAATGCCTCAGTTGCACTAACTGTCTCTAATGAGAAGAGCAGTTAATGAAATTTACAAGTCAGTTTGTGAACAGAAGGGCTGGCACTCAAGTCATTTCTTTTCTCCATCAGGAGCCAATAATGAGCTCCTGACACAAAGTGGAGACCCATGTTCCAGCTCTGTACTTGACCTCAGAGTGGACCGTGTTTGCTGCCTGGGTGTAATGTTTACAGCCAGGGAACCTCCCACTAAGAAGAGGGGACCACAGGCAATCTTCCCAAATACACCTCCAGGTCAATCAATCCTTGGATCCAGTGTGGCTCCTCCTCCGCCCTCCCTAGCACAAGATACTGGGGATGCCTCTTGCAGAAGCTCCAAGGCAAACCATCTGGAGGCCCCCTGGAGCCTCGGCCTGCCACAACGACACTGAAGTCTACAAGCTGAGTGTCACCACTAACATCACAGTGATCTGGGTGTGTGACAATGACAGTGAACATGGGCAGAGTGCTTCTGATGAGGCAGGCATTGCTCTGGGGGCTTAACACAGGGACTCATTCAAACCTAACAACCTCACAAAGTGGTCCCTGCCTGAGCTCATTCGAGTTGCTGTCACAAAACCCATCTACTAGGTGACTCAAAACAACAGAAAGCTGTGTCTCGGCATTATGGAGGCCTAGAAGTTCACGATCAAAATGCCAGGAGAGTTGGTGTCTGGTGAGGGCCAGGTCAGGTCCCTGTTTAAGATTCACGCCTCCTTTCCGTACCATTACAGGGCAGAAGTGATATGACGTGCAGGTCTAATGGGTTTTATCATGACATTTTCATACATGTGTGTCATTATGCTTTTCTCTTATTCTTCCTCCTATTGTTCTTTTTCCATCCCCCTATCACTCTAACTGTTTGTTTTGTAAGGGCACTCATCTCATTCCTAAGAACTCCACCTTAGGAACTAATTAGCATTGATCATGACCAATACCGCACATTCGGAGGGGAAGGAAACATTCAGACCATACAAGTCCTGTAATGGTCAGAGCTAACACAGGACCCAGGCAGCAGCTACAGGAGAATACGTAAAGAGCAAGGCACTTCTCCATGACACACTGGAGTTTGGGCACTTTTAGGAACATCAGCAGGCTGGGGTTCTAGACAAATACCCAGCAATTATTGAGGCTAATTTCATGCAAACAAGCAAAATGTGCCTTTATTACCACTAAAAAAAAAAAAAAAAAAAAAAAAACCATCAGGAGAAATGGTGTGTAATGTCTCAACACAGTCATGTTAAAATACATGTGCAAGTAGATCAGAGCTGGAAAGAAATTTGACATGATGAACAGATGTGATATTCAGGAGTCAGGAACAGGGTGATTTTTTTTTCTATCAATTTTTCCCATATTATTGTTGAGACCCACCTTTTTATTTAATGAGACAAAGGCAGATACACAGAAGTGTAAGCTGTATCTCAAAGTATGACACAAACAGGAATGAGTGGTTTACAAGGACAGAAATCTGAGAGTGGGAACCCAGGAGGGCCGTGAGATGCTTCCTGGAAAGGAGATGTGCCCATTACACAAGTATGTTTCTGTTAAAATTCACGAAGAATATATTTGCGTATTTTGTCATGCAAATAAATTTGCACTGTGCATTATATGTTGTTTTCATGTAAATTACATCTTAATTTTGAAAACTGTAAGTGTGAGGGTGTGATGATCTGTCAGTGACTGGATCAGGGTATGCTCAAGTACTTGGTTCAACCCTGCTGCTAGGTATGTCTGTGAGTGTTTCTGGGTGAGATTAGCATTTGAAAGGGGAATTCCAGAAATGCGAGGAACCTCCCCAGTGGAGGGGGCATCATGTGATCCAAGGGAGGAATGCAGAGACCTGCATAGAATGAAAGGCAGGCTAACAAACAATGGAATGTGACCCTTCTTTGCAGCTTAAACTAGGACATCTCAGTTCTTTGTCTGCTGTCCTCAGACCACCATTCAAAGCATCAGTTACTCTGGTTCTCGGGGCCTTTGGACAGTGACCAGATCATGTGGCCAGATGTCCTCTATCTCCAACTTGCAAACAGCACTTCGGGGAATGTCTCAGCCTCCATAATCCTGTAAGGCAATTTATATACAGTTTATATACACACACCCTCAAATGTGTATATTATGTGTGTATACACATATAAGCATATGTGTGTGTGTGTGTGTGTATGCACGTATATGCATGCATGTATACTAACACACAAATACAAACACATACACATATTTATGTTTACATTATATTTTTGAATGTCCATGTTTCTCAGAAATCCCAGACTAATCCAGGAGGAGACAAAATGCATCTTGACCTTTTCTTCTTCCAGTTTTGCCCTTCAAATTTTGTGCTCCCCCCCCCAATTCATGTATGGAAAAGGACTCCTCCATGCTCAGTGCTGGGAGAAGGGTCTTTGGGGGGTGTTAGATAGCATAGTTTTTTAAAAAAATTTTTGTTTATTTTTATTTATTTATTTGAGAGCGACAGACAGAGAGAAAGAGGCAGAGAGAGAGAGAGAATGGGCACACCAGGGCCACCAGCCACTGCAAACGAACTCCAGACGCATGTGCCCTCTCCTGCATCTGGCTAACGTGGGTCCTGGGGAATCGAGCCTCGAACCTGGTCCTTAGGCTTCACAAGCAAGCGCTCAACCGCTAAGCCACCTCTCCAGCCCTTAGATAGCATTCTTAGATCAGTGATTTTATACAAGGATTTGTTGAAGAGTATTCACCCCTTTCCACCCCTCTACCTCGTCTACCATGCAAGCTCACAGCTCCCCCCCCCCTCTGCAGGACATGACCTCCTGGTACCATCTTGGAAGTGAAGGCTAACGTTTCTTGATCTTGGATGTCCCAGCTTCAGGAACGAAGCACATTTCTGTGCTTTTTAAGTTACTCAGCCATGGGTGCTTTGTTATAGTAGCAGCAATAAACTCAGACACTTTCTCTATGCGGAAGCTGCCCTTTTTTGATCTTCAGCTTCATACAGGATGGCCAGCACACGTCTCTGGCCAGAACACTACACTTCCATATGGTGGCACACTTTCCACAAACAGGGTCCATCCAAACATCACACACAGACAAGTCCCAGCTTATTGGCAGCGTATGCAAATAAACCTCCATTGACACACATCCCCACCCTCCCATTTACAGATTTAAGCTCCTTTCAGACCACCAAACAGAGGCACGTGTATTATTTCAGATAGTCTATGGCCAGCAGAGCTCAAAATATTTCCTGTCTGGATCTCTGCAGATAAGTTTTCGGAGTTCTTTCTATGGGTGTTGGAGGGTGTCATGGTGACTGTGTCGGGACCATTTGTTGGGCAAAGTTTCTCCTTCCTACAGTGCATAGTGAGGAGGTGACTCACCTACTCCTTCCCACACCTCTAATTGCCGCACCATAGAGAAACCTGTTCAGAAGGCTCTTATTCTAGAAGAGGAAAGTGCAAACCTGCCAGATTTCTGTCCCCTATTAAAGAGATGCATTTCTTCCAACCTTTCTCCTTTTCTCTTTCTAACTTTAGGCAAGAGGCATTCACCTCTTGCCTTCCTTAACTTTGCCCAACTTTTGGAGCTTACATTTGACAGCTTGTCTCACAGGTTCGCTTACAACCTAGTTTTAGAATCAAGGAGAAGGGTTTTAAAGGTTGCCAAACCCAAGTTTAAGAGAGAGAGAGACAGAAATACCTGCCAGAGTTGTACAGCATTCCCTCACATCTCCCGCCTCTCTCCACGGGGATGGCTGGGGTGCTCAGCTTGTCTGTCAGCTGGCTCGGCACTGTGGGGTCTATGAAGCCCTCTCTAGGTAGAGGACAGGAGAGTCTTGTCTGTGAGGAAGGCAATGCAGAATGCGTGGGCTCCAGCTTCCAAGAGGAGAAAACAAGGAAGGAACTTGCTCAAGGTGAAGGGATGAGATGAACTTGAGCCTGCCTTGCTCTTAGTATTGAACTCTGAGCACAGGGCATTAGCATTGGAATTGCCCAGTAGTTTTACTTTACTTTTTTTTTTTTTTTTCGAGGTAGGGCCTCACTCTAGTCCAGGCTGACCTGAAATTCACTATGTAGTCTCAGGGTGGCCTAGAACTCACAGTGATACTCCTACCTCTGCCTCCTGAGTGCTGGGATTAAAGGCGTGTGCCACCATGACTGGCTTACTTTACTTTTTAAAAAATTGTTTAGATAGATAGATATAGATAGACAGACAGACGAAGCAGATAGATAGACAATGCTCATGGCAGGGCCTTCAGCTACAGCAAATGAACTCTAGACGCATGTGCTACCTTGTGCATCTGGCTAACGTGGGTCCTGGGAAATGGAACCTGGGTCGTTTGGCTTTGCAGGCAAGCACCTTAACTGCTAAGCCATCCCTCCAGCCTGACTTTACTTTTTCTTTTACACGAGATAGTCAGCATTTTGTTACAATATGGACATTGTGTTAGATGGTTTTGTCCAAATGCAGAATACCAGGCAATGGAAGGAAACACAGACTACACTCAGCCTGGATGTCGAGCTAGGTGTGGTAAGCCCATTTTCCACTTATATTATTTCCTTTTTGCCGTGGATTTATGCTACCACCACACCATCTGATGTTGAAGAGCATCTATATGTATCAGACCCTTTTCTAGGGAACGGAATGGGAGGGGAACAGGAGGCAGCCTATTTCATTTATGACCACAGAAGTAGCTGTCTTCCCAATACACTCACTGGACACTTTGAATTCTGGGCCTAGCTTGAGGTCTCTATTTAAAGACATTTACCGATATAACAGACAAGGGTGCCTAGGAAAAGAAAGTGGGCAGGTCAGGGTCAAAGAGAGATTGGAAGGTGCACCGCAGCTGACCACGAAACTGCCGAAAGCCAAGGAAAGGTAGCGACTCTGGCCTGGAGAAGACTAGGAAGCATGCGCTCTCCCTTCAGCCCTCTGATCTACGGAACTGTACAGTAGTGAGTTTGTGGTAGTTAATTCCTATGGTTTGGATGATATGCTACAGGAGCAGTGGATACAGTCAGAGCTTCCCTACACAGGAGCCTGTGGTGAACAGTAGAGCCCCACCAGCCGATATGGCACCCAAGAGCCACCAAAACTTAAGGGAGTGAAACAAAAATTTAAAATTCAAACTTTGTGTGTTGGTGTATGCCAGTCAGGAGTGTAAGTTCAAGGCCAGCCTGGATCTCAAAAGACTCTCAAAACAGAAAAAAAGAAAGGAAGAGGAGAGCAAAGAGAAATGGGAAGACACAAAAGGAGGAGAGGAGAGAAAAGGAAAGGAAAAGAAGGAAATACGGGGGGGGGGGCTGACTTAATATTCACCCCCATAGTCACAGTAAACTGTATTTCTTTTGCTCGTGTTCTATCCATGCAAAGTGGTTATTGCATTCGTGTCAATCTAGGAAAACTCCTTCATCACAGAGCCTCCTGGATGGGATTACACTGGAGAGAGTAAGTCAGCACAAACCCACACCTGCAGGCACTTCCATGAGAGGGGATGGTTCTCCAGAGGCCCATGCGTAGTGCTAGAAAGTGCTATGCAACCTGCCTGGGGAGAAAAGTTGTCAACCGTTCTAACCAGCAGTGGACCCTGAAAGCTACACAGCTGGTCACTAGTGCAACAGTGGCATGTCTTTTATGGGACTGGCCAACTTCTCTCTGACTGGATTTGAAGCCTGCTCCACAGGAGGAATTTTATGCCTGATACCGAAAATTTAGTCAAAAGCCTATGGCTTCAGATGGTTATAAGCCCTAGAGGGGAAGTTGCTACAGTTGTTTGGCTAAGTGTACCTATCATGCCCACCAAATTGCCCTCTAAATATTTATATTTATGCCCATATATTAGTGTTGCTCTCACTTTTGGTTAGAGAAGCTTCCCTTTTTCAGTTGGTGGTGATCATTAGGGAGACTCAAAAATCATCGAAATGCTGAGAAGAGATGGCAGTGGAGTGTTCCACACTAAGTGAGACATCTCTATCACACCCTTCAAGGCTCAGGGATCATAGTGGAAGAGGTGGCACAAAGAATATGAGAGCCAAAGGATGGGGAGGAGTGCTTTGGATTGTTGTCTTCCAGACGCAGGAAGGCTGGTGCGATCCTGACCTCTCAGCAGCTGTCATCACCTGCATAAGACCTGCAGAATCTTGGGCCCATCAATGTGTTCTCATACATGACGAGAGGGCAAAAATATGAACTCAAAATAGAAGGAGACCTAGTTAGAAAGAAGAGGAGGTTCAGTGGAGAGGGAATAAGGTAAGGGGGTCAAAAGAAGGGGATAGGATGGGATTACGACCAGAGCATGTGGTATAGTTTTATGGAGTTTGCTTATAAATTTATTTAAATAAAAAAATAAGAATATATAGACTAAATGTGGGCAGTGCCAATGATATTATATTATAGAGCCTGCATCAGACTAGTGGGCATTTAAGAAACATCAACTCTGACTGGACAGATGGCCTGTAAACCTAAAGCCCTGGGCTCAATTCCCCACTATCCACGTAAAGGCAAATACGTAAAGTGGTGCATGCATTTATTTGGAGTTCCTTTGCAGTGGCTAGAGGCCCTGGCAGCCCATTCTCTGTGCATCTTTCTCTCACTCAAATAAAGAAATTAAGTACTTTTTAAAAAAATAAATAAATATCAACTCATTATCATCAGCATTTCTTTTTCAGGAGGGAAGATTTGATCCCAGTCCAGGTCCCGAAGGTTCTACAATGTTCTGACTCAAGCCAGGTGAAAGACTTAAATTGCCATCACCCCATACAGCCCAAAGGTGCACAACCTTCTAAAAGCCATTCTGGGCCCAAAGAGAAATCAAAGAATGGAAGCGTGTTCTGTGGGAAAAAAATGCATTATATAAGACACGTTGCCAGAATGCAGGATCTCAGCCATATGAGTACTAATCACTGGCATGTGCACACTCCTTGGAAATATTTATGATGGGACTTCAGCACCAACCCAAACAGCCTTCACACAGTGAAACGAAACCATAAATTATTTCCGAGAACATTGTAATGCCAGGGGAACTCACTTAATTATCCATTATCCCAGAAATGTAGACATAATGTTAATTAAAATGAAGGGGGAAAGGCATTTCCATTTTTTATTAAGATTCATTGGGCTCTGGAAGAGCGCTTTGCCCTGCGGGCTGAGTCAGGTGATGGAGAGCTGTCTCCAGGAGCCCGGATCAGTAATCCGCACAAAGGCTGGGCTCCCCCAAGGTCAGGAGAGACAACCTCCAGAACGGGGGTGATCTGCTTGGCCCTCACACCCCACCCACCGACGTCCTAGTCCTTAGAAACTGACTTTCCTTTCACTTCCACATTCTCTGTTATCACAGAACCCCCACATTTCCCACAGTTGTCACAAGCCTTTCCTTCCCTGCCATCCCTCCTCTCTTTCTTTCCTCTCCTCTCCACTTCTTTTCCTTTTTCTTATTTTGAGACATGGTCCCATAGCTCAACCTGGCCTGGGACTCACTACACAGGCAAGGCTGGCCTTAAACTCATGGTCCTCCTACCTCAGCCTCTCAGGGACGAGGACCCCACTGTACACCACCACGGTTGGCATCCCGGTGCTCTCCCCACAGTGCACCCCCACCATGGGGCAACTCCCTTTGCCCTTTGCTTCACCGGCCTGATCTCTCCCTTACCTAGAGGAGGACAGCCACTTGGATTACACATGGTCTCACAGCCTGAGGCTCTTCACAAACATCCTTGGCAGTAGCATCATGTATCAGTTCACCGCAGCTGCTGTGAGAAAGCACCCTGGACTGGGCGGCTTAGCAACAGAAATTCCCTGTCTCTCAACCTGGAAGCCATCAGGGCCCGCCTTTAGGGTTGGTTCCTTCTGTGAGCTGGGAGAGGAGGGTTTGCTCCAAGTCTCTTCCCTCCACAGCCCTTGCAGGTGACTGTCTTCCTGCAAACTCTCACATGCGCTTCCCTTTGTATGTATCTGGGCCCACATATCTCCATCTCATATGGTATTGGGGCTCATCCTTGTGACCTCATTTTCACTTAATTACCTCTATAAAGACCTATATGCAAATAATGCTCCCCTCTAGCATACTATGAATTCTGAGGGACCCAGCTCAGCCCATAACACATTCTTTCAGTGTCTGCCCCCAAGGTCAGGTTTCAGTGTAATCTCTCTCCTCCTTCCACCACCTACTGTATCAATACTAAGCTAAACAGTCACTTAATTGTGCCCAAGGCACCCCACTTGACACCATACCTACCTTACCCCCTCAAAGGCTTTGATAACTTTTCATCCCTTTAAAAGAATAAAGCGGGGCTGGGGGTATAGCTTACTTAGTAGAATGCTTGCCCAGCAAACATGAGGCCCTGGGTTCTAATCCGAGCAATGCATTCAACAGGCCTGTAACCCCAGCACTCAAGAAGCACTGACAGGAGAATCATAAGTTCAAGGTCATCCTCCAATACACAGAGATCTCAAGGCTAGCCTGCACTACATGACACATGTCTCAAAATAAATAAACAAAACACAAGTGGTCAATGTGAGTACAGCGGCTATGATGGTTGATAACAGTTGTCAACTTGACAGAACCTACAGCCACCTAGTTCACTGGCTCTGGGCATGTCTGTGAGGGACGATCTTCACTGGGTTCATTAAGGTGGGAGGATTAACCTTCACTGGTTAATTCCACAAGCCAGCGTCTTGGACTGTATATAAGAAGAGAGCTCTTAATGTTCATACCCTTATATTAATGCTACTCTCACTTTTGGTAGAGAACCTTCTCTTTTCAGATGGCAGTGACCTTGGGATGACTCAGAAGGCATTATGGTGCTGGAAAGAAGTGACCAGAGTGCTCAGTACCTGCAATATCTCTACCACACCTTCCAAGGCCCAGGGTCTACTGCGGAAGATGTGGTGGAAAGAATGTAAGAGCCAAAGGAAGGGTAGGACTCCTTACAACGTGCTCCTCCAGACACAAAATGGCCTGGATATCCATGACCTCACAATGCCTGACACTACCTGCACAAGACCATCATAAGAGGAGGAAAAGATCATGACATCAAAATAAAAGAGAGACTGACTGACATGGGGAGGGGATATGATGGAGAATGGAGTTTCAAAGGGGAAAGTGGGGGGAGGGAGGGAATTACCATGGGATATTTTTTTATAATCATGGAAGTTGTTAATAAAAAACATAAAAAGAGAAGAGAGCTGGCTGAGCAGCAGCCTCTGCTTCCCGAGTGCAGGTGCAGTGTGTCCGGCTCTGCCTCCTGTTCCTGCTGTCGTGCCTTCCCACCTCAAGGGACTGTGACCTTCCTTCCTAAGTGAACTTTGTCACAGTAGTGAGAAAGACAACTAGTACAGCAGCACATACCCGTAATGTCAGCATCCAGGAGGCCAGGACAGCAGGGTGCCGAACTCAAGGCCAGCCTGTGCTACATAGGAAGTTCCAGGTTATCCTGGACTACAGAGTAAGAAACTGGCTCAAAAGGAAAATACCAAATGAAGTAAAAGAACAAAGGGCTGAGGCGATGGCTCAGAGCAAAAGAGTATTTAAAGCATGAGGAACGGAGTTCAATCCCCAGGACCCATGTACAAAGCTATGTAAGGAAGGTCTGCGTCTCCGATGCTGAGGAGGGGGGCAGAGACAGAACGGCTGGACTCACAGAGAGCCTCCATTCAGAGCAAGACTGTCTCAGGGAAATGAAGTGCAAGAATGGTGAAGGACGATGTCCTTCTCCAGTGTCCCACATGCATGTGCACAGGCTGCACACATCTGCATGCACATGCACACAACACCTGCACACACACACACACAAAGAAAGGAAATCAAAACAAAACTCAGAAGGCAGTTAGTGTTATCTGGTATCAGACACTGGGAAACAACTCCACAAAAGCCATTTTCTTTCCTTTTTTCAATTGTTTTTCAATTTTCTGTTGTTCTAAATTTGTATTTATTTGTACGTGTTCATGTGCTCTGTTGCTGCTGCACTCAAACACATGGTTTCACATGGGTGGCTGGTGAATTGAACCCTAGTCAGCAGGCTTTGCAAGTAAGCAACTTTACCACTTAGCCATGTTTCCTAGCTCTCTTTTGAAAAAATTTTTTCTCTAGCATTTTTCATTGTACATGGTACCGGGTTACATGAGGGTATTTTCATGCAACTGTATGATGTCCTTTGAGCACACTCCCCTTATATCCCTGCCCTACCCTTCCTCGCCCCTCTTCCCTCCCGAAAGCCATCTTCTAATGAAACACCCAGAGGCAGTGAAGACCCACGTGGCCTGCCGTTTCCACAAAGTCCATCTGCTTTCCCCAGAGCCAACAGAGTCAGCTCTGCCCAAGAGGAACACACAGAAGAGCAGACTGGGACGGCCGTGCAGACCTGCAGCTGAAAGAAATGCCACCACCTGGTGACTTTCAAAGAGGAGCCGAGCTGGTATTTCATTTGGGCAGAAAACACTAGACAAACAACATACTGCATCTGGCACCTGTAACCACTCCTTGGGCATCAACATATCACATCGCAGTGATGGCAGCAAATATTCGAAAGGGGTCTGAACCCAGAGGGCATGCGGACGTCGGGTTCTCATAGCAAATGGCAAAATACCATTGCAGCAGTCTCCATTTCTCTGGCAGCTCAGAGACCTTAGGGAACCCATTTTCTTTTCTTTTCTCTTTTCTTTTCTTTTTTTTTCTGGGCACTACAGTATTGCCTTTTATCAATCAAGTGTATCTATGCCAGAATGAGGTCTCCAGTCTCGTCACAGTTCTGTCTCTCTCATGGTTCAAAGCCTAAGCATGGAGGCAAAACCCTGTTACAGCCCACTTAGGCATGCATGCATTCATTAAGCAAGCCTGCTATGGAGGAACCTGACTTAATGAAAGTTTATTGGAAGAGAATGCTTATTTAAATGTAGTCTACAATCTACACTTGCAAAGGGAAACGGGTTATTTCTGGATAATTGCATAGCTGGGTGAGCTGTGTGCTTGCTCTGCTGGGTGGTCTCACTCTTTCTTAACCTTTTCTTACTGCAAAAAAATTAGTTTTTTTTTTTTTTCTTCTTTCATGTGCAGACAGAAAGCAATGGGATTTCATTAGGTCAAGAGTATGGTCGTGAGGCTTAAGGCTGGAGGAGACCTATGCACAGGAACCCTCAAAGAACGAGGCCGGGCAAGGGGGAGGAGGCAGACTGGGCGACAGGCTGCTGAGTATTAGGCCCAGCAAAGATGGCTAATGAGGGTCTTTAAATACCTAATTACAGTAAACAGGCTTCCCTTCTCTAATAAAAAGCTTCATTTATACATTTTTTTAGGAGTCAAAGGAAAGCCACCCTATAAATACCATGAAGAAGACATGGAGAATGTCCTAAGTGGCATGGTACCCTTGGAAGGCATGTAACAAACCCAGGAAGCAGGACATGACTAGACTATAAACATGGTATTCAGGCAGAGTTACCCTGGGACAGGCCCATCCCCAGGCACGTCTTTAAGGACTGAACCACTATGCTCTTTCCTGCCCAGGGGGTCCTTGAGTTCTCACATCCCCCTTCCCAGTTAGTGTCTGTTGTGCTTTGAATGTGAAAGTGGCCCTCATAGGCTCATGTGTTTGAACACTGCTCCTTGTCTAGCAACAATGTTTGGGAAGGTTCTAGAAGCTTTAGAAGGTGGAGCCTTGCTGGAAGAAGTGAGTCACTGGGGACAGGCCTTGAGGTTTTAGAGCTCAGCCTTACTTCCTGTTCCTCCTCTGCTTCCTGACTATGGCTGCCATGTGACCAGCCTGTCTCTGGTTCCCGCCAGCACCATGCCTTTCCTGCCACGAGGGAACGCATCCTGTGAAGCTGTGAGCTGAAACGAACCCTTTCCTTCCTTAAGTATTTTACTACAACACCGAGAAGGGAATACAGTGAGAAGTGCAGGGGCCACCATTCCAGATTTCCCCTCTCAGCATTTCCTTTAGGTATGATGGCCTCTGGGCACAATTTCACCTTGACCTACTGCAGTAGTGATCGTCTCATTTTGGGGACAAAATATCTCACCAGGAGCAGCTTTTGCAAGGAGAAGAATGTATTTTGGCTTACAGTTCCAAGAGGAAGATTCATCATGGCAGCGAAAGCATGGCAGGAGCAGACACCTGGGCATGACATCTCTCAACAACAGGGAGGAAGCAGCAAACGTGATCTAAGTAGCACTAGCAAGTGGAGCTGACTTATACAACTCCAAGGCCCACCCCCAGTGGCACACCTTCTCCAGCAAGACTCCACCTCCAAATGCCCCGCCAGCTGGGGATCCATTATGAAGTTTAATCACAGACACATGAGACTATGGAGGACATTTTACATTTTGAAACCACTTCACCCACTGTTGTAAACAGTTCCAACTTGCTGGGATGAACATCCAAACCAGACACAGTTTACGGGAGGAAGGGGGTTTATTCCAAGCTTATAGACCTGTGGGAAGTTCCGTCAAATGACAAAAGAAGCTGCTCCCATTTATAAATCCCAACAGACACCGCCAAACAGCTAGAAGCACAAACAAGCACAGCCGGAGTCCAAAACTTCTCTGCATACCTTTAGGCTGAGATTCAGATCTGTCCCCAGTGACGCACCCCCTCCCTCATGGCAGGAGCCTGCCTGCTAGGGGCTGAAGCTGCAAATTCAATCTTAATTCAATAGAGGACATATATTTAAACTACTACACCTACCTACACAAAAGAGGGCCTCTCTTTCTGGTACCCCTCCACTTGTAGGAGTTGCCTCATAAGATGGACATAGACATAAGTTTCTATCACTTAAAAATAACAACAACAGGGCTGGAGAGATGGCTCAGTAGTTAAAGGTGCTTGTTTGCAAAGACTGATAACCAAGGTTTGATTCCCCAGGACCCACATAAAGTAAGATGCACAAAGTGGCACATGCACCTGGAGTTCACTTGCACTGACAAGAGACCCTACCATGCTCATTTTCTCTCTCTCTCCATCCCCCTCCCTCTTTCCTTTTCTATCTCTCCTTGCAAATAAATAATAAATAAAAAATTAATACTCTAATAAAGAGAATAGAAAATAATCTGGATAAATGAGGAGACAGTCTATCCTTTGGGATGGAACAACTTGATTTTTTTTTTTTAATGCCTTTAATCCTATCACTTGGGAGGATTTGGAGGAAAGTTTACCATAAGGCCAACCTGGGCCATAGAGTAAGTTCCAGGTCAGCTTGGGTTAGACTGAGACCCTGTCTCAAAACACAAAACTCATAACAACAACAACCAGAACCAAACTAGGACAGCAGATAAAATCTGGACGTGAGATCCAAGGAACTACCTGAAGAGACTCATCATCTGCTGGAAGGTTTGCACAGGAAATCTAAGGGTATGCTGAATGTCTAGCTGGGTCTGGGGAGAGACACTGCCTCCTACTGAGAGGATGAGGGCAGTGAGCTCAGAGTGGGAGGGCAGCGACGGGGAGCACAGGACCTCAAAGGCAGGAAGGGGGGCCCTGGCTCCCCTGGTTTCCCAGCAGTGTTAAGGAAAGAGAGGTCACTGGTAGGGTGGGGTGAGCTTCCCTCTTTGGCATGTCGATGCCCATAGTCCTGGTGGGAAGCCCAATCAAAGAATACATATGACTCAGCTGACCTCGGTTTAGTTTCCTCCTCCAGTCCACTTATGCTCATGGGCTAAATAATAACGTGATCTCCGATCTCTCCAAACCTCAAGACACGAGCAAAATCATCATGTGTACCTTTCATTTTAAGCATCTCTCTCTCAATCTCGGTCTCTCCCTCTCTTTGTGTGTGTGTGTGTGTGTGTTTTCATGTGTGTTTTCAGGGGCACATTTGTGCCCACGTGTGTGGAGGCCAGAGAACAACTTTGGTTGTCATTTTTCTGAACTCCCTTAACTGCCTTTGAGACATTCTCTTACTGGCCTGGAGTTCGACAATTAGTTGGACAAGCTATCGAGTGAGCCCCATGAATTCACCTATCTTTGTCTCCCTCACCTTGGCCTTTTTTTTTACATGGGTTCCAGGGATCAAACTCAAGTCTTCGTGTTTGCAAGGCACACTTTTCTCAACTGAGCCATCTCTCCCGCCCAGTCCACGATGATGATGATGATGATGATGATGATGATTGCCAAAGACATCAGTTTTGAAATCAGAATTTTTCTTTTCCACAGTGGCAGACTGTGGTCTGTCCTAAGGACTAGAGAATGTCCCACGCATGCAATGACAGCACCTGGAGCAGTACTGCACTGCACAGCCTTGGTTCTCGAGGCCCTGTCTCTGCTATAAAAGATGACCAGCCTCAGGAGACAGGAGGCTTTCAGGAGGGAGGGTTGGGAATGCAGCTCAGTTGAAAGGTGCTTGTCCAGCATGCTCAAAGACCCGGGCTCCATCCTCCACATTGCGTAAACCAAGCCTAGTGGTACGGACCTATAACCCCAGCACTTGGGAGCCAGAGGCAGGAGGGTTAGGAGTTCAAGGTGATTCTCCACTACATAGTGAGTTCAAGGCCCACGTGGCCTACAGGAGACCCTGTCATAAACAGAGAGAGAGAAAAAGACAGAATCATGTGAGGGGCTGGGCACAGGGAAGAGGGCAAGAAGACCCGGAAAGCGACAGCGGTGCTGTGAGGTGAGAAGGCTGTGATCTTGGAGACCACCCTGGGCAAAGACCTAACTTGAAGGAAGCCACCAATTCCGTGAGACAAGGAGAGTAACGGCGTAGGCACCACGCAGTGACCCTGGGCTGCTGAACCTGGGCCAGCTGACCGCCGCCGGGTAAATCACTTTCAGAAGTCGGGTTTTAAAAATACTCCCCTGGTGTAAGTGTTCTCGGATTTGTGCTGACTTCAGGAGGCCAGCAGACTGCCTTGGTAGCAATTTTTAAAAATAAAATGAAAAGCAATTATGTCCCATCGCAGCGATTTTACTCAGCGAAAATCTGGGGAGAGCAAAAAATTTAAAATATAAAAATAAAAAAAAGCAAATATAATCCCTTTCACCCCAGAGGGCCTCCTGGGTTGGGGGGCTTTCCTCACAGTTAGCTGCAGGCTCTCTCCCCACCAGGCAATCTCCACACCCCTTAGCGATGGTTAGGTGCTCACCAGTAAGGCCAGTGAGTCACTGCAGAGCACATCCAACTGGGGCAACCACCAGCAGAAACAAAAGAGTGTGTGTGCGTGTGTGTGTGTGTGTGTGTGTGTGTGTGTGTATTTCCCAGACATGACACATTCTCAGGTGGAAGCAGCACATCCAAGCCTCCCTTCTGATGTCTCAGAGTGTTGAAACTCAGTCAAAAAATAAATAAATAAATAAAAATAAAAAAACCACGACAAAGAGATGGAAGACAAGCTCTGGAATCTGTGGCACTTTTAACCTAGCCAGACGCCCGCGTTCTCCTGACTGGCGCATTTAAATTCTATTTTCTCTTCTTGCGTCCCCACCACCCACCCCATCCTAACGAGTCCCTCTATTTTAACATGAAGGGCTTCTTTTTTTTTTTTTTTTAAAGATATATATGTGCAAACAGTACATGCTCAGAATATAGAGTAGAGCAAAAAGCAGGAAAACCACACTCACAGCGTCACCGTTCTGGGATAACGGCTTTTCACGTGTTCCTGTGTACTGTCCCAGAGTTTTTCTTCCTCATTTTATTTATGGATCCATATTTTTAAACAAGCCACAGCCATATAGCATGCCATTGAAAGTCATTTCTCACTCGAGGAACCAGAAATATCTTCCCGGTCCTATGTAAATGATAGAATTATACAACTAGATGGACCTGGTCACACTGGGTGACTGTATGGGATTCCATTTCATGGCCAGGCCCTCATTTATTGGATGTTGTCCCCTTCCGTGTTGTTGGCATTTTCATTGCTATAAACAATGCTGCAATGAGCATGGCTTACCCCTTCACTTAACAACTATTTATAGAGTGCCTTCTGCAGCTAAGTCTGTGAACACACCCTTAATTATTCCCCAGGGACAATTTTTGCCAGGGAAATTGCCAGGTCAAAGAACAGTCTTGCATTTAATGATTTTGAAAGAAACATATTAGTCTTATTACTAAATTGCACCCCCTCCCAAAAAAACAACCTAGGTCGAAAGTTGTATTTCCACCAGCCCCCTAGGAGCTGCTCTGGCTCCCAACCTTCTGCAAACACTGATTTTTCTTCTTGTTTTTGTCTTTTCTTGTCTGTTTTTTTTTTTTTTCCCTTCTTGACCAATTTCATAGTAGAAAAGTAATGTTCGTTCTCATTTCACTTTTCTAGTCCTTTGTTGCTACGCAGCCTGAGCATTTTTTCTATGAGTACTGGCCATTTAATTTTCTCTTTTTGTGAATTGCTTATTCGTAGCTTCAACGATACATCTTAATTAGGGCTAGGATGAAGAGGAAAGAATGGAGAAAATTAATAATTATTGAGTGCTTGTTATTTTCCAGACAGTGTGTGCTTCTGGCTTTGTGGTGGTGGTGGGGGGGGAATTCGTCTATCCTTACAATGGGTCTATAATCACCTCTGCTTTAGAGACGGTGACACACTACAGCTCAGAGATGCGCACCTGTCAAGGGTACCAGCGTGTGAAGGACAGACTTGCTCCCAAGTTCCTTTCCATCACTAGCTCCTGGGAAGCTGTGGAAGGACCAGATGCTGAAGACCTAATCCCATTTGACTATGATGGCCTCAAACTCACTCTAACCGAGGCTGGCCTTGACCTCCTGATCCTCTGGCCTCTATCTCCTGAATGGTAGGATTACAGGTGAGCATCACCATGCTATAGCGTTTTGGGGGTTCACCAATACCACAGCATACTTCTGTCTTGTTCCTTTTCCTGGCAGAATAATGTTCCATTGTGCACCTACACTGCCAATCTGCTTATGCATTCCTATGTCCGTGAAAAATTGGGTTGTGCTCACTGTGAGTGACCCTGCATCTCACATATGGGGACATGCCTTTGAGTTGTGTTTTCAATTTGTTGGGGGGTCTATCTGTAGGAATACAAGGCAGCATTTGCTTTGGTATTCTGGTTTATCTTGCCAGTAGATTCTCAAAGGAAAATGTTCTATCTTGTTTACCAATCTATTCTCACTACGTAAGGTGCCCAGTTCTCCCAATTTTCCTAGGTCTTGGGGTTTCCCAAAATATGGGGCTTCCGATGGCAATGCTAGGAACATTCTGGGCAAACCTGGAATCCATGCTCACCCTAACAACATCCAGAACACTGTTTAGTAGGTCCCAGCTCCTCAGTAAATACCAAGAGATTCCTACCATCTATGCAACTATCACTTGACCATAACATGTCTCCACATATGGCGGCTCAAGTAAATATTTTTAAACCCGATGAGGTATTTATAGCAACGTAGAAGATTCTAGCAACCAACATTTCCATTGCAGTTGAAACATACACAAAAGGAAACACGAAAGTTTAAACATCGAAACTGTGGGTGGCTGCAGCACAGAAAGCTGTCCCTTACAGATGTCCAAGAAGTAGCCAAGGGTTCGTGTGTGGGCGAGGGATTGCTGCTGAGCCTGCAGGGAAGACAGAGGAGGAACGTGGCTCCTTTGCCGGCGAGGACGGACAGATCAGGGAGACACTGGCTGGATGAAGTGGTGAATGCCATATTGTCACAGGAAGACAGAGGCCGTGAGAAACATCAAGCCCCTCTGTAATGGAGGCAGAAATGGAGGTCAGTGTGACCGCTTCAGTCCTGCCCGGAGAGACCAGGCAGGTGCTGGACAACAACAGCCCAGGGAATCTCCTTGGGCACAGAGGCCAGCGGACTACAGAGACAGCTCAGTGGATAAAGAGCTTGCTGTGCAAGTGTGAAGACTCGTGTTCAGAACCCCAGCACCCATGGTGGCCTTGGGAGTGGGGACAGGGGATCTCCAGAGCAAGATGTCTAGCTAGAGTAGCCAAATTGGCAAGCTCGTGGTTCAAGTGAGAGACCCTGTTTCAATAAATAAGGAGAGAAATCAAGGAAGACCAATTTCATTCATGTATGTGTGTGTGTGTGTGTGTGTATATATATATATATATATATATATATATATATATATATATATATAATTTTTATCTATTTGACAGATAAAGAGGGGGGAGAGAGAGAATGGGTGCACCAGAGCCTCCAGCCACTGCAAATGAACTCCAGACACTTGCACCCCTTGTGCATCTGGCTCACGTGGGTCCTGGGGAATCAAACCTGGGTCCTTTGGCTTTGCAGGCAAATGCCTTAACCGCTAAGCCATCCCTCCAGTCCAAGGAAGACCAATTTCTATACACATGAACACTCATGACATATGCTCCCATACAATACAGGCATTCATACACACCACACACACACACACACACATGCACACATGCAACAAAAGAGATAAAGAATACAAACCAGAAACAAGGGTGGTGTTGAATGTCTAGCATGCCCTATGCCTTGAATTTCATACTTAGTGCAACAAAAATAAATAAATTAAAAGAACTGGGCTGGACAGATGGCTTAGCAGTTAAGGCGCTTGCCTGAAAAGCCTAAGGACCCATGTTCGGCTCTCCAGATCCCACGTAAGCCAAATGCACGAAGGTGAGGCAAGCACAAGGTTACACACGCCCACTAGGTCCTGGAATTCCATTGCAGTGGCCTTGGCATACCAATTCTCATTCTCTCTCTCTCTCTCTAAAAATTAAAAAGAAAAAGGACTAGAGGGAGGGAGAAGAGTTCACAAATTGTTGGCAAGGCCCTGAATTTTCAACATGATAAAAGACGAAGCATTTCACGGATCTGAATGTCCTGACAAAATGGGTGATATTTCAGGGACGGTACGTGATGCGAGTAGAAGGTCGGACAGTGAGACCCGTAGAGGAGAACCCACCCAAGTAGAGGCATCGGATGACAGGAGCATCAGCACAGGGACTTTGCCACTGTGGACAGACAGTCCTTTTGCTGGGATATGCCCTTGGGATCCCATGGACTATTCTGGAAGCTGAATCCAGACCTCAGGCCATAGGTAGATTTAAGCATTCTAAACTAAACATTGTCCTCCTACATAGGAATTCAGTCTAAGACACCCAGACAAACACTGCTTCGCGAAGATATCTAAGGGAAAGTGAAGACACAAGTTAGCCAAGAAGGCCGGGGCTACTCACAGCCCCACGTTATGGATGCTAAGATAGAGGTTCCGTGGGAATTAGCTGAAAGGCACGGACCTCACTCCTGACAAAGCGTAGCTGATTTCTTGCCACTGTATACCCTGCTCTCCTGTACATCCCACCAACTCTGCCTTTCTGGACACGCACAGCAGGAAAGTGGAGTCAGGGTGTGTGTACTAAGGAGGTCAGCATCTCTCTTCGTCCCACGGAGCATGATTGAACCTTCCTCTTAGGAGGAAGGAGATCGGCCAGGCGGGCGTGCATTCATAACCTTCCTCCATCACGTCCAAGAGGCAAAGACCCTGCCGTCAGATTAGCAAGCCCAATTTATCAGTCACTGTCTCTTCTGACATCCAGCCCCATGTACCTGCAACGCATCATTTCCTTATTAGTGAGTAGCAGAACTGTGTCCAGAGGAGCTTCCCTAGGCTGGGTCTTAATTTTGAACATTTCCGGTTTCCATGGAGACACGCCATTCTTGTATTCTACGAGTGTCACCGTACAACAACGTAGAAACAAAGCGCCGTCACAGAAATGGCTCACTCTGGGCATCGCCACGCGACACCTTCATCTGCCGACAGGACCACTGTGCTGTGCTCCAGGGTTAATTGCTGAGGCCAAGTTCTCGTCTTTCTCCCCCAAATGACAGACACTTCCCCAGCCCAACCTGGGGACTGAGCTCACAGCGACAGGAGCATCTCTAGCTCTTGCTACTTCAATTTCTGCACTGCTGTGATAATAGAGTCAGGAGGTAACTATGGCAACATTATTCCAAGGATAAATACCACAATATAGCCTTCAACTTTCTTCCCCACACAAAGAAATGAAGAATTGAGAACATGGAGGATGAATGCTATCACTTGTTAAAAAGCCAGTGAATAGAGAGAAGTTTGGAATTCCTTAATGAGTGGAGTCTTTCCCAGCACAGCCTCACACTCGTTCTATGCTCGCCCAGACAAAGGCACGTGCAGGTGGTCAGCCTTGGGACATTCACAGTGCTGAACTTGAGCCCCAACAGGCATTTGAACCTGGGTGGCTAGAAGTCCACAGGGTGTTTCCCTGGGAAGACCAGTTCAATGTGCAGGGATAGGGACGAATAAGCCAGAATGTGGTAGGTAAGGACCTGCTTTTGTTGTCATGGACCAGAGACTAGAGAGATACGGATATTTATCACCTGAGCTGCCCACCACATGAGACCCTGGAAGTCAGACAGGTGGGTAAATTGAAGATATCATCCTTCCACTCACTAGCTCTATGATCTTCAGCAAGAGACTAGTTCCCTTCAAGCCTCAATTTCCTCATGGGCAAGACAAGGATGGTGATTAACCTTGGAGTGTTGTTGAAAGGATTCAGTGAGGATGGGGAAGATGGATCGGTGACTAAAGTGTTTTCAGTATAAGTACAATATACCTTAGTTGATATCCCCAGAACCCACATGAAGACAGGAGCCATAGCACTAGAACCTACCACCCCAGTGCACCTACAACAAGACGGAGACCCAAGAATCTTTGGAAGCTGCTTGTCCAGCAGGAGAGTCTGCCTCAAGCAAGGGGGAAGGCAAGGACTGACATCCTAGGTTGTTCTTGAGCCACCACGGGAACACACACAAACACACACAGAGTTTTAAAAATCAGTAAAGGGGCTGGAGAAATGCCTCAATGGTCAAGGCATTTGCCTGCAAAGCCTAATGACCTGGGTTCGATTCCCCAGTACCCATGTGAAGCCAGATGCACAAAAAGTGGTGCATGCATCTGGAGTTCATCTGCAGTTGCTGGAGGACCTTTTGTGCCTATTCTTTCTGTCTCCTCTCTGTCTCTCTCTGCTTGCAAATAAATAATAAATAAAAAGATTAAAAAGGGTTTAAAACTCAGCCGGGCGTGGTGGCGCATGCCTTTAATCCCAGCACTTGGGAGGCAGAGGTAGGAGGATCGCCGTGAGTTCGAAGCCACCCTGAGACTCCATAGTGAATTCCAGGTCAGCCTGGACTAGAGTGAGACCCTACCTCGAAAAACCAAAACCAAAAAAAAAAAAAAAAAGGGTTTAAAACTCAGTAAAAGAAGAAGAAGGAGGAGGAGGAGGAAGGATTCAATGAAACCACATGGGTGGAGATGCCGGCCGACCAGGACCCAGCTTCTCTGGATGCATGCCAACATTGCTTTTCAGAGTTCCTGTGCCTCAGCGATGACCAGTACACTGTGGCAAAGCATGTGTTTCTAGGCAGGTGAGATGATCTGACTTGAGTGTAAACCTTGTTGGACCAAGAGGTGCCTCAGATATTTACAAAGCACACTCCTGGATATGTCTTTACAGGGCACTTCTAGAGGCAATTAGATCACGAGGCTTTGGGAGCTAAAGAACCGTTCAGTTAGGCTGGAAAGACAGCTTAGCTGGTAAAGTGCTTGCCTCACAGGCATGAGGACCTGGGTTTGATGCCCAGGACCCATGTAAAAATGTTGAATGTGGTGATGCCCATTTGTAGTCCCAGTGCTGGGTAGGTGGAAATAGGAGGATCCCTGGAGCTCCTTAGACAGCCGGTCTAGCCTAACTGGTAAGTTGCAGGCCAATGACAGACCCTGTCTCATAAAAGACGGATGGTGTTCTTGAAGTATGGCACTTGAGGTCATCCTCTTGTCTCAGCATGCTCATACCCACATCTTCAAGCTACATACACACAGGCACACACATATGAGCATAAAACGAAGAACAGTTTAATCCACTGAAAGAATAAAAATTTAAATAGGCTATTAGGAGATGGTGTAACCTTGGTAGGGGGACCAGGTGGGAGAAAGGTCACTGGCTGGAGCCATATTCTTGGAGGTTGTACCTGGCCCCTTCCTGTTGCTTCTCTGCCCTGCTTCCGACCTGCCATGATATGAGCAGTTCTGACCTGCCACACCAGCCCCACATGATGAAGTGAAACCCTCTGAAATCATAGGCAAAACAAGCCCGTCCATCTTTCCTCCTTCACTTTATGTACTTGACCACAGCAAAGGTAAAATGATCTAGGCCTCTTAAAGCCCCCCCGCCTGAGCTCCCCAGAACTCATTCCGTGGGAGAACACCCACACTGTAGGCAGCTTTGACTGCCATGGAGTGAAAGTAATGAAACCCCGGTACAATGGGGCCCTTAATACAACTTGAATGACTGCATAGTTCAGCATGCTCCCATCCTTTACCTACCAAGGACACCCACATTAAGCTGTTAATAATAAAAATGAAGACAGTCCTACTGCATTAAGACAATGCCTTTTTGGGGCTGGAGAGATGGCTTAGTGGTTAAGGCATTTGCTTGCAAAGCCTAAGGATCCTGGTTCGATTCTCCAGGTCCCACGTAAGCCAGAAGCACATGGTGGCACATGTGTCTGGAGTTCGTATGCAGTGGCTGGAGGCCCTGGCGTGCCCGTTCTCTCTCTCTCTCCCTCTCTCTCTCTCTTCTCTCTTTCTCTCCCCCTCTCTCTGTCTCTAATAAATAAATAAATAAAAGATAATGCTTTTAGGTGGTTCATATATTATCTCAAGTAGCACAGCCCAGTTCCTGGCCCATATTGACTACCCTACCACCTAGCTGCTTCCATGAGAAGAGGCCATTTTTCCACCTTTGTGCCAAGAACTCTGTCATGTAACTTTTCTTTTTTTTTGCAGATGTCATGGAGTTTCTTTGATTCATAGACTTAGGTATAAGCTTTTCTGCCACCATAAGTAATGGAGTACAAATTGAGGGAATTAGTTATCAATTAGTCATTCGATGGCTGGAAAGGCAGGCAGCGGGCACAAATGGGGCTAGATTAGTTAAGCCACGATAAATTTTATTGCTCTACAAGGAATGGGTCTTTATTCATTACTTCTCAAATTTATCTTTATTATTAAACCAGGACATAAGGCAGGGCTTGGCTGGGGAAGGAGACAGAAAACCAGCCAGAGATTTGGGAGATGGGACAAGCTTCACAGTGAAGACAGTTCCTGGCAAGGCCATTTTTTCTTGTCTTTTTACACTTTCATACATATATATTACATTTTTGATCAAATGTGCACCTTTTACTCTCCCTTATCCCCCTCCATCTCACTGTATTCCTTCTCATCACTTAACAATAGCTATGTCATGGAAGAGAAGGACACCTCCTTTCCTGGCACTGTTAACTATCATTAAATGCCCAACAAACATAATGGAAGACTGGACAGACAGAATGTAAGAGCTGGAGGATGAGGAGGAACTCTAGCATCCAGACATGACAAGGCCATCGCACTCAAACTCATAGCAGCTGTGGTCACCTGCACATGACCCCCATATGATGTGGCTGGTCAACATTCTGTTATAGACAGAGGAGGGGTTGGGAGGCCACGCCCCTGCCTAATGAGCAGGCCATTCCTGAGAAAACAGAGAAGTGTGCTAGTCTTTTCTCGTGGCTGTCCCTATAGGGTTTCCGGATTTCTTATTGATTAGTTAGCAAATGATGCTTTGATCACATGACTTTCGCATGTCCATCTGCTACAGGGGGTGGGTGGTATTCGTCTGCCCATCTGAAAGATGTAAAATGTGGGTTCACAGAGATGACCTAATATGAAGAGGTTATAGAACCTTCTAGATTGGCCCATCTTGGATGTACTGCCTGTGTCTTTGCATCTCTCCCACTGCCCAACATGTAGGAGAATCCCCCTCCGCCCCCCCCACACACACACTTAAAGTTCTCATGGTTTTCCATTGTACTAAATCTGAAATGCAAACTTCCATCATGATCTCAGGGGCCTTTCCAGAGGCTGGAGCCTACCTTCTGCTGTCATTTATTTGTTTTGTTTTTAGAGACAACATCTGCTTTAGTCACTTTCTCATTGCTTACACAAAATACCCAACCAGAAGCCTCTTAGGGAAGGAAGGGATTTATCTTAGCTTAAAGTTACAGAGGGAGGAGTCCATTGTGGCGGGGAAAGCACGGCAGGAAGCCAGTGTCATATCATCACATCAGCAGGGAACTAGAGAAAGAGAAAAAGCATGAAGGGTTGACACCTCAGTGCTCGACCTCAGTGGCCCACTTCCTCCAGCAAGGCTCCACCTCCTAAAGGTTTCACAACTTTCCAGAACACCACCAGCAGCTGGGAAATAAGTGTTTGAACACATGAGTTCATGGGTGGCATTTTATATTCAAACCACCACAGGGTCTTATGACCTGAACCTGGCCTCAAACTTGCTATGTATCTAAGGGTGAGTTTGAACCCCCAATGCTCCTGCTTCCATCTCCCTGGTGCTGGAATTACAGGTATGGTCCTGCCTGCTCTTTGATTTCACCCTCTACCACTCTCCATTCTTCATTATGCCCTCCATATCTATAAGCAAAACAATTTTAAGAAAAACGTAGATAAAGATTGATAAAATAAATGATGCAATGAGGGGAGCAATCTCTCATGGTCAACCATGGTCATTTACGTCACAGGTTGTCAGAAGTCACTGGCTTGGTCTAAATGGCTTCCACATTAGACGTGTTAATATGTGCACACTTGCTGCGTGTTATTTCCTTGTCTTTAGTTTGTACCAAGTACATATTGGCTCCTGTTGTTATAAAGTATGAAGGTGCTTTAACTGACAGCTCCAGAAGCCAAGTGAAAGTTTGACTGGATTTATCCAACACTGGGAGATCAGTGAGGTGCCCAGGACATTGGTTCAGCCTGGCTCACCTGAGTCATCATGGCCATTGATTGACAAGTCCAATCAAAACTTCACTGAGCTGCCAGAGCAGCAGTTAAAGCATAGCTCTACTTTATTAAAATAAGAGCCGCAGAGCAGAGGGCCAGCACAGAGAAACAGCACTGTTCTGTAGAGTGTCCCATTTAATCCCACTAAAACCTCCTAGTTAAGGAATGACTGTCACCCACATTGGAGGCTTAGAGGGGTTAAGTGGCTTGTATGGAGCAAAGCTGGGACTCAAAAACAACTATTGCAAGCCAGGCAGGTGACACATGCTTATAATGCCAGCATTTAGGAAGTGGAGACAGGAGGATCTGGAGTTCAAAGCCAACATGCACTATAGAAGAGTAAGTTATGGGCCACTCTGGAACACATAGCAAGAGTTGTCTCAACAAACAAATGATAATTACAGAAGGTAGGGACCCTGGCTTTGGATGCTTACATTATTCCAATCCCTGTAAAATCCGAGCAAGGTTACCCTAAAGGGCCCAACACCCCCACAGACCAGTGGACAGACAGGCAGCTTTGCGCAACCAATATGCGCACGTGAACTCCTGTACACTGTGTGTGAGAACTGCCTGAGCTGGACGAGACCACAGAGAAGGGCCATATGCTGATGTCAGTAAGACCAAAGGTAGAGAGGCAGATGCACGGTGGGCAGAGATCCCACCAATCTCTGCTTTCCTTCAGGCTTGGGTGACTGGTGACCTCAACAGTTATCCACTTCTCAGACATGAGAGTAAAGTGAGGCAGAGTGAAAAACGGAGTGGTGTCCTATGGAAGGAACCCAGTGCTGTGTGCCCACGGCTTACCAGCCAGCACTCTGGGGAGGAGGTTAGCAGCTGTCTTCCCATTTCCTTGGTGCAAGTACTCCAAAGATAGTCTCTTCTAAGCCGCCAACATGACATCGGCCAGCTGGTAGAGGTCCTCGAGGTTTCACAGCCAGCCCTCCCCTTCAGGGCAGGCTCTTAGGAGGAGAAGCAACACCACAGTACACATTTGAGGATTCCCTGTGTCTGCTGTGTGGATAGGGCACAATAACTCTTTTTCAAGTGAGAAATGCAGCCAAACTTCTACATAATCACATTCTTAAATTTTTGAGAATAAACAGTAAAATAATCACAACTAGGGAACAAAGCATCAAATTTGTAGACAGGATTTTCCCTCTCTTGAGTGTAAAATCTTTATTTCTAGCATTTTAATAAGCACATTGTAAGGACTGAGCTATACCAAAGGAAGGCCAGCACTGAGTTTAAGTTCTCTCTCCCTCTCCCTCCCCCTCCTCTCTCACACACACACAACCACAAACTCTCACACAATTATACACTCATACACTGTCTTACTCTCACACTCACACCCTCTTGTACATTCTCCCACACACTCAAATATTCTCATACATTCTCCTAGTCTCACACACTGATGCACATACTCTGACACAGTAACACACATTCTCTTACACACTCACATACATTCTGTCTCTCAGACACTCTCACACAAGTTTATACAAGGAACTTCACTCCTTTAAAATTTGTTTATTTATTTATGGAAGAAAGAGAAAGAGAATCAGTGAGGATACACACACCAGGGCCTCCTGCCCCTGCAAACAAATTCCAGACACCTGCCCCACTTTGTACATCTGGCTTTACATGGATACTGGGTAATCAAACCAGGGCTGTCTGGCTTTGGAAGCTAGCACCTTTAACCACTGAGCCATCTCTCCAGCACATTCATTCTTTTTTGAGCAATATTTTGTGAAAGCTTTCTGTTTCCTCTGAAGTTGCCTTTTAGCCTAGTTAGACACACAATGTCTGAAAGTTGGGTCATCCGGAAGGCAGTGTGAAGTGTCAGCCTCAGGCTTAGCTTGGTGACTCAGTGACTTCACAAAATCCACACACCCAGTTCCTCCCCTGCGCCCTCCCTCCTTATCACACACAATTCAAAGATGGCTTAGCGATGTCTCTGGAATGCCAGGACATCATCAACTTACTGTCTACTTGGGCTGCCAGTATTCCCGTAGTGAGAAAGGCTGGGTGGTGGGACCCCGGCAGCAGAGTGCAGGGTGAGGCGCTGGGTGGGAACACAGCAAAGTGACCTTGCTCGGCAGACACACGGAGAAACAAGAACAGAGATCCAAGCACCAAAGTGGCTTTGCTCACTGTCTCACTTTTGAGTCAGCTTTTCCCTTCCTATAGAAGAGCAGATGTCAGATAGACACCCTGATGTCCAGTTCCTCTGGGCCACCCCAACATTAAAGTCCCTCGCCTGAAATAGAGTTCTGGGACAGACAAGGTTGTCCTACCAATATTTGGGTGTCTCTGAGCAGGTGTCTTCCCATCTCTGAGTCTCAGAGTCTATCCCCTGGATCCAGCTCCACCAAGCAGGCCCATTCACCACAGTCAGAGACCAACACAAACTGCATGCAAATCGCCTTGGCTGGAAGCAGAAGTCCTAGCTCGGTAGATCAGCTTCTCTGAGCAGTAGTGAAGGTCTCTCCCACTTGCTTCCTAGGGTGGTGGTGGTGGTGATGGTGGTGGTAGTGGTGGTGGTGGTGATGATGGTGGTGGTGGTGATGATGGTGGTGGTGATGGTGATGGTGATGGTGGTGGTGATGGTGGTGGTGGTGGTGGTGATGGTGGTGGTGATGGTGGTGGTGGTGATAATGGTGGTGGTGGTGATGATGGTGGTGGTGGTGGTGGTGGTGGTGATGGTGGTGATGGTGGTGATGGTGGTGGTGGTGGTGGTGGTGGTGGTGGTGGTGATGGTGGTGGTGATGGTGGTGGTGATGATGGTGATGGTGGTGGTGATGGTGGTGGTGATGGTGGTGGTGATGGTGGTGGTGGTGATGGTGGTGATGGTGGTGATGGTGGTGGTGATGGTGATGGTGATGGTGATGGTGGTGGTGATGGTGGTGGTGGTGGTGATGGTGGTGGTGATGGTGGTGGTGATGGTGATGGTGGTGGTGATGGTGTTGGTGATGGTGATGGTGGTGGTGATGGTGGTGGTGATGGTGGTGGTGGTGGTGGTGATGGTGGTGGTGGTGGTGGTGGTGGTGATGGTGGTGGTGGTGATGGTGGTGGTGGTGGTGGTGATGATGGTGGTGGTGATGGTGGTGGTGATGGTGGTGGTGATGGTGATGGTGGTGGTGATGGTGGTGGTGGTGGTGATGGTGGTGGTGGTGGTGATGGTGATGGTGGTGGTGATGGTGGTGGTGATGGTGATGGTGATGGTGGTGGTGATGGTGTTGGTGATGGTGGTGTTGGTGATGGTGGTGGTGGTGGTGATGGTGGTGGTGGTGTGGTGGTGGTGGTGGTGGTGGTGGTGGTGGTGGTGGTGGTGATGGTGGTGGTGATGGTGATGGTGGTGGTGGTGATGGTGATGATGGTGGTGGTGGTGATGGTGATGGTGGTGGTGGTGGTGATGGTGGTGGTTGTGATGGTGGTGGTGATGGTGGTGATGGTGGTGGTGATGGTGGTGATGGTGGTGGTGATGGTGGTGGTGGTGATAGTGGTGGTAGTGGTGATGGTGGTGGCAGAGGAGGAGAAGGAGAGGAGAAGGAAGTGGTGTAGGGAGATAAACCTCAATTTGTCTAGGCATGGTGTTTTTCTTGGGCAGAATGAGAAGATCATTGCAACTCTTATTGCAAAAAAAAGAAAAACCTTATGGTCCCAGTTCTGAAAAGCTCTCATTATACCGACATTGCATTTTTTTTTAAAGTCTGATTTAATATTTCTCTTACTTCTGAAATCCTCCTGGGTCTTAGGCAGCTGAAAACTTGCCAGAGCTGAGTATTCTAGTCAACTGCAGCATTATCAACTGATTCCAGCTAATCTCTAAATACTGGAAATAGCACACCTTGTATTTAGCAGAAGTCTGGCTTCTTAATACGGCAGGCATTAGTCGTTTTAGATAGCTAGAAAACCTTATATCCCTTTTCCTACCCCACACTTCTGTTGTTTTTTTTTTTTTCTTTAACAAAAGTTTCTTCTCAAAGTTTCACTTTAAGTATAAAATATGTCCTTGTGGAAGCTGTTAGAAATGTCACTACTTTAACCAGCCCAAATTTATGGTGACATTGGATTTTAATGGAGCCATAAATGTCCAAGGTAATGGTGATCTATGTGCAGCCATAAATTGTTATGGGGAAATATAAAAATAAGTGTAAGATAAAAGATTGTGTATAAAATATGTTTTTACATCTCCTTTAATGATTAAAAATCATACAGACTTGATATTCTAAATCACCTGGACTCTTCACGGCGCACTTAGAACTTTCTCTTCTCCCCAAAAGTTTTTAGTAGGCGCAGTTGATGGGGCTGTAGTCAAAAATTGCACCTGCTTTAATAAGGAAATTTAGGATGGGCTTTCTGTTGATATGGGGTAAGTCATCAGCATTCAAGAAGATGGACGCTGTGGGAGTCATGACCTGTGTCTTGGGAACGGTCCTCTGAAACTGGTAGCACTGATGGGCTGCTGGCCCAGTGACTCCTACTGTTGCCTTAGGGGGACCCTGTTACTCCTAGGTGGTCAGAAGACAGAGTCAGGTCAAGGGGGAACGGACAGAGCAAACACAAGGAAGTGAGGTGACACTCTGCAAGGGGGAAGCAACGGCGAAGTGGCCAGTGAGGATATTTGGGCTGTCATTCCAGCGTCACTTGCTGGGTGACCTTGGACAAGTGACCCTTGCGCTTCCAGACTTAACCAAACCCTTCCACTTGTATGAAAAGAAGGGGACAGCCAGGGGTACCCTAACTCAAAGACAAGGGCCATGGCATTGCCCAGCGGCCTACTTGTCTAAGAAGCTAGACCCAGCTGCCGCTGGTTGGCCATACAATGAGCTCCCACTGCCAACAAGCCACACCCCCATGTCTTTCCCCACCAGGGTGGACTGTCTCCCCTTAAACCGTGGGCCGAAATAAACCCTTCTTCCCTTAAGTTGCTTCTGTTGGCTATTCTCTCACAGTGATGTAAACATGACAAGCGTGGTCTGGTGGCAGCCATCAGACGTGAGCCGCCATGGGTGCGCACAGGTACATCCAGGAGCTGGGGAGGAAGAAGCGGTGGGACGTGATGCACTTCCTGCTGAGGTCCATGGTGGCAGTCCTGGCCCGGTGCCCCATGCGACTCGACAAGGCACACAGGCTGGGATACGAGGCCAAGCAAGGTTATGTCATATACAGGATCAGTGTGCAGCATGGTGATCGCAAAGCCCAGTCCCCAAGGGTGCGACTTACCACAGGCCTGTACGCCACAGTGTTAACCAGCTGAAGTTTGCCCGACGTCCTCAGTCTGTCGCTGAGGCGAGAGCCGGACGTCACTGTGGGGCTCTGAGAGTCCTGAATTCTTGCTGGGTTGGTGAAGATTCCACATATAAATTCTTTAAGGTTATCCTCATTGATCCATTCCATAGAGCTATCAGGAGAAATCCTGACACCCAGTGGATCACCAAGCCAGCCCATGGGCACAGGGAGATGCGCGGGCTGACCTCTGCAGGCCGCAAGGGTCCTGGCCTTGGAAAGGGCCGCAAGTTCTACCACACCATTGGTGGTTCTCGCCGTGCAGCTTGGAGAAGGCGCATTACCCTCCAGCTCCACCGTTACCACTAAGAGAAGGGATGTTTGTAAAATCCATACCTAATAAACAATTTAGGACAGTTAAAAAAAATAACAAATGCACACTCACACTTGGACATGTGACTCCCAGTGGCTAGTCACTTACTGAAACTTTGAGGACAGGAAAAAAATAACATTTTTTTTTTCTCTGCCAGATTTCACTCTGGAAGGATGTGGGCTTGAGGAGACATGGCACCATTGTCACCATGGCAACCTGAGAACATTATAAAAGACAGAAAGCAGTTCTTCCAGGGCCTGGATCCTGCTCTGCCTGAAGCCAGGTTTGTCTTTGTATGGGCTAAGGAAATCCGTTTGGTTTTTGGCTACTTGCACCCAAATACATTCTGATCATAATCATGACTCAAGGGTTTGCCACAATGCTGAGACAGTGCACAACATGTGCCCAAGTCCCACAACAAATGTGGGTTTATCCATGATTACTGTCGTAATCGTGACTATCTGTGACCAGCCATGGGTCTTGGAGCCAGAGTTGGACAGGATCTGCCTGGATCCAGGGACGGGGCACATTTGGTGACGCGCTGCCTGCAGGCTGGTCTCCCACTTCCGAGGGCTGATTGCCAAAGTGGATATTAGCACTGGCCTGCCTCCCAGATGGTAAAGCCCAAAAGCCAGCATCCTCCCAACATGTTTGCTCCTTCCACCCAGATCCCTGCGGCCACTCGGCCCTCCCTGTCCCCAGGATGCGGCTGCACTGCCAACAAGCTCCGGGCTTCTGTGTGCTGTGGAAAAATACCAAGTTCACCGAGACCTGCTCACAGCATCGACCCTCTTGGCAGCTGAATTCCCTCATCCTGCCTCCTCTACTCTAGCTGGGGTTGGCATCCATTTATTTCTTCCCACTGTATTTATCTTTTCAATGTGCAATGCTTTTGCTTAGAAACTTGGAACGGAGCATGACAAGATGGGGGAGTAAGCTGGGCCAGTGGCTCCCCAGTCTTCCTGCTCGCCAGCCTTCCAGTTAGAGAGCTGTGTATCCCACCACCACGTGCTGGGCTTTCAAAAGGGTCCTAGGATCCCTATTTACACAGCAACCTGCACAGCAGGAGTTTTTTATATCTGTCTAGTGCTCTGGAAGGTTCTCTAATGTTCTCTTCTTCTACTTAAGGCTCTCTTTTCCTACAGATGTCAGGGGAGATAAAACAATATCTTGAAAATGGACTTATAGTCCCTACCAGCAAGCGTCCCTCTGCCTTATTCCTCTATAATATTCCTCTCCTTCTACAGTTTCTTACGCTCTACTATACGCTGTGTAACCTCTTGTGACTTAATGACTTATTGGTGCTCTGTTCTCCTGCTACAGTGAAGGCTCTATGGCAGCCAAGGTTTCTCACCTGCCTTGCTCACTGCTACGGTCCTAGTACCCACAATGCCAGTTGCACAGAATACCATAGGTGGGCTCACCATATACGTGTGTTGAATGTGGATTATCTTAACAAGTCCAGCCTCCACGATCACATTAGATACATGTTCCCTGGTTCATTTGTTCATTCATCTCATCATCTCTGCTTGGCCCCATAACTACTGCAGAGTTTCAGGAGTGGGAAGGTGGTTCGGTCTATATAAAGTGCAGGCCACAGAAGAAAGAGGACCTGAGTTCAGATCTCCAGCACCCGGATAAGATGGTGTGCTGTGCATGCCTGTAATCCCAGCCCTGGGAAGGTGGAGACAGGAAGATCCCTGGGACTTGTTGGCCACTTGTCTAACTAAATCGGAGAGCTTCAGGTTCAGTGAGAGATTCTGTCTCAACAAAAGATAAGGGGGACAGCCATTAAGGGAGGAAGATTCCTGATGTCAACCTTTGGCCTCCAGACACACGTGCACACACATGCTTGGGCACACATGTGCCAAGACACATATAAACAAGCATATACACACACACACATGTAATAATAACTTGCATGGTTTTAATAAACAAAAGAGACATAGTCCCCACCTTCAATAAGGTCACAGCCCGCTGAAGAGAACACCAACTTCAACTGTGAAGACCAGAGGCATGATTACAACGAAGGGGACCTCAGGGTGTTAGAGAGCAGTGACAAAGGATCATTTCTGTACTTGGGGTCCAGGCAGGGATCTGGGTATGAGTAGGAGTCTGCCAGTGTCCATCAGAAAGGACCCATGGGTTGCCAAGCCTACTTTACCCACCCGGCTTGGATGCTGGTGCCACTGCAAGCCCTGTGACTGAAGTCAGTAGCTCACAGCTGACCGCAGTGGATGGGAAGGCTTGGTTTCCATGGAAGACTTATGTCCACAGAGCTGGAAATGAGGCATTTCCCACCCCAAATTCACACATCCCAGCTGAAATTTGAAATTGAACTGGATACAATGGAATGTGCTTCATAGTTCCTTCAGCTGAAAAATAAAAAATGGGGCCATACACCACCTCCCCCCCCAACACACACACACTTGAAGCATCCAAGGCCATGGTCTTTAGCTTGCTCAGAATCACGTCGGTGTCCCTGCAGATGCATTCACTGCGGGCACAGCACCGTGGGCAGGGAGCAGTCAGAGGGAGAAACACAAATGCCCTTCGCTTAGTGAGAAGCCACAGTCTCTGACCTACAAAGAACAGGCTGAGTCCGCCCAACGGGACAGAAGAAAGCCACGCAAGGTCTGAGTATAACATGCTATGCCGAGGCATTCTGGAGAGAATCACTCTCTGCAATGACAAAGGCCTTGCCCAGCAATCCCGGATGCTGACGTACCATATGCAACAAAAAGTGGGCCTGTGTCAGACCACCAGGAGGCAGCAAGAAATGCAAGGGATTCAGAGGAGAGGGGCAGAGAGAGAGAGGGAGACCCAGTCCCAGCAGATGGAAGGAAAGGCAGGGGCACGGAGAAACAGACACACACAGACGGAGCCAGGGGAGGTGGCAGAGACGGGCACACAGACACTGAGACAGGCGGGTAAAGAGACACACAGAGTGTGCACAGAAAACAAACTAAGAATGCAGAAAGCCTCCATCACAAGGTCATCTTGAGCTCTTCAGCGAGGGTTCAAGTAAGCCCGACCTTGTGTTCCTACCACGTGCTCTAGGTGACAGGATGGCAGACTCCTTCCTGCACCGGCAAGCAGAAGGGGGTGAGGGTGAGGACGGCGGAGGCCACGGCTGGCAGGACACACAGCCGCAGCTGGCTGGGTTTTTTCTGTCCCTCCTCTCCCCTTGCCGCCCTCAGGACACACAGCCATGCACTTAGGGAAGTGAAAAGATCAGAGGGGAAGTCACTATGCACAGGGATGTGTCTATGCCAACAAAGAAGAGGCAGCTCAGAATTCCCAAACCTGAAGGCTGACTTTCTGAGAACATAGGCCCAGACACTTCCCAGCATGCTAGGTCCTCTGCGTCCCTGCCCACCGGGGCAGGATGCTGAGTGGCCTGCCAGGCTCTGTACACAGGGAGGGAAGGAAGCCCTCCGCTGGGTTCACATCACCATTCACTACTCACTGTCAGCAAGGCCAGGAACTATGAGAAACGCATGAGAACTTGGATGCCCAACTCCTTTGTGAACTCCAAGGCCAGCCTGTGCCCTTGGCACACTATAAAGTCAACAGAAGAGAAGCCTTTATGCGTGCATGTGTGTGTGTATTTCCTTAAGAAATCCAGCCACTTTTTTTGAGAGAGGGTCTTTCATTGAGCTGGAGCCCACCAATTAGGCTAGCCTAGCAAGCACAGCTGTCTCTGCCTCGCAAGCACCGGGATTACAGGCACGCTCCACCATGCCTGAACTTTTAATTTGGGTTCTGGGGAATAAACTCAAGTCCTCATACTTGTGAGGCAAGTACTTTAACGACTGAGCCCTCTCCACAGCCCATGCAACATGGTTTTAAGGAGTGTGTGTGTGTGTGTGGGGGGGGGGTGTACGCGCACCTTCCTTCCTCCCACCTGGGGCTCTGAGAGTCTGAGAGAAAGTGAATGTGTGCCCAGCTTCTCAAGCATGATTCACATGTGTTTCCGTCTCACATCGTAGTCTCTTCCATGCTGCTAGGTAATAAACACACATACCTAGCAACCAGAACAGAAGGGCTGAGGTGAGGAGCAAGAAGGAAGGGAGGGAGGGCAGGAAGGAAAGCCACCCTTCATAACCTTGGAGAGAGAGAGCGCGAGCGCTGATGGAAAAGGAGAGAAAGGTACCCCTAAGGCCAGAGACATGGGTAGCCTTGCTCCCCATCAGGAAAAGCTTGCATGTGAGAAGAAAGTGCAGACCCAAGAGGTGATCCCTGTGGTCTGTGGTGGCTCAGGTTTGACACTGTTTGGATGGGGTGTCACGGGAACCACAAAATGGGGGGAAGTTCCAAGGGTTTCCTTGAAGTTCAATACCATCCTGACTCCTTCCTGTGGTTCAACTGAGCTAACGATACTACCAAAAGGTGGTACCATGATGTTTCCTAGCCAAAGACACTATCTCTGCCACCCACAGGTGGTCGGGCACGGAGCCCGATGAACAAGAGAAAACTGGATGGAGCCGGGATGGCACACAGTGGATGCCATGCAGTACTGTACTGTAAATTTCACTTCTCTCTTGTGCGGTCTCCCTCCTTGGAGGCATCTATTCCTTCTTTGATTTCAATTTGTACTGTGGTTAGGATCTGAAATATCCCCCTGTGATTGACTGGATCTAGAATCACTGTCTCTGGATATGTCTGTAAAGGAGTTTCTAGATTAGGTTAACGGAGGTGGTAAGACCCCCTATAACTGTGGACGGAACCCTTCCACGGGCTGGGGTCCCATACTGAAGGAAACGGAGAAAGCGAGCAGAGCATCAGCATTCATGTCTCTCTGCTTCCTGACCCTGGATGCAGAGTGACCAGCCCTGCGCGTGCTCCTGCCACCATGCCTGCCCCATCAGGACAGGCTGCGCCCTCAAACTGTAAGCTGAAACAAGCCCTTCTTCCCCTAAGGTGCTTCTCGTTAAGTATTCGGTCACAAGAAGAAGAGAAAGTAATGCAGTTCCTCAGGCTCATATAGATCCTGGAAGCAGCAAGCTTCAAGGGAATAGTAATAGCACATGAGTTTTGGCTCATGGAGGCCCCTGCCAACAGCCCTAGCAAGCAAGGAGAGGGATGGGGGACAAGGGACGAGAGAGACTGGGTTTCCTCCAGCTACACATGCTCAGAGAAGAGCAAAGTGATGGATAAACTAACCATCCTTTTGGATAGTGATGAAAAGGAAGGTGAAAAGGGGAAGAGGAGAAGAAGAGATGAGTTGTGGAGAAGGAAAGGGAGAAAAAGAAAGATGAAGAAGGGCAAGGGAGAGGGGAAGGGAGGAAAAGATTTTGTATGTAGAGAATAACCTTGTAGGCCAGACAGACAGTTCAGTGGGTAAAGTGTTTGCCTTGCAAACACAAGGACGGGAGTCCAATACCCACCCCCACGTGAAAAGATGGATGCACCCGTAGTCCTTGTATAGGAGAGATGAAGAAAACGGGATCCCAGGAGCTCGTCGACCCAAGCCAGCGAGAAACCCAGGCTCATAAGGGAGTGGACAGCACTTCTGTGGTGTGGTACCAAAGGTGGCCCTTCAGCCTCCCCATGCACATGTGCACCAGAACACATGTGCCCACACACACACACACACACACACACACACACACATGCACACACCACAAGATAACCTTGGAACTAGTGACCATGCTGAGTTCAAGAACTTTCTGGGCCCTGAGTCTGAGGTCCCTGCTGATCTGGCCAAGGTCTACCACGTAAGAGCTGCAGGACAGGACCCCCACCTACAGCCACATCCCATAGACAGCCCCGGCAGGCAGAAGCCCGTTCTAAGGCTGAGAACAAGATCGCCCATGTGTCCACTGTAACCACGAAAACTTGCTTTCACAGTGGCCTCCCCTGATATGGGTGGCAGAGGAGAGGGGAGCCCACCAGCGCCCGTGAGCTCATTGTGGGGGTCAGGTGTTTCCTGGTGGCTTTCTTCTGGGCCAAAGTGAAAGGCTGGAAATTCTGCAACAGTTTCCAGTTTCTTTGTTTAAATTCTAATTTCCTGGTCACTGAAGTCCTCAGTAGTAAAAGTGACTATAATCTGTCATACTGCCTGTTTAATTTTGAAAAGGAACTTCTTTGTTTTCAAAACTAGGCTTAACAAACTATAATGTGTATAGAGTTCAATTTACCTCTGTTTAAGCATGTGTTTCTTAAAAATTTCTGTCAGCATACAGAATGATGGCATATATATAATAAGATATTATAATAATATGCTATTATAATAATTATTTTATTTATAATTATATATTATTTTATTTATAAGATAATTTTATTTTATTTATATTTATATATAAATTATTATAGAGTAGTAAAATAATATAATAGAATAAGACTGTATAGATGTTCTTCGGATTATAGACTTGAATCATATCCATCCTAGTCTCCTTATATGCTAGTGAGAAGTGCTGGTTCTTTAAGAGGTGTGTCCTAAATCACGGATACACCCATTGCCTCTGAAGGGATTACTGTAGGTCCGTTAGGACTGGGTTGTTCCCACATTATATATTGTTACAGAGGCAATTAGCCTTGCTCCCTGGCTTCCTGATTCTCCATGCGACCTCATCAACAAGCACTGAGCCTCCAGGATGCCCTTTCCCAAGAGATCCTCACCAGAGCAGAGCAGACACCAGCACCATGCTCTTGAACTTCCAGAACCGTGAGCCAAATAAGCCACTTTTCTTGACAACATACCCAGCTTCAGGTACTTTGCTACAGCACTGTGACACAGGCCAATGCAACAAGTCTTGACCCATAGATAGAATCTTATAATCACAATGAAAGTATGGAGCACTGCCCTGACCCTGCAAAGGTACACCCCCAAGCCAGCCTTCTGAACACTTACGTTACCCAGGGTGGACAAAAGCATTTCTGAAGACTCTCCTGAACAGCTACGTGAGGCAGAATGCTGGTTGGGCCTTGCACCATATGCCCAGGACCAGCAGAGTGTCTGCCACAGAGTGACTTGCAGTAAGCAGTTGCTGAATACGTGGATGGGAATGCACTGGCTTGATTTTGAGTAGCAGAGTCGAAGCTGTGATTCCTTAGAAAGGAAGCATCTATGGATGTGCCAGTGCAGAGCTGAGGAGAAGCTTAGTCAGTAAGGCGCTTAACCACTGAGTCCCAGGACTCACATAAAACATGCTGAGCTTGGCGGCATGTGCTTGTCATTCTAGCGCTGGCTGGGAGGTGGAGACAGGAGGGACCCTGGGGCTCAGTCTAGTTGCTACAGATGGGATGAATAATGTGTGTATGAACACACACACACACACACACACACGAGTTTCCTGTGCAGTAACCAAGGTTCTGAAAAACACAGAGTCACATACAGTTGAAATTTAAACTATCATCTGTCGATCCAGTCTGTGCCTGTCCCCTAAGCCGTGCTGTCACCTCTCATTTCTGCAAATTCTGACAAGCGCCCTCCAGCCAGCTCACTCCCACTCCCCAGTCTGAGGCTCCTGGAGAAATAGACGCAGCACTGGGAAGCTTTGAGTCCAGTGGCTCTGCGCCTTTGGGCTGAGAATCGGGTCCGGCACTCATTGTTAGCTTCTGTGATTTTAATGAGAGAAGGCCGCTTCCCCTTGGCTCCAGGTCTTTAAATGCTTGAATTTTAATAACCAACTCCACTGATGATTTACAAATTTCAAGGCAGGAATTAGCAGAAAATTCCATATTTCATAGATGCTGAATTGGACTATTATCTCCATGCAGCAGGTACCAATTCCCCATCAAATGGTAAAATGCTATAATTATCAGTAGAATTCCATTCAAATTCTAAAAGTAGATAAATAACCGATGGGAATATCATTTATTCATTAGAATATGAAAAGGGGGAGAAATATTACCCTGTGCAGGGCTGTGGTGAGGCCGCCTTGTGAGGCAATGCCAGCTCACTGATGCAGTCTGGAGGAGTCCAGCTTCATTAAGCCCTCAGCTCGGCAGGAGAGAGAAACTTCCATTAAACACCTGAACAGACGAGATAATGGGCTGCTGATTGAGAGGCTCATATGTGAGATGTGGTGGTACCTTCTTATTTTCCTTGCCCGTGGATAGAAGGCACATATTAGAAATTGCTGGGAAATTACCCAAAACTCCCAGCTTCCTATTGTGTGCTCCCCCCACCTTGAAGACCTCCACATCCAACTACTCATCCCACCCGTTCCTCATGCTGCTTGCCAACACAAACATCCTATGGGCACATAAGGCCATTTCTGCCTATGTCGTTCCCCCTGACACGTCTGAAAAGATCTCCCTTGGCCTCTGATGGAAGAGAGTCCAAAGTCCCTGCCCACATTTTTTAAGCTTTATGTGGCAATTCAGGAAGGCAGGATTTACTCTGGACTCAGAAACCTGAGGTTCATATCACAACCCCTTCTACAGGTTTGGGTCTGTTGCCTTTTGGGCAAAATGAGGATGCCTGGCGTGCCTGTGTAGCTCTACGGTGCGTGAGAACTGACTGAGATGCTATTAAAAGCGTTTCAGCTCAATCTGTGGCAAAGAAAAAGCATGCTAGACACTAACTGATGACTAACCTAGGATGTTGGCAGTGACACGATGGTGGTGATTAGAGTGGTGATTTTGATACGACACTGGGAAAAACACTGATAGGTAGACATGGTCATGGAAACGACAATGTTAAGTGTGGTGGTGATGATGCAGTGATGAACACAGCTGCAGTGATGCTGACACTATGACGATCACAGTGATGGTGACTAATGGTGACAGTGGTGACGACGGTGATGATGGTGTGGTAGTGATGATGACGGTGATGGTGATGATGGTACAGGCAATGGTGGTGGTAGTGGTGGTTCTGGTGATGATGATGACGATGGTGGTGGTGGTGGTGACTCTGATGAAGGTGACAATGGTGGCGGTGATGTCAATGGCAGTGATGACGGTGGTTGAGATGATGGTGGTGACGGTGGTGGAGTGACTTTAATAGTGACAATTATGATAGTGGTGAGGGATGGTGGTGGTGACAGTGCTGGTGATGATGATGGTGGTAAGGGATGATGGTGGTGATGGTGCTGGTGATGGTGGTGGTGATGATGATGGAAGTGATAATGATGGTGGTGATGATGATGGAGGTGAGAGATGATGGTGGTGGTGATGATGAAGGTTAGGGATGATGGTGGTGACAGTGCTGGTGATGGTGGTGGTGAGGGATGATGGTGGTGATGATGATGGAGGTGAGAGATGATGGTGGTGACAGTGCTGGTGAGGTGAGAGATGATGGTGGTGGTGATGATGAAGGTTAGGGATGATGGTGGTGACAGTGCTGGTGATGGTGGTGGTGAGGGATGATGGTGGTGATGATGATGGAGGTGAGAGATGATGGTGGTGACAGTGCTGGTGATGGTGGTGGTGAGAGATGATGGAGGTGATGATGATGGAGGTGATGATGATGGAGATGAGAGATGATGGAGGTGACAGTGCTGGTGATGATGGTGGTGATAGTGCTGTGGTGATGTGTGGCAATGAAGACAGTCATGGGTCATGGTCGTGTTTGCTCCTGCTGATCGTGGTGGTAACTGCTGTTATTTTGCTCCCATTATCAACACCATAACTGAAATGTGGAGCATGTGCTCACACTTACATTGAATCCAAGTCACCCCCCACCCCCACCCCGGGGTCTCGGAACAGCTGAGTGTGGATAAAAGCCAGACAGGAGAGCCCTCTGTGTGGTGAGGATAGCAGAGGCACCATGCTCCTGCAACAGCAGCCGATGGGCCCATTGGCTTTCTGTAAGAAAAGACTACTGACCACAGAAGCAGCGCAGGACACCTGGGGCTGGGACCAATCTCCCAAAATAGTTGAAGGGGTGGCACCGCTTTCCAGTAGCTATATATGTCTCCCGCACATTCTCATTACTCCTAATACTAGGATAAGCTGCCTGAACGGTGTACATTGTCTGTCTGTAACTGGAACCTCACTTATGTCCACATAAGAATAAAAGTGCCTTTCCTGTGCTTCAGTCTAGATCCTTGAGGAGTTTGTGGGCAATTCCCTCTTTGCTGGACACCTTGAATGGAAAACATACAGGTCAGTTAAGTAGTGATGCAGTTGTTGGGGCTGGGGATATGGCTCAGTGGGTAGAGAGCTCGCTCCATCAGCATGAAGACCTGAGTTCAAGTCCCTAGCACACATCTAAGACGCTGGCTGGGGTGGTGCACCTGCAGTTCCAATGCTGTGGGGGAGGAAATGAGGACCCTCGGGGCTTGTTGGCTAACATGTCTAGTAAAACTGATGAGTTATAGGTTCGGCGAGAGATCCTGTCTCAAAAACCAAACGGGAAGGCTGGAGAGATTAGTGGTTAAAGTACTTACCTGTGAAGCCTGAAGACCCAGGTTAGACTCCCCAGAACCCATGTGAGACAGATACACATGGAGGTACATGCCTCTGCAGTTCGTTTGCAGTTGCTGGAGGCCCTGGTATGCCCATATTCATTCATTCATTCTCTCTCTCTCTCTCTCTCTCAAATAAATAATTTCTAAAGAATGTAAAGTGACAAGTCAATGTCAACCTCTGGCCTCCACATGCATGTGCACACAAGCTCATGTGCATCTGGACTTACATGTTCATCCACATGCAAACATACATACATACATGTGCCCATACCACACACACATTTACATAGAAAAATGATACAAATCTTCCTGAGTTTCCCAGGAAAATATTATTATTATAAACATGATTATGAAGCTTCGTCATGACTGTTTTTATTATCTGGGGGGACGTGCAGGTCTCAGTTCCCACATTCCTCTATCGGAGTCTCCATGCTGACTTTGAGTTTGAAGCTTATGTCCCTGACACGCAGGCTACTGACCTACCAGATGTCTGATGAAAAACCAATGATCTGTTTTATGGTTTAGAGAAAAATTTGCTGGCCTGGGTGAATTGAAGAATTACAAAATGATTTCCAATTTCTCAGCCTTTGAGAAAAAACTTGACTGGCTTGTGTTTGCTTTGTTTTTGTTTTCCTTGCAGCTCAGATTTGGATCTTAGCTGGTGAATATCCCCACAGAAAGTACTGAAATCCCCCGCCCCATTCACCAGATGACACATAGACGTTCAGAAAGTTCAAGTCACTTGCCCAAGGACACACAGTTTACAAGTGACAGAATTAGGTCTGCTGGTCTCCAAAGGCCAAGTTGAGCTGTTCTAATCAACATATATCACCACTTCTCTGATCCTTTTGTCCTTAAGGGAAAAGATCCTGAAAGTTGGGGACCATTAAGAGACTGTGCCTGTCACAAGAGACTCTTGACAGAGCCAGGGCTACACAGGAAAAAACCACCCGCTTTATCAGCATATGGCATGAGATTGAATCATGTCCTGTTGCCCGTGGGAGGGGTATTGATAGCTATAGACTTTGGGCTGGTTGGGGGAGCCTCAAGAAAGATCACCATAAAGAGGGGACGATGGGGATGATAGCATGCAGGGATGCACAATTTCTCAGATGTCCCAAGTGGAACTCTCTGGGCTGGAAGGCATCTTAGCAGATATATCAGGGCCACAGGACCAGTTAGACAAAGATGCTCAAAGAGAGACACTCTTGGGCTGAGGACACAGCTCAGTGGTAGAGTATTTGCCTAGCATACTACGTTGAGGCCCTAGGTTCAATTCCAAACAGAAAGACAGACAGATAATGACTTCTGGGGGATTCAACAAGCCATCCCAGAAACCCAGAAGCTTTACAACCAACTCACAAGGGCGAGGAGCCCCAACCAGAGGGGAGAAAAACCATCACAGCTGCTCCTCCATCTTAACTACAGAAACCTTTGCAGCCCCATGGAAACCTGCTGAATGGCAAAGTGAGTGGTACTCCCAAGTCACTCCCGATCCAAGGGCATCCCACCTGGTGTGAATGGCTTCCTTGGGCTAACATGCCAAACAGCCCCCTTCAAATATTTCCACTAGCTCTTCAAATATTTCCTCAGCTCTTGGGAGTTTGTACTTAGGAAGGTTCAATTCAAGAGCTCCCAACCAGTATGAACTAAAAAGCAAAGATGTTGGGAAAATGGCAGTTTTCCTTCCTTTTGAAGGCTGATTACTAGTCCAGTGTGTGTTTACCACATCTGCTTATCTGTCCATCCATCAAAGAGCATTTAGCTTGTTTCTGTAGACTGGAACACATCACCCTGTGTTAGACACATACTGCAGTACGCAAATACAACACATTGCTGAGAACAATGCCACCATGAGCCCTGGGCGCAGATATCTCACTGGGATATTCATTTAATCTCTTTTGGATTGATATACTCAGTACTAGAATTGCTGGATTCATTAAAATAAATGAGACAGATACAGCATGACCTCACTTAAGCATGGAATCTAAAATAGTCTCTCAGAGAAAGAGAATAGAATTATGGTGACCAAAAGCTCAAGAGTCAGGTGGAAGGAGAAGATATTAATCAAAGGATACAAATGATCAGTTATTAAATCCTGAGCTGGCCAGGTGAGTCACATCTGTAATCTCAGCACTTGGGAAGCTGAGGCATGAAAATTTCCTTCAAGGTCAGCCTAGGCTACACAGTGAGTTTGAGGACAGCTTGGGCTATAGTGTGAGACTCTACCCCAATAAATCAAGAAAAAAACACACGAGAAAAGATAAATAAGGTCTAGAGGCCTATTGTACATTAGGGTCAGTGCAGTAATTGATACTGTAATGTATATCTGAAATTTTCTAGGAGCAGACCTTAATTGTTCTCCTACACACACACACACACACACACACACACACACACACACAATAATGGTGACCATGTGACAAACCATTACTTTCACTGTGATGATCACTGTGCACATCATAATACATACCTTTGTACACATTTGTACAGCCAGCCCTCTGTATCTGTGGATTCCATGTGGACACATGCAATCTCAGATCAAAGGAACTCAAAAGAGCAATTGTGTCTGTATTGAACATTTTTCTCATTGATGATAATGAAGAAATGCAATGCGGGCTGGAGAGATGGCTTAACAGTTAAGGTGATTGTCTGCAAAGCGAAAGAACCCAGTTTTGATTCCCCGGTACCCACAGAAGCCAAATGTACAATGTGGCACATGTGTCTGAAGTCATTTTGCAGTATTTGGAGGCCCTGGTGTGCCCATAGTCTCTCTCTCTCTCCCCTCTTCTCTCTCCCTCTCTCTTTCAAATAAGTAAATAAATAATAAAATGTTTTTAAAAAGAAATGCAAGGAAACACCTACTTATTTGGTATTTACACTATATTGGATATTATGAGTGATGTAAGGGGATATAAAGTATAGAGGAAGACAGATGTAGGGACTGTTAAGGTACCAGCCCATTTCATGTAAGGAACTTAGGGCATCTGTGCAGTGGTCCTGGAACCAACACGCCGGAGATGCTGATGAACGGCAGTATACTATTTTTATCTTTCAACCATACATCAACAAACTAGGGGAAGGGAATCCCACACTGAGATTTGAATTGTGAGCCAAGTATAAGAATCTACACCCATAAGTAGTTTTGGAAATACTCAGTGAATCTTGTGGAGCCTCGATGTTCCTGGTCATCAACAGACAATCGACTCATGTCTACTGTACTGGGAGATGCCAGTGTTTAGGAGCCTGAGCCCCGGAGCACAGAGAGGGCCCAACAGTCTCTTTGCCGTCATCTGCTGTTGCTACCTTTGCAACCATCATACCTGAGCCACGAAGTTGACAGACGGAGCAAAGGAAGGTTTGGCCACAAAGAAGACCTAACACTTAGCAACAAGCACGTACTGGTGACGATACCAAAATATCTGTAGTGTTCACGTGTCACACCATTAGCAGCGATAATCTGTGTATGATCCATCATGATACCTAGAGTCACCAGTACTGCGAGCAATAACGCCTTGAGAAGGGTGTGCCAGCACTCAGGTGTGGACAGGCCGAGTGCCGTCTGGGCTCAAGGCAGGGTGAAATCCTTACCCCCAGATGAGTTCAGGACACAACATCGCTCGACAGCAGAGCCACAGCAGAGTGAAGGACAACGGGGCACAGACGGTCAGGGCTGAGCCTCTGCATAGGGCCTTGACAACAGATGGCTCATTCTCTACAGTGTTCTGGCCCATTCAGCAGGTTTTAGCTGAGCGTGGGCTGGTGGCCATAGCGTGGTCATGGGAAGAAGGGCAGATGTGGCAAGCTGCTGGAACGTGTCCCGGCTTCCCGGTCAGAGACAGAGACTCCACAGTGTGGAGCCCATCTGCATTTCAGGGAGGCGGTGACAAGCGGATTCAGCTGTGTCACTTCCGGAAGCAAAGATTCAACCGAGGCTGAGGGAGTTGAAATCAGAGAGCCCGGTCTTCTTCAGAGAAAAAGACATCTTTTTAAAACACAAGATGGAGAGGGGCCGGGCGTGGTGGCACACACCTTTAATCCCAGCACTCGGGACGCAGAGGTAGGAGGATCACCGAGAGTTTGGGGCCACCCTGAGACTACATAGTGAATTCCAGGTCAGCCTGAGCCAGAGTGAGACCCTACCTCGAAAAAACAAAAACAAACAAGATGGAGAGGGGACTGGGAAGACGGCCAATCAGTTAAAGGCACTTGCTGCCAGCCAGGGTTCAATTCCCCAGTGCCCACGTGAAGCCTGTCACCGAAAAGAGTGATGCAAAAAAAGTGATGGAATCTGTTTGTTGTGGTAAGAGACCCTGGCATATGATACACATACACAAAACTGCAAGCACATTCATCAATTAATTCAATTAAGTTGGAGAAATAAAATAAGTGGCTGGAAGAAGCAGGATTCAGATTTGGCTGGGAGCAGCTGAAGCGAAGGACTGAGTGCTTCCTGAAGCAGAGACCTCTGGTGACCGGCCTCGGGGACATGGTTCTGTGTGAGGGTAGATACTGCCATCACATGGGCAAGGAGGTCTGTGGGCTCCCACCTGCAGATGCCTGCTCAGTCCCAAAGCCTCCCCAAGACAGGCGCCATGCGGGGCAGAGACCAGCAGACCTGGCACTGCAGATCAGCCCTGAGTGGGGAGAGACAGCTGGTGGCTCCAACCGTAGGAAGCACAGCCTCCCTCCAGACAGGATGGTGGCAGGTTCCCGATGCTCCTGTAGACCGTGAAGGTAACTCCCTGAGCCCCTTCATGGGGAAAATGGAGATGGTGTGGTGGTCATTCTTGCAGACTCAAGGGAAAGGACCAGAGTGACCCATGGTGAGATATCCCAGGCAAGGAAACAAAGAGAGCACTTGCCGTGCTATTCGCCAGCACCCTGGCTTTGATGCCCCGTGTCTAGACCTCACGAGGAATGCCTCAGTGACTGAGTCCTGGGAGCACCAAGCCTGAGCACCTCCGGGGGGCGGAAGGGACACGCTGACCATCCTGGGGAGGCCCCTTCCACACTAGGCAGACTTGACCAGCCTCCACACGTCTTCCTTCCATCAGCGTGGAAATGACACTGATGTTCATCAGGGACCATGGTGGGGATTCAGGAGACTCCACATGGAGCCCCAGGAAGCTGACTACCGCAGACAGGATCATGGCTAAACTATGCGTTTAACAGTTTTAACTTTTCCAGCACAGAGATGACATCCTCCACTTCAGCGGGCTGGTGCGAATATGCTTCGGGGGAAAAGGACACACAGTACCCAGTGTGGTGCTAGGAACTCGGGAGGTACACAGGATTGTGAGGCTCTGGCATGCCGACTCACGTTCTGGCATTCCATCTTGCTCTCGATGCAATGGGAAGGGCGTAATAGCCATCCACGTACAGCAATAAGAGAGACCAACCCCAAGAGCATGCTGGCTCCAGCACACACTAATGAGGCTGAGGTGCAGGACGGCCTCATGAACGCTGGGCTTGTGGATACCAGACAGTCAAACCCTTCCCAGATCCTCAGGTGGCATCCAGTGGGACTAGGGTTCAAACTCCAACAGCAGCTCCTGCTTCAGCCACCCCACTTTCCTGAAGATGGAGGAGTACAGCCCCAGGGAAAGTCCACAGCTGCCCCCAGTAATACCCAGAAACTGCAGTTCTAGAATATTCTCTTGAACCCCAGGTCCACTGTATGACAAGGATGGCAACTCTACATAACCCCACTGGGCCTGCCGAGCTAGCCAAGGTCTGACTCAGTCTCTCTGACAACTTCTCCAGCAAACTTCACAGTTGAGTCCCTCCAGTCCTCAGACCTTGGCCAAGGTTATAGCTGTTAAGAACGGTAGCGGAGAAGAAGTTACAGTTGAGTGCTCAGCACTTAATGAGACACCTATACCACACTGTCCAATGGCTCAGGGTCTATGGTGGAAAGAATGTAAGAGCCAAAGTATGGGGAGGAGTGCTTTGGAATGCTGCCTCCCAGACACAAAGTGGTCACTGTATTCATGACCTCAGAGCGGATGTCTTGACCTGCACAAGGCCTGCATAAAATTAAGGTCATCCATATAGAAGGGGAAATAAAGAAAACAAAGTTGGGGCTCAATATAGGGGGTGAGGGATGAGGAACAAAGAAGAGAAGGGAGGGGATTATGTAAAATTTTAATAATGTAAAAAAATGGTAGGTGCCAGTGGCATTTACTACCTGTACAAGACCTGCACGGCATCGGGCCTGTCAATACAGCCTCACTGATGATGGAGGAGGGCAAAAACAGGGACACCAAAATAGAAGAGGGGCTAGTTGGAAGAAGAATGATTTCAGTGGAAGGGAGATGAGGAACAAAAGAAAATAATGGGAGGGAATATTAGGAGAAACTATCAATAAAAAAGCAAACAGAAGAAGAAGAGGAGGAGGAGGAGGGTGTGCCATGTAGGAAAAGACATCTGACATCCTGTTCTGCGACAATGCACAGTGTTTTTTCCAGCAGCATGGGGAGGGAAGTGCATTTGAGTGACGGGCAGTCTACATGTGTGCACATGTGAGCACATGCATGCATGTACATACAAACACGCACACACACACACAACTTGCAGATGGTTCTGCGAACGCCAGGAGCAGCAAACCAGTGCTCTTAGCCTCTGAACATGACCACTCCACAGCCCTTTCCAAGTGGAATCAGTCCGTAACAAATGGAAGCTGTTAGTAAAGTGTGGTGCATGCCTGTAACTCCAGGGCTGGGTTGGTGGAGACAGGTGAATTCTTGGACCTCGCTGGTCAACCGGTGCAACCTTCTTGGTAAGCTCCTAGACCAAAAGAGAGACCATGTCTCTAAAAAGGTAGAAGGTGCCTGAGGAATGCCACCCAAGGTTGTCCTCTGGACACCGCATGCACAAGCACACACACGCATGAGCATCTGCACATCCACGTGCATGCACACATATGAACACGCACACACACAAAACAAAGAAAGCCAGATGGAGGAGTCCTCGAGAGCAGCATAGAAGATGCGGACATGAGAGTAACCACAAGTAAAGCAGCTAAGGTAGACCCCAGGCACGGACAGGGATCCACGAAGCCTTGAGGTGGGAAAGTTCTAGGTCTGCTGGGTAGTCATCGTCTGGGGTGAGGGCACATAGTGGTCCCCTGTGGATGCTGCCCCTCACTTCCACGCCCTCCACGTGTACACACCTGGAGGCTTTCCCCGGATACTCCATCCACCTGCATAGATACCAGCTTGGAACCAACCGGGCCCCGATACGGACTGTGAGAGCCATCTCTCTGTAACTTACTCCCCAGTGCTCTGGGGCACTTGGGCAGGAGTTGTGTGCTGTGATGAGCCCAATCATCTTTGGATTTCTCCTCGGTAAGTAGACACAAAACAGCCCTTCCCAGCCTTGACTAATGACTTTGAAATATAATTAAAAACATATTTCAATTGAAAGTGTCTTGCCAAGTCTATACCAGCAAAGAGAAATTAACCTTCAAACGTTAGTGAGATAGTGGAGAATTGCAAGGGTTTGTAGGAGATTAGATCCACTGTAGTCTAATTTGGTGACAATAACTCACCTCATTAATCTCCAAGGAAACAATAACTACAACAGTTAAACACTGTAATTAACAAACCCTATTCCAAACTTGATTATAATTTTGTAGGACTTGGCGATATTATCCGATGTAACTGAGGAAAAGACAGAATTGTCAGTAGAACAGTCTTGTTTTTTTTAAGGCCTCTTGATTAATGGGACCCAATAACTCACGTGTGATTTCAACAAGCAGGGCCTATGCTCAGAACCAGCGCAGGCAGAAAACATAGGGCACCATGAAGATGGGATGCCAATTACTGCCAAGGCCTTCCGGGTGCCATTCCTTGCCACCTCCCCAAGACACAAGCAAAAGATCAAGTACGGCTTCTGACACCTAGAAACAACGGGCCTTGTGCCCATCCCCCATGCAGCTCTGTGAGTGCCGGGATGTGCCTGCTGAAACGTGGCGGGAAAAGTCTAGTGGTCAGGGCTGAGACAGTCAGACAAGCAGAGGCATTGACAGAGAGCAAGAGGAAGAAACATGTTAGGCAGTTAGGGAAGCATCTTGAAAATTAGTACTTTTGCTGGGAGTAGTGGGGCACACCTTTTAATCCTAGCACTTGGGAGGCAGAGGTAGGAGGACCACTGTGAATTTGAGGCCAGCCTGGGATTACAGAGTAAATTCCAGGGCAGCCTGGGCCAAAGTGACACACTACCTTGAAAAGAAAGAAAGAAAGAGAGAGAGAGAGAGAGAGAGAGGGAGGGAAGGAGGAAGGAAATTAGTAGTTTTGTTTTTTGACCTTGCCTGAGGAATATAACATTTAAAGTGAATGTTAGGCTTAACAGAGCAAAGTCAAAATGCAGACAGAGCAGAACAAGGTTTGCAGCCGGGTGTGAGGCAGGAAAGGGCAGGGCTCTGGAAGAAACAACAAAGCCAGTCGGGCACGCTCCCCCACCTTGTTTCTGTCCTCGATTCTGCCATGACACGCCCTGCACAGCTCGCAGGAGGTACTCAACCCTCTCCTGTGCAGTCACTGAGACAAAGAACAAGACTCATTCCCTGACACACGGGCATCTCACGAGGACAGATGATTGGGCCAGAAATTCACTTCCCCATATCTCCGCATAGTCATTGTAAGTACCAAGGATGAAAGCATCAGTAACCCCCAGAGAAACTCATTTGCACCCCACTTTCCTGGACTCCTCTCTGTTGTAGACAACATTTGATTTTTTTTTGCTTCTTTCTCGTTTCTAAGGACAACCTGACTTTGGGTCGCCTCTTGTGTGAAATTTCCCCATCCAAGAGTTCTCTCGGCTTTTTCTGCACAATAAAGCTTGTTTCCTCTCTACAATGTGTTATTTTTCTTGAAACTTGCATTCTTTCTATAATAAAATTTCTTTAAAAAAAAAAACTCACCTTTCGTGTCTGCTAGGTTCGTTCCTGAATTTACAAGATAAAGAACCTGGAGCCACTGACTCAGTGGTGCTTTGGTGACCATCGAGAGTCCTCCACCAAAGTTCCTGAATTCAGCCCTTCTAAGAGCCAACATACGGCTCTATAGTTCCAAGGAGACCAGTTTCGTAGGGTCAACCTAGAGTAGTCAGGTAATAGAATAAAAAACCAAACTGTGTGATTGTCACAGTGGAAGCAGAGGAAGCATATGAGGGAGCCCCAAACCTTCACGATCTAAAGAAAACCACTCATAATTTAAGAACAGGAAAGCCTGCAGCCACAATGATAAGGGGAGTCCATGAAAACACCAGAGGCCGCAGCTCAAGATCGGGAACAAGACAGAGGTGTCTACTCACACCTCTTCTATTCAACCTTATACTTAAATATACTTACCAGTTGAGCTAGGGATCATGGGAAAGAAATATAAGTAAAACAGCGTCCCAATTGCAGAAGAAGCAGAGGAAGGATCTTTGTTTGTAAATGTCAAGATCACGTATAGAAAAGAGCCTGAAGAATCAATATGCACGTACTCGAAGAACTATCAGATAAACGCATTCAATAAGGTAGCAGGATCCAAGATCAATGTGCGAAGACCAACTGTATTTCTTGACACAAGCAACGAATAGCTTGAAATATTTTTTTTAAATCTTTCTGAGATAACATCAAGAAGAATAAAGTAAGTAGACAAAAACTTGAAAGAAGTGCCAACATGTGCACACGGGAAACAAAAATTGTCAGAAGAAATTTAAAACTGCCTAGACAGACATTCCCAGTCCTCAGTGAGGACTTGGAAACGAGATTAAAATATTCTCCGAATCGGTTGACAGATTTGTTGTGATCCCTCCCTGATACCCAAAATTGACAAGCTGGTGGTAAAGTTCCTAGAGAAGCATGGAGGACAGAGGGCACTCAAGGCCATGCTGCAAAAGGAAACATAGTGGGAGGGTTTCACACTTCCCAGTCCCGAGTATTTCTATGAGGACAAGGTAATTAAGACAGCACGGTATTAGCATGCAGAGACCAGTGTACCCGGGGCTGGGGATGCAGCTTCGTGGTAGAACACTAGCCTAGCATGTGTCAGGCCCTGGAGAGGGAAAGGAAGAGAAGTGGGGGAGGAGGAAGAAATATCAATGGAACAGAACAAAGATATGTAATTAAATCTTTATATCAATGAATGATTGGTTCTTGACAAGGGTATAAAGTCCATTCAGTGGGAAAGAATCATTCTTTTTAGCAAACAATAATACTGGAACAACTGGATAGTCACATGCTAAAGAACGGAGCTGAGCCTCTTTTCATCACATACATAAATGAATTCACAGTGGATTATACATCTCAATAGGAATAAATCTGTAAGATTTGGGGCAAACCATGTTAGATGTAACAAGGGAAGCACAAACTACAGGAGAAAAGATATAAATCATCATGCATAAGAGTAAAAACTTTCCACTTGTAATTTTGCCATCTAGAAAAATAAAAGATGGCTCATAGGATGGGAGAAAATATTTGAATGTCGCACATTTAAAAACATAGTGGTATCCAGGACACAGAAGGCTCTCTATCTCAATATTAAAGATAAATAACAGGGCTGGGGAGATGGCTCACTGGGAACTAAAGCGCTCACTGCACAAGCATAAGGACCTGGATTCAGAATTGCAGCACCCACGTATATGCCAGCCACAGTGCCACACGCACTCCAGTAACCCAGCACTGTGGCGGCAGACACGGGAGGGTCCCTGCAGCTCAATGGCCAGCTAGTCTAGCTGATACCCTAAGCTCTAGGTTGAATGGGAGACTCCATCACCAAGAATAAGGTGGAGAGTGATTGAGGAAGATGCCTGATGTCATATTCAGACCTACACATACACACACGTGCACATGTGGATGCACACCTACACACACACACACACACACACACACACACACACACACATATATATACACAAGACCATTTAAAATTTAAAAATATAAACAATCCCAATGCCTATGAGTTACAAATGAATAAACAGAACAGAGCTACCTATATATTTTAGATTATGATTTCAAAGTGAAATGGCCCCACAGGCTCATGCATTTGAACCCTTGTCTCCAGCTGGTGGTGATGTCTGGGAGGGCTATGAAGTCTTTTGGAAGTGGAGCCTAGCTAGCTAATGTAAGGCCAGGGTCTTAGGCCTAGAAGATAGGAGCCTGGCCAGGTTCCATCCCAAGTTCTCTGGTTCCTAGTCCACAGAGATGTGAGAAGCTATTATTCCATAAACTATTACCACTACAGACAGCACCCCAGTCATTCCGTCCATGCCCCCTCCCCCACTCCGACCAACCAGGATGACTATAGTCACTTAAACCATGAGCCAAATAAATCTTGGCTCCTGTAAGATGGGTTTTTTTGGTCAGTAATATGAAAAGTAATACACCATACAATGGACTATTATTCAGCAATAAAAGGGAATGAAATTCTACTTAATGCTATGAGGTAGAAGAATCTTGAGAATTTCATGCTAAGTGAAAAAAGTCTCTATGATTACCTTAACAAGAAAAATACAGACTGGATAAATCCATTGAAATGGAATACAGATTATTGAGTGCCATGGTCAATCTCTTGTTATCTACTTGAAAGGATTTAGAATCACCATGGAAACAAATGTCTGGTCATGCCTGTGAAGAAGTTTCTTGATTAGGTTAGTTGGAGTGGAAAGACCCAACTTAACTGCGCATGGGCTAGTATCCTGACTGCATAGAAAGGGCAGAATTGGCTAAGCACCAGCACTCACCTCTCTGCTTCCTGACTGTAGATGAAATGGGACCAGCTCCTCAACCTCCTGCTACCACACCTTTCCCATCATAACTGACTTGAACTATGGGCCAAAACAACGCTGCCCTCCTTAGGTTACTTGTGTCCCAGAAATGTGTGGAGTAAAGGAAACTGGTATTCAGGAGTGAAGGGAGGGCAAAGGAGCGACTGCTAATAGGTGTCAAGACATCACAAGCATGTATGGGAACGACATAATGAAACTGTTTTGCTTTGTACAGCTAATATATGCTAAGAAGAAACAATAATGGGCTTGCTGGCTAGCTAGTCTAGCTGAATGGGTGTGCTCCAGGCTCAGTAAGAGACCCTGTCTCAAAAAAAAAAAAATAAGGTAGGTAAGTGACAGAGGAAAAGACCTGACACCGACCTCTGGCCTCCACACACATACACATGCACTCCCCCACATACACACACACATACGCACCCCCCCCCCCACACACACACTGAAAAAAAAAATCAACAAATGCAGTTCAAGCACCATCACTGATGAGGTAAAAATACTATCAGTGTTTCTGCTCTAATTACATCATGAATTTTTGTTTTTAAGTAATTAGAAAGTGAGAGAATTCTTAGAAATATGCCTTATAAGGGACATCGTATAAAGGGAGACAGCTCAGTCAAGTAAAGTGCTTGCCTTAAAACAGGGGGACCTGAGTTCAATACCCAGGACCCATGTAAAAATGTCAAGGCATGGTGGCATGTCATGGGGATGGCAGAGACACGTGGCTCCCTGGAGCTTGCTGGCCAGCCAGTCTAGCCTAACAGGGCAAGCTCCAGGCCAGTGAGAGACCTGTCTCAAAAAACATCATGTGAACATTGTTCCTGAGGACAACACCTGAGACGGTCTCTGGCTTACACACACACACACACACATGCACATACATGCATGTAACACACACAAACATGCACACTCATGTACATACCCACACATAAAAATATAAATTAGAAAGAAAAAGGGAGGGGAGAAGAGAGGAAAGGTGGGAGGGAAGAAGCAAGGGAAGATTGCTTTATAAACTGCGTGGAAGCTTATAAATGGCTGTACTGTCAAGACTGTCCAATATCTTCAGCCTGACTTTCACTCAATAACTATTTACTAAGAGAACAATGAAACAGGAATCAGTGAGTTAACTTGAACCCACAGCCTCTGCCACTTGCCGTGGTCCAGCGAGGGAAAGCCACTGGTGCGCCCGTCCACCGTGGCGGGCTTCCCACTCTCACCCGGACACCTCCCAAGCTGCTCCTGCCAGCCTCCGTGTCCCTTGGCTGCTGCCTTGAGAAACTCATCACGGGCAAGGCAAGCCTTTGGCCTTCATGCCTCGACCTCGAAAAGACAGCACACGGAGATGATTTTTGTGGAAAACAAGAAAGGTCACATTTCATAATTCAGTGTCCCAATACATGAGCATTGGCAGGAGGAAAAGAGAGATTAGTCAAGTGGACTTTTCCGCTTAGAGCAGCATAATACATCTCAAGCCTCTGCGTGAAGCATTGGGATCTCCTTGAAGAAGATATTCCGAGTCTGAGACATGACATAAATATCTTCCAATGGGGCACCTGTCAGCTGCAATGTCCCTATCCTTGAGAAAGCATGGGGACAGTATACAGGAGGAAGGTAGTGAGTGATGGCCGAAAGGCGTATTTGGTAATCTAATCACCCAGTGGACATCCACAATTTACAGTCTAATCGTCCACAAGGTACAGTTTCCCTGTAATTGAATTAGATTTTGGAAGAAGGCGCACCTGATTTATGGGGCTCTTAATAAAAAGCACAACAGGGTCCGTTGTCTTGTTTGTAACAATAACCTAATGGTTAGCAGTTGTGCACCACCAAGGGATGAAGGGAAGTGGGGGGGAAAATGTAAGATTATTTCAGGTTCACTGAACAGAGAGACAGCATGCACAAGACTGGGGAGGTGGGAAAAGTTATCTTTCTCCTCTATGCTCATTTAAGGCTAATGTACTATTTTACTATACCTGTTGCAGGCTTATTCTACCGAATGCAATTTGAAGTATAGTTACTCCCTCATCCAGCTAGGGTTTGAGGGCTGACTCTGCCTACCAAGGCATCTGCTGCTCGAGGCACTGAGCTAGGAACCAGCCCGATGACCTTGACCCGTCACTACCTCCCTCAGCCTCAGGCCCCATGCCTGTGACGTGGACACACTGACCGTTCCCATGTGAAGGCACCTCTTTGCCAACAGCATCGCCAGTGTAGCATGCCCACGTGTTACCACAGAACTCTCCGTGTGTGCGCTCAGTATACTTGTCAGTATGCAGGGACACTCATACGCGCACGCACGTAGAGGCCAGAAACAACCTCAGGCGCCATTCCTCACTTTGTGGAGATAGGGTCTGTGGTGGTTTGAGTGTGGAGTGCTCCCCAAAGCCTCAAGTACTTGTGCCTCATTCTTGGTCCCCAGCTAGTGGAGGCTTTTGGGTGGCGGAGTCTTGCCGGGGGAGGAGTGTTGCCAGGGGTCTAATGCACTGGGTGCTCACAGCTCACTCAGACTACTCCCTCTCTGCTGCTGCTGCTGCTGCTGCTGCATGAACACGTGAGCCGGTTGCCATGCTTCTCCACCGTGATGAAACTTCCACTTGAAACGGTAATAAACCTGAAATAAACCCTTGCCTCCCATAAGCTGCTTCCGGTTGGGTGCCACAGGGTCTCTCTTTGGTGTGGAGCTCGCTAATTAGGCTGGGTGGTCACGAAGCCTTAGGGCCCTCCTGTCCCCTCCTCGCCAGCACTGGGATTCCAAGCGTGTGCCGCCACGCCGCCACGCCGCCACTCCAGGGCGCATTCTGCAGTTCAGCCTCAGATTCGTACGCTGACGAGGCAAGCGCTCGACCAACTGAGCCAGCTCCGCAGCTTGCAATGCAATTGTCATTGTTATGACTTTTGTTATCATCTCCTTGCCCACAAATGGGTTTATAGCTTTACAAGATGGCAAGTCCAAACTGTGTGTAAGCAATGTGACAAACGGCAGCATAATCTTGAGTCCATTGTCAATAGCCACGGTGACACTGAGTGACAAATGCCACCATTTCAGTGATGTTCAAATGGAGGGGTTTTTGGTTTGTTTCTCTGCGGCCAGTCAGCCAGCTCTCTTCCTTCTCACCTTGGGCTTGCTCAAGTGTCTGGGGTTGGCTAACTTTTGACTGGTATATGTTGCCTCAGCTGGGGATGACTCTATCCCACGGTTCTCCGAATCCACTTCATGTGACCCACCGGCCGCTGCTCTGGGCAAGCTCTCATGGTCGTTCCCACAGCTCAGAAGACCGAGTAAAGAATGGGGGAATTGCGAGGTCTAAGCTTTGACCAGGATGTCACGTTTCTGCCTGGTGCTCTGGCCAAAGTTTTGGCTATGCAAAAACTCATGGGAGGAAAGCACAGCAGAGATACCCTGCTGTGGGCTCAGGTTCAGAGAGGAAAGCCTGGTGCCAGCACTTTGGTTGACCCCGTACGTCTGCAAAGAGATGCTGTGGGAGGGAAGGCTGTCCCCAGGGTAACCGTGGTGTGGTGACTCAAAGAAGCTTGCTGACGGAGCCCAAAGAGCAGGGGCTCCCCAGGACATGTACCCCAGGAGTTCACGGAGCACAAAAGCTCATGAACACTTAGAGAGCCCAGTGAGGCAGCTAGGAAAGGCCAGGAGATCCAAGCTCTGGGAGAGCATCTCCCACAGGAGGTCACTGGAGGACACAGCTAATCTATCCCAGCATGGATATTTTTGCAAATCCCCCTGACTCCTAACACACTGAGTCTCTGGTACCTCCTCCCAAACAAACAGCCCTCATCATCTTCATGGGTGACAAGCCCTCAGGGTCCCAGCCCTGAATAGCTTAAGTGAAACCAATATAGTACTCCAGGCCAGAGGAGGATGAGGGAGACAGGAGGCTCGCGGTGACTCTGTGTACACCAGGTCCCATGTCTGTGTGCGTGCGAGCAAACAGCGAGAGTTTATCCCCAGACTCCTCCGCTGCCGAGAGGACAGAACTCCGGGTCGCTGCTTAGAAAGTACGCCTTTCAGAAGGCTCAAAGGTCTGAACATTTCCAGATCAACCAGCTTGGACTTTTTAGAACCTTCAAAGAGACATGTTTGGAGAGACAGACATCCCCTTTGAGAACAAAGAGGGAGCAAGCTGGGCGATGGAGGAGGCAGGGCCCAGATTAGCTCAGGCAAGGAAGCAGCATACTTCAGAAACAGCAGGAGTGAACCTGGGGTGAGTTCTACCCCTCGTCACAGTGCCTCGCCCATGGACTCGAGCCCCGGCTCCCTTCCGCCCTTCCTCCCTTGTACCTTCTTCTCAAAAGTTAAAAAGAATTGATCCAAAAGAAAGTGTGTGCTTTAGGGTACTTTTGAACTCAACTCTCAACAGAACGAACCTGAAATGACTTAAGAATGAAAAGAAAAAGGAAAAAAAGTTATGTATGTATGTATGTATATGTATATACATACATACATACATACATACATACACACACACACACACACACACACACACACACACACACACACACCAAGAAATCCAGGGATAAGTTAGTTCAGACTGCTTAACTTCACTAGAATGACGTACTGGATTCTTTCCTGAGGGGAGAGTGAACTTTCTCCACATTTCTGCCTAGATAGGCTCCCCATTGGCTAGAATAAAGTGTCATGTGGCATTCGTTGTAAATGGAACACTTATTATGAAGATTGTCGTGACACGGCCTTCGTGGCTGGGCAGGCTCTCTTACCATGGGAAGACATGATTGCCCAGTATTTTTAAACAACTGGAATTCTGCAGTATAAAAGTGTGATGAGGGTGACAGACATATGGCCGATAGTCCAGTATACAGACCCAGGGTAGTAACATTGAGAATAGAGAATTCAAGGCTAGGAATGCAGCTAGCTCAGTTGGAAAAATGTTTACCTAGCATGCTTGAAGTCCTGGATTTGATTCCAAACACTGTGAAGAAAAAAAAAAAAGGTGTAATAGTATTTGCCTATAATCTCAGCATTTGTGAGGTGAGGAAGGAGGATCAGAAGTTCATTGTCATGAAGGTTACATAGTAAGTTTAAAGCCAGATGGGCTGTAGACTCGAGAGAGAGAGAGAGGGAGGGAGCGAGCGAGCAAGCTGGGAATTCAGATCATAGGAGCCAACAGAAATTTCTTTGGATAATGTAACCATTGGTCTTCTTGTAGCCAGATGACCTAGGCTAACATAGAGAATCTGGCATTTGTGAGTCATGTGATCATATACACTGTGTCTGATCATCTATTTACTAGTCTATGAAGGGGGGCAGTGATATATCACAACCACCATCATTGCCACCAGCATCACCACAACAATCATCACCACCACCATAATTATCACTACCATCATCATCACTACCACCATCTTCATCACCACCACCACCTTCAAAATCACCATCACTATCACCACCACCATCATCATCATTATCATCACCATTAACATCAGCATCATCCTCATCACCACCACCACAATCCCTAGCAAGTCGCAGGGTCTTGTATTGCTCTTAACTTTTCTATTGAAAATTTTAATAGATGCACATAACATATTTTGATCACAGTCCTCTCTCATTCCACTCTATTGCTGCCCCTCCCACAACCCCTTTCCACTAAAACATGTCTTCTTTTCAGCTAGTCCCTCTTCTACTGTGATGTCCTTTTCTTTGCCCACCACCACCCATGATGGAATGTTATATCATGTTCCACGGTGCTGTTTCTCATCCTCTGCATGCCCAGAAGACCATGGTCCACAGTTCTCCTTCTCATCCTCTGCATGCCCAGAAGACCATGGTCCACAGTTCTCCTTCTCATCCTCTGCATGCCCAGAAGACCATGGTCCACAGTGCTCCTTCTCTTCCTCTGCATGTCCAGAAGACCATGGTCCACAGTGCTCCTTCTCATCCTCTGCATGCCCAGAAGACCATGGTCCACAGTGCTCCTTCTCATCCTCTGCATGTCCAGAAGACCATGGTCCACAGTGCTCCTTCTCATCCTCTGCATGCCCAGAAGACCATGGTCCACAGTGCTCCTTCTCATCCTCTGCATGTCCAGAAGACCATGTTCCACAGTGCTCCTTCTCATCCTCTGCATGTCCAGAAGAGCATATTCCACAGTGCTCCTTCTCTTCCTCTGCATGTCCAGAAGACCATGTTCCACAGTGCTCCTTCTCATCCTCTGCATGCCCAGAAGACCATGTTCCACAGTGCTCCTTCTCATCCTCTGCATGTTCAGAAGACCATGGTCCACAGTGCTCCTTCTCATCCTCTTCATGTCCAGAAGACCATGGTCCACAGTGCTCCTTCTCTTCCTCTGCATGTCCAGAAGACCGTGTTCCACAGTGCTCCTTCTCATCCTCTGCATGTTCAGAAGACCATGGTCCACAGTGCTCCTTCTCATCCTCTTCATGTCCAGAAGACCATGGTCCACAGTGCTCCTTCTCTTCCTCTGCATGTCCAGAAGACCGTGTTCCACAGTGCTCCTTCTCATCCTCTGCATGCCCAGAAGACCATGTTCCACAGTACTCTTTCTCTTTCTCTGCATGTCCAGAAGACCATGTTCCACAGTGCTCCTTCTCATCCTCTGCATGTCCAGGAGACCATGATCCACAGTAACCCTTCTCATCCTCTGGCTCTTACATTCTTTCCACCCACACATTCTGCAGGATTCTATAGGGTTCTCTAACTGTACATAGCTTCATAGTTATAGGTATCTTTCTCAAGAACCAAATCTGGCAGTTTCCACCTCATAATGGAGTCCCACTTTCCTGAAGATACAGAGTAAAATGTGCTAACTATGGTCTACAATGCCCTGCAATGGCTGTGCCCCATTGCCTCCCTAGGCTCACCCATATAAGATTTACAAGCCAACTTTGCATTCTCTGCCTTGCCTTTCTTCCTCCGCCATGGGTCATTTGTTCACACTCTTCCTGGCACTTGAAGTGCTCTTTCCATAATTAGTTGAGTTCTCTTCTGTTTTGACTTTCGAATCAAATATCACATCACAACAAGCCCATTCAAGCCTCCAAGAATCAGGAATAGACCCTTTGCTATCTATTCTCAGCCAAAAGGTGGTGTCTTGAAGGAACTGTATGGGACAGCTGTGTCAGCACTCTCCTACCACAACAGTGCAGGACATGGGTCTTAATCAGAAAGGAAAACATTGATTGCAGAGCTGCCTTGGGTAACTCACTTTAACTCTGTCCCTCCATTTCCTCATCTGCACAAAACAGATGGTAGCAATAAAAATATTAATAAGTGACAATAAAGAAATTACTAGTAACATTTCAATAATGTCACACCCATGGTAAATGCTATGTAAGCATTTATGAAGTTGAAATAGCAAACTGCCCTATGCCTGCACAGCAATCCACTTGTTTATAACTATAGTTGCATTCTCTATCGTGATCATTGGATCATTGTGATCACTGTCTCCCGTTCCACATCAAGTGCTCCTGGGCCTCGTTTCCTTGCACTCTCTACCACAGCCCAGCTCCAGACACAAGGCCTGCAGAGTAGGTTTGCAAGAAATATGTATTTAGTAAATAAAGAAAAAAAATTCATCTCATAGCATAATCCAGCATCTTCCTTGATTCCACTGAGGCAGACCAGGCCCACAAGTCCTTCTGACCCTATCAGGTCTAACAGCTGTTGCAGCAGCTCTTGCCTTGCCTGACACACAAATACAACATTGCTAACAAGCCCAGCTTACACTGGGCTCCTCAAGGACTCAGAGCCGGTAATGGGCTCCATCTTGCTTCAGATGTTTCGAGCCACAAAGTGATCACGTCTGAGATAATGTGAGCGTGGTTAACCCCAAATTCCTCCACTCACTCCCTTGCACGGAAATCTCTGGAACATCCTGTGTGTCAGCCCGCCCCAACTTCAACAGTACAGCACATGGGTCTTAATCAGAAAGGAAAACATTAATTGCTGAGCTGCTCTGAGAGGACCCGGGTGTCAGGCCTGCCATCCTCACAATGACAGCAATTAAGGCAGCACTGGGACTTGCAGGAGCCCTAGCAAAGCCCTTTCCTCTCCACCCTGAAGGCTGGTAAGCTGGAAGATGAAAGAGTCCGTCCGTGTCCCAGGGAGAACGCTTCAGAAGGTCATGATTCCCCATCTAAGAGAGGGCAAGGGCAGTGGAAGCAACAGGAAGTATGACGGCCAAGCCCCTCTCCATCACATGCACGATGTACAACTTGAGTTGTGCAATACAACTCGCATCCTCAATTCCCCCATAGGTCATGAGGTAGAGTAGGGCCCTATCTGCTGTCACAGAACCTCCAGCTCTATGCTTTTTTTATGTGCATGTGTGTGAACGGGGGCATGTGCATGTCTTGGCACATGTATGGAAGTCAGAGGCCAACCTCAGGTTTTAGTCCTTGCCTTTCACCTTGCGTAAGGCAGGGCCTTATGTTATTTCCCATGCATACGCCAGACGAGCTGGCCAGGGAGATTCCAGGAATTCTATCACTGCCTCCTGTCTTGTGGTAGTTGTGGTGGGATTACCAATATGCACTACCGTGCCCACCCTGTTTTATGTGGGTTCTGAGGATCTGAACTCAGTAGCAATCATTTTTGCCCAATGAGCCATCTCCACAGACCCCCTGACTCTGCAGTCTTGTGTCTCTTAATAGACATTTCCCAGGAGTCTCTTGCATGCATCTTCAATGCCTGGATGTCTCATCTAGCCAGCAAGGAGTTATCACAGGTCCTGACTAAACAGGTCACTGGGCCCAAAATCCCTTACACATGGCTGAACCCCCTAAAGTGCTTGTCTGAAACCAAGTATAATAAGACCTTCTTCAAGGCACCACTGAAAAGAATTAGGGAAACACCATTAAAAGGAAGTCAGGATAAGAACCGGCAGACTCTAGGCATTTCATCAACAAGAACTATTAGTATACAGATATTCACTTGAAGGGGTGTGTGTGTATATGTGCTATGCATGGTCATATGTATGTGGGTGCACATGTGTGCACAAGCATGTGGAAGCCAAAGACTGACATTGGATATCTCTCTATATAACTTCTCTACCTTCTTTTTATGAGACGGGGTGTCTTACTGAGCCTGGAATTAAGTAACTTGGATAGACAAGCTAACCAGCAAGCCTCGGGGGTCCTTCTCTCTCTGCCTCACCAGAGCTCACCATGCCCAAGATCATACATGGGTTCACGTCTTCATGCTTGCACAGCAAGCCTTCTCCCCAGCCCCAGTATAAGGGTCTTCTCTAAGGACTTGTTATGTATGCAGTGGCATGTGTGGTGTCAAAGGAGCATTCATTCTGAATGAAGGAGATAATACCATCCTTTGTTAAGAGGCAGCATGAACAGTGCCTGACCCTACTAGCTAACAAGGTTTGTTGTTCAACAGGAGGTGCTAGGAGGAGACCTGGGAGAATGAATGGAGAAACTGATTAACGCTGTAATCAACAAACCCAGGCCAAGAGCTGCCCTTTCTCTCCCTGAGAATTCACCCCAGGACACTTTGGGAGGTAAAAAGAAGTGATTATTAATAAAACATCCTAGCAGAAGAATCTGCTTTGAATCGTCATGATTCTGCCTGTGACTAAACCAGGGTGCTTCATCTCAATCAGGCCACAAGCTCAGGCTCGCTGATGAAAGCACAGAACGGGGCTGGGGAGAGGGCTCATCGGGTAAGAGTGTTTGCTGACAGCATGAGGGCCTGAGACTGCCCGAGTTCAAATCCTAAGCACCCACAAAAACAGCTGGGCATGAGCATGCATATCAGTAAACACAGTCCTGTGGGCAGCAAAGAAAGGAGAAAAACGGAGGATCCAGAAAATGGAAGCTCCAGGTTGAGAGAGAGACTATCTCAAGGAAATATATGGATGACTGATACAGAGAACCAAATGCTCTTCTCTGGCCTCTGCATGTGTCTGCATAGGACACATGCACCTGCATACACACCCCACACCCTACATATGCACACACATACTACACAAACCTGGATTTCCCTGTCTCTTGCTGGGGCCAGACCCTCATCCACCAGTCTGTACAACCTTACATGAGTGCAAACTCAGACTGACAACTTGTGGAATCTACTACTGAGCTGAACAAGCAGACCCTGGGGAGGAACTTACTCAGCTGGGACTCAGGAATAAATTACAAAGGAGGCTCAAAGACTACATCTTCCTCCCACTCTTCCTTGCTCGTTCGCTCACTCACCTCTGGTTTTCTATAAAAACTGGGTCAATTCTCAATAATGACAGACTTGTTCCCTGCAAATGTTGGGAGTCATTATAAAGCTCCTGAGTCTTTTGTCTCCTAAATTCTGCTTTCATAAAGAACTTATCCCCTGGCATATACCCAAGGTGTATTCTCCCAAACTGAGCTTGTGTCATACACCACTGTGCCAGCCCTTGGAAGGCGGCACCTGTGGGGTGCACATGTGTCTGCGGCTTGTATGCTGGGGAGCGTTTGTGGTGCTTGCCAGCTTCTGGAACCAGAAAACATGTACTTGAAGTGGAGGGGTCAGCTTTGTAAAGAGGTGGCTTGCTATGTCTGTGAAAAGGTGTATCTGGGAAGTTGTGCTAATACACACATAGGTCAGCTAAAAGCAGGTGGGTCTTGTAATAGCCCAAAGCTATAAGCCAAATGTTTGTGTAGGAATAATCTTCTTGCTCCATTGCTCAAGGGGAAGCCTTGCCTTCTGCCAAACTACCAAAGGAATCTATGTGCAATGATGTTTAAAACATGGCTTTGAACTTGGAGGACTGTATCTTTGTTTCATCCTAAACACCTACAGCAGTGCCAGAAACTCCACCTGCTTGACTCATGTTTTCTGAATGAATGACACAATGGTTAAATCAAGTCAGAACAGTTCAAGCTCAAGGCTCATGCTTCCCTCCACAGATGCCCAGTTCCATTGTGACTACTTTGGCTTTGCAGGAAATAAAGGATCCTAAGAGGACCCCCAAAAACAGGCAGAAATGGTTTTACTAGTCTGGAGAGGAACCAGTCTCCTTTTCCTATTTCTGTTTCTTTACAATATTTTTTTGTTTATTTGTGTGTATGTGTGTGTGCAGGTGCATATGTGTCTAGCCTCCATCTGTACTCTTTTTAAAACTTTTTGTTTATTTGTGTGTGTGTGTGTATGCAGGTGCATGTGGGTATGCATGAACATGTGTACATATGCATATAGAAGCCAGAGAGCAACCCTAAGTGTCAGAAACACCATCCACCTTTCTTTGAGACAGGAGCCTTCACTGTCCTGTTGCTTGCCAATTAAGCTAGACCTGCTAGCTCGTGAGACCCAGACATCTTCCTGGCTTCATCATCCCAGTAGTGGGACTACGAGCATGTACCACCACAACTGGCCTTTTTATAAGAGTTTTGAGGACTGAGGGCTGGAGAGATGGCTTAGCAGTTAAGCGCTTGCCTGTGAAGCCTGAGGACCATGGTTCGGGGCTTGATTCCCCCAGGACCCACGTTAGCCAGATGCACAAGGGGGCGCACGCATCTGGAGTTCGTTTGCAGTGAATAGAAGCCCTGGCGTGCCCATTCTCTCTCTCTCTCTCTCTCTCTCTGCCCTTCTCTCTCTGTCTGTTGCTCTCAAATAAATAAATAAATAAAAATAATTTTAAAAAAAGAGTTTTGAGGATTGAACTCAGGTCCTCATACTTGCACAGCAAGCCCTTTACCAGCTAAGCCATCCTACTTTGATTGCAATAATTTTACCTTTGGTGGACACTTTGGATAGGGTGCCAAATGCAATTTTTAAAAACTCCTCTGATTACTGGTGGTTACTAAACTCCATTCAGTTTCAGCTGAGGTAGGTATTCTTGCTCCCACTGAAAGAATGGAAGACTAGGATTTAGAAAAAGCATCATCAAATCAGTGTTAAGCAGCAGAGATGGCACTCTAAACAAAGCCTGTGTGGTTCCATCGGAGCTGGTAAATACTGCTACAGTTCCTTACAAAGAAATCTGAGCTGAGTGTGTTTTTAATATCAAGTTTGGTGCTATACCATTTACACTGATGTTCTCAGTAGTCACAAGATCCCAATAGGGTCTTAGCAACACTCCAGTTGATTTGAAGATAGAATGTCTACCACAGGCTCATTAAAGCCTAGGACCCCAGCAAGTGGTGCTATTTTGGGAGGTTCTGATGACTTTAGGACCGTGGAAGCTACCTGGAAGAGGGAGATCCCTGTTGGCAGATTCATTTTTTTTCAATTTTATTTTTTCAGTTTTATTTGAGAAAGTCAGAGAGAGAGAGAGAGAGAGAATGGGTGTGTCAGGGCCTCCAGCCACTGCAAACAAACTCCAGACACATGTGCCACCTTGTGCATCTGGCTAACATGGGTCCTGGTGAATTGAACCTGGGTCCTTTGGCTTTGCAGGCAAATGCCTTAACCGCTAAGCAATCTCTCCAGCCTGGCAGATTGTTAGTAGCAGCTTTTCCCTGGCCTCTTCCTGTATTGCTCACTACTTCCTGTGTGCCAAGATGTGAGCTGCTCCCTCACACATGGTGTTCAGCCTAATTCCACAGGGCCAAACATCCACGGACTGAATCCTCTAGAACCATGAGCCAAAATAAATCTCTCTTCCCTGAAGTTTCTTCTTTCAGTTATTTTTATAGTCATGCACAAGCTCACTGATAGAACTCCTTCTTAACAGATGAAGTTATAGGTGCTCAGAGAAATTAAGGTGACGTTCCTAATCCTGACACTGAGTTAGATGTTATTTGGATCTTTCCTGAGTCCCATTGCTGTGACAAAAGACCTGACAAGACACAACTTATGGAAAGAAAGAGTTTTATTCTTGTTTACACTTCCAGCAAGATACATGTAGGGAAGGCTTGGCAGCAGAAGCAGGGAGCTGAGTAGTCACACTGCATTCATAACTGGGAATCGGAAGGAGAAGAGGAAGAGGGGCCATGCTATTAAACCTCAATCGCCTCCTCCCCCAAAACACACCCAGGACCCACTACCTCCAGCAAGGCTCCACCTCCAGAAGGTGTCACAAAACAGCACCCCAAGCTGGGGACAAAGGGTTCAAACACATAGACCGACGGAGGATATTTCACATTCAAGCCACACCTGAAAATGGAGTTTCTCCGCAGCGTATTTGGATCTGAGTGTTGGGTGAAGGCATGACGCTGGCCCATCTCTGTGACTTCATGAGTTCCTTGCAGGTGCCTGGCGCAGGTGGGAGCGATACGTGTGAGACTTGGCACTTTGGTTGGTACTAAAATATATCCAGGTTCAACTGTCTTTATGAGCAAGACCTTGACATTCACGATTCAAAGCAGGAAACTTTGTTTGGGGGAGAATGTTCCCCGCCCCCTTTCTTGAATCCTTCACAGCATGACTGACTTGTACAGTCAACCTACCAGAAGCTGCAGAGATGGCGTGCAGTAGACCGGCCCATGCCTCCCTGCCCGTCTCTCTTTTAAAAGGGCTTGGCTGAATTTAAGGTGGGCACAGGGTGAATTCCGGCACTGGGGATTAGGAAGAGAAACCACTTAAGGAGGCGGTTCATGATACCTGGGGACCAAAGGTTCTGACAAAAAAAAATCCAAATCTTCTATCAGTATGCTGGATGACTGTCACATTGCCTATGTCTGGACACCCCCCCCACACACCCCCAACACACACTGAGCTCAGGCAGGCACGGGTCTGAAGCATTCAGACAAATCATTGATTTTTCACAAAACGGCTTCTTTTCCCTGCTGAAAATAGCGTGCGTGCAAGGAAGACTGAGGTGAAGGAAAGATGAGAGCAAACTGGAGGGTGGGGAGTGGAGGAGCCACACTCCAAATCCCACATCCTTCTAAACCTCCAACGCCCACACCTTCTTGCCCCCGTTCCTGTGAATCCTCCCTACTCTCACAGACCATTAAGCCCTTCCTGCACATTCAGAAGGGAGCCCTCTGGAGACAAATCAAACATCGAGGAAAAAAAAAATAGCAAAACTCATTTCATTTGGCAACCGATGCTTTAGGAAAGACATAAATATTGGATTTTGCAACTTTATCTTGCTCCAGAGGAACACTCTGGAGAAAATTAAAACAATGCAAGATTTAATTATTAAAAGCCAAACATTCCTGTACATATTTTTCTGGCCCAAAGTTTTAAAAACAAACTCCCAGAGAAAATACAATTTTAATGACTAGCTCCCTCCCACCCAGACAATGTCTTAAATCATCTCTATCATGACTCACTGGGCACAAAGGAACGCAAAACACCAGGGAAATCAAAGGCCGGTTCCTGCAGAGGGAGGAGGCGGTGCCTAGAGACGTGGGGGGACCAGAACCTTGAACTCACCTTGCTCTGAGGTGGATTTCCTCACACATTTTCCACACTTTGTACCTCAGGAAACATGTTGAAAGTGACCAGTTTTCTCACTTGTGCACACTCATTCCCCTTCTATTGTGTGAAGGTCATACAAAGAATATCAAGAAAGAAAATATGCAGGATGACTATATCAGCTGCCAAAATACCAGGCTAAAAGCTATTTAGTCTGCAGTCCATTAAGCCGACCTGGTTCCTTTCTACATGGTGGCTGGGTGTGCAATGGCTGAGGACAGCAGCCTCCTTGGTAGTATAGTGACCTGTTGCTTATACTGGTGAACCTAAGGGACCTTGGAGACAGTTGTCTGGTGGCTATCCATATTTCTGATCTCATGCTACTCCCAATCTAGACTCCAGACAGGTGTGTGGGTGCTGTTGGGAAGTCCCAGGGCACAATAGCTAGGGTTCATATTGGCCAGCTCCTCATGCCCAACTGTACCCACCAACCTGCAGGATAAAGAGCGTGTGATTGAGGCCCTGCGCGGAGCCAGGTTCAAGTTTCCTGGCTGCGAGAAGATCCATCTGCCAAAGAACTGGGGCGTCACCAAGTTCACTGCACATGACTTTGAAGATGTGGCAGCTGAGAAGCGGCTCGTCCCTGACGGCTGTGGGGTCAGAGATGTCCCCAGTCGTGGTCCCCTGGACGAGGGGTGAGCTCTGCGCTCATGAGGGCTTCCACCGCTCAATACCTTACCAACCACATTCGCTCAATAAATCTCACAATTCAATCCAAAACCAAAAAGGGATTCAAGGCAGGAAGAGTCTATTTTGGGTCACAATTTGAGGGCAGAGTCCATTATGACAGGGCAGGCGTGGTCACAAGAGCTTGACGCCGCCGCGGGTCACATCGTGCACACAGTCAGGCAGCAGAGAGAGATGAGGTGGGTCTTCCCACCTCAATTAACCAAATCTAGAAACATCCCTCACAGCCCTTACTAGAGATTTGTTTCCATGAGGATTCCAAACCCCAAGGGGACCTGTCTCACTGCATTCCAGGGAGATATAGCAGGGTAATCCTGTCTGTTCTGAGGAGCCCCGCCTCTGGGCTTCTTCCTTTGTCCCCTTCTCAGGAAGTTAAGGGGCCCCCAAAATCAAGTCTCCCCCTTAATCGTTCTCATCATTGCTCAGCAACTTGAAGACCCTGACTTAATCACTGCTGCCTCCCTTCTACCCCTGAATGCTCCTTACTTCGCTGATAGTCCCAGCCTCCCCAAGTTGCGTGTGCTCAGGCCAGATATTTGCTGATCATAGAGGAGCGTCAAAGCTCAGATGCAACAATCTGGGGACTTACTGCTTTTGGTGCCTATGGAAAGAGGGTTGGCCATGGGGGAAGATGGACCTCAAGGACAGAGGTCAAAAGTTAGGAGAGTCAAGTAACTCAGCCTCCCCAGTCTCTGCAAGTGAAGGTGAGACTGCTTCTTGAAGGAGCTCAAGCAGGTGGATGGATACATTTGGGGTTTAGATAGGTAAAAAAAACCTGGCTGAGGGAAACAGTTCCCAGAGGAAGATATTGTCTGCATACATCCTCTTTACGACAGGAGCACGTTTTCCCACAGCCTCATTCTTGTAAGACTTTCTAGTTCTACTCAAAGTCTTCATTCAGCTCATCCAAGATTCCAAAAGTTCCACGAATTGACGGTCCTGGCCAGTGGCCAGGTCTCCTCATGATCTTGAGCACTGTTAGGAACACATTTAAGAACCAGGGCAAGGTGAAGATGAAGGCCAGAGGAGAGCACGATTCCCAGGGAGTTCCTCAAACATAGTGGAGTTGGGTGTGCTCGGGCACACCTCCAATCCCAACCAGTGGTAGGCTGAAGGCAGAACGATTGTGAGTTAGTCCAAGGCCAGAACGGGCTACATAGTGAGACCCTATCAAAAAACAAACAGCATTCTGAAACACTCCTACCCTCTGGCGATCTTCCCAACATGAAATGGCCTTTGTATCCATGACCTCTTAGCTGCTGTCATTATCTACACCAGACCTGTCCATCAATATGTGGACATGGATAATGAAGAGAGGAAAAAAAAAAAAAAACATCAAAATAGAAAATGGGGGGGGGGGGGAGGGCCGAGGAGATGGTTTTGCAGTTCAATCACTTCCTGTGCAAGCATGAAAACCTCAAGAGGCCTGAGAGACCTGGTGAGTTGGATCCTCGGGACAGCTGGCTGTGGCACCATGCAATCAGGGAAGCAGAGACTGAGCATCCAGGAAGCTTGTGAACAAGTAGCAAGCTCCGGGGTCAGTAAGAGACTCTGGCTCAAATGAGAGCAGCTGGAAGAGCACTGGACGGGGTGCCCCACCTCAGGAGAGCTCACGGGGAACCACAAGAACACATATGTGAGCACACACCACACCTACCTTACACACACACACACACACACACACACACATTACAAACACAAGCAAAAAATATAGAAGAACTAGTCAGAAAGAAGGGGTTCAGCGAAGGCAGATGAGGGTGGGAAGAGAAAAGAAGGTAACAGGAAGGTATTTTGATCAAAATACATTATACATGCAGAAAAACTGTCAATAAAAGTTAAAAGCTGAAAACAATATGTGCATACACACATATGCACACATATAATATTATTTACGTACACATACCATTCCTCCTCACCTGAGGATGTCTAAAAAACTAAAGTAGCTGGTTACTTCTGCTGAACTTGAGTGCACTAAAGGCATCTTGAAATAACTTGAGGAGAGAAGAGTAAATAAAGCAGGGATGATTTATCTCCCAGGAATACCGGTGTGACTGCTGGGTAATTACATGCACCAATCTTTATTAGTATGCAAAGTAGCTGGGCTTGGTTGGCTCTCAGCCCTGATCAAAGGACAAAAGGCCAAGAGAGCTATACACATTCTAATAAATCACACCCTACCACTCCTGGGTGCCTGGGTGACCCCCAGACCCAGGGACCTCTCTGTGGGCTCCACTTCTCTGAGAGATAAGGCAGCGAGCATTTAATTTCTCCTCATAGTGATGGATTAGGCCTCCACAGCTCCTCTGGAGGAGTTTAGCAATGGTCTGGGTTTCTCTTTGCATAAGTCTTATCCAAAGCTATTACTATTGTACCCACCAGTTTCTGCTGCTCACAGTGCCTCCATCATCCTCTCAGCCCCGTCAGGTGAGCCTTGGGGTGACTCAGCTCTTCTTCAAAGTGGCCACTGAGGAAGAAACTAGTCTGTGAGCACAGCCTGACTTCCACTAGCCTTTGAGGACAGAGCTCAATTCTGTGGGAGGAGGTGGGGGAGTGCGGGTCTAACCTCAGCAAGGGAAGAGAAACAGTAACAGGTGTAGATAAGGAAACTGAGGCTTGGGGGCTTTTGAAATTCGCTCGCATTATAGGTAAATTATAATCCAGGTGTAGTTTTAAATGTACATGTTCCACACAACCTTTCCCGATGGCCCCTCCCCACAGCTCAGTTCTGTTCCTGGGTGTCCTGCCACGTTGCGTTCCTCTAGTAACATGTGGCAGGATTACAATTAAATAAACAAAGGCTTGAATATCTGTTCTAGGTTTATTACTGCCTCCTCAACATCCAGCACTGGCCCTGGCACCTAGCATATATTTAATGAATGACATTGATAGGATATATCATGATGCATATGGAAGAGTCTCGAAGCTTGATGAATTGTAGCAGACACACGGATATGAAAGCATTCACCCTTATTCACATCCATCCCATTGATTTGGACAGAGCTGGTGCTATCCAAACACAAGGGCACTTATTAACTATACCCATCAGCTTCAGGTTACTGTGACAAAATACCTAAGACAATTTTAGAGAGGAAAGGTTTATTCAGCTCTCAGTTCTAGAGCGTGCAGTCCAATTGTTTCAAACCTCCAGTTAGGGCACTGGATGGCAACGGCAAGGAGTATATGAAATCAAAGCATTCATGTCATAAGCAAGGAAGCTAAGAGAGAGGATGAGATGCCAGGACCCCACAATCTCTCCCAAAGGCAATCCCCCAAATACCAAGCACCTCCACTAGGGCCCCACCTCTTAAAGTTCCACAGCATCTCTCAGTACCACTGCCCTGAAGGCAAAGCCTTTAACATATGGGCCTCTGGGGGACATCATTCACATTAAACCGTAGTGGAACACTTAAGTCCACAATAAGCATACTGAAGCTGGCAACATGTCAGGCCCAACCCAACACATCCACATATCATGCCAACACATTCCCCAAATATCTTATGAGGTCAACATCACGTTCTCCCCATTTTACAGGTGGGTCAGTTCTGTAGTCTTACTGTCAATACTTATTCAGGTTGTATAAACTTATGCCTGAAATGTACTTCCACGATATCCAATGCAAGCAGGATGGTTAATACCCATCTCGCTCCGGTTACCCTCAGGGCAGAGTGGTTTCAACATTCAGATACCAGCAAAGCAATGAATCCTGTCAGGAAGTAATCTGGACCTTTCTGCTGCATCCTCCTCACTGATCACTCTCCGTGGCATTAACACGAGCCTGTTTCTAACCACTTGGAAACCCGTAACCACTAAAACTTTCCAGGAATTCTCCTCAACACCAAGACAAGCGTGACGTGAGACGAGACAGAGAGCTCCTCTCTTGGAGCTGGGAAGACGGCCAGTGGGTAAAGTGCTTGTGTGCAAGCCCAGTGATCTGAGAGTGGGTCCCCAGAATCCATGTACCGCAAGACACAGTAACACAAGTATCTGGGATCCCAGAATGCCTGTGGCAAAATAGGAGGTGGAGACAGGAGAATCCCTGACAGTTAGCAGACAGCTAGCCTAGCTACACTATGTAGGGAAGTATCCCAGCATTCTAAATTATTCCGTGTGAAATATCAATTGTGTTAAAGTTGAGGAAAAAAAAAAAAACTTAATAGGACTGTGATGTGCACAATTCAGAGACAAATCTATCAATTGTGTTTTTATTGATTTTGGTTTAATATTCCTGAAATGTTTATTTTAATCACTATTTAAAATAGATTGTAGCCAGGTGTGGTGGTGCACGCCTTTAAATCCCAGCACTCTGGAGGCAGAGGTAGAAGGATCGCCGTGAGTTCAAGGCCACCCTGAGACACCATAGTGAATTCCAGGTCAGCCTGGGCTAGAGTGAGACCCTACCTCGAAAAAAAAAAAAGAAAGAAAAAAAAAGATTGAGACCATATCTGTCCATTTCTAGGCTCAGTTTCTTAAACCTTTCCATATTTACTACCTTTACCCTAAATCCCACCTTGGTAGTCCTACATGCCTCTACATGCCGCGATGCGCAGGCAGAAGTTATAGGACACCCTTGGGTGTCAGCCCTTGCCTTCCATCTGATTGGAAACAAGAGTAGAGAAGTAAGAAACTCCTGCATGGAGTGAAGTGTGAGATGGAGGGAGGGAGAGAGGGCAAGGGAAAGAAAGGGCAGGGAAGAGAAAGAGGAACGAGAAAGCATAAACCCAGCTGGAATGGCTCAGGTGAAGTAGCTTAGATTTGTCGTGTTTTGTTTTACAGCAAAGTACACAGAACATAGGATTTACCTCACTGAGGGTTTTAGTATCATTTAACACATTCACAGTGCTGAGGCACTGTCAGTATTATATAATTCTGGCACACTTTCATCCCTCTCCAAAACCCATGATCCCTCCGCCTCAGACAGTCACTGCTCTATTTCCTGTTTTGGGCAATTGGTATCCACGCGCCCATACACTGTGTGACACTGCGCTGTGCGACCTGAGCACAGCTTCTTTCACTGAGCACCATGATACTCAAGCTTCATCCACGCCTCAACACGAGTCGGAACCCGCTTCCTTCCTCCACAAGAGTGATTTTCAATCGCATGGGGATACCATGCCTTGAATACCCACACCATTTGCTGGCATTTGGGCTGCACCTATCTTCACTGTCATGAGCAGTATTGTTGTAGACATTCACTTCACCAGTATCTCTTTCCAATATTTTGGGTATACAGTGAGGTGATGTGTAATTTTTTTTGTAAAATACATATGCTAAAATCAAAAGAAAATTATTAGCATCTCTGTACTTAAGACAATAAATATGCATGTATGGTTTTCATGGAAAAAAAAAGTACAGAACCAGTATTGACCCAGAAAAGAAAAACACAGGGTAACCTAACTAAGCCAATAACCAGAAAATAAAATTGAGGATGCAAATTATCTCTCTGGTCTAATATGCACAACCCAAATGCAAAATAAAAAATATCACAGGGAAATTTTGCCAAATTCTCAAAAGCCAGCTAATCTTCCACCTGATGGAAATTCATTCAGAGACTAAAAAATGAAAGCCATGAGTCATCCAATAAGAGTTAATATTACCTTAGTCACAAAATCAAATATGGACAGTCTAAAAGGAGAAAGTGATAAGCCCTTCTCACTTATCAATGTAGATGTAAAAGTCTCCAATAAAAGACTTCCAAGTGGGATTTATCAGAGTCTAAAAATGATCAAATAGGGATTATCCCATGGATCTAATAATGGCTCAAAACCAGAGCTCCTAGGAAGACAGTGCCCCACATTAAAAGATTAAGGTAAGAGCCTAAAATCATCACAGCTGATAAAGTGTGGCCCTTTTGTAAAATTTAATACCAATTCATCATAAAATCCTTTAGCAAATCTGGTACCACAGGTGACTGTCTTCACCCAGGGAGGTTATCTACCAAAGCCTACTGCAGAGATCATGCTTGAAGATGAATCTGTCAATGGACTTCCAGGCATCACGTGAAAATGAGAATATGAAAAGAAGGCTCATATTCACTGCCTTCATCCATCATTGCTCTCTTGGTCTGCTAAAAAATGCAATATACAGTAAGTGTAATGTGAAACATACAAGTAGCACGTAAATCATATGTATGTATGTGTGTGTGTGTTCAAAACAATTCATATCAAAATCATGTGAATTACTTTAGCAAGTGTTAACATTGACCTTAAGGATCATACAGAGAAGCAGAGTCTGAGAACAGTGGAGACACTGGGCCTACTGGAAAGGGTTGTAGCAACATGTGGTGGTAATTTTGAACTTGGACACAGCCTTTGACCTCAAGAGTCTACTTCTACACATTTAATTTAATTACACAAGGAGGCAATTTCACTCACTTATAATAGCCATGTTTAAAAAGTAAAATATGGGCTTGAGGGATTGCTTAGCAGTTAAAGCGTCTGCCTTCAAAGCCAAAGAACCCAGGTTCAATTCCCCAGGACCCACATTAGCCAGAAGCACAAGATGGCACATGCATCTGGAGTTTGTTTGCAGTGGCTAGAGGCCCTGGCGTGCCCATTCTCTCTCCTTCTCTCTCTCTCTCTCTCTCTCTCTCTCTCTCTGTCAAATAACTAAATAAAAATAAAATATATTTTTTTAATTTTTAAATTTTTTTATTAACTTCCATGATTATAAAAAATACCCCATGGTGATAACCTCCCTCCCCCCCCATTTACCCCTTTGAAACTCGACTCTCCATCATACCCCCTCCCCATCTCAATCAGTCTCTCTTTTACTTTTGATGTCTTGATCTTTTCCTCCTCTTATGATGGTCTTATGTAAGTAGTGTCAGGCACTGTGAGGCCATGGATATCCAGGCCAAAAATAAAATATTTTTTTAAAAATAAAGTAAGCCGGGCATGGTGGAGGACACCTTTAATCTCAGCACTTGGGAGGCAGAGGTAGTAGAATCACTGTGAGTTTGAGGCCACCCTGAGACTACATAGTGAATTCCAGGTCAGCCTTGGCATACATATATGCATAGTAAAATATCCCTATAGGTAAGAAAATTAACATATTCACCACCTTCTATAGACATCTTGTTTTGAGTAATAAGAACATCTAAAACCTACTCTTCTAGTAAATTTGAAATGTACAATAAACTATAGTCCCTTGGGCTGACTACCCATGTCTAGACTCACTAACCTTTGCAAATGCAGGTCAAAGGGTACACACCTGCATTTTTTCTCTTTTTAGCAAGACCTCGTCATTGCAGAGCTTCATATTACTCAGAGCATTGCATACCTGTGTGTGGAACATCTGATTTCCCCACTTTTTTCTGAGAAGAGTAAATTATTTATTATTAAGTATACTTAGGGATATATCATGAATTGTGAGGTTTATTGTAGGGGAATTAATATCCAGGGAGGAGGCCAGCTGAAAGACTCAAGCCAGAGGCAAATTTTTTTCCTTGCCTGGCTGGAAAGAGAAAGGGGGAGACGGAGAGACTCTCTAGCACAGAGAACTCTCCAGGGGTAAAAGGGCTCTGGATGAGGCAAATACACCCACAGGTAGATGGCAGAGCCTAAGAACCTAAAGATCCCTTTCAAATAGAAGACCAGAGAGGATTAAGAAATAGTGAAGCGGGGGGCGGGGGGCAGCTGGAGAGATGGCTTAGCAGTTAAGGTGTTTGCCTGCAAAGCCAAAGGACCTCGGTTCGATTCCACAGAACCCACATAAGCCAGATGCACAAGGGGGCACATGTGTCTGGAATTTGTTTGGTGTGGCTGGAGGCCCTAGTGTGCCCATTCTCTCTCTCCCTGTCTCATCCTCTCTGCCTTTCTCTCTCTCACTCACACATACACAAATAAATAAATAAAAATAAAGTTAAAAAAAAGAAATAGTGAAGGGGCTCGAGAGATGGCTTAGCGGTTAAGGCACTTGCCTGCACAGCCCAAGGACCCAGGTTCTACTCTCCAGATCCCACACTAGCCGGACACACAAAGGTGAAACAAGTGCAAGGCTTCACATGCCCACTAGGTGGCGCAAGCATCTGCAGTTTGATTGCAGTGGCTGAGGCCCTGGCATGCCAATTCTCTATCCTCTCTCTGTGTCTCTCTCTCTCATTCTCTCTCTCTAAAAAAAAAAGAAAGAAAGAGATAGTGAAGGACTCATAGATCAAAGAAAAACCATACAAATAAACTCAGTGAGAAAGCACCCCAAAGCAAGCTGGGAAGGGGGAGACAGACTTATGTGTATGTTCAGGTGAGATCTCAGGAAGAAAGGGCTGATTTCCCCACTTTGAATGAGAGCCTACGATTGGTCAGCTGGTCGCAGTGGTGTCATCCTGATCCACTCAGCATCCCTGTCATTCCTTCACCTCTCGTTGAATGGCATTCGCAGCCGCCTCCATTGCTTCTCCCGAGGCTGCACAATGGTGGAGCCTGTTTGCACTCACTGCTACAGCTTTGCTACAGACAATCTTTCCTTATAAAACATTTTCCTGATAGATGAAAACGTGATGATGACTGGAGTGGATGATGGGACCTGTGACACTATCCTGAGTGTGTTTGAAAAATGTGACTTCTAAAAATCAAAAATAAAGCACAGGGTAAAAGAAAAGTCTAGAATTTCGAAAGCATCAGGAAAAGTCTGGAAGAAACACACCAACTGTATTACTATCATCAATGTTATGGTTGTAGGAGCTCAGATGACTGTAATACATTTCTGTATTTCCAAATATATCAAGAAAAAACATTTGGTCTTCTATATCTTGGGATCCACCTTCATGGTTCATTTATCTATGGATAAGAAATGCTTAGAAAAACGTTGTGGCTGCACTTAACTGTCAGACCCCTTTTTCTAGTCATTACCCCACTTATCATATATATTTTACCAGGCATTATAAACACTCTACACACGATGTAAAGGGCCTAGAAGGACAGGTGTGGATTACGTGCAAGAAAAATACCAACAGACATCAGTATCTCAACATGTTGATATCTGTAGAAGGTTCTGGAACTAACTCCCAAGGCTGTTTAGGGAAGGTTTTATTACATTTATAATTAGAAAAAATCAAACAGATGAACAAAATGGCATGAAATTATGAAGACCAGTGGCTGTAAGAAGCCTACATTAAATTGGAAATCTTGGCCAGCATCCTAAGCATTGTCATTTGAAAGAACTGTTCCGGCAAAGCCCTTGAGAAAGAGTGCACCAAGCATACAGAACACAGGAATCCCAGTCCAGCAGTGATCTCTCAGTGTTTGCAGAGGAGGAAAACTGACAATACAGCAAGGCAGGTGGTTTAATGTCATGAAATGCTGAGTGAAAATGGAGAAAGATGAATCCTCAAACCATGTCAGAAATGCCTCCCGCTTTCATAAACCAAGTTGGAATTATTCCCAGAACCCAAATCACTCAACAAATCTCAGGGTCTACCCTACCAGACAGGTAACAGGCAAAAAAAAAAAAAAAAAAAAAAAAAAAAACCCTAAATAATGGATCACCATGACTCCATGGTGGCCAGGCAACACAGTGACAATTAAATGATTTTAACAGCCTGTCAAGATGAAGGAGAACAGTGTTGGAAAGTGAGCTTGGTCAATCCCTATGCCTCAGGCACGCATGCACATCCCAGGCAGGGACATGAAAACTACAGGATGCAAAACTCCCTGGCCACGAATCTCCACATTCACTCCCATGCTTTCAGGCTTACTTCTGAGCCAAGCGCACTTAGACCCCATTTTCCATTCCAAAGCAAAATGAGAGCTAAGCTCAAATTCATCTCACTCACTGAGCACGTTACTATGGTGCCCCAAAGCTCTGCATGATGCTAGTGGCTGACATGAAATGGAGGGGACAAAGAGTTGTAAAATCTGACAAGGAGGAGCACTTAAGCAGCCCAGAGTAGCGTTCCCTACTTGAACCCCAACTGACCAAGAAGGAGTGTATCAACTTGCCTGTGGATGAGACATCACGTGAGGCAAAGATAAGTACATCGATGGGCTTTAGCCTGCACGGAGCAGAAACAGGAAGCCAGGGAAGGTGACGTTGGAGGGGATTTAATTCTCCTAGCTCTGAAAGTTCTGGAACAGGGTGCGTGCCACACCAATCACAGATGTCCACGCTCACATCCATCACCAATTTGCTCTTTTCTCAATATGTAATGAGTTTTTTAACCTTTTTCTGTCCATCAGTATTATGTGTAGAACACAAAACAATAGGCAAAAGAGAAAAAAATGGTAAAGGGCATCCCATCTAGCCCACGTAGGTATAGCTTGTAACACATTTTGACAAATTTTCTTTTTCTCCATATGTGTGTGTGTGTGTGTATACTCTTGAAGTAAAAAATGAAACCATTTTATCTTTCTACAAAGATCTACAATACAGTTTGGATATTTTCCAAGCCTCATTACCCATGATTTTCATATCTTGCTTATGAAGTTGGTGTCAAGAAAGGGTTAAAGGATTCAGGGCAGTAGGGAGGTGATTTATCCTAAGAGGGACTGATGGTTACTGTAGGGTCGGTGTGCTTAACAATTCCCACTGAGATGCATACACCCACGTCTGTCCGCTCAGCCCTCTCCCATGGCAACCAGCATCCTGTCTTCGCAGGGGTCTGAAAATGTCTCCACACTTAAAACACCCTAAGTGGATGTCTGTGGTGGGGGAGGAATGGACTGTGCTGTGAGTTTCAATATTTGGAAAACTATACCTCCTTCTCTCCCAAAACCTGCTAGATTGCAGACTGCGTGTGCCAAGTCCCTGGTCTATGGCAGTTGTGAGGTTTACCTGCCTTTCCAGGTGTGCCCTCCTTTCGTTATTCTCAACCTCCAAAGGATCACACTCCCTCTGGACAGATTCCGTGGGCTCTCTAATTATGGAGAAGGGTGGGGCTTGTCCCAGTGACACCCCCCCCCACCCTTGTGACTAGCTTGGAGACTCAGCAGCCAGGCACAGGCTGGGAAGTTCTTGAAGAGGAGAGTCTGGGGAAACGGGTCACCAATAAAGCCTTTGCCACACGAGCATGAGGACCCGAGTCCCAGTCCCCGGCGTCAACATAAAACTCCGGTCTAACAACATGCACCAATAATACCAGCACTAGAAAGACATAGACGGACAGACCCCCGGGGCTTACTGGCTAGTTAGACTAACTAAATCAGTGAGCTCCCGGCTCAATTAAAGTCTATGTCTCAAAACAATAAAGTGAGGAGTGACTGAGGAGAACACTCAACATCAACCTCTGCCCTCCACATGCATACACACATGCACATACACCACATTCACACACACATGCACATACACATGGAAAAAAAAAAGAATGGCAGCACATGCTGTACCAACTGGGAACACTCATCTAGTCATTGTCAGGCTCCAACATTCAAGTCAGGACAGCATGGCTACAGAAGAGACACCCTCCTGAGGTCAGCTCCCCACCTCGACCTAGCCATTCACAAACCACCCATTTAACGTCACCCGTGTCTAGACCTTCCGCTAGCACTTGAGGATTCAGAGATAAGCCAACTGAATCATGCCTTCCACCCCCTTCAAAATCTATTGGGAACTTACTTTAAAAGAAAACTGATAACAATAGAAGAAATTATATTTACTGGGCATCCCCTTATTGTACCAAAGAAGACTGTGTACAATGTTTTGTCCAAGTCTCAAAGTAGTTGTGGTCAGCACTGACCATGATGCTGTCAACAGATCTGCTGGACACAACGAGATATCTCAATCCCTTTTTAAGGTCATTGCCCTCTGTTAAGGGCTCTACACTGAGGATTCTCTCTTCAGAATGTGCATCCTGGTATAAGAAAAGGTTTTCATTGGCACCAGCCACACTGTGATCATAATACCCATATGAGTGGGTTGATGTATGACAACGGCCAACAGCCAACACAAGCCTCTTAATTGGTTAAATCTGTGAGACTAGTAAGTAAAGCCCAAGACCCAATCGGGGGAAGCCACCAATGAGGGCTCCTTAACTAGGCTGGCCTCACCTCCTCCTCCTCACCTCTGTTAACCTCTCCTTTAGCTTCATGAAGCACAATGGGCATTTTTTTTCCCTCTGCAGAGCATATGCCATCCCCATCCTCTCTATCAATCAGGAATGCCCTGATCCTGCCTCTGCAAGCCCACTGCTCCTCATGCTTCCTATCTCCATGTCAGTGTCTCAGGATGGCCTTGACCACTGTCATTGTTTGGATCTGACACATCCTCCCAAAGGGCTCATGGGGGTTCTGAGTTGATCAGTGATTGGATCCATTAATGGATTCATCATTTGATGTCATTATCGAGGGACTGTGGGAGAAGGGAGGGGAAGACCATTAAAGGAATTAAGTTACTGGGATGGGGACACACCCTTGAAAGATACATCACATCCCAGCCCCTTCCCCTCCATCCTCTGTTTCTCTTTCCTCCCGTCTACTCTCAACCTCCTCTTCCACCTACTTCTGCCAACATGATGTTTCATCTCACCAAAAGCCCACTGGGATGGGTCAAGTCAGCTACGAGCTGCAGCTATGAGCCAATCTCACTCACTTCTCCTTTAAACCATTTAAATTGGCTCCTGCTCTCTCATACCAAAACACCATTTCTCTTCTTATTCAAGACTTGAATAAATAGAAATACTTTGCATGAGACATTCCAGATTAGGTCAGCTGGAGAGCTTGAACTGATTGGCTCACATTTGGTATTGATGTTATACAATTGAGTTCTACTCAGCGGTAAATAAAAATGAAGTCATGAAATTTGCAGGAAAATGGATGGATCTGGAAAGGGTTATACTAAGTGAGGTAACCCAGGCCCAGAAAGCCAAGCGTCGCATGTTCTCTCTCATATGTGGATCCTAGCTACAGATGATTAGACTTCTGTGTGAATAGGAAGAAAACTCAGTAGCAAATGCCAGTAAGCTAGAAAAGAGATATAAGAAGAAGAGAAAGGAAGGGAGGAGGGTACTTAATAGGATGGTATTGGATGTATGTAAATAGAAGAATGGATTAATGGGGGTGAAAAGGCCCAAAATGAGGTCAGGGGAAGAGATTGAGTAAAGGAAAGGCGGAGGGAGGGCTAATCAAAATCTAAGAGGATATAAATAAATCATATGGAAACCTACTTTTATGGACAATGGAACACTCAGGAGCAGTAGATTATTGCTAGAATTTTTTCAGTGCCAGGGATGGGATACCTTTCAGTGAGTTGTTGGCCAGGGAGGTCCCTGATGCCCCCAAAACATTATAGGCCATTGCCAAGGCCCTTGGTTTCCCACCAACAATAGATGGTAAGTCCCTATTGCTGAAGACTCCACATACTTGGGCTGCAAAGCCACTGAGAAATCCTGCTGGAACTGAGCTGATAACCTCCTCCATGTAGACCAGCTGACAGAAAGATGGAAGAAGCTATTCTATATGCAGTTCAATGGGAGAGAGAGAAAAATCACCAGTGAAGATACTCAACAGTGGACACTGCAAGCCTTATAATTGGCCAGCCAGGCCAAATGAGCCAATGGGTGCAATAGTGGCACGTCTGTTATGGCAGAAACCAACTGCCTTCTAACTGGAATGGAGGCCGGCTCCATGGGAGGGAATACATCCCTGACACTGAAAACCTACAAAAGGGGTAGCCATGAGCCCTAGGGCTATAATGTCTGTTGCTGTCTGGCTAAATGTATATACTATGCTTATCAAACTTCCCAGTAAGCACTTCTCTTAATGTTCATACCCTTATATTAATGCTACTCTCACTTTTGGTAGAGAACCTTCTCTTTTCAGATGGGATGACCTTGGGATGACTCATAAGGCATCATGGTGTTGGAAAGAAGTGACAGTAGTGCTTAGTACTGCAATATCTCTATCACACCTTCCAAGGCTCAGAGTCTATTGCGGAAGAGGTGGTGGAAAGAATGTAAGAGCCAAAGGAAGGGTAGGACTCCTTACAACGTGCTCGCCCCAGACACAAAATGGCCTGGATATCCATGACCTCACAGTGCCTGACACTACCTACACAAGATCATCATAATAGGAAGAAAAATCATTACATCAAAATAAAAGACAGACTGATTGAGATGGGGAGGGGATATGATGGAGAATGGAGTTTCAAAGAGGAAAGTGGGGGGAGGGTATTACCATGGGATATTTTTTTATAATCATGGAAGTTGTTGTTTAAAAAAATTTGAAAAGAAAAATAATGAATTAGACAATATGTATGCATATATATGTACAATGGGTATTTCATATCATCAGTGTCTATATAAATATATATACACACACATATATGTATATATGTATACATATATACACACATAGAGAGAGAGAATGAGAGAGAGAGAATGAGAGAGAGAGATACACACACATACATCAAAAATTAGAATCTTGTAGAGAAAAAAAAAGGACACAACTATGGATTCAGGTCTAAAGCAAAACCAGTATACATTATGTCCAACTCCTTAATGGTGGAGGGTAGAAAGAGTTTGCCTAAGGAGCTAGTGTTCAGAAAACATCATCCACAAAGGAGCATAAAGTTTTAATATAAAATGTGCACCCATATTGAAACACAGACACCCAACTGTTCACATTGCAAGAGTACGTTGTACAAATGACGACGACAGCTGCTCTGCTATGACCAGGGCTGAGAGGGCTCCAAATTGGAGATTTTTTTTTTTTCTGGCATAAACCCAAAACAATATTAAGCTATCTAGAATGGGTGGTGATCTTTGAAAGCAGCTGAGTTGATGTGGCCTTGGAATGAGTGCCTGCGCAGCAGCTTACAGGACACCAAAGTCTGACTCTTGAACACCAGGGCCTTGTGCATGTTGGATCCTCTCATCTGATCTGTGTCAAGGCACCAGGACATATGAATATAGCTTTCAAAATGGCGTTTAGTCTCTCTAATAAACTGAAAACTCATGAGTCTTAAGAAACGAGTATCGGCATATCCCATAAGTGAGTCCGTCAAGAAGCTTAATGTCGGGCCCTACGTCCTACTGTCAATCACTGTGATGAAGAAACTGTAATCTCCCTGCTCCCTTGGTCCATGACTTGCCATGCTTAGCCACAGAAAGTGTCATGGAGTCCCCAGAGCTTCCATCTTGGGGCTTTGCCTGTCTTCCTAAGCATACATTACACTCAATCCTGACTGCCTCCGTCTCCCTTCTTCTCTTCCCTCCTTTGTTCTTCTCCTTTACTAAGGGCACATTTAATTTATTTATTAGATACAGAGAGAGGGAGAGAGAGAGAACAGCCTCCACCCAGTGCAAATGAACTCCAGACACATGCACTATCTTGTGCATCTGGCTTACGTGGGACCTGGAGAATCGAACCTGGGTCCTTTGGCTATACAGGCAAGTGCCTTGACTACTAAGCCATCTCTCCAGCCCTTAAGAGCACAATTTAAAGCACGGTTTTCCTTGGCGTCATCGTCAGTTCAAGGACTACTAAATAGTTAAAAGTGAGTAGTCATGACCCATAACTGACACAAGCCAAGATCTAACCCAGAAGCTGAGATATTCTAGGAAGAAAGTTTGAAATATTGGTCCAAGTGTCCCAAAGGGTGGGCATGTCACTGGTCCTGAGATAGAGAATGAAAGAGTGCCGGAGCAGTCTGATCTCTTGGAAGCTTACAGCTTTCTTGGTGCAATCTCCCATCTTACCTGTTCACACTGGTGAACATTGCAAGACAACAACTGACTCCATTCTGCCCTGCATGAAGTCCAATCTGCCTTCATAGTCCCATTGCCTATATGCTGAGGAGTGAAGACACAATCATACCATGCTTTGACTAAATGCTGAGAAAGCATCCAGGGTCTATCCGAGTATGATACTGGCTGGAGCTTCTCAAAATAGGGTCTAAAATGTGGGTGTGGTCTCATCAGAAAGATCAAAAGTCTGACTAGTCATTCCTGGGCAGATCTGGGGAGTCAGGCATCGATCCCGTGATAGTGTTGAGATCTGAATCCGTAGCAACAGAGGAAGCAGAGAATCCCAGAGACCTTACTTGCCGTGAACACTCTTTTCTCTTGTTGTTGCACACATTATTGCTATGAAGAGCAATGAATCTTGTTATGCTGACATGCCAACAAGCTGAAATTAGGTGTGTGTATCAAATCCATATAAAGATAAAAGTGACTTGATGTGGATTTCAGGGGAGATAGTGGGACAAATACTAAGACCAAATTCTTCAATGAGTCATTAGAAATCAAGAAAAGAAATCTGCTGGAGAGATGGCCCAGGAGTTAAAGGAACTGGCTTTGCAATTCCTGTTGGCCCAAATTCAATGCCACAGTACCCAAGTGTAGCAGACAGATTCAGGGTCGCTGAGATGAACTTCCAGACCAGGCACAGTTATGGAGGAAGGGATATTTATTGAAGCTTACAGATCCAGGGAAGTTCCATAATAGCAGAAGAAGCTGGCCTGCCTTCACAGGACCAAACACAGAGAGAAGCACAAGCCTAAAAGCCAAAAGCCACACAGCACAGCACACTTCAGGAACTCCAGCTAGGCACACTTTGTATATATTTTGTCTGAAATCTCAAACCCACCACCACACCTTAAGATCCGCCCAGTGACACTGTCTCCAGCCACGTGGCTGCAGATGCCGACTACAAACTAATAAAACACTGAATATATTGGGGGCCATCTATTCAAACCACCACACCAAGTAAATCCAGATGCAAAGTAGTGCATGAGTGGCACACACGTGGCCCATACATGCACATAAATAAATCATAAATAAATAAGATTTAGGGCTGGGAAGTTTGCTAAGTGGTTAAAGGCATTTGCTTGCAAAACCTGCTGGCTTGAGTTCAATTCTCAGGCTACCCACATAAGCCAGACACAAGATGTTTGCACATCAAAAGGCCCTGGCACACACACACACACACACACACACACACACACACCTTTTTTTTAATAAGGAGATTCGTCACTGAGCAGAACCCACCCCCCAACACACACACCCTCCATGTCCCTGAGCAGACAGCACTGAGATATTTCCTGAAGATGTAAACGGCAGGAAAGGGCCCCACTGACTCTGGTTGAGTCTCTAATCACGCCCACTTCCGTTCCCAGGAAATCTTCCTTGTATTCTCAAAATACAATGGAGGAAAGAGTCCCTGCTAGTTACTTTCCTCATCTTGGTGACAGAAAACCTGCCCGAGACAGCCAAGGAGAGGAAAGGCTGATATTATATATTATTATTATATTGGCTCTTGGTTTGAGGGGACACTGTCCACCACGGCGGGAAAGCACTGCGTGGCTCAGGGTGTGTGTGAGGGTGGTGGTGTGCAGCTGAGCCCGCCACATCTCAGTGGGTGAGGAAGCAGGGAGGGGTGGATGCTAGCCCTCTGCTGGCTTTCTCCCTTTCACCTTTTATGCAACCTGGGCCCCTAGCCCATAGGATGGTACCACCTTCTTCTTCAATGAGTCCCCTCGGCAATCGCCTTCGTACACATGCCCGAGACATGACTTCTAGGTGATTCCCAATCCAGTGAAGTTAGCAATGTCCATTAGCCAAGACACAGTCACTCTCCTACCATGCCCATGTCAAATACTTACATTTTATTTATTTTATTATGATTATTTCCAGTCTTTACACAAAAGGACCTTATAGGGCTCAGTAAGTACCCTCCTTAACCCCATGGAGTCCAGCTCCGTCTGCCTCTTCCAGCGCCCTCTCCCCAGGCAGCTACCGTTAAGAATCCCATGTGTTCTTCCATTAAGGGGTTTCTAGATCCCACGATGCTTTGTATGTGAACTCAGAACCCCACACAGAGAACATCACACTGCACAAACCACTGAGCCTCTTGCTTTCTTCACCACTCAACGCCGCGAGCCTGTCCACATCAACAAAAGGACCCAAGCACAGCCTCACACTAGAGGCCCATTCACTTTCCTTTGAAGAGATGCACAGTCAGCCACCTGTCACAAAAGCACTAACATTTCCCCATTTCATTTCACCACTAATGGACATTTAGACTATTTGAAAGTGCCCAGTCTTACAAACGTTGCTGCAGTAAACACCTTCATCCACATCTCTTTGTGTACATGCAAGCCATTTTGCCCAAGGCACGTGGCCAAAGGCGAACTTTCTGTCTCCTAGGACTTAGGAATATACATCTTCAAATTTGTTAGAATCTAATAATTTGTTCTGCAAAGAAGCCATGCCACAATTCCAGTGGCCCCTCGGGAAGATACTATCTGACCTCCAAAGAGATCATCTTTATTTTTAAATTTATTATTATTATTATTGTGTTAGGTATGGAAGCAACATGTGTTGCTTCATCCCTGGCCCCATTCCGCTGGGGACCCTCCTCAGCATTGCAGGTATTCCCCATGGGGTTATGGGTTAGAGATCTTCCTTAGATACAGGCTAAAGTGGCCTCACTGTGGACTAAGAGATTACCATTTTTGCCAACTAAGAATGAGACTATACCTTTTTCTCAGAAAAAAATAAGAAAGCAAAGTTGAATTTTATTCTCTCTTGTGACCAGTTGCTTCACTGTGAAAGCTACCAGCACATCTTCCATCGCCCACCTTGTGATAACTTAATGAATTAGCCACTTGCCCATCAGAGGAAAACTGTTAGGATAATACATCAAAATCAAGTCAGGCACTCACGCTTGTCTGGGTTGATGGATTTAAGGCGAGACCTTAGGCAATAATAACATTGTTTGGAAGATGAATCTACTCATAAGAGCGCTTCCGTGACGAATGACTTAGTTGGAGGCTATTTACGAGGTCCAGGTGGGAGAGGTTTTAAACTTAATTAAACTTTGAAAACATAATAGAACTAAAGGCAGTGCATCAATTTCTAGATGCCCCATCAAAAAGTCCACGTCCTTCATAGGTTGGCCATCTCTGCTTCTTGGAGCTACAATGCACAATTACCAGCCTGTGCTGTTCCAGAGCCCCTTGATCTTGCTAGAGGCAGGACCACCTCAGAAACTCTTCTCCCCGCTCTCCATCTGCTTATCTGCTCAGCTGGGGAAGGGACTGCACACGCTTCAATACCCCCTGCTTTATCCCAGGTCCTTACAACAGCCTGCGCAGCCCGATCCACAAGCCACTGCTCTGTGCAGGTCTGAAGAATCATACACGTTACTGCCTGTAGTGGTCTGAATGAAATGCCCCCCATTGCCTCATGGGTTTTGAATATTTGGTCCACAGCTTGAGGCAATTTGAGGGACTTATGGAGCCTTTGGGAGTCAGGCTCTTGCTAGAGGATGTGTCACTGGGCTTGGGCCTTTGAGGGTCATTAGACCAGCCACACCGCATGTTCACGACTAGCTCACTCGTACCGCATCCTTCGTGCTGATAGGTGATGATGTGAGCCAGCTTCCTGTTCATGTCAGGCTTTTTCCCTCATGAAGACAGCTGCCCCTGGAAACTGCAAGCCAAAGTCAACCTTTTCCTTCCATAAGCTGCTGTTGCTCAAGTGTTTTGTCCCACCAAGGAGACGGTATCTGTGAAACCGTCTATGTCCCAAGGTCTCAGGTGCTTCAAATGGAAGTGTAGCATCTCAGGAAAATATGCTCAAGACCCATATACATCTCAATCCAGGAAACCTGGGACTCCCTGGGACCCTTAAAATAGAAATAAATACCCACAACCGAGGGTTGAGGCCCAGACATGCCAACTGAGGATTCCTTTCCATCTGCTTCATTAAAGTGAGAACAGATGTGTCTGAAACACATGATCTTTTTAGCAATTCCCTGCCAAGGGTGATGTTGAGTGGGAACGATGAGTCACTCCCCAACTTCACGTCCTGTTTCAAACATATCCGGGAGTCACTTCACTGGGTCCTGGTGCCATTCTCCCTGGGAAGACTTGAGAGAACCAAGAATGATGTAGCTGCTTGTGTGGGTCTGACCCTAGAAAACACATGCGTGTGAATTATATGAACACACACATGTGCATACATGCATAGATAAATAATAGCCATTGGCTATCAAAGAAGGTTGGGGTCAGAAAAGCCCTCTTCTTTTCAGTGGTTACTTCAGAGACTCAAAGCTGGTCAATGTGCTGAGAAGGAGCCACCGTTGCGTGCTCAGCCCTAAACGGAACATCTAAATCACCCTGCCAAGGCTCAGGGGCATCACGGAACAGGGAGTGGAAAGAATGTAAGAGCCAGAGGGTGGGAAGGAACCCCGTGGAACACTGCCTTCCACACATACACGGCCACTGCATTCATGACCTCACCGCAGCGGTGGTTAACTGCACGAGAACAGGCCCATCCATATTCCATCCTGGATGGTGGAAGAGGACACCCCGGCCCACTCGTCCCAGAGAAGCTATGAGGAGCTATTTGCAGTTAACCGTCGCTGTGTGTGTGTGGGGGGGGTGCTCAGTGTTATAGCCATTGGCAAGCTGCTCATACACGCCCCACCCATGCTCATTCAAGCAAGCCCAATTAAAGTCAGTGGGTCACAAAAAAGATGCCAAAATAGTAGAGGGAGTAGATGCAACAAAGAAGGGGCTCAGTGGTAGGAGGGGACGAGAGAAGGTAATGGGGTTTAATAGGATCAAAATACCTTATATATGTGTGTACAAAAAATAATTACATCTTTAAAAGAAGGTTGTTGCCCTATGGGAGGTGAAGGGCTCTCTGTAACATCCATTCGTCCCAACAAGGCTAAGTCAGGTGGAGGGATGCACCCCATGGAAAACGAGAGACAGGGGCTGAGAGTCTCTGCCACAGACCCAGGAATTCCATTAGCAAAATTTAAAAACAAACAAATAAATAAATGAACTGCCAAAGCAAATAAGGGATAGTTTATTCTAAGCCAACTATGAGTGGGGATGGCTCTGGGAACACAGATTCTGGTTGGCCTAAATAGCATGTTTCAGTGAGGAAGGATTAAAACACAGCGATATGTCAAGGCATTTTCCAAATACATTGGTCGGAACATCAGGGTCAGTTAATACATCCCAAAGGTTTTACAAAGGCATCAGGTGAGGCACACAGGTAGGTAATGGATGTCTGTTAAGGTAATTGTATACCATATTAAAATGTTGTCAGGAAACCCATCAGTGTTGGGATGAATATATGCCAACTGAAAAAAAAAGAAAGAACAAAAGATACCTCAAGATAATTTGACTCTCAATCAAATATTCCAACTCTACACATTCAAGAAGTTCTAATCAATCAATCAATCAACTAACATTATCAACCACACTTTTAACATACAGTCAACCTTTAAATTAGGTGTGATATTTTTCTGTGAATATCAATCCACACTGGTAATAATACAAATATGATTGAATATATTATCTTCTCTATATGATGTGTAAATTTTGTGAAACGATAAAAATAACAGTTTACAGGGGCTGGAGAGATTGCTCAATGGCTAAGGTGCTTGCTTGTAAAGCCTAAGGACTCAGGTTTGATTCCTCAGGACCCACATAAGCCAGATGCACAAGATGGCACATGCATCTGGAGTTTGTTTGCAGTGACTAGAGCCCCTGGCATGACCATACTCACTCTCCCTTCCTCTCTCTATTTCTCTGCTTGCAAATAAATAAAATATTTTAAAAACAGCAGTTTACTTTTATCAAGAGTTTATTATGCAATTCCTAGGCCTTACCTAGTGAATCCTTACAACCATCTATAAGGTGGCCACTCAGTGTTCCTCATCTTACCAGTGCATGGGCAGAGCCCAGACAATAGAAATAATTTCACTCACTATTCCAGACAGCAGCAGAGCTGAGAGTCACCCAGGTCTCTGACCTCCATAGCTCCACTCTCTCTCCAGCCATAGAAAAGTATGCTTTTTGGTTTTTCAGAGAAAGAGTGGCAAGGTACATGGGAAATTTCAGATTCTTCACCGGGGCGTCAAGACAAACCTCAGGTGACTCTCGTTTCCTCAGCCCCATCAGCCTTGTTAAACATTCTCCAGACGATCTAGGGTGGTTTGCGTATGCTGGTAACACTGCCCAAAATATCCCTCACCTCTGCTCTTTTTCTCACTGGATGCAAAGAACAGGATCATTTTCATCATTTAGATCGCAGATCCTACCTTTCCTTTCCAGAAAGGTCCTTTCTGACCACCTTATCTAAAAGTTAGGGGATTAGGGAAAATGGAGGAGAACACTGGAAAAGGGTGATAGGTCAGGACAAAATGGAGTCACAGCAGGAGGGCGACAGAGACATAAGGAAGTGGGTCATCCACATTCCTCAAGAAACTACCCTGCCATCATCCATCCCTTCCTTGCCAAACAATGCCGCAGGTCTAGGTTTCCTGCCTCCTCATCTCCCACCTGGTCACTTCCGGTCTCATACCCTATGGCTAGTGTAAAGAACAAAGGAGTTCCTTCCCTTCCTCACCTTCCCCCAGCTGAAGAACTCTATATAGTACACTATCTGTAATCTCAAAGTGGAGTGCTCCACTCTTGAGAGTCAGTCCTGGCAGCTCATGTTTTTCCCAAATAAAAGCTTTTGTCTTTGCCTAAGAGTGGTCTCCGTGGTCTTGCTCACTCCTGAACCTTACAGAGGGGTATGCATATAAACAATGGACAATAACTTATATCTATTAAAATTTCATAACACTGTGTGATTACTTAAGAAGTTAACTTTATCAACTGAGAATAAAGAATAAAAAATTTAAAAATACCCTCCCTAGAAACTCACCATTAAATCTCATGTATTACCTTTACAGTACTAAAAATATCACAAGTTTATCTTATCCACAGTTGCTAATGTTTAATCTGGAGCAGTGCACCACCACACACATGCCTAAGCTCTCAGACCAGGACTCACGGACATTCTGTTCATTTAGAACTATGCTGGGGACATAGCAGGCTCTCAGCAAAGAAATGTTGAGGAAGGGGAAGCATGGCCATAATCCCCATCTCCCAAAGCCACCCCAGAGGTGACTGGACCCCAAAGTGTGGCATTCTCCACACTTCCTTCTCCTCCTCCTTCTTCCTCTCCCTCTCTCTCTCTGTCTATTCCTAAACTTAACACCAACATGGGCGGTCACAGCACCTAGAGGATCCATTCAAATTCAAATTCCACGTGCATGGTATGATTGTTAAGTTCTGTTGTCAATTTGATCAGATTAGGAATCAAGAGCTACTCTTGGGGGAGTCTGTGAGGGTGTTTCCAGGAAGGATTAACTCCAAGAGGAAGTTCTTCCTCCTGAGTGGGCGGCTCTTCCAGGGGTGAACTATGTATAAAGAAGAGAGCACGGTCCCCTTTCCTCCTGGCTGACCGGGCTACTCACCAGCATGTGCCTTTTACCGTACTGCTATCCACTTACACATGCATCTGCCCCGTTCTGACTCTTCTTTGCCGACACTGAAACTAAGTTTCACCAGTGTCCCAACATGAACCGAAGACCAACGGGTCTCCTGGAATCCCTCAGGCCTTCAGTGGGACTGCTGAGGCATCCAGCCTTGTGGGCTGAGCAGTTACCAGGTTCCTCAATGCGTAAGCCTGCAGACAGACACTGTTGAACTACCCAGGTCATATCCTGTAAGCTAGTCCAATAAATCCCCTTTATGACACGAGTTCATTTTTATCAGTTCTGTTCCTCTAGAGAATCCTTACTAATATATATATATATATATATATATATATATATATATATATATATATTTGTATATATAGATGAACCAGAAACCTGCATTGTGTGGGTGTGGGTGTGTACACATGTGCATGTGGGGACCAGAGGACAATCTCAGATGTCATCCATTCTGCTGTCCACCTTGCCTTGAGACAAGTCCTTGAGGAACTTGACTGCTTCGCTTAAACTGACTGTCCAGCACACTGTATGGATCTGCCTGTTTCTGCCTCCCCAGGGCTGGAATTACAAGTGGATACCTCTACAAATGCCTTTTTTTTTTCTCTCTCTCTCTCTGTTTTATTTTGGTGTGGGTTCTGGGGATCAAACTCAGGTTCTCAGGCTTTCAAGGCAAGCCTTTCACTGACTAGGCTTCCTCCCCAGCTCCCATAAACCTGTCCACAAGGAGAAAGCCTCAGACATTGAAGGGCAAAGACCATTCCAAGGATCCAGTCAGATCTGTGCCTGCCTCTGACCCAGTACCTAGGAAAGGAAGTGCCGCAGTCAGCTGCACATTGCTGGGTTGAACGTCCAAACCAAGCACGCGGTAGAAGAGTCAGGGCTGTGTTTCAATCTGGCAGATCTGGGGACGCTCCTTCAGTGCCCGAAGAAGCTGCTTCCGCACATCCAGGCAGAGAGAAGCTGAGTGAGAAACCGCCAAAGGGATCCCGCACTAATAGGCAGCGAGCACACCTTACGGCTGGACCCCATGATCCACCCCCAGGGACACCTCTCCCAGCCAGGCGGCTGCAAGCAAGCTTTAATAAAACACTTGAGTCTATGGGGGACATAAATTCAAACTACCACAGGAAGGCAGCCTTGAAATTAGACAGGAGGAGGGTGTGCACCAGGACAGTGATGCCTGCTGGTTGTAATCGCAAGGTGAGGACTCCTCACGGATGCTGCTCCCTCAGTCCCCCATCAGGCAGAGCAAGCAGATACCCAGTCCATGGAGACGCGATTAGCAAGCCCAACCCACTTCAGTCCTGGGTGCTACCTGGTATCCAAACCTCCCAGTCAAGGCCTACGTCTCGGAACCCCATTCACCTCCACCTCTCAGTGTTTCATGAGATCCCTGCTCTTCATGAATTCTTTGGTGACAATCTCTTCCTATCTCCCACTGTGGTAGTTTGAATAGATGTCCCCCAGTGTATTCAGTGTTTTATTAGTTTGCATCTACAGCCACTTGGCTGGAGGCGGTGTCACTGGGCGGATCTTAAGGTGTGGTGGTGGGTTTTCGGTTTCAGTCTAAAGATATGCAGAGTGTGCCTAGCTGGAGTTCCTGAAGTGTGCTGTATTGTGCTGTGCTAGGCTGGGCTGTGTGGCTTTTGGCTTTTGGGCTTGTGGTTTCTCTCTGTGTCTGCTTGGATCTGTGAAAACAGGCCAGCTTCTTCTGCCATTATGGAACTTCCCCTAGATCTGTAAACTTCAATAAACATCCCTTCATCCATAACAGGAGTTATGGTCTGGAAGTTCATCTCAGTGAACCTGAAGCTGTCTGCTACACCCACCAAATCAAACAAGCATAGGACAACCACCCAGTACCATGGAGCAAATTCTTCTGTTTATGTTTTTTGGTTCTGAGCCTCCCACAGGCTAGCCCTCTTATTACATTGGACTCCCTCCATATCCCCAGCTGATGTTGTCCTTGGCCATCTTCCTGCCTCAGCCTCCCAAGCAGCTGAGATGACGGGCCTGGGACACCAAGACCCACTCAAACAAGTTATTCCTCAAATCTTGCCTTCAATTTTTGTGTCTGACTCAACCAACATATGGGAAGAGATTTCCTTACTCCTCATTGGCTTAAAATAGGAAATGATTCTTCAGTGAAAGACAGTAAGATCTGTCATCGACGGCACCAGTGCTAATGACAGGCCCTGTGCTAAACGTGCTGCTTCCACTGTGTACTCACTTCCCTTCAGTCATCACCACAACTCCTTCACGTAACTGTGACAGAGACAGAAGGTCAGGGCAGGAGGGGCCTTGCTCTATGTCCCACACGGATTCAGTGAGGTGGAGCCTGCATGAGTCACTTCCCAGTGTTCCTGCGACCTGACAAAGGCAATTTAAGGGAAGGGCTCCGTTCAGCTTACACTCCGAGGGAAGCTCTCCATCGTGGTGGGGAAGGCGTGGCAGCAGAAACACGAAGATGAACGCTGGCCCTCAACTCACTTGCTGGCTTTAGTACAACCCAGGATGCTCATCCCATGGAACACTGCTGCCCACACTTACGGTTGGGTCCTCTCATCTCAAGTAACCTAATCTAGAAACTCCTTCACAGATGCTCAGTGCCTTGTTTCCATGGTGATTCTAAATCCCATCAAGTTGACAAGACTAACCATCACAGAGTCCAAGTTCAAATCTGGATCGTTGTATTGATGGATACCATGACCTTGATGGCCTACTAAACAGTTCTTTACCAGGTATTAAACTGGGCAGGGGAGAGTGTGGAAGAGAATAGGTGGTGAGTAATACATGTGGAATGGACCCGCTGTGGCCTCCTTTCCACCTGAACAGAAGCAGAAAGCTCAGACTAATGAGCAACCTCTGTCTGGATTGAATGGAGATGCACACTCATAGAAAATGCCACAGCACCTCCAATCACCTTGCCCTTTCCAGAGTGTTCTGCCTGGCTCCTGTTTACCAATTAGCCAAGCGAGTCTGTACTGCAACAAGGCATAAATGGAGTAATGAATTGAGATGCAGGTTTCATAAAAGTGATTAACTGCTAAATTCCAGTTCAGCTAACAGTTCAATTATCCCATTTTGCATCTCAGCTTTCCATCCAATTCTGTATTCATACAGCCCCAATCACCACGGCACCTACAGCCTCCCCATTACCATTAATTAAGCCATCGCTCTTGCCGGGAATCTGTCCACCCTTACTCGTGAGCTGGGTTTGCAAATCGAGAGAAGATGGAGCTTGGAAGCAAATGTAACAGAACCAGAATGAGGGGCTGGTCCAAAGCAGATTTTTTTTTAATATTTTTTTTTTAATTTATTTGCGAGAAAGAGAATTGGTGCACCAGGGCCTCTTGCCACTGCAAAGGAACACCAGATACTTGTGCCACTTTGTGCATTTGGCTTCGTGTGCATGGGCACTAGAGAATAAAGCCTGGCCCAGCAGGCTTTTCCAGCAGGCCCATTTAGCTGCTGAATCATCTCTCCACACCCTGAAGTGGATTTTAATGGCCCTTATAAGCAGGGCTTTCATGTGAGAATGCAAGCACAGACCAAAGCCATCCTCCACTCACCCAAAGGAAATGAGCAGCGGGAAGCGGGAGAGGAGGAAAGACCTCAGCTGGGGGTGTCACTGCTGATGGCAGCCAGGAGGCCCCCAGGGAGGGGTTCACACATGGATGAAGGGAAACCAGTCAGCACCATAGACAGGGCTCATGAGGTCGGCTTGAGCAATGGAGCACACATTCCAGGGTCTAAAACAGACTCGTGATACTGTGTTCAACTTCTTCACACACACATCCTAGACTTGATTACTACTGGGCAGGGCTCTTGGTTACAAGCATAAGAAGAAACCAACAGGGAGCTTTTAGGAAGGTCAATCGATTGTTCACCTCATTGCCACAGAGGCTGAAATATAAGACAAACCACTCAAGCCAGGATCATGCCACTGAACAAGCCTGGTCCAGATGACGCCGCAGAGGACACTGCCTGGATGGTGCTGTCACAAGGACAGCCTAAACTGTGCATCTCTGCAGAGCCAAAACCCCATAAGGAGGCTCCATGTTATCCTTCAGCTACGAAGTGCCCAGCTGGTGGTGCTATTGAGACATGCCTGGATCCAAAGGGTGCTAACTTCAGTGGGTTAACCCATCAGTCAGTGAGTCCATAGGATATAGAGACCAGTTGGAGGAAACAGATCGCTAAGAGGGTGTCCCTTTGAAGGGTATAGCTTGCCTCTGGACCTTTCTTCTCTTGCCCTCTTTACTTCCTTCCATGAGGTGACTAGCTTTGCTATATCCAATGTTCCTTGCCAAGATATTCTGACTTGCTACATTGAAAAGTAAAGAATCCAGGCTGGAGAAATGCCTTAATGGTTAAGGCACTTGCCTGCAAAGCCTAAGGACCCAGGTTTGATTCCCCAGTACTATGTAAGCCAGTTGTACAAGGTGGCACATGCATCTGGAGTTTGTTTGCAGTGTCTAGAGGCCCCGGTGCACCCATTCTCTCTCTCTCTCTCTCTCTCTCTCTCTCTCTCTCTCTGTGTGTGTGTGTGTGTGTGTGTGTGTGTGTTGCTTTCTCTCTCTCTCTCTCTCTCTCTCTCTCAAATAAATAAATAAATAAATAAATAAATTTTTTAAAAAATAAAGAATCCGGGCTGAAGGGATGGCTTAGCAGTTAAGGCATTTGCCTGCAAAGCCAAAAGACCCAGGTTCAATTCTCCAGGACCCACGTTAACCAGATGCACAAGGAGGCACATGTGTCTGGAGTTCGTTTGCAGTGGCTAGAGGCCCTGGCACGTCCATTCGCTTTCTCTCTCTCTCTCTCTCTCTCTTTCTCACTCTCAAATAAATAAAATATAAAAAATAAATAAAAAAACAAAGAATCCAATCAGCCACAGAATGAAGCCGCTGAATTCTTGAGCCCAAACAAGGCTTTGCTTCTTTAAGTGTTTTTAAAAATATTTTATTTTTATTTATTTATTTGACAGAGAAAGAGGGAGAGAGAGAAAGAAAGAGAGAATGGGAGCACCAGGGCCACCAGCCACTGCAAATGAACTCCAGATGTGTGCGCCCCCTTGTGCATCTGGCTAACGTGGGTCCTGGGGAATCAAACCCGGGTCCTTTTCTGTGACCAAATACCTGACTGGGAGCCAATGAAGGTAGGAAAGAGTTTATTGTGGCGCACAGTTTCCTGGGGATAACTCCCATCAGGGCAAGGACGATGGCATGGCAATAGGAGGCTCTCTGGTCACACTACAGCCATAGCCAGGAAGCAGGGTGACAAACAGGAAGAAAGACAAAGCTGTAAGATGTCAAGATCCATCTCCGGGACCCACTACCTTCAGGAAGACCCCTCCTCCTAAAGGCTCCACAGCCTTCCCAAACAGTGCCAGCCAGAGACCCTGCAGGGGACATTTTACATTCAAACCTCAACAGTGATCACTGGAGTGTCTTCAGCTTCCCGACATCCATCAACACACACCGTAACGACCCCCAAACACTGTACAGGAACATAGATTACCATGCCACCGAAGGCCTTCATGTCACCAACATCAGCCGACACTTAGTATGACCCTGGGTCTTAAGGACAACTTTCCTGTCATTTTTCCCTGTGCCCCTCACATAGAGTTCACAGCCTTTTCTTCACCCCCTCTTGCATATACAATTTCTTTTCTTTCCTTCCCTCCTTCCTTCCTTCCTTCCTTCCTTCCTTCCTTCCTTCCTTCCTTCCTTTCTTTCTTTCTTTCTTTTTTTCTTTCTTATTCTTCTTTGGATTTTGTGATGTAGAGTCTCACTCTAGTCCAGGCTGACCTGGAATTCACTATGTAGTGTCAAGGTGGCCTTAAACTCACAGCGATCCTCCTACCTCTGCCTCCCAAGTGCTGGGATTAAGGGCGTGCACCACCATGCCTGGCTTAAATGTGTAGCCCAGGCTGGCCTCAAACTCCTGATCCTCCTGCCTCCGCCTCTTCAACAATATCCTACCGACTTGCGCCCCCACAACTGGCGCGATTCTTACTTATGTTTTCAGATCGCATACAATTAAATGAGTGTCACTGTTGTGATGGTTTGAAAGTAAAGTGTCCCCCATCACCTCTTAGTCCCCAGCAGGTGGAGTTTTTGGAAGGTGGAGCCTTCGTGGAAGGGGACTGGCTTTGTGGGGGGCACATCGTGAGGTTCAGTCCCACTGAGGGCTAGCTCACTCAGGCTGCTCCCGCCCGGCTGCTGGGCTTGGTGCCATGCTTTCTCCACCGTGATGAAGCTTCCTGACAAACTAAACCTGAAATAACCCTGTCCTCCCACAAACTGCTCCTGGTTGGGTGTTTTGTCCCAGCAAGAGAGTGTAATTGCGAAGACTGCAGCATTTTCCTGCAAATATGTCATTATACTTTGTTCTTAGCCCTGCTTCCCCTCTTCTCCCCCCAGCACCCTGTTTACTGGTCTCCTTTCTTCCTTTCTGAGTTTATATCACGTGTATTCCATTCCCTCCCTGGTTCTCCCATCTCCCTTCAGATTCTGCTTTCCCTCTCATAGTCCCTTTTCTACATTCATGGTGCGCGCGCGCACACACACACACACACACACACACACACTATTGTGGGTTTTCTAAGCTTAGAAAATATGACAGACAATATGATGCTTGTCTTTCCAAGTCTGGTTTATTTCACTAACATGATCTCCAGTGTCATCTATTTTCCTACAAATGTCATAATTTATTCTTCTAATTTACAGCTTACTAATCTACTTTGTATACACACCACACTCTTTCTATCCATTCACCTACTGATGAACCTTCAGCAATCCTGGCTCTTATAAATGTGCACACACAATCTTGTGCACTGGGAACAGACACCCAACACCTTTTCCTGGCCACCTAGAAATCCCTCTGGGCTAGACCAGGGCAATAACACAAGCCTTCCCAGCATCACGTGTCTACTCCACAAGGGAGGAATCTGTACCCATGGCTCTCTGCTGGACCCAAAGGACCTAACATGGAGGCTGCTGACTCATTAACAAATCTTTCTCCATCTTGACTTCAAGTGACCGTGACATGGGGGGGCAGTGAGCAGCAGGCTAAGTCACCCCTCCTCTGCAGCTGCTCTCCTCTACCTGCTGTTTTCCCTGGACCCTGCTGAAGGCTCCTCTAGAAACACGGCCCCTTGGAAAACTGCTTCCCCTAAGAACTCTTCAGCGACTCTTACTGACCACCCTCGCTGCTCAGAGGCAAGACTCTGTTTCCCTAAAACACAGATGATGGGCGGACCCCGCACGGAACCTGGGCTGCTCGTACGCAAGAAAGTTCTAGTGACGCCCACACCAAGCCTGGATTTCAGGTATCTGGCACCTCCAGCCTTTTGCAAAACAGAGCAGCACCAGGTACAGAGGAGCTCTTTGTCCAAGAGAAGCCTGCATAGCTGGCCCAGGGAAGCGACCTGAGCTGCATGCCCTGCTCACTGCCTGGCCCGTCCCTCTGGGGTGGCACCACCTTTCTGGCAGGACGGGGAGCTAGAGCAGGGCTTAATATGATTTTTGTTTTGTTTTGTTTTTTGAGGTAGGGTCTCACTCTAGCCCAGGCTGACCTGGATGGAGTTCACTATGCAGTCTCAGGCTGGCCTCAAATTCACAGGGATCCTCCTGCCTCAGCCTCCCAAGTGCTGGGACTAAAGGCGTGCACGAACATGTCTTGCTTAATATGACATTTTAAAAAAATATATTTTTATTTATTTATTTGACAGAGAAAGTCGGGGGAGAGAGAGAATGGGCATGCCAAGGCCTCCAGCCGTTGCAAATGAACTCCAGATGCGTGCATCCCCTTGTGCATCTGGCTAACGTGGGTCCTGGGGAATCAAACATGGGTCCTTTGGCTTTGTAGGCAAATGCCTTAAAAACTAAGCCATCCCTCCAGCCCAAATATGACATTTCTAAAGAAAATTTTAAAATGTGGTAATTTTCACACTTTTTTTGTGGACAGAGACTCATGTTTCTGTGTAAGTTTTGTTCATCAACATACAAATTTGAAAGCAATAATCACTAATATTCAAAGGACATGGCATGGCCAGGTACTGTTCAAATCTTGCTCAATCCTCACAACTCTAGGAGTTGGTCTTCTTGTTATCTGTTCTACTCCTGAAGAAATAATGTCTTCTCCATCATACTCTCCAAGGCTCAGAAACTGCTGTGGAAGAGGTGGCAGAAAGAGTGTAAAAGCCATAGGAAGGGAAGGACTGCCTATAATACACATCGTGGTCTTGATATTCCTGACCTCACAGTGGCTGACATATCCTACACACGACCTGCATAATAGCAGGAAAAAAATGATGACATCAAGATGTAACAGAAACTAGTTGGAAAGAATGGTTTCAGTGGAGGGGGGATTTGGAAGGGAATAAAGGGAGGCTGGGAGAGGAATACGGCCATGTTACATTGTCTATATTTATGAAAGTTGTCAATAAAAATGTTTTAAAAAATTGAACGTTGGAGATGTTGAGTGATTTACTCAAAGCCGCATAGCTATGGAGAGGAAGATTTTGATTTCAGAGTTGGTTTCCCATAATAGCATCCTAAATTATATGTGTACTGTAAACAATTATCTAAGATATTGTTTTAGTAAATAGTGGATGGATAGAAAATTGGATGGATGGGTGGATGGGTGGATAGGTGACTGGATGACAGGTGGCTGATGGGTGGGTGGGTGGGTGGGTGGGTGGGTGTGTTGGCTTTCTTCTTTAAGTTATTTCCATCAGACACTAATTATACCCAAGACATGCCCCATGAAGATTCTATGCCCACAAGATGATGTTCTCAGAAATATGAGTTTGTTTCTCCAAAACACATTCAGCAGGATCTCCACCATCAGTATTTATTGCCTTTTTTTTTTAAAATGTCTGCAATGCCCAGTAGCTACTGGGAAAGCAGAGGCAGGGAAAGTGTTCCCATGCACAGCGTCCACTAAGATGCTGCCAATTGCCCATCTCTCCCTGACAGATGGGCCCCCAGCAGTGCCTTGGAAATTCAGAGGCTGGGCCAGGCAGCACATGGGCACCACCTAGGAAGACTCAGCATCGAGGTCTCTCGTTCATGTTGAAGTATAAACAAGTCATTATCCAGTGCCTGGCTTGCTGTCTCCATTCTTCTGCAAAGTGGGATCTAACTGCATGGGAGGCATCTGCGCTTGGGATACAATTGTTTTACTTCCCACAGGGCACATGTGCTGCTTTCTCCATTGTCCACAACTGCTGGCTGCCGGCTGGAGACCCCCAGTGCCTCTCTCCTTCCCACACCAACATTTCACCCTAGGCTGAGACAACGATTCTACACTGTGTCCTCTTGCAAACAGAAGTTCCTGGCTGAGTCTATCCCTCTTTTATTCCTTGGAACCCCAAGAATGTGCTATGCTAAATTCCCTGCACATTTCAATCTGTAGAAGGGATTTTTCAGTATGCTGATGAAGAAATGGATTGCCTGAACTGGAGCACTCTAAGCCACTCAACAGGGTTGGAGCCTGAAACTTTCTCTGAAGTCCATGTTTTGGTCATGTAGTGTTTTTCTGTAGCTACTTGAGATATACTTCCAGTTCTAAGAGAGGAGAACCAGACCCACTCTTTTTCTTCCTACATTACCCTTTCAAGACTCTTGGCTGTACGAAAGCGGAAACTCAGGAAGGACCAGAGCCTGGGGAAGATGGGCTCATTAGTTCTGTAGTCGCACACACCTGAGAGTCAACCCTGGCTCTGTTGTGAGGGCCTGTACTTGAACACATGCTCTGGGTACTCACTCTTGCAAAGGGCAGACTTCCTCTGTGAGCCTATTCTTCTCCTCCTTCCTTGGAACCCCCAGATGTGCTGTTTTCAAATCCCCGCTGTGGGCACCATCGCTAAATCTTGATTCCCACTCAAAACAAGGTACGATTTTTTTCATCCATATGTGACAGTTAATTATGATTGTCAGTTCAATGGGATTTAGCCAAAATAAACCCTTCCTTCCTTAAGTTGCTTTTGTCAGGCATTTTGTCACAGCAGCAAGCATGCAATAAATACACCATGCTAGAAGAAAGGGGAGATGACACGAGAAGAAGGTCACAGTCATCCTTCAAGTCTTGGCACAAAGATCAGCTCTCAGAGATCGCTCCTCTGAACCGTGAATCAAGTCAGATTCCATCACTTCTAAAGATTTTCACCCAGCCACGGTGGTACAGGCCTGTCTTGTCAGCACAAAAGTGGTGGAGGCAGGGGGATCAGGAGTTTAAGTCCAGCACCAGCTACATTGCAAATTCAAGGTCACCCTAGGCTACATGAGACTCTTTCCAAAGCAGAATTAAGATTAAGATTTTCATAACACCGTGTGTGCTTCCACCTGCAACACAACACAATCATGTACTGCTTAACCTCTTGGCCATCAGTGGGCTATATATGTCATGATGACTTCTTTTAAAAAATATTTTATATATTTACTTACTTGACAGAAAGAGAGAGAGACACAGAGACAGAGAGATTGAGAAGGGGTGCACCACGGCTCCTGCCACTGCCAGCGAACTCCAGGACACATGGGGACTGGGGGCTAGGATCTGGGCCAACAGGCCCTGCAAGCAAGAACCATTAACCACTTCCCAATCTTTCCCGTCCCTTGATGGGCTCAGCCAACAGTCCCAGCCTTCATTAACAAGAATACCAGCATGTGGGTGACGAGGTTAGGCCTTGCTGTGGTTTGAGCGTGGAAATCAAATGTGGCTCATGCCTGTGGGAGCCAGAGGAGCCTTGGGGACAAGCTGGCACCTGTTTCACGGACCCTGTTGGCCTCAGAACTGGCTTTTGCATGCCAGGCCTGCATCCTCCTGGCATTATTGCTTTTTTTTTTTTTTTTTTTTTTTTTTGGCAGCTCCATCTGTCTTTGGCCCTTCTCGGGACCCCTACTTAAATAAGGAGCTCTAAATATATTTTCTTGTTCTAAACCAGTTTTCCTTTCCTAATGCTATGTTGCAAGGGTTGTATATGCCAGCAGGAGACAAAGCCTGCTTCTCCAAAGGACACGGTGATGCGGCGATGCAGCTATGGTACCACAGGGCGACGGGAGGTTGGGGCGCACCCTCCGGCTCACAACTACTGCTGGAGGCTCGTTCATAGCCAGGGGCATTTCTGAGCAAGTAATGGTGCAGCCCCACACTTCCTAATTGTTTCAGAAAAAGTTCAGGATAGAGAATGATTTGCTATTAATAATGAAGGTGAAAACTCACACACACACACACACACACACACACACACACACACACACACAGTGCTAAGGAGCTCTAAGCAACCCTCTTATTCGTCTGGTCCAGCAGGATCATCCAACATCCCTGAGTTAAGTGGGACTTCCTGTAAGTCACACAAGGAATTTCTCCTCTTTGCAGCATTATCTCCGGTGTGTGGACAGGGAAGAAAACATCAGAGATGGATGCTCAGGAGGTTCTCACTTCCCTGTGCTTCCCTTGGAAAACAGGATTTTACTTTTTGAGTTCCATTTTCTTTTAATCAAGTAAAACACAAGCCGTACAGGGAACCTGATGCCACGACCCTTTCTCACCAGCAGGGTCTGCCTTCGTCGGGGTGCAGAGAGGAGCAATGTCCTTCAAACATCAGCCTCAGCATGACCCACACCCAGAACAGCCCGTGCAAAGGTCCTGGGCTAGGAGGGCAGCGGTATGCACAAAAGAGACTGGAAGCACAAGGCGATGCCCAGCTGTCTCCTCGGGCATGACGTCTGGAGAATTCCTGACACGCAGCATCCAACCTTGAGCGAGTTTATTGATCTCTCGGCAACTAGCTTTCTTTAGTGGGTGGGCGCCTGCCCTGGGAGTCTCCTTACGCAGCTCACAGCACGAAGTGTGGTGACAGAACCCTTCCGTCCCTGCGATTCCACTTGCTCCCATCTTCATCACCACATGGTTACAGCGTACTCAAAACCAACCAAGAGCCAAGAGTGGTGGCGCACGCCTTTAATCCCAGCACTCAGGAGGCAGAGGTAGGAGGGATCGCCATGAGTGCAAGGCCACCCTGAGACGACAAAGTGAACTCCAGGTCAGCCTGGGCTAGAGTGAGACCCTACCTCGAAAGAAAGAAACAAACAAAAAAACACCAAGAAACACAGTGGTGGGGGCTGGGGAAGCAGCTCAGTGGGTAGAGTGCTTGCCTACACGAGCACGAGAATCTGAATTTGGATCCCCGGCACTCAAACAAAGGCTGAGCATAGTGGTGTGCACCTGCAATCCCAGCACTAGGGAGGCGGAGACAGGAGAATCCCTGGGACTTGCTGGCCAGCTAGTATAGAGGAAAGGTGAGTTATAGGTTCAGCTTTCAGAAAGAGGTGGAGAGAAACTGAGGAAGACTTTGTTCCAGCATTGACCTCTGGCTTCCATACACACATGTGCACATGTGCACATGCACCTGCACACACACACATGTGCCAAGATACATACGAATATGCATGTTCACACATGCATACCACACCACAGGCAGGTGCAAGAAAAGAAAAGGAAACAGTACTTTCCATGACCACTTCCATTCCAAGTCACAGTGATTCAAACCTCTATGCCCACTGCACCCCATTACCCAGAGAACATGGGGCAGGGGTATATTCATCATCACTTTGAGAGAAAACTCATTATGAGCGTGGCTTTACCTGGAAAAGGGCCAGGACACTGATTTAAATCTTCCTCCCCAGCTGATGGTTCAGAGCGTTGTCTGACCTCTCTCACGTCCCAACTTGCATTGACAGACCATTTACATAGTCACTTTAAATTATAAGAAGACAGGGTGGGAGAGATGGCTTAGCAGTTAAGATGCATGCCTGTGAAGCCTAAGGGCTCAGGTTCGATTCTCCAGGTCCCACATAAGCCAGATGCACATAGTGGCACAGGTGTCTGCAGTTCGTTGGCAGTGGTTAGAGGCCCTGGTGCACCCATTCTCTTTCTCTCTCTCTCCCTTTCTCTCTGACTGTAATAAATAGATAAAAATACAATCTTTAAAAAAATTTATAAGAAGACAGGGGGTCACCCTTTCATTGGATAGCTTCTACTGGCTATAGCTCTGCATTCACGAAGGCATCAGGGTCCTGGAAACAGCAGGGGCCACAGGGCCCAGGAGGTCGCCCTCTCCCCTTTCCACAGGGTTTGCATTAGTGAGTTGCTGGTTTGTCCGTCAAGCTGTTCATTTCTGTATAGAAACCAAGAACAGCTTGTCTCCACAGTCAATTATAATTATCACTAAATGCTCCAGAAACTTGGCAGTTCTGAATTTCATAACACTCATGACTGACACTCCTAATTAATACTATTGTTTCTCTCCTCTGGCAGAATTTCCCGAAAGCCAACACGCATCGCATACACTAAAAACAGACATTAAAGGAGATAGCATCGGGTTTCATCTCTAGCACAAATAAACCCACCGCCACCATGAAGAATCCAGAAAGCATCTGATTCCTGGGAATGACTGGATGGTGGTGGAGCTCCTCATTTCACCTCCCTCCCCCCACAGCACGGCACCCGGGGGGGGGGCCCTCTCCCTTCCTCAATCCTGGCCGGTGGATTTCGGCACCATGTTTGGAAAAGCGTAGCTCCTTTCTGTTCTTGCTTTAGTGGTGTGTGTGTGTGTGTGTGTATGGGTGTGGTGCACATGGGTATGATGTGCGTGAATGTGTGTGCATACATGCGTAAAAGCCAGAGGTTGACATTAGATCTGTTATTTAGTTGCTTTCCACCTTAGATTTTTAGACAGGGTCTCACAGTGAACCTAGAGCTCACCAACTTGGCTAGAGCAGCCAGCCAGCAAGCGTACAGGATTCTCCCATCTCTGCTTCCCCAGCACTTGGATTACTGGCCAGGCCCCGCCTTCGCATGCATTCTATGGATTCAAACTTGGGTCCTCGTGCTTGTGTAGCAAGTGTTTTTACCCACTGACCCATCACCTCAACCCCTTGCTTTCCTTTTAAAGTTCCAGGTAGAATCTCTCAAAGGAAATCTTGAAACTTCTATGAAGGTTGGCATGTGCTGGGTGAGCTACAAATGGGGCCTCCACAGGAAAGAGAACTTGGTGGGCTCATGGCCTCCCATCTGCTCTGGAACGGAAGTTTCTCCGGTGCTTGTGGAGAGACTGCAGCCAGCATTTTCAGATATCCTTGTTCACTTTGTTGGGTCATTTCTGGCAGTCCTTTTGGAATCAGGGGCCCCGACTCTTATCTTTATCTTATCTCTGCCACCTAGCCAGTGGGTCTCTGAGCCTCCGTTTTTTCATCTGTAGAATGAAGACTACAGTATTGACCTCACAGGGGCCAATGTGGGAATCGGCATAGTTAGCTGAACCTGGTTATTACGTTACAGTTAACCCACATCCATGTTTGAGCGACAAAGTCGAAGAGAACCACCAGGCACCTGAGAAGCCCGCTGAGCTCATGGGATTGCGCTCATAATAAAGACAGTGTGTGCGGCGCCCAGGGTAAGAGTGTGTGGGGGTCCAGGAGGCATACTGTGGAATGTGACCATGAGCTCTTGCACACATAGCCATGACCCCAAGCAATAGCAAAAGAGCAGAAACTTAAGCCAGGCCTGGTGGCTAAAGCTTGTCATTCCAGCTACTTGGGAGGCGGAGGCAAAAGATCCCAGTTCCAGGCCCGTTTGGGTGACTCAGTAAAACCTTGACTTAAAATGAAAAGTAAAAAGAGGGCTGACGATATCGGTCAGTGGTAGAGCGCCTGCCTCACACGTATGGAGGCCCTCGTTTCAATCTCTAGCACCACAGGGAAAGCATCAAAACTAGACACATGGGAGCTACAGCAGGCATGGAGCTTAGAAGCACATGCACATATGGGGCAGCACCCACGTCATGCCCTAGACTTACTATCTTCTGTCGAGACAGAGTCACACTACGTAGTCCAGGCTGACCTCGCACTCATTCCCACTGCCTCAGCCTCTTGGGCGTCGGGATAAGAGGGTTATACCCCCACACCCAGCCTCATTCTTACCTGACTCCCATAATTAGTAGCAAATCCTCAACGAACATGTCCACTCAGCATTCCTGGGTGCCTGTTCCGCTTCCTCTAAGTATGGCAACATTCATCTTTATGATGGTAAAACGTACGTAATGGAGACTTCACCATTAGTGACAATACACTCAAACTCCAAGTGGTCATCATCACTATCTAATTCTAGAATATTCTCTTCACCATTAAAGGAGACACTGCACCCTTTAAACTGTCCCTTCCTCATCCACACCCCTCCTCTCCCCCTACATCCTGCAACCTCCCATCTCCTTTCTGTCTGCGTGACCTTACCCATTCCAAGCATCCCACAGACATGGGACACAAAACACATGGCCTTCTTTCTTTCAGCAGAAAATCTCATTTCCTGGTTCCTTTTTATGTCTGAATCATATTCCAACATATGGACAGACTACATCTCTCTTAATTTCCCCCAGCCATAGTCATAGAGCATCTAGGCTGTTTGTAGCACTGCTATGACTATTGATCTACAAGTCTCTGTGTAGACACACGTCCCTAGGAAAAAGTTGCTGAGCCCTTGATTTTCAGCTGCTTTTCATATCCTAATTCTCTTGTTTTTGTTTTGTTTTGCTGTTTGAGATGGTCTCCCTGCGTAGTCCCCGGCTGGCCTCAAACTCAGGATCCTCCTGCCTCAGCCTCCTGAGGGCTGGGATCACAGGTCTGCACCGCCACACCCAGCTCTCCATATCATAACCTGTTCAGGAGCCATCCATCCATCCACCCGCCATGTTATTTCTTCCTGCGCCTAACTCCCCAGGTCCGTTCATCACCACCCCTTCCACGTGACTAGCTGAGGTCCCAGCACCCGAGGAGATGCTCTGCCGGGCTTGGGCAGGACCTCGCCCCTCCAGAGGCTGGACACTGAGGCTGGAAGGCAGAAGTCAAGAGCAGCCTCTCTGGGAACAGGGATGGAGCAACACAGCCTTGTCAGCACAGGAATTAGCACAGCGAGGCAGGCTTGCCTCCGGGATTTTCCAGTGACCCGAGGCATATTTTGTTTGTGTTTAGCCTAGTTTGACTTGAGAACCTCTTGGTGCCATCCAACTGCTGTTATGAAAAAGCTCGGACAATACCAGCGCATGGTATTGAGGGAGGACTTGTCTCATCGCGAATTTGGTAAGGGCCCATGAATAACCCAATCTTCGCCCCCAGCTCCAGCAATGCACCCTCTCTTCTAACTGAGTCTGGGCACTTGTCCCCAGAGCAGTGACATGACGTCCACAACCCGGAAGAATCAAATGCCGGGGCAGTAGAGCCCATACTCCACCCAGGACTCCTCCTGAGACCAAAGCAACTTCCCAAGATAATGGTGAACAGTCCTCGGCGGGAAGCCAGGCACATGACCGGGACGTGGGGGGAAGGAGGGGTGGAGCCTGCTGTGGGAGGCTTGTCACACACAGAGGATGAACAGTGACTCCTCCGTGGCAGTGGAGAGGAGGAGAGACGGCTGAGGAAATGAAGGGTTATGTTCATCCCACCTACCTGTCGCTTCTCCAAAGCCTCCTGAGGCTACATGTTCATTTGCAGAGAGAATGGCCCGCCCTGTTTAGACACCCAAATTAGAGACCACAGGGGTGCCCGGAGACGGAAGGTCACAGACAGCACTTCCCATCAGCCCAGTGCGGAGCACAACCAGCCCCAGCCATAAGCTACCAATGAAGCCTTCCCTTCCAAGCCCCTTCCTTCCTCCTCATCTCTGAGGCTGTGAAGCTCTGAGAACATGATTTTTGCTTTAAGGTTTATTTAGCTCAAAGACCTCAACGATGACCTTAATTTTATATATACATATTTTTTTTTTCTGAGTTCTTTCTAAAAGTCCTTTAAAAGCATGTTGGTTGATGATGTGGTTGCTAAGATATTTTTTTTTTTTTTTGTCTCTCTTGCTGGACATATCTCTTGAAATGCCTCATTAAGAAGCTGGCCAATGTACCAGGTACCATCCCCTGAAATGTCCCAGAGGAGAGCGCTCAGTCTTTGCAGGGATGTCCTTGCCATGGGCTGTGTCCCTGCATCACTAAGCTCAGAGTCACTTCTCTGTAATGTCTCATTATTAGAAACAGCCCCTTGACTAACCTGGGATGGGGCTGTCAGAACGGGGGTTATGCCTATTCTACAAGTTCCTTGGAAATCCTAGCTTGGTGTCAGAACCAAGCAAGAGAAAAAAAAAAATCTCATCCTTTATTTTAGGGCATGTGTGTAGGTGCACATGTATATGCATGCATGAGGAGACCAGAGCACATCCCTGAGTGTGATGCATAGGAAAGTCACTGTGTGTGTGTGTGTGTGTGTGTGTGTGTGTGTGTGTGTGTGTTTCAACACAGGGTTCAATCTAGCCCAGACTGACCTGGAATTCACTATTTAGTCTCAGGGTGGGCTTGAGCTCATAGCAATCCTCCTACTTCCGCCTCCTCAGTGCTAGGATTAAAGATGTGTACCACCATGCCTGGCTTTTTTTTTTTCTTTGTTTGTTTTGAGACAGGCTGTCTCATTGTAGCCTGGAACTCACCAATTAAGCTAGACAAAGAGGCCAGTGAGCCCCAGGGAACCTCTCGTCTCAGCCTCCCCAGTGCTGATTATAAGCGCTCACCCACCACACCCAGTGTTTCATGCTGGCTCCAGGGATTGAACTTGAGTCCTCATGTTTGTGAGGCAAATGCTTTAACAAGTAAGCTATCCCCACAGCCCCAAAACTAACCCTAACAGAATTTCCTGGCAGAAACACCAACAAGAAAGGATAAGTTAAATGAAAGATAAGCAGACAGAATTGGCGCACCAGGGCCCCAGCCACTACAATTGAACTCCAGACACTTGCGCCACCTAATGCGCATGTGCAACCTTGCACTTGCATCACCTTTGTGCATCTGGCTTATGTGGGATCTGGAGAGAGATCAGACATGGATCCTTGGGCTTTGCAGGCAAGTGCCTTAACCACTAAGCCATCTCTCCAGCACCCCAATTTTTTAAATATTTATTTATTAAGAGAGAGATAGAGAAAGAGAGAATGGGTGTGCCAGGGCCTCCACACTGCAAATGAACTCCAGACACATGTGCCACCTTGTGCATCTCAATTACATGGGTATTGGGAAACAAATCTGTGTCCTTAGGCTTCACAGGCAAGTGCCTTAACTGCTAAGCCATCTCTCCACCCCCCAATTTTTTAAAAGCAAAAGCAACCAGGCATGTTGGCTCATGCCTTTAATCCTAGCACTTGGGAGGCAGATGTAGGAGGATCACTGTGAGTTTGAGGCCACGCTGTGACTGTATAGTGCATTCCAGATCAGTCTGGACTAGAGTAAAACCTTACCTCAAAAAACAAATGCAAAAAAATCAACAGTGTGGTAAATCAATAAAGCCAAATACTATGCTTCTTAAATAGAGGTAATGACTTGACCTGAGAGGAGGGTCGTGGATACAGGTAACTCACCACAGCTCATCTACAGCTGAGGACTCCAGATCAGCCCTCGGAAGAACAAACCAAAGTCTCAGTTGTGGGCCTGGCTCCATTCCTTCCGTACACATTTTAAAAAGGAGAAACACGCAGGCCGGCCCACACTGCTAAGGGATGATGATTCCATATATACTGAGCAGCAATGGAAGCCACTGTTCAGCGTGGGCTCAAAAGCTCATTTTGAAACCAACTGGCCTCCTGGGATCAAATGAAATGCCAGGGTCAATAAACAAAAGTCAGCTTGGAGAGATGGCTTAGTAGTTAAGCCCTTGCCTGTGAAGCCTAAGGACCTGGGTTCAAGGCTCCATTCCCCAGGACCCACATAAGCCAGATGCACAAGGTGGCGCATGTACCTGGAGTTCGTTTGCAGTGGCTGGAGGCCCTAATGTGCCCATATTCATTCCCCCCCCTCTCTGTCGCTCTCAAATAGATACATAATTTTTAAAAATAAAAGTCATGTCTCTGCCATCTTGATGTTTCTGATAGTATCTTATGATTGACTCTTTAAACAGGAGAAACAGAGACCTACTTCCTAGCCAAAAAACAGAAGAGGAATGGGGAGACACAGCTTCCTCAAGGTGACTGGCCACACCATTTCTTTTTCTGTGTAAAGTACACACACCACACCTTAGTCATTGGCTGTCCCATCGCCCACTTCAGTTGATCAGTATACACATGTATCTGGTCTGCTTATGTGTTTCCCTGATCTATTGTCCCTCTGTCTGAATGAATGAGGATCCAAAGGCAAAGACGGATAGATTCCGTCTTGATGCCTGCTTCACCCCTAGAACACATACAGCATGGCACCCGAGACTCATGGCATAACGTGAGTTTGTGTGTGTGTGTGTGTGTGTGTGTGTGTGTGTGTTGTGTGCAAGTGTGCCTGAAGACCAGAGGGCTGTCACAGGTGCCATCTACCTTTTATTTTGCATGCCCAAGTGTGTTCATATGCATAAGGGTGGCTGTGGACTTGCGTGTGGAGGTTAGAGGTTGACAGCACGTGTCTTCCTCTTAGAGACATTATTTACTCACTTGAATCCAGAGCTCACCAGTTAGGCTAGTTCAGCCAGGCAGCTTGCCCCGAGGAGATCCGGTCCCTCTCCACCTCTCCACCTCCGGTGCGTCCCCGCGCTCGCCGGTGCTGACCTCCAGTCCTTACACTTGCACAGCAAGCGCTTCATCCACGGAGCCATCCTCCCAGCCCTGCCAGCCACATATCTTGAAAGAGCGTCTTTCATTGGCTGGGACAACCATATATTTTGAAAGAGCGTCTTTCATTGGCTGGGAACTCACCAATCAGCAAATAGGCCACAATCTGGCTCCAAGGGTCCTCCTGTTTCTGCCTCACCCACCGCCGGGATTACAAGTGCACGCCTCTGCTCCCAGATTTCCTTTAAACATAAATTCTGGGGCATGACCTTAGGTCCTCAGGCTTGGAAGGCAAGAACCTTACAAGCTGGGCTATCTCCCCAGTCTGCAGTAATGTGAGTTGAACCAATGAAGCAAGCGCTGCGCCCTGGGAATGAAAGGAGCATGCGCTGTTAGTGCAGAGTCCCTTAGCTCCGCGTGCCCAGGGATGGCAGAGCTTCTACTTGGTTTGTGAGAACAAGCATGGCACAGAGGGTGAAGTCCATGGAAATGGTGGTGAGGTTCCGCTTGTGCAATTACTCCATGCCCCAGGAGGCTAAACAGAAGTCGCATGCCCTGATGAGCAGCCCTTCTCCTCTCTCTAGCCAGGATGTGCTCAGCCAGATCTTGGGATGCTCTGGTCAATGGGATCTGCCCTGGGAGCCTCCCTCAGGCATCCTTCCTCTTTTCCATGAGACATTAGGCATGGCTGACATGACTCAAAACTCCCTTGTGGAGTCTGACAGCCTGAGTGGTTGGTAGCTGTGACAGCTGGGCCCGATAATGGCTCTGCTCCCTGCCCCTTTGACATTTCCACAACTCGGCTTCTCAGTGAATACTTTCCCACCAACAAGGCCTTCCGGAGGATGCCTCTGAGAGTCTGAGGCGGGTTGTCACCAGATACCCCTTGCAGATACATGGCTGGAGCCCTCCAGACAGAGTCAGGCCCAGGAGCCACTGTGAGGACTACGCAGAGGAGCTGAGGGTTCCTAAGTACTCAGGCCATGTTCTCGGTGTGCTCAGTAGGTGTGGGGAGAAGATGGAGGAAGTCTAGCCACCCATGCATCATTCACCCAGCCATCTGTCTATCTGTACCTGCATCCATCCATATGTCCATCATCCATGTATCCATCTATCCACACATAATTTGTGTGCCCATGCATCCACCCATGTGTCCATCCATGTGTCCATCATCCACCCATCCATCCATGTGTCTATTCATCCATGCATCCATCCTTCCACCCGGGCGTTCACCTATCCAACTGTAGCAGACAACCACATGTTGCTGAGATGAACCTCCAGACCAGGCACAGTTACGGGAGGAAGAGATTTATTGAAGCAGGGGACGTTCCATAATGGCAAAATAAGTTGGCCCCATTTCCACAGGTCCAAGCAGAGAGAAAAACGGCCACTAAGAAACAAGCAAGCACACTGAGGAAGTCCAGGCAAAGCTCCTTCACTTTGCATATCTTTAGATTGGAATTTCAAATCCACACCCTTACCTTAGGGCTGGACCCTAGCATCCATCCACAGTGACATCTCCCCCAGCCAGGTGGCTGCATATATAGATAACAAACTTTAATAAGAGCCTGAACATATTGGGGGCCATCCATTTAAACCACCATGCCAACTGTGTACCCACCTATTCATCCATCTGCCAACCCATCCATCCTTCCATCGATGCATTCATCTAGCCATCCATGTGCAGGGACAAACCATTTTCAAACAAGAGAGTTGCACAGGAGATAAGCCACATGATTGGGCAAGAAGCCAGAGAGCTGCAAACACTTAGATTGCTCTTTGTAAAACAACCCTTTCTCTCAGGAACTAAGTAAGGTCCCGTGAGAACTACATCAATCTCTTCCAAGGGTGACATGCCCAATGGCCGAATTACCTAACTATGTTAGTTAACATTAATTGTAACTGAAAAGTGAGAGTTTCTTTCCATTATAAATGTAGATAGCAAACCACTGTGGTTTCTAGTAGAATTTGTGACTTTGTCACCGATCAAATCATAGTGATTTTCATATCACTGTGACAAATACCCCAAGGGAAATGGTAAAGAGGCGGGGTTTATTCTGGCTCATGGTTTCACAGGTTTAAGACCATGGTTGACTAGCTTGTTTCAATGGGCCTGCAGTGAGGAAGAACGCTTTGGCAGAGGGAGAGTGGAACAGAAGCTCTCACATCATGATGGCACGGAAGTACAGAGAGGTCAAGAGAGTCCAAGGCAAGATATATCCCATCATCTCTCAGTGATTGGATCTGCTAGCTGGGGACCAAGTTTCAACACATATTCCTTTTGGGGATACTAAACACCCAGACCACACTACCTCTCATTAGTCCCCACTCCTTAAAGGTCCCTGAACATAGGCCAAAGCATTATGTTGGCTACTCTGAACGTATCACTTCTACTGATCAATTAAATGGGTAATATTTTTTTTCAAATAAACATGAATGAAAGGGATATTGCATGAAAAACAGGGAAGAATTGAACAGTTATTGGATACTAGGTGACTTTTTAAAAATTATCATACAGGATAGAATGTTGATAGATTTAGCATTATGTGTGTGTCTTATGTGAGTGAGCACAGATTCTATGAGCTCATGAATGCAACGGCCATGCATGTGCAAAAGAAAGCACTCCACAGCATCCCTCTTCATCTTCTGACTCTTACCTTCCTGATGCCTCTTCTTCCCCAATGCTCCTTGAATCAACCTTGGAAGGTATGATAGAGATGTCTCATTTATCATGGTGCCTGTATCCATGCACACAAACACACACACACACACACACACACACACACACACACGGGGGGGGGGAGAAATATCAAAGTAGAAGAGGTGTTTGAGAAAAAGAAGGAGTTCAATGGAAGAGGTGGTCAAGAGGAGGTAATGGAAGGGGATTACGATCAAAATATACCACATACATGTATCAAAATGTCAATAAAAATTTTGAGGGCTGGAGAGATTGCTTAGCGCTTAAGGCACTTGCCTACAAAGCCTAAGGACCCATGTTTGACTCTCTAGATCTCACGTCAGCCAGACACATGAAGGTGAGGCAAGCACAAGGTTACACATGCCCATTATGTGGCATAAGCGTCTGGCATTTGATTGCAGTGGCTGAGGCCCTAGTGAACCAATTCTCTCTCGCTCTCTCTGTCTCTCTCTAAAAACATAATTAAATTAAAATTAAATTTTTTTGAAAAGCCCTCCTTTCTCCTTTCCCCTTTTCTCCCAAATCATCCCCATCCTCCCATCCTGTTATGTGTGTGCATCAAACCTAAGTCCCACATATGAGGAAAAACGTGATCGTTGTCTTTCTGCATGACTCGTTTTACTCACATTGTGTGCGCACACCCCATTCTGTGTCCAGTCAGCTGTGGGCGGACACCTAGACAAGCACAATTTCTTGGCAATTGTGAATGGCCTGTAGTAAACATGATGTGCCTGAAACTCTACCACACTTCTGTCCAGTATACACTCAGAAGTGGTATATCTGTGTCCTATGGTGGCCATGGTTTTAATTGTTTGAGGAACCCCTACAATTAGTTAGAACAACAGATTCAACTTTGAGTCCTGAAGAAATTCACGGTGAGGGAAGACAGGAGACCTGTTCGTTTCTCATCTTTCTTTCTTAATCTCAGCAGGAAATGGCCAAGAAGGAACACAGGTGATTTAATGGATGTTCCAAACAAATTGAGTTAGCACTCCTGACCTTATCACAGGACAGCATAGCCAGGGGCTGATTCAACATGGTGCTCACTCACTGAGCCCTATTTCTAACATCCTTGGGCCCCTTGGGTTAGCACTCCTTTCTCTGTGGTGTGCTGGCCACACACAGAGAGACACTGCAGTAATTCTAGAATCCTACCTGTCTGGCCATCCTGCCTCTCAGTTTCTGGGCACCTTGGCCCATCTTCCTATCAGTCTGTCTCCCCACTCACCTCCCAGGCACAGCAGGCATCTTAGAGGATCACTCACAGCCCACTTTACAGATCTGTGTGCTTCATCAGCTTAGCTCTAAAGCAGTTATTTTAAGCATTTGATCTCTATGGCAAATATTAAAAAGAAAAACATAATAAACTATGGAGGGAAAGGAATGCCAATATTATCCAAACAGAGCCAATCGCAGCCTTAATTTTCATAGTTCTTAGAGCAATGATGGAAACACCCAATGGGTACAGTACCCAGTGGGGTGAGGATATTAATAAGCCCAAGAGAGCACAGCACACGATGTGCGATGTTCGTTGCTCGGTTAGAATAATAATGGAATGGAAGGTCTGGCGCAAGCACCCAGAGGGCGAGATCTCCCTCCAGGCTCCCAGGTGTGAAACAGTTAGGTTCTCCTGTAGTTCACAGGAAGCGCACAAGGAGGCTGAGAAGCCCTGGCAGCAAGAAGATGAAGACTCAGGAAGGACTGAAGGGCTTCCTGCAAATGACCCTCTCTCAACAGCGTGCTTGAGAAGACATGCAGCACGCCCAGGAAATAGCTCAGTTGAGAACACCACCAAACACCAGCAACCCAGTCCAGTGACCACGATCTACACGTCATTTCCTTGACCTCGGCCCTCTGCGCGTCTGTGCATCATTCTCTCTGAGTGCAGGGTCTGGCTTCTGCACTTAAATCAGAGGGACTTCAATTTTAGTAAATGCCCGGAAGCCTTTTCATCAAATGAAGACTACCAACCCCCTCTCAGAGTGTTTTTCCAATTCATAAAAGCAGCACACAAAGGATATAAAAGACATCGATAATATTGCAACACAGTTATCAAAATATTTTAAAGGCAAGCTAGTGATTTAGTCATAGATGTTTCTTTATTAATTCATTCAATCACCGGATCTAGCACCAGACCTAATAACCACATCTCTTCACAGCCCTGATGAGCAGAAATAACATGTTCAGATATTTGCAGCAACTGTAATGTGATATGAAAATCACTATGATTTGATTGGTGCCAAAGTCACAAATTCTACTAGAAACCACTGTGGTTTGCTATCTATATTTATATTGAAAAGAAATCCTTGCTTTTCGGTCACAGTTAATGCTAACAGAGATCATCCTTTTTTTCACATTCAATTTTAAGGTGTCCTTGGATTCTATCCACGAACCCCAGGTTCAAAAGACCGAGTCCAGGGCTGGAGAGATGGCTTAGTGGTTAAGCACTTGCCTGCGAAGCCTAAGGATCCCGTTTTGAGGCTTGATTCTCCAGGACCCTCGTTAGCCAGATGCACAAGGGGACGCACGCATCTGGAGTTCGTTTGCAGTGGCTGGAGACCCTGGCGTGCCCATTCTCTCTCTGTCTATCTGCCTCTTTCTCTCTCTGTTACTCGCAAATAAATAAATAAAAATGAACAACAACAACAACAAAAAAAAACGGAGTCCAAGCCCTTCAAGAATCCAGCCGGTAGTTAATCTTCAGGCCACAGGCCGGTGGAACACAGCGTCAGTGAGCCCACCTGAGAGCCTTCACAGTGCTGCTGTTCTTCCTCCCTGCCTCTCTGACCTGCAGCCATCCAACAGTTCTTATGTGGATTTTCTACTGATTCATCCAACATACATTTTATTTTAAATATTTTTCTTTTCTTAAGATTTTATTTTTATTTATTTATTTGAGACAGAAAGAGAGAGAGAGAGTGAGAATGGGCATGACAGGGCCTCTAGCCACTACAAACAAACTCCAGATGCATGTGCCATCATGTGCATCTGGCTTACATGGGACCTGGAGAATAGAATCAAACCTGGATCCTTAGGTGTCACAGGCAGGCATGTGCCTTAACTGCTAAGCCATCTCTCCAGCCCCCAACATACATTTTATTTAGTGCCTATTGCAGGACAAGCAGAGTTTCAAGCCTGGGGGTGGATAGAAAGGAGCCACTTTCTAATCATTAGAGGCTGTCAATCCTCTTTGCCTAAGACACTAAACTTTCCAAGGCCAGAGGACCAGGCACTTTTTGTTGATGATGTGGTATATTTGTTGGATTATTGGATGCATGTTTGTATGCATGGGTGCATGATAGATTGGATAGAGGGGTGGATGCATGTATGGGTGGATAGACACATGGATGTATACATGCATGCAGATGGATAAATGGGTAGGTGGGTGGATGCATGGACCGGATATGTCTATAGATGCATGGGTGCATGGGTGAGTTAATGTTTGTGTTTGCATATTCACTATCCTCAGATATACTTTGATATGTGCATTAAAATGGTCAATTTGGTGCTAAAGCCCTGAATAGGGTCTGTGCAACATCCCAGGGTCAAGGGAAAAGAACAAAAGACTGGAAACTCACTGCCAGTTATCCAAGCTCAAAGAGCATTTATTCAAGGTCAAAGAGCATTTATCTAAGGTCAAAGAGTAGCACTCCAAGGACCCTACACTATACCAAGTATCCCAATCTGGCAGTCAAGTGACCTTGGGAAACAGCGTTCAAGGTCACGCTTATAGAAGGAAGTCTGGCTCTCCTACGCTTGTTTTAACTCCAGCCTTGGCTTGCAATGAAGGTTTTGCTCTGTTCATGTCAGGACCACTTTCAATCCGTACTGACGTCTTGATCTTGGGTCTGGGCTTCCTAGCGGATCATTTGCCTAAGTTCTCAATGCACCAGTGAGCATAATATGGCCCAGGTTTGCTGGCATTTCTTCATTTGCCCTCTTCACCTACCATATGGGATCAGCAGCACACTGCTTCTGGGAATGGCTGATATGGAGCTACAGGGCAGGTGGCCTTTTGGGCGCTGCCCTGAGTCCATAAGCCAGTGTCTCTCAGTTCAAACTCCATTTTTAGCAAGTGGCTAGTGGGACATGAGACAGAGAAATACCTTCACATGAGAGACGAGGCTCTGTAGCTCAACTAACTGCGTATTTGCTGCCCCATCACTGCTGCCTAGGATTGGAAGTAACGTGTTCAACCTCAGCCTCACTGACCCCCTCTGTGAAACAGTGACAGTAGGATCGACCGCCTGTCTGGCTACATGGATGAAGCATGAGAAAGACCACCATGGATTTACAATCAGATTTCCTACGTGTGGCTGCTGCTGCTTCCAGGAAGGTGTGGTTCTAAAGGCCACCCCGAGCTTGCTTTGAGCTTACAGAAACAAGAGGTTGATAGCTCCACGGGATCCTTCTCACAGGAAAATTATCAAACAGATCTTCAATGAAAACACAAACCACACATAGTTGGAGAAGCCTATCCACAGGAGACCCTGGCCATGATCATAGGAGCTGTCTAGCTTTTCATGTGTCACGTCTCTTGGAAAAGTTTAAAATTAATAAGATGTGAGAGGAAAACTTTGGAGACGATAGGTGGGCTTAGAGCATGGAGTGTGGTGACATTTCTATAGGTGTATATGTGTGTTCAAATTCATCAAGTTGTATGCACTGGGTATAGGCAGGTTTGGCTCTGTCAATCACAGCCAATGAAATGGTTAAAATTTAAAATCATGCAACCTTTCCCAACCAGCACTCATAAATGCAAGAAAGAGCATGGCAAGACACACTAATAATGATAATTATATTATCAACAAAAATGATTTCACCTGGATGCCAGCCACCTTGCTAAGTGCCCAAGATGCATTATTTCTTTCAGCCCATATAACAACCCTTTAACACACTTGTCATTATTCAAATTTTACTAAGAAACTGGAGGTCTTTCATGTTACCAAGAGCTCTGCTGTTACTAGCCATCACTGGTGTGTGGTTTACTGGGCCAGAGCTTTCACCAAGTACCTCCTACAAGTTCAACTGCGGATAATAGAGCAGTGAACAACACAGGCACATGGACACCAGCCTCCCTCCCTTGGCTTTCAGAATCCACAGGTGTGTGAGACTTAATCAACAATTACATACTTTTCTAAAAAAAATAATAACTGTGTGTGCAGAGCATTTCCAAGGAACACAGGGAGTAACAGAAAGGATTCAGTAGTCCCTTTGCTAATGAACGCCGCTTTTCAAAGCGAAGGCTGAGTGTGTTTTCAAGTTCCTAGAAGCCGCTACATTTCATGTCTGCTCCACCCACACCTGCTCACTCTCAGCAGTGGCGTGGTGGGCGTCACATAGGATAACCTGCCCACTCCCCCTGCATGCAGAGTCTCGATAAAAGTGCACAGGACGCTTTGCTATATCCCACCTTCCCACCCAATTATTGCCTTGGCAATTTTCATGGGGCCAGCTTTGAAAAATTCTAGAAAGAAATTTACAACCAACATTGTTCATCACTAGACCTACCCTTATTCCATTCTCAGTGCCTCTCCACCTCGCTGTTGAGACACTTCCAGCCAGAGGTGTCTTTCAAAGGCCTCCATCAACTCTAGACCTCATGAGGCTGGTGAAGGTATGCTTTTAAAAGTCTTCCCACCTGAGGACAATGGAACTTTTTGATTTACTTCATCATGGGGTCTCACCCCATGGTATGGGGAAAAATATTAAGGAGTCTACATGGAAAATATTTGGGGAGTAAGTTTTCCTACGCCCGTATGTTGGCCATCAAAAGAAATCACTGACCAAATTCTAGAAGCCATGGTGTTCTAAGGTATACACACATCCTGGTACTGGAGAGTCTTTTTTGCAGTGGCTAGAGACCCTAACATACCCATTCTCTGTGTGTGGGTCTCTCTCTCTTTCTGTCTCTCTCTCTCCCCCTTTATCTTTCTCTCTCTCTTAAAATAAATAAAAATATATTTTTTAAAAATGACAAAGGACGGGTTGGAACAGTTGCACACTGCTTAAAGCACTCTCTGGGTTCAGTACCCAGCAACCATGTGAATGCCAGGTAAACATGACAAAGACAGGAGAACCCTTTAGACTAGCTGAATCCGTAAGCTCTGGGTTTAAGTGAGAGATCCTGTTTCAATAACCACGGTGGGGAGAGGTCAAAGAAGATGCCCAGTATCAACCCCTGGCCTACACACATGCACATGTGCCAACGTGCCCACATATGACACTCTCATTAACATGCAAAGTCAAAAAGACAAATGAGAGAGGTTCAGGCAGCCTCAGCTATTGTGAAGCCTTTGTGATTCACTCAGAGACTCCATGGGCCAGTTTCTTCATCTGTACAATAGAAGTCATCTTCCCAGCAACCCACAGAGCTACTGGAAGGGTGGCGTGACATATCTTACGACACTTCTGCCACAGAGAACGTACTTCACACTGTGCTGCCCCACTCTCTCCAAAGATAAAATAACAGTCTTAACAGCTTTCGGGGATCTGACTTGGTCTTGGAATACTGAAAGGTCCCATATAGGAAAGAGTGATCAGATAGTCTCCAGTTTGGACTTTTGTGGTAGATAAAATAGATTTGATAGTAGTGTAGCCATCATACATCCACTCTTGCAATCACCTCATAGCACCCATGTCAGAAAGCCAGGGAAGAACAAGCCAGACACGGTACTGCCCACGGAGCTCCCAGCTCGGGGAGTTGAAGGTTGTAGCAGATTCACTGTCATTGTGACACTGTGCCACGTGACGGAAGGTATAGAGACAAAAATGTCACATGGAGAGTTTACCAGAACACAAGTTCTGCACCTGGAGTCTGGGGGCATAGTGTGTGAGGCTAGGAACTGGAATGGTGAACCTCCTCCCAACCTTTGAGAACTAGGGTTCCTGAAGTTCACTTCCCAGTGTTCATTTAAATTGTCTGCCCTTTCATTAGAGAGCCCACTGACCCACACTTTCACACCTAGCATGTGTCAGCAATTAAAAACATACTCAATTTATTTGGATAGTCCCGTGGATTTAATACCTATTTCGCATAGTATTCCCATTGTTGTTGCTTCTTTTATATCTATCCCATATTGTTAACCTTCCTAATGGTAGGCAATTTGAGAAAATTCTTAAGGTTAGAAGAAAATGTCCCAAAATACTGAGAGTGGATCCATTTATGGATGATTCTCTAGGCTCGGATTCTTGCCAGCTGTTTAACTTGGGGTAAGTTACTAAAACCCCGGGAGCTTCAATTTTCCCAGCAGGAAAATGGACAAAGTAGTCTCTAGCTTTTAAGAGTGTGGAAAGGACGTGACGGGCGGAAGCATCACAGGGCTCAGCGTGGCTACATGCAGTGGATTCCCAATTAATGTCCCCCTCCACAACACAGCCACAGCCATGCATCCCTGAGATGGACGATGACCTTTCTGTGCAAAGTGCTGGTCACCTAGGGTTTGTTATGGTTTATCAGTGATGCCTTTAACATGCCAAGTAAGTCATCTCCCTGAGGCATGGCCAATTTAATATTTTTATTTATTTATTTGCTTGTTTGATAGAGAAAGAGAGAGAATGGGTGCGCCAGGGCCTCCAGCCACTGCAAACAAACTCCAGACGTGTGCGCCCCCTTGTGCATCTGGCTAACATGGGTCCTGGGGACTCAGACCTGCGTCCTTTGGCTTTGCAGGCAAATGCCTTAACCGCTAAGCCATCCCTCCAGCCCATGGCCAATTTAAAGTTCAATGTCATGACGTCTGGCCTGCAAGACTACTAAGAATTTGCAAATGGTGTTCTGGAAGTGATAAGAATTGGCTGAGCACATCACAGATTATGGGTCAGAGAATGACTTGAAGAAGACCTCTTATGTGTTATCTTCAATACACATAAAGTAAGCCCATCTTACAGGTAAGTACCTGAGAGTAAAGCGAATCATAGTGAGTGACACGGCATGGCGTGGCAGAGCTGGGACTTGACCTAGAGATGTCTCACCACAGAGTCTGCACATCCTCCCACACAGACAAATATCGGACTCTTAACATCAGCCACATCAGCCACATCAGCCATAAGCTCACACCAGCGGGGTCTCCACCTGCCCACCCTATTGGGTGAGTGGCTGGCCAGAAGGAATCTCAGGACATCCAAAAAATTGAGAGGAAGAGAGACAAGCAGATGCCAGCCTTATCTTCTCATTTTTTTTTTTTAGGATTGGGGTGAAGACCTCCTGCCTGCTGGCCTTGGCCGAGCTCAGCACACACCCCTAAACTCAGCACCTGTCCATAGAGGGCACATATGGCCCAGACTTAGTGACTGCAGGTCAACCAGCTGGGCCTGAGCCATGCCAGCCCTGGCCGGTGCAAACGAGCAGCTCTAGGCGCTGGAAAAGGAGCCACTTCCACGGGCCAGCACCTGCCTCAGAATCAAACTTTAGAAAGAGTGGGGGCAGCAGGCTACGTGGTACTTGGCAAGAGAGGCTTCTGTTTTGTGAGGTGAAGGGGTGCACAAGGTGGAGCAGTGCCAGGCAGTCACTCCAAGCCCAGCAGCACCCCAACTTCACCATAGTACCCCCGCACGTTCACATGTGCGCTGGACAGGACAGAAGAAAGGTCAGTGGGAGCCTCCCTGTTTTCTCTGATTTGGGGCTGGCTGGATGCCCACTCTCTATGTGGATGCATCCTTCCATATGTGGAAGCCACTAGTCTTTGCAATTACTCTGCAGCTTGGGAATCTCGTGTAGATGAGGTGGCTGAGCAGGGGAAAAAAAACCAAACAAACAGAACAAACAGAAAGTCTACTCAAAGTCACACAGGCAGGCTTGGCCTTAGGTCTGTCTCATTCCCAGGCTGACACGCATGCCCTTACAGCTCCCAGATAGGAACAGGCTGCGACCTCTGTATCCCACTTTGTGAGTGAGCTTACCCGGCTTCCTGGATGAGTTCACCCCACTTCACCCCTTGGATAGCTCATCCAGCTTCCTGGATAGGCTTGCCCCAATTCCTGAATGAGCTAACCTTACTTCCTGGATAAGCTGCTGCCTGTGGTGTGGGTGGGACTGCCCGTGGTGCAAAACCTTCTAGAATAAAGGTGAAGATGAATGGCCCTGTTTGGGCACACAGCCCACACAAACATGGTCTTGTCATCGCTCTTGGTGAGTGAGGACTCTGCTAAAACAGGACAGTAATCACTCATCCTCAGGCTGCTGTGACACGTGGCTCCAACCATGTCACTGAGGTGAAGCTAAGGATGGAGAGGACGGACATCGGGTTCCCGCAGGCCCACAGTCACCTCCTGCATCTACTCCACTGGGAGCATCAGCAGAGCTTACAGAGCCTTGGTTTTCCCATTTTAGAATGGGATGATGGCAGCTGCCTTCTAAAGTCGTTATGCATAGTAAAGGAGTTCAAACATAAGACGTGTTGCCAGGTGTCTCAAGACTGGTGATCTCTCAGGATATGTCCACCTTCTAATGATCGTGATCGTCATCGTCATCGTTATCAGAAGTGCTTCTGCTCCAGCCACTCACATGCAAAAAGGGGGACAATAGGCTTCGAAGCAGCTGCAATGACCAGTCCCCACCATACCCAGAGAGGAAAGCGGGGCACAGGAGTGAGGGGCCAGTGTGGCCCTGGGGCAGGACAGTGCCTGCCCGGAGCAGCACTGCGTGGACGGAAGACTGGGGTTCCCAGATCACTATCAAGGTCATGCAGAGGACAGGATCAGGAAAGGTGGCAAATGGCACAGTTCCTGAAAGGAACCCAAGCTTTGAGTCCTGCGGCTCGTTGAGGTGGTGGGATGGCAAAATTCTGTGCTTCACAGCAGGGCACATCCGGGTCCTCAACCAAGGCTCTGAAGGTCCTCCAGGAATGGTTCTGTGAGCTGCTCCCATTGCCCCAGAGGAAGAGGGAGAAGAGCGAGAATAATAGCAAAGGAGGGTGTAATAAGAAGGAGCGAAATAGAGGACGGATGTAGAAAGAAGTGGGGAGACAGCAACCAACACTCCCCAGTGGCTTTCTCTGTAGTGCACTTAACCCTGGCCTCTGCCCCTCCCTGTCTTCGAAGGGGTCAAAGACTGTGTAGATCAGCTAATAAGACACAGGGTGAGCATGCGTGGAGGGAGCTAGGAGCAAGGAGGAAGGAAGGGAAAGGGAAGGGGGGAAGGAAGGGAGAAATGAAGGGGGGAACAAGAGGGGGAGAAGGGCAAAAGAGAGCAGAAGGAAGAAAGGAAGAGACGGAGGAAGGGTGGGAAGAAGGGAGAATAAGAGATGAGAAAGGGGCTGACTCCTGGAAAACCCGGCTCTATGGAGAGAAAGCAGCCATCCCTCCCCTCTGGTGTTTATCTAAGCAGCTGGCAGAACTAAGGCGGTTTTGCTTAAAAATCATTTCCCAGGGGATTAGCATCCCCTTTCACACTTAAAAGCCTTCCCCAAAGCCAAAGAATGAATTGATTTTCCTATAACTAATCACACTCCTCGCTTAATAGCAGGAAGCCACTGCTTTATTCCCCATGTCTTTTGCTAAAAAAAAAAAAAATGCCGACTGGGCATCTAAGCAGCCTGGCCTGCCTGCCTCTCCCCGCCCCGGACAGGATGTGGGAAGATCAAGGGGCTGCTCAGCAAGGTGCCCTCCCTCCCTCCTAACCACTGCCACGGTGGGCTGTGGCTGCCTCTGAAGGGCATGGCAGGTGTGGTCTGTGATCAGAAATACAGAAGGTCACCTCTCTTTCCTCCAGCCATCACATTCAGCCTCCTGGCTATCCTTCAGTGGAGGTAGTGAGGGACAATGTCACCAGCATGCCAGGGGCTGGCACCCCAGAGGTTGTTGATAGGCGAAGCAATGTGTCAGCTCAACCAGCCAAACACGTGTCTGCTTCAGCATCCAATGTGGTACAAGTGAACTGGGGAGCAGAGTGTGCAGGTACCCCCCCACACACATGGTCCCAGGAGACCCTCTAGGGTCACGAGGGCCACCCTGTTCCATTAGGCCACATAAAAACTCCTAAGTTCTGCTGCAGGGCACCCACCAGCCTGAAAGCAGGCGGTCAGACACAGCGGGGTCACCAGGAGTAAGTAATCGATGAGCAGAAGAAACAGGAATGAGTGGGCCACGAAGTCTGTCCGCTGCTTTAGCCCAAGGCAAAATGCAAACCTACACCGCAGATGGTAGATGCCGGTGTTTGTAAAGAGCCACAATGTGGACTAAGAAAATAACCGGGCTGGGGAGACGCTCAGTTGGTAAAAATACTTGCCTCAAGAAACAAGTCGGAGCTTGACATTGAACTGCAAGATCAGGCAGTGCCCCTGGGCATGATGTCCCAACTTGTAGCTCTAACAATCTTCCTGCCCACTCTTCCGCAAAATTCCCTGAGCCATGTTGGGCATGTTTTAAGTCCACTTCAGTGCTGGGCTCTTAGGAGCCTCTGGGTCTCTGCTTTGGTGGGTGTTGAGTGTCCTCAGGGTCTGTCTCCTTCACCCTGGCACTGATTGTAAGGTTCAGCATGAAGCAGCTCTCTCGCTCGTCTCCCCAATTCCTCTGTGGTTTCAGCTGGGGCTTGGCTGAAGTGCGTCCCATAACACACAACCCACAATCCCCACGTGATAACCTGCAACCCCAATCAGGGGTGCCCCCTTTGGAAAAGGGGTAGGGATGAAAGAAAGGATGGTACCAACATGAGATGTTTCCACACTAAGTATGTCGCAATTAATAAAGAAATGAAAACATGAGGGCCTGAGTTTAAGCCCTAGGGCCTGTGTGAAAAGCCTAGCATGCTGGTATGTGTATGTGATCCCAGCACTGGAAAAGCAGACAAAGTTGGATCCCTGGGGCTTGCTAGCCAACCAGCCTAGCGTGATCAGTGAGGTCCAGGCCAGCGAGAGACCCTATCTCAAAAAAAAAAAAAAAAAAAAAACAGGTGGACGGTGTTCATGAGGGTGACCTCAAGGTTGTCCTCTGACCTTCACATGCATGTATATACATTTGTATGTGCACCTGCCCACACATGAACATACACACATCTGCATTTCAATTTTTTTATGAGCAAGAGGGAGAGAATTGGCGTGCCAAGGCCTCCAGCCACTACAATCGAACTCCAGATGTGTACACCCCCTTGTGTACATGTGCGACCTTGCACGCTGGTGTCACTGTGTATGTCTGGCTTATGTGGGATCTGGAGAGTCAAACATGGGTCTTTAGGCTTCACAGGCAAGCACCTTAACCTCTAAGCCATCTCTCCAGACCCACATCTGCATTTTTATAAAACGATAAAGAAGAAGAGAGTGGCACATTCATGACCTCACAGTGGAGGTCACTACCTCCATAAGACTACACAACATAAGCCCACCAACATTTTGACATAGATGACAGAGGGGGAGGGCAGAAAGAGTGAGACATCAAATAAAAGAGGGGCTATATGGAAAATGAAGCAGATTCACTGGGACCAGGGTGGGATGGGGGGCACTAGTGAGGGTCATGGAAGGGGATTATGATCAAATTACAGTATACTCATGGATTAAAATTCTCAGTAACGAAGAAAAATCTAAAATATAGATTTTCAAATACAAAAACACAAAAGAAATAATTCCTGACCACAGTTGACAGCTCTGGAGGGAGAAAGGAAAATGAGAAAGTGAGGCAATGGGGGACCTTATCTTTGGTTCTGATTTTATTTTATATTAAGAGGGACAGATAATCACCAAGTGGGGGTTATGGAAGCACATTTTTAATATTATCTGTGCTTTTATATGCCTTCAAAGTATGCCAATGGTCTTAAAGGTGAAGGTAAAAAGAAGACAGGGCAGACACAAGAAGAACAGAAGAAGACAAAGAAGAACCAGCCCTGGGTCCTCAGAGGTTTCGGGGCCCAGCCAAATGCCTCTGTGTTTTCTTCCCCCTGATAGGTTAGTTTTTCAACCCAATATTGACATCCTGAATGGGCCGCTTTGTTGAAGGGCTGACCTGTGCCCTGAGAAAGGTCCCCGGATGTTGCCACCCCTGGCTTGAGAAGTTAAGCCCCGGATGAAACCGTTTCACTCCTGTTGCCCCTCCAGGGTTGGCAGACTCCATATGTACACAGCAGCCCATTCGCAGCCTTCTTTCTTACTTTGATTATGGGGCGCACCCACGTAGGAGGGGGGGTCATCGTGCCCATTCCCCAGATGTGAAAACGGAAGCCCAGAAGGGCCAGGAAAATTGCATCAGGCCCCGGAGCTCATGAGCAGCCTCGCGCACTCTCACAGGAAGGCCGTCAGGCCCGCAGTGCTCTCTCCCGGGAGTCTCCTCCTTGCATTTACCTTCCTCCCAACAGGTGATATGCGGGAGGGGGTGTGAGAGGGAAAGAGACTAACCAACCCTTGCTGGGGCCCTTCTGTGTGCTCCAGGCATGCCATGGCCTTGGCCGTCACCCTGTGAGGTGCACAGAGGTGCTGCCTTTCAACACGCGAGGAAAATCGAAACATCTAAGCGCTCACCTCGGAGCCCTCAGCACCCACCTCCCACCTGACCCCTGACAGCCCCCACTCCACCTGCTCACCTGGGGGCCCTCATGACCCACCTCCTGCCCCTCCCACGACTGTCCCTGGTCCTCCCTGCAACTCTGCGGATCACCCACTCCAGACACACACACACACCAGTGGGATCATAGAATCGTGGACTTTTGCGCCTGGCTTCTTTTGCTCGACATCGCCGTCTTCAGGATTCTCCACTTCGTAACGAACGTCAGGGCTTGACTAGTGTTTTGGGAGTGTACCCCCAAACAATTAGAAACAGGTATTCAAACAAAAATGTGCACATGAATATTCAGAGAGGCATTGCAGACAACTGCCAAAATGCTCCAAGAACCCAAATGCCCATCCCCTGAGGAAGGGGATAAACACGACGTGGGCTCTTCGCAGACAGGGCCAGCATGCAGCTACGAGCGGGAGCTTTCAGGACCTGGTGAATTATCAGAACAAGGTTTGGGATGACTACATTGTATTTTTATACCTCCAATTCTTTTCTGTCCTTTTGTTTTGCAGCTACGTAGCCTAGGCTGGCCTGGAACCCACCGTTTAGCCCAAGCTCACCTCAAACTCATAACAATCCTCTGGCCTGAGCCCCCGGAGTGCTGGGATTACAGGCATAAACGACCATGCCTGGCTTTAAACCTCCAATTTCTGGAGGATAAAAACAAGGTTAGACACACTGCCAGTCTCTCGACTTCTAGCACAATTTGAGATTAAAATCAGAGATACACGGACGCCCTGAAAGCGCAGTAATTGGCTAGTTCCCAGGCTCCCAGCTCTAGTGTACGGACCGTCAGGAGGGACATCAGCTCCGGTGCACACCATTCACCCCTTCCCCGCATGCAGTCGTGGCTCTGCAGAACCCTCAGGTCCTGACCTCACACTGATTCCCTCCCCTGCGGCCCACATCACACATGTGCACACAGTGTGGGGCTACCTTGTTATGTCAGAGATCTTAGACTCCTTAGGGCTCTAGTTCACTTCTTCGCCCATATACTGCATTCGCTTTCATATATAGCTTTCACTATGTAATTAAAGCCCTCATCTCCTTTTTTTTTTAAAGTGGGGAGGGGGCCACACTTTAACTCTACAATGGGCTAAAATTATACCTCATGAAAAGACGTGGTTGTTTCCTGGCCATGAACTTTTCCTTTTATGAATTGCTAATTTGGTTAATGGGCTCATTCTGCTCAGAAATTTACATCATGAAAATTACTAGCTTCGAAGAGCCCTCTGTGTACGACGCGGTTTGCACGTTTTGCTGTAAAGGTCACATTTGACAGCGTAAAACAGCAGGGCCCTTTTGTCAAGGTACCAATGTAAGAAATTAAGTGGGCCCGCCGGTATAATGTCATGGTTAAGGAGGGGGATAAAGATTCTTAAGTTAATTTTTATTCATATTGTTTATGCGCGTGCAAGCTGAGCTCTGCTCTGTGCAGATCCTTTCTTGTGCCCAGCACATTCTTGATTCTGCCTGGAATCTGGGGGACACGAGAGGACAGAAAACTTCTATCACTGTCACTGAATCTAGATTTAGTGTTATGTGGCTGCTCACGTGACTGAGAGCACGTCTGCTCCCCTCTCTCGTTCAAAGTCATCATGTTTTATCTTCACGTCTACAGTGGACCACACGTGGCCTCTGCCCTGGACACGTGGCCTCTGCCCTGGGGTGACCACTGAGGCTTGGGGTCTAGGCTAAAGCATCTGCCACGTCACGTGATCGGAACCCAGAGGTGCGGGAACAGGTCAAGTACCAAGGCAAAGGATATAACCGTGTTGCTTCCTGCCAGGGCTCCAGGAAGCCGGTGCATGCTCTGCCAGCCGTGGGCATCAGGGGAAACTCTGGGTAACGGTGGTACATCAGTGTCTCTTTCCAGATAGACCGTGGACTTGAGGCAGCAGGGAGCCCATCCCTGGGTTCCATCACGCTGTTGTTGGGACAAGTCCAGGAACTCAATAGGAAGCCAAATCCAGGTGGGGAAGTGGGTGTCAACAACTGTGACAGGCAAAGTGACTATGCTTCGGCAGAGAGACATCCTCTGGGGGCCTCATGAGGCACCTGGTCCAGTCTTTAACCAAGCCCTGGGTAGAAGGCACCAACAGACCATCAGAGCAAAAGTCCTTTGTGCCAAGGAGAAAAAGGAACCCTTCCTAGGAGCACATGGAGCCCCCCCTCCCTTCCACCTCCCCCTTTCCTGTAATTACCTCCAATAAATTCCCCATTCATCTGTTTCACAGCTCCTATTCAGCAAGGACAGGAGGCTGCCTGGACGGGGAGTTGGGGGGCTGGGTACATTCAGCCTCACACAATCTCCAATCATGGCACCTGACTGGGACGTGCACTTGCTGATATAAAATTTTCATTTCAATCCCAGCCTCGATTGCACTATTTCACAATAACGCGCCCCAAGACTCACACACTGGAGGCTTTTCATGCTCTGAGTCACACACACACATGTTACCTAATTAATGCTCTGCACCATGTTACCAAGCCTCCCTTCTTTTAAAATGTATTCACCTGGAAAGGTCTGGAATTAAGGCGTTTTATCTGGAATGGGTCACTTTCATGTATATCAGATCATTCACCCAGCTGCTAAAAGACAGATAGATATCAACTATCAACAGCCCCAACTTTGAGTAGCTATGGAAATAAGCCTTCCCTTATCTGTGTTGGCGACCTCCCTCTGCTGTTTGGACAGCGAAGGGATCATAAGGGCTCCTCCCCACTGATGGATCCAAGCAGGATTAGGTCCCCAGAAGGAATCACCCTTCAACCAGGAGGATAGGAAACTCCCAACTCCAAAGCCAGGTGCGGTGACATACACCTGTAATCCTGGGATTTGGAAGGCTTCGTGAGGCAGGAGGATTGAGAGCTTGAGGTCTAATCTCAAAACATCAAATCAAGGGCTGGGGAGATGGCTCAGTGGATAAAGTGCTCTCCATGTGAGTAGGATGACCTCAGTTCAAGTCCTGACCACCCAGGTAAAGGCAGACACAGTCCCAGTGCTCCTACATGTGACGGGAGGGAGGCAGAGACAAGAGAATCCCAGAAGCTCCTGGGCCAGCGCACCCAGCGTACACAGCAGCGAACAAGAAGAAACCTTGCCTCAAACGGAGTGGCATACAGGGACTGGCACTCCAGGTTGTCCTCTGACCTCCACACGCACACAGATTTTTAAGTCCAAACAAAACAATCACAGGACACTCCGGCTCTAGACGCTTGGCTTTCTGTAAGCCCAGTCTTGCTCCTGCAAGTGGAATCTGGGAACACCACTGGAGCTCAGAGAAACCAGGATGCTAAGCCCACGGCGTCAGGAGGAGTCGGCCTCCTCACAGCGGGAGCACAGGAAAGTACGTTCTGGGTGAGTCTGCGAGACACTGTGAGCTGACACTGCCCCTGCCCAGCACATCGTTCCTTTGCCCTGTCACTGGTCCTCGGACCCAGCATATGCCAGGCACTGACCTTGCTCAGTGCTCTGCCCAAGCCTGCTTCCATGCCAAGGCAGGGCCGGGCCTGTCTATGCATGGCACACCCCCAGGCAGCCACACAGATGGTCATTCACATCGATGGAACGCCCTGTGGTCTCCAACGTGAATGATATCCCCAGGCCTGGAGTAGCCTCGAACTCACGGCAAAGCTCAGGCAGCCCTTGTGATCCTCCCCCCTCAGCCTCCCACGCAGCTGAAACAACGACCCAGCACCACCAGGACCCGCTCACGCTCGAAAGCCACTGTAGCAAGCAAGATTCCGAGATGTTCTTTTCCACACTTCGGGTGCCTGGAGGAAGAAGCCAAGCAGCAACAAGCCCCTGAGGCCACAGGGTGTGTGTGTGTGTGTGCGTGTGTGTGTGTGTGTGTGTGTGTGTGTATGTGTGTCTGTGTGTATGTGTGTGTGTGTGTGTGTGTGTGTGTGTGTAGATGCATGGGGAGGGGTGCAGGTGCACATGTGTGCATGCATGTGTGTAGGTCAGCAGACAACCTCAGGTGACACCGTCAGGAATGTTATCCATCTTTTACTTTTATTATTATTCTTATTTGCTTTGAGCTAGGATCTTTCTCACTGGCCTGGAGCTCACCAATTAGGCTAGAATGAAGAGTCAGCAAACCCCAGGGAGCTACAGACATGTGCCATCACACCTAGCATTTTTTAAAATATATTTTATTTATTTATTAGCGAGAGAAAGAGGCGGCGGGGGGGGGGAGAGGGAGAGAATGGGCACGTCAGGGCCTCCAGCCACTGCAAACGAACTCCATATGCATGTGCCCCCTTGTGCATCTGGCTTATGTGGGTCCTGGAGAATTGAAACCGGGATCCTTTGGCTTTGCAGGCAAATGCCTTAACTGCTAAGCCATCTCTCCAGCCCACACCTATCATTTTTATGTGGGTACTAAGAGTTGAACTCGGGGTGTCATGCTTTTAAAATGAGCTGCTACATCTCCCCAGGCCCAGACATGGCTTATTCAAAGCATGACGGGGGCCGAGACTGTTCAAGAGCTTGTCACCTCAGATGGGGACCCAGGGTCTAGCTGAGGGAAGCTGTCTGAAGACCTGCTACACACTGACTTGCTTTTTTTTCTCAGCATCATATCAGCTGGAACCGGCATGATGGCTTATTTAAACTATCAGGGAAAAATAAGATTCACTGTGAAATTAGTTGTAGACAGCTCAGAAAGTACTAATGATGCAGAGATAATAAAGGGATTTGCAGAAAACACTGATCCTGCGTGATGATTAGTGAGTGCAGCTTTAGCCCTGGGCGCCCGCGGCCCTGGCTCCCACGGGGAGACTCACTGCGCCTGTGCATCGGCACAGCACGCGGGCAGGTCCCGGCTCCCGCGGCCAGCGGGCTCAGGCCTGCCGGTCAGAGGCTCGGCACCCGCTCTGATTTGCAAAAAATGATTAATTTGTGGGTTCTGAGAATGAAAAATGTTTGCTTTCTCAGTCTAGAGGAAACCAGAGGCCAGCCCTAAATCCAACTCCCTTTTGAAAATGAAAACAAGCCAGAGCAGGGCTAGAAGGAGCCCTGGCTATCTTGCTCGGCCCCCTAACACGGTACTCCTTAGATGATATATTTCTTCCTGGTACAATTCCATCGCTGCACCATGAAAACAAAAGATGATATCTGCATAGTGTGTGCCAGGGTGGACCACTCTTGCTGGATCAGAAATGATGGCAGTTGTGGCCTTTCCCAGTGGCTCTTGGGTCATGCTGGTAATCTCCCCGTGGCTCAGCAGCTAGAGGGGTAGAGCCCGGCACTTTGTGGAGCCCTTCATGTCCTGCCCCAGCATTCGTATCAACAACCATGCTAATGCCGCCCCCTGCCACCATGTCCCTGCCCCACCGGTTGTTAAATACATTTAGGACGGAGCAATGGCTCCACCAGCAAAGGACTTACCACACAGGCATGAGGACAGGAGTTCTCAGCTCTGGGTTCAAGTGGGAAATTGTCTGTCAGTAAATTAAGTAGAGAATGACAGAGGAAGACACCTAATATCAACCTCTGGCCTCCGCGGATGTGCGCACGCACACACATACGCGCGCACACACACACACGCACTCACACACACCCTCCACACACACATGTGCACTTACATATATACAAACTTGCATGCACACACATATGCAAACAAAAACAGTAATAGTTTTAATATTGTCCCTGCATCCCCACACTTGGGCATGCCCCACAGAAGTATCAATAGCAGAAGAAATGAATGAGCCACAGGCTAGAAATCAAACTCAATTAAAAAAAAGAGCCCTCTAGAGACATCTGAGAACATCCAACACTACAAATGCGCAGATCCAAGTGGCCAGCTTCCGTCCCTCCGTGTACAGATGTGCGCACAGATGTCTGCGAGATCACAGGCCACTTTGCACCCAGCATGTTGTTTAGCCGAGTTACAGCCTCTGCACTTTGGGCAAAGAAAGGACCAAATGCAAACTGTATCCATGACAACAATGAAGTTACCCACACAGAATGGAATCAAGGAAGCTCAGAGTTAAAACATTTATGTGAAAAGCAGGTAGGTAGATAAGTATGAGATACATATTTCTCTCCACATCTCAGCACAATTGTCAAAATCAGAAGGCCCTACTCCACAAGGTTCCTGTCGTCCCCAGCTCTCGCTTCGATTTTAGCTTTCAGCTTAACTCCTTGTGGGACGGAGGCTGGCAGGTGTTCCCAGCATATGCTGCGACTGCTGCCTGGAGAGGCTGTCTTCGGAGACGGAGAAGCTAGGAAGATGCAAGCCCCCGCCACGCCCACACTGTTTATACGATCCTGGCCCAGACTGTAAATTATCTATTCTACATGTGTAGTGAGGGCTGATACTGTGGAATAGCTAGAGATTTTGTCAGACAGCTTCCCAGCCATGTAAACAGCCCTCTTCTTTGAAATGTGAGGGAGCTGCACATGACCCGGGGCTCATCCCAGCTCATTCCTGCCCAAGGAACATGAGGAGAAAAGATGATTGGGGCTGGAGAGATGGCTTAGCGGTTAAGACACTTGCTTGCGAAGCCTGGTGACCCAGGTTCAACTCCCCAGTACCCATGTAAGCCAGATGCACAGGGGGACACATGAGTCTGGAGTTCGTTTGCAGTGGCTGGAGGCCCTGGCATGCCCATTCATATTCTCTCTCTCTCTCTCACAATATAAATAAATAAATAATAAAATAAAATAAAAAGATTACAGGCAACCACGGCTACTGTTTGGGATACTGGACATACTGTCCCTCCGTTTCCCTTATTCTAGTAACAGACAGACCACTAACAAGCATGTAACCCAGTCCCGAACAACTGCAGTACCTCTCTTGTCCTGGACACGGTGATTGGTGGAGAAGTGGGCTCAGGATCCAAGGAAAACCAATCAGAACCTGTCCTGGGATAGATGCATGGACATGATGAGTGAAGGGGATTCTCTTTCTACTGATATTACTCTCCCTACATGAAAAGGTTACGCATTTGCACCACCATCCATGCTGTGTGGGCAGAATCCATCCACACAGTGTGATCAACCAGAAACAAAGGAAGTGTGTGCTGGCAGCCCAACTCCTGACTCCCTGGTTTTCAAAACTCTTCTCTGTCCCTTGGGGAAACACAGGATTCTTTGCAACTATGTGACCCAAGAGGTTGTCTTAAGTCCCCTCTGTCTGCAAGCATCCTGGTTTGAGCTGGCTCAATTCCAGAGAGCAGATACATGCCTTTAATCACACTTAGATATTTGACAGGATATATTTAGCATTTTGTACATGTTCTTTAATTTCGTGTTTCTCCCTTTGCAATTTAAAGTGATTAATTAGCTGAAACTTAAAACATATCCAATTAAAGCCAAATAGTCCCTATTTTTGGGCTGGGAGATGGCTCAGTGGATAAAGTGCTCTCCATGTGAGTAGGATGACCTCAGTTCAAGTCCTGACCACCCAGGTAAAGGCAGACACAGTCCCAGTGCTCCTACATGTGACGGGAGGGAGGCAGAGACAAGAGAATCCCAGAAGCTCCTGGGCCAGCGCACCCAGCGTACACAGCAGCGAACAAGAAGAAACCTTGCCTCAAACGGAGTGGCACTCCAGGTTATCCTCTGACCTCCACACGCACACAGATTTTTAAGTCCAAACAAAACAATCACAGGACACTCCGGCTCTAGACACTTGGCTTTCTGTAAGCCCAGTCTTGCTCCTGCAAGTGGAATCTGGGAACACCACTGGAGCTCAGAGAAACCAGGATGCTAAGCCCACGGCGTCAGGAGGAGTCGGCCTCCTCACAGCGGGAGCACAGGAAAGTACGTGCTGGGTGGGTCTGCCAGACACTGTGAGCTGACACTGCCCCTGCCCAGCACATCGTTCCTTTGCCCTGTCACTGGTCCTCGGACCCAGCATATGCCAGGCACTGACCTTGCTCAGTGCTCTGCCCAAGCCTGCTTCCATGCCAAGGCAGGGCCGGGCCTGTCTATGCATGGCACACCCCCAGGCAGCCACACAGATGGTCATTCACATCGATGGAACGCCCTGTGGTCTCCAACGTGAATGATATCCCCAGGCCTGGAGTAGCCTCGAACTCACGGCAAAGCTCAGGCAGCCCTTGTGATCCTCCCCCCTCAGCCTCCCACGCAGCTGAAACAACGACCCAGCACCACCAGGACCCGCTCACGCTCGAAAGCCACTGTAGCAAGCAAGATTCCGAGATGTTCTTTTCCACACTTCGGGTGCCTGGAGGAAGAAGCCAAGCAGCAACAAGCCCCTGAGGCCACAGGGTGTGTGTGTGTGTGTGCGTGTGTGTGTGTGTGTATGTGTGTCTGTGTGTATGTGTGTGTGTGTGTGTGTGTGTAGATGCATGGGGAGGGGTGCAGGTGCACATGTGTGCATGCATGTGTGTAGGTCAGCAGACAACCTCAGGTGACACCGTCAGGAATGTTAGCCATCTTTTACTTTTATTATTATTCTTATTTGCTTTGAGCTAGGATCTTTCTCACTGGCCTGGAGCTCACCAATTAGGCTAGAATGAAGAGCCAGCAAACCCCAGGGAGCTACAGACATGTGCCATCACACCTAGCATTTTTTAAAATATATTTTATTTATTTATTAGCGAGAGAAAGAGGCGGCGGGGGGGGGGGAGAGGGAGAGAATGGGCACGTCAGGGCCTCCAGCCACTGCAAACGAACTCCATATGCATGTGCCCCCTTGTGCATCTGGCTTATGTGGGTCCTGGAGAATTGAAACCGGGATCCTTTGGCTTTGCAGGCAAATGCCTTAACTGCTAAGCCATCTCTCCAGCCCACACCTATCATTTTTATGTGGGTACTAAGAGTTGAACTCGGGGTGTCATGCTTTTAAAATGAGCTGCTACATCTCCCCAGGCCCAGACATGGCTTATTCAAAGCATGACGGGGGCCGAGACTGTTCAAGAGCTTGTCACCTCAGATGGGGACCCAGGGTCTAACTGAGGGAAGCTGTCTGAAGACCTGCTACACACTGACTTGCTTTTTTTTCTCAGCATCATATCAGCTGGAACCGGCATGATGGCTTATTTAAACTATCAGGGAAAAATAAGATTCACTGTGAAATTAGTTGTAGACAGCTCAGAAAGTACTAATGATGCAGAGATAATAAAGGGATTTGCAGAAAACACTGATCCTGCGTGATGATTAGTGAGTGCAGCTTTAGCCCTGGGCGCCCGCGGCCCTGGCTCCCACGGGGAGACTCACTGCGCCTGTGCAGCGGCAGAGCATGCGGGCAGCTCCCGGCTCCCGCGGGCAGATCCCGGCTCCCGCGGCCAGCGGGCTCAGGCCTGCCGGTCAGAGGCTCGGCACCCGCTCTGATTTGCAAAAATGATTAATTTGTGGGTTCTGAGAATGAGAAATGTTTGCTTTCTCAGTCTGGAGGAAACCAGAGGCCAGCCCTAAATCCAACTCCCTTTTGAAAATGAAAACAAGCCAGAGCAGGGCTAGAAGGAGCCCTGGCTATCTTGCCCGGTCCCTAACACGGTACTCCTTAGATGATATATTTCTTCCTGGTACAATTCCATCGCTGCACCATGAAAACAAAAGATGATATCTGCATAGTGTGTGCCAGAGTGGACCACTCTTGCTGGATCAGAAATGATGGCAGTTGTGGCCTTTCCCAGTGGCTCTTGGGTCATGCTGGTAATCTCCCCGTGGCTCAGCAGCTAGAGGGGTAGAGCCCGGCACTTTGCGGAGCCCTTCATGTCCTGCCCCAGCATTCGTATCAGCAACCATGCTAATGCCGCCCCCCTGCCACCATGTCCCTGCCCCACCGGTTGTTAAATACATTTATGACGGAGCAATGGCTCCACAAGTAAAGGACTTACCACACAGGCATGAGGACGGGAGTTCTCAGCTCTGGGTTCAAGTGGGAAATTGTCTGTCAGTAAATTAAGTAGAGAATGACAGAGGAAGACACCTAACATCAACCTCTGGCCTCCGCGGATGTGCACACGCACACACATACGCGCGCGCACACACACACACACACACGCACTCACACACACCCTCCACACACACATGTGCACTTACATATGTACAAACTTGCATGCACACACATATGCAAACAAAAACAGTAATAGTTTTAATATTGTCCCTGCATCCCCACATTTGGGCATGCCCCACAGAAGCATCAATAGCAGAAGAAATGAATGAGCCACAGAAATCAAACTCGATTAAAAAAAAAGCCTTCTAGAGACATCTGAGAACATCCAACACTACAAATGCGCAGATCCAAGTGGCCAGCCTCCGTCCCTCCGTGTACAGATGTGCGCACAGATGTCTGCGAGATCACAGGCCACTTTGCACCCAGCATGTTGTTTAGCCGAGTTACAGCCTCTGCACTTTGGGCAAAGAAAAGGACTAAATGCAAACTGTATCCATGACAACAATGAAGTTACCCACACAGAATGGAATCAAGGAAGCTCAGAGTTAAAACATTTATGTGAAAAGCATGTAGGTAGATAAGTATGAGATACATATTTCTCTCCACATCTCAGCACAATTGTCAAAGTCAGAAGGCCCTACTCCACAAGGTTCCTGTCGTCCCCAGCCCTCGCTTCGATTTTCGCTTTCAGCTTAACTCCTTGTGGGACGGTGGCTGGCAGGTGTTCCCAGCATATGCTGCGACTGCTGCCTGGAGAGGCTGTCTTTGGAGACGGAGAAGCTAGGAAGATGCAAGCCCCCGCCACGCCCACACTGTTTATACGATCCTGGCCCAGACTGTAAATTATCTATTCTACATGTGTAGTGAGGCTGATACCGTGGAATAGCTAGAGATTTTGTCAGACAGCTTCCCAGCCATGTAAACAGCCCTCTTCTTTGAAACGTGAGGGAGCTGCACATGACCCGGGGCTCATCCCAGCTCATTCCTGCCCAAGGAACATGAGGAGAAAAGATGATGGGGGCTGGAGAGATGGCTTAGCGGTTAAGAGACTTGCTTGCGAAGCCTGGTGACTCAGGTTCAACTCCCCAGTACCCATGTAAGCCAGATGCACAGGGGGACACATGAGTCCAGAGTTCGTTTGCAGTGGCTGGAGGCCCTGGCATGCCCATTCATATTCTCTCTCTCTCTCTCAATATAAATAAATAAATAATAAAATAAAATAAAAAATATTACAGGCAACCACAGCTACTGTTTGGGATACTGGACATACTGTCCCTCCGTTTCCCTTATTCTAGTAACAGACGGACCACTAACGAGCATGTAACCCAGTCCCGAACAACCTCTCTTGTCCTGGACACGGTGATTGGTGGAGAAGTGGGCTCAGGATCCAAGGAAAACCAATCAGAACCTGTCCTGGGATAGATGCATGGAAATGATGAGTGAAGGGGATTCTCTTTCTACTGATATTACTCTCCCTACATGAAAAGGTTACGCATTTGCACCACCATCCATGCTGTGTGGGCAGAATCCATACGCACAGTGTGATCAACCAGAAACAAAGGAAGTGTGTGCTGGCAGCCCAACTCCTGACTCCCTGGTTTTCAAAACTCTTCTCTGTCCCTTGGGGAAACACAGGATTCTTTGCAACTATGTGACCCAAGAGGTTTTCTTAAGTCCCCTCTGTCTGCAAGCATCCTGGTTTGAGCTGGCTCAATTCCAGAGAGCAGATACATGCCTTTAATCACACTTAGATATTTGACAGGATATATTTAGCATTTTGTACATGTTCTTTAATTTCGTGTTTCTCCCTTTGCAATTTAAAGTGATTAATTAGCTGAAACTTAAAACATATCCAATTAAAGCCAAATAGTCCCTATTTTTGCCCTGATTGTATCTGAGACACTTGCTTTTTTATCACTTGTATCAGCACTTTAATTTGTCTGTATTTCCTTCTCTATAAAATATTAAGGGAAAAGTGGAATAAAATAGTTCAGTAATTGGACTAGTGTTACATTAAGGACAAGATTACAGTCTTGGCCAACACTGAGCCAGTCACAAGCAGGCAAAACTCGCACACAATAACCCCAATGTCAAGTTGATGACTGGTGGAGAGATGTCAGAATCTGCTCCATGAAGGAAGTTAGCACCCATACAAGAGGTAACTGACGAGGGTGGCTTCAAAGGGGAGCCTCAGAAACTAGGCGACTGGCCTTGCTCGTTCAAGTTCCTGCCACAGAAGTGTGGTGGCAGAGCAGATGCCCATCATGACACCCGGTGCCAGGTTAGCTCATGGGCCGGAGACAGCCGTCAAGAGAAATACGCTTATCTTGGCGTGGGGACGAGTAAAGATACAAACATGCAGCATTCAGGAGAGGAGGAAGAGGCTTCAAGACATTCCAACTTACCCTGGCATACAGGAATGGTTAGGGGGCTGGGGAGATGGCCCAGTGTGTAAAGTGCTTGTCACGTAAGCACAAGGACCTGAGTTCAGATCCCGAGAACCCACATGACAGCTGAACTGTCATGGTTACATTGATTACAATGATTACATTGGTGCTACACACATGTAATCCCAGCACTGGGGAGGTGAACACGAGAGAATCCCTAGAGCTTTCTGGCTAGCTTGAACTGGTGAGCTCCATTCCATATATGGGATGGAAGTGACCGAGGAAGACACTGACAGTGCACTGTTGGTCTCCACACATACGTGTGCACACACATTCATATACATGTGACTTCACACCATACACACATACACACTTTTAAAAGGAGTTAATATTTGTAAGCCCTAGAGCCACAGCTCCTGGGCCAGGCTCGCCATCCTGAATGGTCAGAGCGTAGTTTGGGAAGTTACTGCCCTTCCCTGCTGTCCACCCTCCCATGCTTACAGAAGGATGGTAAGAGTGCCCACCTCGCAGGGCAGGTATGAGGCTGACTGTGTGATCATCAGTGTGCCGGGCAGCAAATGGCCACCTGATTGCAGCTGTGGTTCTTCCTGTCATCGGACCCCTCCCCAGGCCCTTGGCAGATTCCTGATGCCCAGGACCAAATAAACACAGGTGGGTGCACATGGTCTGTAGGCAGAGACTGGAGGCAACTGCGATTTCTGAGCAAATCACCTCCGTACCATGCGTGACATCAACTTGAGAACCCGAGTTCAGGCCCCCTGCACTCATTTAAGGATTGGGTTTGGCAGCATGTGCCTGTAATCCCCATGCTAGGAAGGAAGACAGGGATCCCCAGGTCAGGCTGCTACCTACACCAATCAAACTGGTGAGCTCCCAGTTCAGTGAGAAGTCTTTTCTCAAAAGGTAAACTGTGGCTGAGAAAGTTACCGGGCATGCACAACACAAAGGTACATGTTCATGTACCCATATACACACTCACACCCACACACATTCAAGCATGCATATATACACATGTACACACTATACACATACACATGTAACACACACACAAATATAGACACTTGTGATGTGCTGAAGCCTGGCCCAAAATGTCTACCTTTTTTTGAGACAGGATCTCTTATTGGCCAGGAGCTCACCAATTGGACTAGACTGGCTTGTCAATGCGCCCCAGGGATCTGCCTGTTTCTACCACCCCAACACTATAATTCTGATCGCATATGATTTGTTTTTTTGCCGGGGGGGGGGTTCAAGGTAGGGTTTCATTGCAGCTCAGGCTGACCTGGGATTCTCTGTGTAGTCTCAGGGTGGCCTCGAACTCACAGTGATCCTCCTACCTCTGCCTCCCAAGTGCTGAGATTAAAGGTGTGCGCCACCACACCCAGCTATGATCACATATGACTTTTATGTGAGTGCTGGGGATTGAACTCAGGTCCTCATGCTTGCAAGGCAAGAACTTTATTGACTGAGCCATCACTCTAGAAGAGTCTTTCATGCTCACTGGGACTTAGAGCATGAAATGTGAAGGCCAGGACCTGGGCCCGGTCTAATGAGACAAAACATGATTCACTTCGAGATTCACTTGGATTACTTAGATCTGGAAATGTCCCCACAGGCTTGACATTTAAGAAGGGGAGGAGTGGCTGAAGGTATGGCTTAGCAGTTAAGGCATTTTCCTGCAAAGCCAAAGGACCCAGATTCAATTCCCCAGGACCCACGTTAGCCAGATGCACAAAGGGGCTCACGCATCTGGAGTTCCTTTGCAGTGGCTGGAGGCCCTGGTATGTATATTCTTTCTTTCTCTCTCTCTCTCTCTCTCTCTCTCTCTCTCTATCTCTCTATATCTCTCTCTCTTCCTCTCCCTCTTTCTCTGTCAAATAAATAAATATAAAATATAAAAAAGAAGGGGAGGAGCAATCTAATGGAAGGAGTAATCACCAAGCACCCCCCTCCTAGAAGGTAATACATATGACAACAGAGGCCACTGTGGCATGGGATATGAATTGTAAGTAAGAGAAGTAATACCCAGATGGAGAAGAAAGACTGTTGCATGGGAGCAGGGGTTCAGAAAGAGTATTGGGGACCCATCAGTATCCTCCCTCGGCGTCACTATCCCTGTCACCATCGTTGGAGTGAGTTCTGACATGGCCCATCACCTCTTGGTTTTGTTTTGATTTTTTAAAAATATTTTTATTTTTATTTATTTATTTGAGAGAGAGATACAGACATAAGCAGGGGGAGAGAGAGAGAGAATAGGTGTGCCAGGGCCTCCAGCCACTATAAACAAACTCCAGATTCTTCTGCTCCCTGTGCATCTGGCTTACGTGGGTCCTGGGGAATCAAACCTGGGTCCTTTGGCTTTGCAGGCAAGTGCCTTAACCACTAAGCCATCTCTCCAGCACTGATTTTTTTTTTTCATTTTTTGAGACAGGGTCACACTCTGTAGCCCAGGCTTGTCTCAAAGTCACAGTGATCCTCTTGTCTCGGTCTCCATGAGCCACCATACCTAACTTACCAGTTGTGTTTCCTTTCTTTTTACTTTTTTTGTCTTTTCTTTCCTTTCCTTTCCCCTTTACACTGCCTTAAACATGCAGGTAACACATCCAAGTGCCCACAGTTGCAGTTTTGGAAACTGGTTTGGCCATTTTTCATGGGCAACCTCTGGACGCAAGAGTGACCTTTCCAAGGAAAATATCTCTACCACCTTGCTCCTCCCCTTCTTAAATGTCAAATACTGCAGGTCTGCCACACTATTTTTCAACAGGTGTAGAAAACACCACCAGAAGCTATCTAAAAGCCACATTTGGTCATAAAAAAAATCAGCAAAAATGACTGCAAAGTTCACATTGCTCCTTTTTGAAACAACTCCATTATCCACAGTTCCTATCTCCCTTGTGTCTTCCCTCAGACGATTAATGCCACAAGGTGAGAGTTAAGGGCTGGTCCCCAGATCCTGCCTGAGTTTAACTGACAACCCATGACCTTCATCAGGATAGAAAAATCGTTAACAGTAGGTCAGTCTTGGAGACATGGCTTAAGGATGGCATTGACATCAACCAATGGGAGTGAAGTTCTTTCCACGAAGGATGGCTTTTTGTGTCATCTACCAAGTCTCTGAGGGTCCCAATATGAGCTGCAAATGAAGCCCTGAAGAGCTGCATAAGAATCTTGGGTAATTTCCATCACAGACTGGGGAGGGGCTCAGGCGGCAGCACCAGCCCTCTATGAAAAGCTATTGGCAGCTAATGGTGCTGGGAGGGAATTCTCTTCGGTAGTGTCGTCAGTGGTAAGTTGCTCTAGTAAACAATTCTCCCGCTCATGCTCATGCAAGCAACCTTAGTGACCTGTGGTGCTATTGTGAAGCCTGTGGTCCTTTCGTAGATGGGAGCCAGCCTGTGGAAGTGGGTCACTGGGACTCTGAAAGTGATATCCACTTTTGGTTCTAGCCTAAGCCCCTTTGCTTCCTGGCCTGCAGCATGTGAACAAATCTCTACCACACAATTCCATTGTCATGACTGCCACCACGCCTTCTCCACCATGACTGCGCCTCTCCTGAAACCCTGGGCCAAAATAAATCCACCCCCCCCCAACTTTAAGTTGCTTTGCCAGGCATTTTGTCACAGCAACGAGAAAAGTAACTGTGACAACAATGGTGTCTGGACACAGAAGCTTGGACACTAGGCTAGGGTTCTTCTGTGAAGTTAAGTGGTTAGTTACAGCATTCACAAACAGCGAGGTAGGCTATGGCGCCGGCCCTCTACCAAACCAGCTTGTCAGAATGTGTCCTGACACTGGCTTTCATTTGTCATGAATCCCTCTTAATGGGGTGGCTTTTAGTCTGTACGGGCTGTCAGGGTCCTCTGAGCATTGTGACCAACATCCTGGAACTACATGGGATGACATACCACAGCAGGCCACCATGGTCTGCAGAGCACAGCGTGTAGGTTGAGGCAGAAGCTCACCTGGTCTGATGCCTCCATTCTTGCTGACAGACATGTGGACCATTCAAGTGGTTTAATAATGAATATCACTTGGTATGCACTTTAAAGCCACAGGGAGAGAAGAATTGTATCTCAGGTCCACCTCTGGGTAGAATGCAGGCTCTGTTGGTACCCTATACCTAGCTTGATATTCTCAGTGTCTTGAGTAGAAAGGAGAGGTAAACACTGCTTCTTCACTATGACAGACACAGATTTTCTTCTCTTGATGTCTCCTGCTTGTTATAATTTGAAATTGAAATGTCTCTCATAGGTTCATGGATTGGAACACTTGGTTCCCAAATGGAGACACTGTTTGGGGACACCATGGAGCCTTTAGAGGGGAAGTCTTGCTAAAGGAAATGGGTCACTGGAATAGGTCCTTGGCTTCTCTCTCTCTTCCTGTTCATCAAGACACCACACAATCTGCAAAGATGCTTTGCACAGAAGATGGAGCAAGAGATTATGGACTAAACTCTCGAAACCGTGAGCTGAAACAAATGTTTTCTTCTTCAAGTTGCCTTGTCATGTATTTGGACACAGAGATTCAAGAATAACTGATGCAATGTTGTACTTGTTTGGTCTACAGTGGGTCCTCAGGGCATGGGTAAATGCATTAGAAAACCATTTAATTATACACACAGTTTATTCTGATGGCATTTGGCATCAGTCATCACTTGCTATCCACACAAAGCTGCAAGATTCCTTGGTGTAAGCTTTGAAGTTGCTGAGGACTACCTGGTCAGATGTCACAGTGCTCATGAGAGGTCATGGAGAAGAGGCATGCGACAAAAGATGGACAGGACCATTTGGGGATCTCAAATCACCCACAAAGCTGCTTCTACTCCACATTTCTCATGGATACGGAATATGTTTGGTGGGACCTGGCCAGTGAGAAGCCGCAGTCTGCTCTGCCAAACATGGCTCGGTGCCAAGGACTGTAGCCACGAGGTTTCCCACTGGCATTCTGGCAGTTCTCTCTGCTGAAGGGCCTTGGGTGTCTCCAGTCCCACTGGGGATGAAAATGGAGCCAGCAACAGCGGGACATGCCAGGCTTCAGCTCTGGGGGCACTCCACATCAAACTCAGGGTTTGAATACTGCTTGGCTGGCCTGCAGAGTTCTTTGTCCAGCCCATGTCAAAGAAATGCAAACTTTATCAAGAGCTCTCCCTTATAGTTCCAACAGGACTGTGCCCAGGCCCCAGAGGGGTCAATAATGAACAGAAAGAAAAGAGAACAGAGAAAGAAAAGAAATTTAGTCAGTGAGAATTTTCACCATTTTCATGTTAAAGAATTTCAGTATTTGAGTTCCTTTATCCCTCAAGTCCTTACTCAGGTGCTGAGCTATACTACAAGTCCTTACTCAGATGTTGAGCTACACTATAAGACTTTACTCAAATCCTGAGAGCTATACCACAAGTCCTCACTCAGATGCTGACCTAAACCACAGGTCCTTACTCAAATCCTGGCCTATACTACAAGTCCTTTCTCAGGCTGTTCTATATTTCTTGACACACTGTAGAAAGTGGCCCAATGCCAGATATCACAATCTCTAACCGTACAAAGTTCCTACTGATTTATAGGGGAGGAACAACAGAGGGAGGAAGATAATTGCCCTTATTCACTTACTACTCAAAATATAAGGAATTCTTCTCTCTGATGTCAGAAGAGTCCTGAAAACACCTGAGGCTATAAAAATGTCTCAAGACACTGCTTTGGTCACTTCTCAAAGTTTTAATTATGCACTGCCTTGGGGAGGATATTAATTCCCTTCTTAATACCCTTGTTATCTATGAGATTTTGCTTCATTCCTGAAGGTTTGGAATTTTAATTTATTAACTATTCTTAAGATTTAAACTTTGTGCTTAAAACTATAGCTTTTCTTATATTTACAAATGAGTACTCCTTTGGTCACACACACACACACACACACACACACACACACACCTTGATCATCATGTTCAAAAGATATTATCCCTATACACACATGCTGCAGTGTGAAACTTGAATATATCCATGCTTTAAAGACTTGGTGCCAAGCTTGTGTTACACCAAAGGCAGGTAGACCTTTTAAGAGGTGGAGGTGGGGCCTAGTTGGAGGAAGTTATGTCATAAGAACGTGCCCTGGATGGGGATATTAGGACCTCAGTCTGCTCTCTTGCTCTCTCTCTCTCTCTCTCTCTCTCTCTTTCTCATTCCTGGCCACCATGAAATAAACACGCCTCTTCTTACACACACACACACACACACACACACGCACACGCACACACACAATGATGATGTACTGCGCCACCACGAACCCAAAGCAACAGGGCCAAGCGGCCATACAATGAATCTCTGAAACCATAAGCCACTGAAACCTTTTCTCTTTTACATTAAATAACTCAGGCATTTTGTCATAGGGACAGAAAGCTGACTAATACAGTGGAGTACAAAATTTGGTTTGTTTGTACAATTCTCCTTCACAGTGTTGTTCATTATTCCCCATTCTATTTATTTGTTTACTAAGTTTGACATACTAATTAGATGGGAAAACTTTGGAGGGGAAAATGGCAATTTGATGCCACTGTATGGGATAGGATACAATTAGTTTCAATTCAAATTATTTAAAATTACACAGCCATGAAGCTGAACTTAAAAAAAAAAACTCAATTATTTCTAATAGCAGAATTTTTTCAGCATCTTAATTTGAGTAAAAGAAAAGGTTTAAATAGATTTGAGGGCTTAAATACTTCTGAGGAAAGCGGAGATGGCAAAGCCAGCATGTCTAATTCACCTAAAAGTAATTAACAAAAAGTAAGTGAGATCACTATTCCCTCCAAGATCATCATTTAAAAGGAAGCTGATTTATTTGAACTGATTGGGGCTTTCAATCCCTACAGAAATGGAGAAGCTTGGTTGTTAAAGGGAACACAGACTCAAGGCTCAATTAAGCAAAATTCTTTCTTAGGAAAAAAAAAAAAAAAAGGTGATTTGGATAAGACAACTGCTCACATGTACTTAGCACACCCGGGAAAACAAGAGAGTGCTTTTTTCAAACTCTGATTTGAAACTTCAGTCCAAGTCCCAAATGAGGAGCCTTCACAAGGAAATAAAGCAACTAACTTCTGCCTAAGCAAGTGAATGGCATCGGCTACTCATAGTTGGAGAGACACAGGCGTGCACGGGCACTCTGCGGACAGGAGGAGGCAGGCGAGATTTGGAGAAGAGGCAGCAGGATTCCTTTGTGGCCAGGGCCTATAGTGAACTGTGACCCCCCCCCCACACACACACACACCTAAGTCAGTACACTAAATTCCTTGTCCCTTAGGACTTCTTTGTTTTTTTCAATATATATATATATATATATATATATATATATATATACATACATATATATATATATATAATTTCAGAGTGAGACAGAGGGATAAAGAGAGAGAGAGAATGGGTACATGAGGGCCTCCAGCCACTGCTAACGAACTCCAGACACATGTGCCACCTTGTGCATTTATCTGGCTTATGTGGGTCCTGGGGAACTGAACCTGGGTCCTTAGGCTTTGCAGACAAGCACTTTAACTGCTAAGCCATCTCTCCAGTCCAACTTCTTTGTTTTTAAGGTGTGTGTGTAGATACCAAGACATGCATGTGAAGATCAGAGGACAACCCCAAGTGTTGGTCCTTCGGCCCCTGCCTACCATTTTGCTCATTCCTCAGTGCTGTAAAAGCCAGGCTCACTAGCCCACAAGCTTCTGGGGATTCTCCTGTGTCCACTTCCCACCTCATCGTAGGAAGGCTGGGATTACAGACACTCACTACTGTGTCCCTCTTTACATGGCTTCTGGGGTCTGAACTCTGAACTCAGGCCATGTCTCTTGCCCCACAAACACGTTTACCATCTGTGCTATCTCCCAGCCCCAGGAATGCTTCTAAAGATAAGATGTTTGGGACTGAAGAGATGCCTTATCAGTTAAGGCATTCGCCTGTGAAACCTAAGGACCCAGGTTTGAATCCCCAGTGCCCACATAAGCCAGATGCACATGGTGGCACATGAGTCTGAAGTCCATTTGCAGTGGCTAGAGGCCCTGACATGTCCATTCTCTCACACATACACATAAATAAATAAAAATAAAATATTTTACAAAAGATAAGATGCTTGATTAGATTATCGGGGCAAAATGAGCTAACTGGTGTGGGCCCTCACACTATCCTTACCAAAGGAGAGAACTGGAACCCATGGACTCGAAGAGAAGGCTATGTGGGTATAGCGAGAGCCTGGCCACTGATAAGCCAAGGAGAACAGCCTCCAAAGAAGCCAGCCCACATGTGGGCTCACCTTCAGGGGCTGGTCACCTGATCCTAAGGGAAGAGGAAGGAGGATCAGAGGCGTGACTCCTTAAAATGTGCTCAGTCCACCCCATGGTATACAATGTCCATGAACACCATTTTGAACATAAACCACAGTCACCAATGGCAAGGGACTACTAACATTCCCTGGGCCGGGCTGGCAGGCACTGTCTCCCCCCTGCCACACTACCGTAGATCAGGGCGGGGTCCCTTGCAGAGAGCGAATTTTGTTGTTTGTCACCTGCCCGTTGCCCAGTCTCCAAACCACCTTGGCCCAGCTTCTCTCCGAAAGACGTGCAGCAGCGGATGAGGACACAGCGCCACCTGTCTGTCAGCATTTGAAGTTCATGAAGGGTCCCCAAAGTGAGCCCCAAGGTACTAACAAGCCACCCTGGTGGCTGTACCCCCAGCCAGGCAGCCTGATGCACATGCATGGGAGCAGCCAATGGAGTCCCCAGCGAGAGGCTGGCAGCAGGCGTCTCGCTCAAGGGACACTCGCAGCCTTTGTGCCTGTGCCTCTCAGTGGGAGTGGGGCCATGACACCATGCCTAAGGCACCTGGCACTCACAAGCTTTGGGGACTTTTTTTTTCCCAGTCTGTACAACTTTGGGAGTCTCTCTCTGAGCTAAGAATGTAGCTCATCTGGTAGAGAGTTTACCTGGCAAGCAGGAAGCCTTGGGTTCCCTCCCTAACACTACATAAACAAGATGGGGTGGCACATGCCTGTAATCCCAGTACTAGGGAGGTAGAGGCAAGACGGCAAGAAACTTAAAGCTATCCTCAGATACATAGTGATTTTGAGGCCAGCCTGGGCTACGTAAGACCTGTCTCAAAAAAAAAAAAAGCCTAGGTGGTGGGATCTTGGCAGAAGTCCCCGAGCCAGGGGGCCTTCCCAAGGACACCCAGGGACAGTGGTGCAGACTGAATGCTGGAATATACGTACTGCTAGGTGGGGCTGTGGTTTATGAAGAAATTAAAACAAGGCCAAGGAAGACAGACGGTGACGGAGGACGGCTGTTTCAGTCAGAGTGGCTGGGAGGGCTAGGATGACATGGGAGTGTTTGGATGGAGACTCAAGGGAAGCTGGGGAGAGAACAGCAGGGAGTAGTCCTGGCTCGGTGAGGGTGGGAGGAGGGAGGTTGGCCTATTGCCTGGAGCCACAGACGCAAATACAGTCAGTAATAACAGCAGCAGGAGATGGACTTCCTGTAGCCTCACCCTGCTAGACGGAGGGCTCTGGTGCCATCAAATAAAGACGCCCCTCGACAATGCTTGGATTGTCACACAGCACCAGAACAGCTCTATTCCCTAGGAGAGTCGGAACGCTCTTAAGGAAGATGTGTTAGAAATGGATCAATTACCTAAATCCCAGACTGTCGGGCCCCATTGTGGAGCTGCTAATTTTGAACCAAGTAGATTTTGCAAAGGGAAATGGCCCAGAGGGCTCCAAACTGCCTATTTCCAAGAACTATTTGGCACCATTGTTTTCATTTTTATTTCTTTGAAATAAGAGCTCATGGAGCCCAGGCTGGTCTCAAACTCAGTATGTAGTCAAGGCTGACTTTGAACTCCTGCGTCTCCAGTCTCCACCTCCCAAGTCCTGGGATCACAGGCAGGCGCCACCACGCCTGGTTTACGCAGTGCTGGGGACTGAACCCAGGGCTCTGGGCCCGCTAAGCAAGCGCTCTATCCACTGAGTCACACTCTTGACCCCTTCTTGGCACCACTGAACACTAAAAACGAACATGTTCTCCCAAGACCACCAAGCCTTTGCTTGCCCATTTCCAAAATGGAGTGGAAACTCTCTGCCCGGCTCTCTTAGGAAGGTCAAGAAGGGTGAAGCAAAGGGGTGTGCAGAAGCCTTGAAATGAGGTTTCTCCTTTGACGAGTAAACTGTAGTGGGCATGCACAACTCTGTCTGTCAACAAACTAAGAACACATGGGAACCGAAGGGCAGAGCAGACTTGAGCTGGTGTTGGTACGCCCAGCACCCAGAGCGCTTCCTGACATGCATTCTTGTTCTCTGTGTTTAATTACAGCAAGAAAGACTGAATAAGTCTCTGGTCCCTGCCCATGATCATCTGGGAAAGCCCTGGGAATATGCATTCAGGGAATTGTGCAGGTAACCCTTCCATGCCCTTGAGTGCCCACCATGAAAAGCCTAAGGGAAGCCCTGCCTTCCAGACGAAGGACAACCATCTGACTGTCTTAGAAGCGTCCTGCTCGTCCCCTTCCTCCTCCAGCTGACACGGGTTTTCCCATCTGGCTGCTCACTCTGCTGACAGGCCATCATCTCTACTGGGGGGGGGCTGCGTATTTTGGGCCCCGTGGGCCATGGGGTCTCTGTGGAAAAGACTCTGAGATTGGAGAAGAAGCCACAACATATAGCAGAACTGGTATGGCCATGGTGGTGGCCAACGTATAAATAAAACTTGATTTACAAAACAGGGGCCTTAGGCTGAATTGGACCCATGGGCTAGAATTGCAAATGCAAAGCTAGAAAGACTAGTTCCCAGCACTTCTGAAGACCCATCTATCACTCTACTGCAGTCCTTTCTTCACCCAGTGACGACTTAGTGTTTTCTCTAACAGGCACTAGAGAGGCAGCCATGCTCAGAGCTCCGTCTTCCCGTGAGCTGATAGTCCAGTGGGAACGAGAGATGTTAAATATGACTAGTGAATTATGCGTGATCATCTTCCCACCACTTTGACAGGAAGAGATGGATTTCCTAGAACCTTAGGCCTGGAGTCTTGAAACCATCATTGATAGCCAAAATGCTATCTGAACTCACTAGGAACTGGGTGATGCACTGGGGTTCGCGAAACATTTGTGCCAGGTAGAATCAGTGTCCTGGAATAGGTCAATAAGACCTTCAGGGGAGACCTGATTTGGGAGTGACATTTTATTGTAGAAGATACTTCTCTGGAATCAGATGATAATGTGAGACATTAGGGTCCCTGCACTGTGGCAAAGTGGCAGATGTGTCAGGTCATCTACATTCTCATGGTCACAGTCACATCCACATACAAGGTCCACGTTGGAGCAAGAACTCTGTGTTTGCCCAGAGATGCCGGCCCCATGGTTTCTGGTAGCTTCTCTGGGCTGTGGAAGATGTTTCCTGGTGTGAACTTCAATATCACTGTCCCTAAGCACTTGAGCTAGAACCCTTGGGGGAGGGAGCAGAAATGTGTGTCTGGACACACACACACACACACACACCTGATCTGCACATAACTCTAACCCATAGCTGGGTGATGGCTCCTTGGGACGTTGGAGTTAATAACCAAGCTCTTCTCAGCAGGGCCGGGCAGAGTCTTCCATCTAGACTGAGTCTTCTCCATTCTGACATCTTCCAGATTATCCTCCTCCTAGACTGTCCTGTGGCACACCCAGTTATATAGTCTATTACTTTTTTCATCACTGTGACAAAATACCTGGCAGAGAAACACATGGGAGAGGAGAGGCATGTGCCAGCTCTTAGTCACAGGGGAAGACATGGAGGCTAGAGTGGGAGGGGGTCAGTCCACGGTCGAGGCACGGCACTTTAACTGCTGAGCGATTCTCTCTAGCACTTTTTTTTTAATGATTATTTTTAAATTTTATTTATTTGCAAGCAGAGAGAAAGAAAGATAGAAGACAGAGAGAGAGAGAGAGAGAGAGAGAGAGAATGGGCACGCCAGGGCCTCTAGCCACTGCACACGAACTCCAGATGCATGTGTCCCTTGTGCATCTGACTTAACGTGGGTCCTGGGGAACCAAACCTGGGTCTTTGGCTTCACAGGCAAATGCCTTAACTGCTAAGCCATCTCTTCAGCCCTCAGAGCATGGCACTTTAAACACTGAGCGATTCTCTCTGGCACGGGGGGGGGGGGGTGACAGGGGGCAGGGGGCAGTCCGTGGCTAAAGCATGGCACTTTAAGTGCTGAGCAATTCTGTTTGGCATGGGGGGGGTGTCAGTCCCTGGCTGAGGCCTGGCACTTTAAGCACCGAGCTCTGGCACGGGGTGGGGGAGGGGGTCAGTCCCATGGCTAAGACCTGGCACTTTAACCACTGAGCAATTCTCTCTGGCATGGGGAAGGGTCAGTCCCTGGCTGAGGCCTGGCACTTTAAGCTCCTAACACATATTCTCTAAAGCTGAGTCATCGGCATGAAGGATTTGAGCTTTTGGTCTCCAAGGGACTTGTCCAGGGTCGACCGTCTTGGTTAAAACTCTAGCAAGGGCCACCGCGGGCCATGGAGGTGGCCACGGACCCTGAGTGGGGAGGACTTTGCTTAGCTCTTACCATGGGTCAAGCCACGAGGCTCTTGGCAAGAGTCCTCTGTGAGTTTCTGAAAGCTGCCAGACCTGCCAGGAGCGCCTCTCTGTCACCTGCTAATGGTGTGTAAAGGACGGCATCGTTCCCTGCCATGGGGTCGCTATCAGCTGATGGAAAAGCTCTACCCCGGAGGCAGTGTGGTGAGATTTTTCAATCCAATTTCTGTCGAGTGAGAGGCTAACCAGATAAGATCGCTCCCTGTTAACAAGCTGGATTGTGAGTGAAGTCCCAGGGTTGGGGCCAGAGATGAGGTCATGAAATCAAGAGCTTACTCTGCAAGGCAATCTAGTCTGAGCCCCAGGTCCCGCAGCCCTTCTCCCAAGCCTGTTAATCTTGTGTTGAACATGCCCATCCCCAGACACTTGCTGTCCAGGAATTTAGGCCATCTGTCCTTAATGCTGAGCGCTCCACTCGGATGCGGGCCACGGGGTGGTTGTGAGCCCGGAAGGCCTGTCATTCAGCATGTTACAGACAACACAATGGGGAGAGACTTAGGGCTAAGGGCACTTTCCACTGCCTCAGAACAGGCCTCTCCAGCGACCCTTCTGGAAACTTGCAAAGTGGACGGCTTTCTCGGATGCCTCTCACAGAGCTGTGACTCACAGAGACTGTTGAGCATGTTGGCATCTTGTTCTGTTCAGGGGTGACAAACCAGACTTCTTCCAAGCAACCTGGTCACCCCAAAACCAAATATTTGGGAGATGCTAGAGTCTGTCAAGGCCTAGTGTCTCACACCCCGTGTGGGGTCCTCCGGCTCCCAAGATCGATCCTGCCTCTCGGCCAATGGGTGTGGCTGGGTGACAGGCCACCGTCCGCTGACGTTCCAGTGCCAGCAGCGCACGTTAAAGGTCGCTCCTTGATGTGAAGCTCTTCAACTGAAACTAATTTGACTTGCCTTCCCAAGCTGGCTTTAAAAGTAGACTCAAACAAGCATTTGAAAGTGACAGGTGAGTAAGCTCAAGTTCAAAGCCGCCACAGTTTAAGAGAGACACTTAGGGACAGAATGTTGAGAAAGTAAGTCAGGATCCCTTTCCTTCATTGTGTGGGCTGGGGTGGAGGTTCATGTACGTCAGGTGCATGTGTGTGTGTGCTCCTGGGTGCAAACGTGTGTGGAAGTCAAAGGACGACCTCGGACGCCGTTCTTTAGACACAGGCCACCTATTTTTTTTTTTCTGAGACAATGTCTCTCATTATCTTGGAGCTCCCCAGTTAGGCTAAACTAGCCAGCCAGAACCCCAGATCTGCCTGTCTCTACCGCCCCAGTGCTGGGAATACAAGCATACAGCCCATGCCCAGGTTTATTTTTTCCAAACATAGGTTCTAAGGATCGAATTCAGGTCCTCATGCTTGTAAGGCAAGCACTTTACCAACTAAGCTTTCTCCACAGTTCCTTTTCTCTCTTCTTTTTAATTGAATAAACTCACAAGGTAGGGTTTATCTGAATAGATTCATGGAGGGATAAGTGACGCCCAAATAGTTTAGACTTTTGGTGCTCAGGACTGGAGGGCACCCCCAAAAACTATCCCACCTTCTACCTTAGAGGCTATAGAACCATCCACAAGGTCAACCATCAGAGAAATGCAAATTAAAACTACTTTGAGATTGGCCAGGGAAATAACTATGACCCCAAAACATTACAGGTCACTGCCAAGGCCCTTGGTTTCCCACCAGGAATAGATGGTAAGACCCTATTGCTGAAAACTCCACATACTTGGGCTGCAAGGCCACTGAGAAATGCTGCTGGAACTGAGCTGAAAACCTCCTCCATGTAGACCAGCTGACAGAATGCTGGAAAAAGTCATGCTGCATGCAGTTTAATGGGAGAGAGAGAAATCGCCAGTGGAGATACTCAACAGTGGACACTGCAAGCTTTAAATTTGGCGAGCCAGGCCAAATGTACCAACAGATGCAATAGTGGCATGTTTGTCATGGGGAAACCAACTGCCCTCTAATTGACTGGAGGCCCACTCCATGGGAAGGAATACATCCCTGATACTGAAAACCTACAACAGGGGTAGTCATGAGCCCTAGGGATTGTAACGTCTGTAGCTGTCTGGCTAAATGTATATACTATGCTCACCAAACTGCCCAGTAAGCACTTCTCTTAATGTTCATACCAATATATTAATGATACTCTCACTTTTGGTTAGAGAACCTTCTCTTTTCAGATGGCAGTGACCTTGGGATGGTTCAGAAGGCACCATGGTGCTGGGAAGAAGTGACAGGGAGTGCTCAGCACTGCAATGTCTCTATCACACCTTCAAGGCTCAGGGTCCATTGCAGAAGAGGTGGCAGAAAGAATGTAAGAGTCAAAGGAAGGTAGGACTGCTTAGAATGCAATCCTCCAGACACAAAATGGCCTGGATATTCATGACCTCACAGTGCCTGACACTACCTACACAAGACCATCACAATAGGAGGAAAAGATGATGACATCAAATTGAAAGAGAGACTGATTGAGAGGGGGAGGGGGTATGATGGAGAATAGAGTTTTGAAGGGGAGTGGGGGGGTTACCATAGTTTATTGTCTATAATTATGGAAGCTGTCAACAACAAAAAATTTTAAAAGGAACTACCCACAAGGTCAGGATTTCACTTCCAAAAACCTGAACAAATTGCCCTATGGTACTTGGCTCTGGTTTTTTTTGTTCTGTTTTGATTTGTTTTTGGTTTGGTAGTGGCGCTGACTGGGAGGAGCAGCAGTGAGGAGCCTTCCCCAAACTGAATATGTTTTTTCATCTTAACCTATGAGGAGGTGATCCCAGGTATACAGATGCAAAAAATGTAGCCTGCTGCATCCCTCAGACAAGTGTGCTTATGGTATGGAAGAGATAGCTCAATCTTAAAAACTTGTTACCAATACATTGAGTACCTGCTGTATACCAGAGCTTCAAAACTGGCCACTTGGTACATGCCAGGGAAGACTTTGACCCTCCCACAAGGCCACAGCTAAGCCTGCAAGGTGATGCCAAGCAGGGAAGATCCTACCCTCCTCCGGACCCTCTGTGTGATCACTGGGTACCTGACCTCGGCTCTGTGACAGCCTCTCCAGCATCCAGCTGCGTGTTTCCACCCAAAGCCCTGCCTAGGGAATGGAGAGGGAGAGGCAGGAAGGACAGAACTCGGTGGGATCACGACAGGCGAGGCCATTTCATGCACTTCTCCTATGCTGTTGGGGCCAAGATTCCTGGACTTTTTTCTGTGTTTTTTTAAAAAAATATTTTATTTATTTATTTATGTGAGAGAGAGGGGGGGAAGAGGCAGATAGAGAGAAAGTAAGAATGGGCACACCAGGGCCTCCAGCCACTGCAAACGAATTCCAGATGAACCTGACCCCTTGTGCATCTGGCTCACGTGGGTCCTGGGGAATCCAACCAGGGTCCTTAGGCTTCCCAGGCAAACGCCTTAACCGCCAAGCCTTTTCCGCAAGCCTAGATTTCTGGAGTTCCAGGGACAATGTTGTGCATGGGGGAATCCTTAAGGAACCAAACAAGGCACCGGAAGGTACTTAGTTGAAGGGCTGCCACTAAGTCACGGAGAGGAGGAGGGAAAGGAGGAAACAGATGGGAAATACAGGGGCGAGGGGACCTGCGGGGGAGGAGCGGGGGCAGGGGGGGGGGGGGGCTGGAAGGAGGAGGATAACAGCGAATCCAGTGCAGCGAGGCTGCAGCGCACGCCTTTCATCCCAGCACTCAGGAGGCAGAGGTAGGAAGATCAACGTGAGTTTGAAGCCAGCCTGGACTAGAAGAAGACCCTACCTCAAAAAACAAAACAAACAAACAGAAAAAGACAAGAGCAATGATACTGAGAATTTGACGGGGAGGGGGAGCAAAAGGGGGATCTTGGAAAGGAGGAGAAGGAAAAAGAGCAAAACTGGGAGAAGGTAGAACAGGAGTGGTGTCTGAGGAGGGGAAGTGGTCCCTTCCCGATAGGCCTGTGTTCCCAAGGTCATCTTGGCGGGAATGTCAAGGGCTCTGTGAGGCCCTCTCACTGCTGTTGCGCCAACACAGCTGGGCCACACAAGAGAAGCTGGCCGACCTGCGCCTCCAGGGGTTCTCTGGGGCTTCCAGCTTCCCGCAGAGGCAGCGGCAATTACTGAGTGTGCCCGCCAGGTGGCGCTGCTGCCCCCTCGTCCAGCATTCACTTTGTCTCTGCATAAGGAACCGGAGCAGAGGCTGGAGACCTCAGGAAACCGCAAAAGTCCCCATCTCTGAGGGACCCTGAAGCCAGCCCGAGGCCCTGCGAGGCATGCAGAGGGAACAAAGACCCACGAAGTTGTCCACACTGTCCCTCGCAGGGCAGGGTGTGCCTTATAAATACTCTGCAAAGGAAGTCCAGGACGTGCGACAGGCAGGGGCTGAGCCTGGAGCAAGATCGCATCCCCAGAGCAGGTGCAAACGTTCCCCAGGGGCTCGGGGCCAGCCTAGGGAAGGAAGGACTCCCAGAGGCCCAGTGTACGCTTTACACCCTCGAGACAACGTGCCACAAAGAATGTGGGAGAGAAATACACAAGAAGGACAGGGCCACACTGGCCAATCAGTCCACCCATATCAGTGAGGCCAGTGAGAATCCCTCTCTCAAAAAAAAAAACAAAAAAGGTGGACAGCATTCCTGAGGCTTCCACATGCACACAGTCAAATATGCACCCACATGTAATTTGAACACACACACACACACACAGCGCCGTTCCAGGGGCTCCATGCCCCCTATAACCACAGTTACAGGAATAGATTTTAATACTCCAAGGTGTTTCTTCACACGAACAGACCCATCTTCAGGGCTCAGAGACTTGAGGGGAAGATAGCACTGGGCCCTGTGCCCAAGGGCTTGTCAGGCACACGGGAACAAAGATGGGCTGCCCTGTCTCTCTGCCTGTCAGAGAATTCAGCTAAAGGCCAGACCTGCCCATCACCATCACCTCAGAGCACGGAGCCCCACGGCGCTGACCCCCCTTCCATATTCTCTCTCTCTCTGCCTCTCACCCACCCACTCACCCCCACTCTCTGACAGGGTCTCACTGTTTCGCCCTGGCTGGCCTTCACTATTTTTCCGCCTCAGTCCCCCAAGTACCGGAATGGCAAGCATGTACCACCACACCTGAGTCCCACCCACCTCTCTTCCCAGTGTCTCGCTGGGCTCACAAACCAGACCCTCCTGGCCTCCCCGTGTCTTCCCTCTCTGCAGCTCTGCACATGACACCGTCCTGTCTAAACAGCCACCAGTGTGCTGTCCAAACAGAGCGCTTTCATTCAAGTGCAGTTTACGTGTCTCTGTCCATCCACAACGTCTAGTGCCCAGACGGGCATTCGGTAAGCGCTCACCGCGTGGGTGTTCTTCCTGCTGTTGGAATGGGATGAGTGCCGGGGTGAGGGGCGGAGTGTTGACAATGACAGAATCAAAGTGTTTGGGAATCGCAGTGCGCATGAACAGGGAGCTGCGTTGTCTGTAATAAATATACCTCAGAAGAGCCTTAAAAGAAATCAATGGAGCATAACATCAAAGTCCCCGAGTTATAAATCAGCCGCCTGATAGACAGAAGCGCATCCGAAATCGTTCAGATGCCTGAGTAATTAGAACACATCCTAAAGACATCGCGCCATTGAACTGAAATCGAGCAACAGAGTGCCTATGAAATCCCCCTGGGCAGAAAAGCAGACAGATGAAAGTTGCCTGGCAGATTCTTCCTACCTGCGCCAAGCCTCCTGCAGAGCCGCCAGGGAAGACCTGCAGGGCCATGGACTTGCTTTGTAACTCATGGCCAAAGGGGTTCTTCTTCTGGGTTCAGTCTGTCTGAACTCTTAGTGGTTGAGGGAGAGAAAAAAAAGTACTCTCACCCCACCAAGGGCTGTGTGGAACAGAACAGGACATGTCTTCCCCATCCAACTCCCGCTTCCTACCGAAGAGGTATTCTTAGACAAAATCAAAACGAGACTTGAGGAGCACGGCCCTTCGCCAGCAGTGGCCACTCGGCATGCAAAAACAAGTACTGGGGAGGGTGAGGGGTGGGCAGCTGCTGACTCACCGGAGTGTGAACTGGTGCAGGTTTCTCAAAAACTTAGAAATAGGCTAGGAGGTGGCTTAGCAGTTAAGAGCACTTGCTGTGCATGCCCGAAGACCAGTCGAGCTGGGCACAGGGAGCGCCTGTGGCAATGAGAGGCAGAGCCAGGAGACTCCTGGAGCTCACGGGCCCACTGCCTGATGTTGCAGCAGCAGATCAAAGGAGACCCGGTCTCAAATAAGGTGGAAGGCAAGGACCAACACCCCAAGGTTGTCCCCTGACCTACATACACATGTGTCATGACACACACAAGCATGCGCACACGTGCGCACACACACAATTGAAAAATAGGACGGGGGGGGGGGCTGGAGAGATGGCTTAGTAGTTAAAGACTTTGCCTGCAAAGCCAAAGGACACCCAGGTTCGATTCCCCAGGACCCACGCAAGCCAGATGTACAAGGTAGTGCACGTGTCTGGAGCTCATCTGCAGTGGCTGGATGCCCTGACACACCCATTTCTCTCTCTGCCTCCCCCTAATAAATAAAATAAAATAATTTTAAAAAAAAAGGAAAATAGGACTCGGGATGTAGGTGAGTTGGCAGTACTTACCTAGCATGCACAAAGCCCTTGGGGTTGATTTCCAGCACTGGGTAAATGCTATGTGGTGGTGCCCACCTGTAATGCCAGCACTTAGGAGATGGACATAGTAGGTGCATAAATTTAAGATTATCTATCCTTGGCTACATAGAGACCTGGGCTACAAGAGACCCTATCTAAAAAACAAAAAACAATTAAAACAGAGTTTCCATATGACCCATATGGGGCTGGGCTTGCAGCAAGCTGTGTGATGAGACATATAAAGAATGGGGAAAGAGATATGAGAGCAAAATTTGAACTTCGTGTGGTCAACATCAACATGTTGCTGGAAGGGGGACAGGGCGCTGGGATTCCAGGAACTCATCTCTGACATAATCCAGTTTGAGAAAGTAAGGCCTCTTAGCAAGCTGAAGTCTTAAAGGGAAACTCTTGACTTCAGGGGAAGCCGGGCAGGGAGCTCAGTGGAGAGGGAGGAAAACACTACCATTCAGAATAGAGTTCCGGCCAGCAGAGAAGGAGAGAGCACGCATGGGGATCTGCTGGGATCTGCTGTGGGGATGGCCCTGCACCGCAGGGGGTGGACTAGAGCAGAATGGAGGGAGAAGCCAGGGCAGAGCGCTCTGCAGGCGATGTCACGGAGCTCAGAGCTCAGCCTGCACGCTGTCACACATCCTGCGAGCGTTAAGTCACTCAGTTAGAAACATTTAACATCTCCTCTTCTATCTGCTTTAAAAACAACCGATAGGGTCCTATGAGTCACAGTCACCCTGCTGCGCAATAGCTGGACAGGTTCTGATGCCCCCTCTACTGGCCATCTGTGCCTTTGTCCCCTTATCCTCTGGTCACCACAGCCTCTGTACCTCTGTGTGTGGCTTACATATGCACAATTCTACCATTCGAAGTGTTGGTTAAAATGAAATGTAAAGATCTAGCTATTAAGCCATTAAAAACAAAGGAGGGCCGGGCGTGGTGGCACATGCCTTTAAGCCCAGCACTCAGGAGGCAGAGGTAGGAGGATCATCATGAATTTGAGGCCACCCTGAGACTACAAAGTGAATTTCAGGTCAGCCTGGGCTACAGTGAGACTCTACCTCAAAAGACCAAAAAAAAAAAAAAAAAGGAGAGTGACAATATTAAGAGGACAAAGTTGTTTGTTTCTACACATCATATATTATAAGAAAAAAAATTGTTCAAAGGATTTGTGGGAAGGTTTTTTTTAAAGATACTAATAAAAACTTGAAAAAATAAGATTTTAATTTATTTGCAAGCAGAGGCAGAGAGAAAGACAGGGTGGGGGAGGGAATGAGCATGTCAGGGCCTCTTGCCACTGCAAATGAATTCCAGATGCATGTGCCTCTTGTGCATCTGGTTTTACATGGGTACTGAGGAATCGAACCCAGGGTGTCAGTCTTTGCCAACAAGTGCCTTTCCCTGTTGAGCCATCTCTCCAGCCCAAAGAAAATTTAACTCTCAGTCTTTAACATTCTATGTCATACTAGATAAATCTTAAGAGTTTATTACTTAAAAATAATACTCAGGGGACTGGGCAGGTGGCTCAGCAGGGAAAGGCACTTGCCAGTCCGGGATCTAGTCCCTAGTGCCCATGGAAAGCTGGATGACAACGTGGTGCTTCCTTCTGGGGTACATGTGCAGCAGCAAGAGACCCTGCTGCACACATTCATATTCTCTCACTCTAAATATTTTTACTTATCATTCTCCTTGCAAATAAATAAAAATACTTGCAAAAAGCTAAGACTCAGGGGCCTGAGCTGGGGAGATAGCTTGCTGTGCAGGCGCGAAGACCTAAGATCCACTCCCAGTGCCCACCGAAATGCCAGGCATGGCAGTGTGCACCTGCAGTCCCAGCACGGGGGGGCAGAGACAGGGGCATCCCCGTGGCTCTCTAGGCAGCTCATTGGTGTGTTTTACCCCAGTGAGAGACGGTATCTCAAACACGCCTAAGCAGGGGGATGGCATTCCTGAGGGTGACGCTGGGAATGCCCTCTGACCTCCACCCACATGGGCATTACAAGCAGCAGATGAGTCTATGGGTCATACTGATTTCTGTTTGTTCCTCATTCTTTCTAACCCCTGGCACATTTTTTTTTCTTTTTCTTATGTATTTGACAGAGAGAAAGGGAAAGGGACAAAGAGAGAGAATGGGCACACCAGGGCCTCCAGCCACTGCAAATGAACTCCAGACATGTGTGCCCCCTTGTGCATCTAGCTAATGTGGGTCCTTGGGAATAGAACCTAGGTCCTTTGGTTTTGCAGGCAAATGCCTTAACCGCTAAGCCATCCCTCCAGCCCTTTTTATTTTTATTTTATTTTATTTTTTTATTTATTTAACAGAGAGAAAGAGGGAGAGAGAGAATGCAATTCTTTTTTCTTTTGCACAAAACAAGTGACCAGATGAAGAAACACTCAGGTAGACACTTTTGGGGGACGTAGCGCTGGTCACGGGAACAGTGAATACAAAGGCTGCAAAGCTCAGAATCCTGAAAAACAGCCGTGTTGGAAGGCACCAGCCCCTTGAGGACAGCCTGGTGGCATGGGAGTGTACATGCAAGACCCAGGGATAAAGGAGGGTGCCATGTACCTAGAGTAGCCATGGGACAACCTCAGCCACATATGGTGACATCTCTATAAGCATGACACCGCCCAGTGCTCCAGGATCCCTCCTGTCCTCTGTCTCCACGTGAGGGACAGAAAATCTTGGAAGACAACTGGACTTCTGTCCCCAGCAGGGGACAACACTCATTCACATTCTGCTCACACCTTAGATAGGCAACAGAGCTGTGACCGAAGTTGCTGGCTGCATTTTGCTGGTAATGGGATAGCCTCACAGCGTACTGGAAATTCACATTTAAAACACATCTCGCCTTTCAATAAAATGAGCTCGCATCTTCCGAACCAAGTAATGAACATCTAACTTCAGTGGGAGCCGTACGCAGGAAGCAGAGGCCCGGGTGGTCCTGCCCATCGGCACGCACGTGGCACAGCCCTCCTCTGCCCTGCCACTCATTTTTTTCCCCAGCAAAATCATTACGGAGAAGCACAGACTCCCACACAGAGATGTATTTGCTCCTCTTCTCTTCCCTCAGTCCTTCTTGATTAAAAGCCGGGTGTGATATTTGTAGTTATCAAACATCAATATTTGTCCAGGATTTGGGAAATAGAGATGGGGAGAGGAAGCAGTCTGACCACTTCTGAAAAGCAGGAAACCCTGGTCAATCAGGTCACATTTCTTATTAGGGGCACCGAGAGCAAGGACTCAGCGCAGGAGGGACCTGAGCCGCAGCCAGCAGGCTTCGTGAAATCCGTGATGGGGCCCAAGATTCTGTGCTGCTTCCACCAGAGGGAAAGGGAGAAGGAGAGTCGCCAGTCAACCTGACAGCATGTAAGGCTCGCTGAACCTACAGCTCTCCCTTCTCTCAGGAGCTCAGATGAGGAGCCTGGGGAGAGGGCTCAGTGCACAAGCACGAGGGTCTGAGTTTGCAGTCCCTAGCACCCATGTAAAAGCCAGCAGTGCCTCTGCATGTCTGCAATCCCAGCACTGGGGAGGCAGAGATAGGTGGATCCATGGACAAGTCAGTGAGCTCCAGGTTCAGTGACGCACTGTCTCAAAATAAAAAATTAACAAGGAACTGGAGAGAGAGCATAGCAATTAAGGCACTTGCCTGTGAAGCCTATGGACCCAGGTTCGATTCCCCAGGACCCACGTAAGCCAGATGCACATGGAGGCACATGCGTCTGAAGTTCATTTGCAGTGGCTAGAGATCCTGGTACACCCATTCTTTCTCACCCTCTCTCTCTTAGTTTCTCTTTAAACAAACAAATAAATAAATATAACCCTTACAGAAAATTTTTAAAATAAGGTAGAGAACAATTCAGGCAGACATCCAACATCAACATTTGCCCTACACACATGCACACACAGAAGCACACTCACATGTGAACACATATGCACCACACACATACAGAAAGCTCAGATGAGACCAGTTCAAAGTAGACGGAAGTAACGACGACGATGCAGTTAATAAAGCAAAATATCTTTCCTGGGTCTTTGTTTCCAACCTAGAGCCTAGATATCAGGTAGATGACTCAGATCAGAAGCTGCCTCTCATTTAAGGAGAAGTTAACCTTCCCCAGCACCATCTGCTAAGACTCATGACATCTTTACAGCAACCTCATTCAGCAGCCATTATACAGAGGAGAAGCGTATAGCACAGAGACATCTGGTTCATGGCCCAGGCTCACTCAGCAAGAAAGCAGGAGAGCTGGCAGCTAATGCTTCCTCCAGGTTTCCAGGACAACCCTACCCACTCCACCATGTGGTCATCACCAGCCTGCTCATCTCCAAGGCCCAGCCCAGCTCACAGCACCCAAGGTGGGCTGTGCTTCCAAAGGTGAAGACCTTGGTTCACTGAAATTCTCTTCAGCTACTGAACATGTATCCTTGACCAGTGATGCTGAGACCTATGTGACCCACTGTAAGTTGGCACCTATACCTAAACTCAAAACTGGAAAACTGTGAGGACTCATGCTCATGGAGGTTAGCAGGAAGCGGGCTTCATATCTATGACTGGTTGGGGTGATAATTATACAATAACCTTAGAAAATATTTGGCAGTAGCTACTAAAACAAATCATGTGTCATTCTGTGACCAGACAACACACATCTGGACATAATCCCAAGAGAAATAATCATGTATAACCATTAGCCAACAGGTATCAGAGAGCACAGGGCCCCAAACTGAGAACAACCTAAACAGTCACCAGTTGCTAAGGCTGGAATCTGGACTGTCCCTCACAGGCTCCCGATTGAACACTTGGTCCCCAGCTGGAGGCGCAGTTTGGGGAGGTTGAGGACCTTTGGGGGGAGGAGGAAGCTAGCTGGAAGACGTAAGGCACCAGGGGCAGGTTTCTGAAGATGGTATCCCACCTCTGCTTCCAGGTGCGCTCTACGCTGCCTGCCCCCAGGTGACAGGACCGGGCAGCCCTTGCCGCCATACCTGACCCGCCTGGAAGGCCTGACAGCTCTCTGACACTGTGAGCCAAAATAAGCCTTTCCTTCCTTAAGCCGCATCTGCCAGCCATGTTGGATATGCTGGTAGACAAACTGAAGGATGAGGGTCCTGCCATATGCACTCAGCCATTAGAGTCACCAGTGAGACCTGAGGGAGCTATCTGAGTGCCCGTGGGATGGTCCTGATGGAAGAAGGGCTCATGCCACGCAGTGCACGGGCTCATACACGTGCGGCTTATGAAGGAATCAGGCCAGTGTGGGCAACAGAATTGAGAAGTGGGTTATCTCGGGCTGGGGGTACATGTGGGGAGGGCCCTAAATCAATAAGATAGATTCTTTCTATTTCAACAAGGACTTGTTAGACACCTTCCAAGTCTTATGCACCCCATCAGGAGATAGTAAGGGGGAAAGACTCTTTTTCTGTGTAAAGGCTGGTGGTCACAGGAAACCTGTCAGTCCAACTGGGTCTCCATGGAGTCAGACATCCGTGGAGACTCAAGGAAATCGCTAAATAGATTTTCCCTTTTATCAGGCAGGAAGCAGTGGGGGAAAATGGCTTGCCAGGGCAGCAGACCCATGCACTGGTGGTGCCCGAGGTCACGCGAGCCATTTAATATCTCATCCCAGCCCGGGCAGCTTGCTTTAATCAGAGCCATGTGGCCAAAATCACAGGCAACATTGGAAGGGAAAGGATTTAAGCTGCGGCGCCCCGCCGCCCCGGGTATCAGCTTTGCACTTCTGCTGCGAACGCCGTTATCTCGGTGGCGCACTTGGTGTTCTGCCGAGCCGATGCCACGGAAAGGCTTATTAGCAGTGAGAAGCGGAGCATGCCCAGTAGCCTTGGGGTCGGAGCAGGTGACCCCCGCTGCGCTAGAAACTCCCAAGAGGGACAAGGATTTCTCGAGTCACTCAGCTCCCTAAGTTAAGTCCCAGGGAGCTCTTACTAAAGTGCCAATCAGACCGAGACAATGGCCATCTAAAAAAAAAAAAAAACCTTCGGGGGAGGGGGGCACACCAATCAGAGCAAAAAATTCAACTCCCCCCTCACCAAGCAGCTCCAAGATGAACCCGTTTCTCCTGCCAACCCCCAAGTCCCCTCCTCCAGTACAAGAGACTGAAATCCATGTCCCTATTTCCAACAGCACTACCCAGCGCCCTGGAGCCCCCAGCCCTAGTCATCAGTACGTGGATGCCCCTTGTCTCCAAGGCCTGGCTCCCTCCTCCACGACGCCTTCTTTAGGAGCCGTGTATTACCACTGAGTTTTGTCTTCCACCTCTGCGTCAGTCATCTTTGACCTCTGGTAGACCGAGTAACCCAGTGATGGTTTAAGGGGAGAAGGAGAGAGGGAGAGAGGGAAGAAGGAGAGAACTTGGTGGATGGAGACCAACACAGCCAAAGGGATTGAGGCAGTGTCTTTGGGACACATCGTTGTTATTTTGTCCTTGTTTTACTTTCTGGGTATGCACACGCATGTGGTGTGCATGTGTGTCTGTGCGTGCTCTTTTGCAGCTGGGTGTACATGTGTGTGCAGGTGCACATGTGTGCACACGTATGTGGAGGCCAGCAGTTAACATCAGATGTCTTCTTCCATTGTCCTCACGTTGTTTTTGGAGAAGAGACAGCGCCTCTCACTGAAGCCAGACGTCACCAATTTGGCTAGACTAGCTAGCAGGCCTGGGGGATTCTCCTGTCGCCGCCTCTCCACTACTGGGATTACAGGCACACGCTACCGCATCTGGGGACCGAGAATCTGCACTCAGGTCTCCCCACTTTCACAGCCAGCTCTTTACTCACCGAGTCTTCTCCCCAGCCCCATGCACACCTTTACCAGTCCATTGTGATGGAGGGCTTGTGCTTTTGTGCTCTGGACTGTCATATCTACAGGGTGAATTCGGTGGAGGGGTAACCTGAGCGTGGTCTGTGGTCAGGGAATACGGTGCACATGGATGCGCCGGGATAGCTGTAGGATGGGGGCCAAACACACACTGTGAGAGCTTGTACTCCACGCCAACAGGGTTGCTGGAGTCGGCTCCCGTGGACACTTGTCACCCAGAAAGTGAGGCTGACCAGCTGGACAGGGACCAGCTGAGGATGGGCCAAGGGAAGAGTGGACAAGCTTTGCTGGCATCAGATGGAAAGACAGCAAGTGCCAAGGATGCTGGGAAGGGGGAGGGCAGTGATGCCTGGGGCTATTCAGGAAGGGACGGAGGGATTGTGCTCAGTAGCTCTGTGCTGGCTCCTCTGAGTCTCCACGGAACATCGGAGATCCAGACCCTGGTGCTCTTCGCCTTCCTGCAGCCGAAGCAGACATCACTAATCAACCACCTTCCTCCCTCCCGCTGAGCACGCACAGGTCTTTGGCATGCCTTGCCTGGGACCAGGCCCAGCCGCCACTCCCTCTTCACTGACATCCACGCACAAAACGCTGCCTGTCTCACGATCCTTGTTACAGGTGACTTAACAAGGGGTCCGAGAGCTGTAGTGGGGACGGTTCACGCTACACAGGAGCTAGTCAAAGCCCTGGAGAGCTAGTCCACACAGAACCAGGGATGCCACTGAATCCAAGGGACCAGTTTTCCCCCACCTGCACTTGGCTGCCTCCTAGAGTGTGAGACACGAAGCAGGACTGTGAGCAGTCACGGGGGTCGTGAGCCCCAGTAAAAATGACAGGCACACCTGCCTGTGGGGAAAGCAAGCTTCCCGCCCACACCTTTGCGAATCCAGCAGGCAGCCAACCCTAGACGACGCTCCGCAGGTGAGCATGGGCGTGAGCACACCTGTAGTGTATACAGACCTGAATCTGAGGGAGCTTCTCTCCCATGTCTCCAAGCGACATGGATCACTTTTGCTAAATTCCAAAAGATGGCAGCATTCCATTAAATATTCATTTGCTGCTGAGCCTGCGGGAAGGGACTCCTGCCCAAGAAATAAAGCAGGAAGTGAAGACACCCCGGAGGCCAGGTGGGCAGGGGACCAGGAGAAATGGGAGGCTCTGGCTCCTAGAAGGGACGGGGGGGGGGGGGCAGAAAGAGCTTCATGGCTGGCTGGCTCCCAGGGAGGGCGAAAGCTGCATCTCACAGCTGTATCTGTGTGGGTGGATACTAGGGCAACCCCCCCCCCCCCCAGGTTCATGCTATGTGCTGTCCTTTCCAACAGTGCACAGATGGGAACCAGGGCTGAGCTCCAACCAATAGGAAAGACGGATGCCTCACTCTGATTACGTCAGGATGTGTGCATGTGAGAGTGGGTTTGAGAAGGAAGTTGCTAAGCTTAGAACTGTCTATGGGGCAGCCGTAACCCTCCTGGCAGGCAGGAAGGAAGATATTCTGAAAAGAGACACTTGTACCCTTCCCTTTGGCTCTCAGGCTATTAAAACAATAGATCCCAAGAAACTGTAAATTTCCCAGGATTCACATGCTTGGGGAAGGAGAAAAAAAAAAAAATTGAAGCCAGCCACGGGAGGAATTTATCTCCTGAAAAGAGATTTCACACAGTTTTGACAACGTGTCAGACTGCTCTGTGGGAGAGCCTGGACCTGAGACGGGACAGTGACGGACAGGACCGCACCTTGACCAGCTATACATACCTCTTGCCATCTAGTTAAACGTAAACCTCATCTCAGGACCCCGAAGATGAACCTGGGGTGGGGGAGGGTCACTGGACCTCTGTGTTCCAGTACCTGACCACAGTGAATGAATCTCCTTTCTCTGATTTTCACGATTGCTTGTTTCTTCCACTGGCCTGGTAATGATGGGTGGCAGAGCCTTTCAGTTCTTTGTCGGGACTTCCAGGACCAGGCTGTGAGCCTATCACCTCCGGGAACACAGCTGCACGCTGGGGAGTGTCCCCTTACCGAAGGACAGATGTTGGGAGCAAGGTAACCTTCCGGTGCAGGTCGTCCGGTAGGTACACAGGCCCGGAGGAACACGGGTGCCACCCTGCCCTGAAGAGACTGAAGAGAACTCCAGTCTGATTCAGGATGCCGTAAGGATCAGCTTCCTGGTTCTTTCCACAGGCTTCCCCCCATTGGTGGGCCCTTCCCAAGCCTGCACACCCCTTCCTGGCTCACCAATCAATAAAAGTCTCCCATGTACACTGGAACTTGGCAATGAGACTCATCCCAATTGGATGCCTAATTGACATCACTAAGGTTAGAAGAAAACTATCCAAGTGGCCATGAGGATTTGAATTTTCCCTCTAGGGACCCCTCTCAGTTTGAGAGCTTTTCTGCTTTACTTCTATCCTCTCTTAGAATAAATCTTTCCTAATTTACCCTTCTTTGGGTCTATGTTTACTAATTCTTTTTTAATCCTAAGACAAGAACTTGAGAGCCACTGGCTTGGGGAGACCTAAGCCCAAACAGAACCCAGAGACACTTCATCTCCCTCAACCCCGTAATACGAATCCACAAGAAACAGAGTTCTTCCAACAGTATGTTCTCCACATAAGACGCAGCTCCAACCAGCAGCCCCTCAACTACAGGATTGTGAGACACTAAGCCAAGGACTTGGCTGAGCCACACCCAGCACCGCGGAAACCGTGGGTTCACAGCCAGCAGAGTGTCCTCTCAGCAAGCTGGCTTCTCGTAAGTGCTCAGGCAACCATAGGAAAAGAATGGCGTGCATTTCTGCTGCCAGAAAGAACCAAGGTAATAGAATATGGCTGTAAGATGAGGCAGATGACCGTGGAAGTTGGGCTCTGAGCAAAGGAAGAAACACAAGTCGTCACATTCTCTGTGCGGAGCTGATGTCGCTTGGTCTATCAGACATTAGTGTTGCAGATTTTGATACTGTTGAGTCCTTTGTCTATAGCCACAAAACCAGGGGACATTGATGACAAGAGGAAAGTAAAAGGGACTTATTGAGAAAAAGGTGGCAGAGTGTCAGGGCAAGCGTGCTGAGGATTTCTGCCTGTAGCCAAAGAAGAGAAAAGATGGAGAAGGTGAGCAGTGTAGAGAAAGGATGGAGAAGGTAAGCAGTGTAGAGAAAGGATGGAGAAGGTGAGCAATGTAGAGAAAAGATGGAGAAGGTGAGCAATGTAGAGAAAGGATGGAGAAGGTGAGCAGTGATGATTTCTGAGAGAAATAGGCAGGCTCAGCAGCAAGGGTGGAGAGCCTCTGCTCTAGAGGACGAGCTTTGTTATCCCAACATGGGCACAAATATTCTCCCCACTCTCTAGTGTGTCTCTAGATGAGGGGTGGTCTCTAGATCTCATGAGTGACTGACAGGCTCCCTTGGAGTAACTTTAAGAAAGGTGACTTAGGGTCTGGAGAGACACTCAGTGGTTAAGGCACTTGCCTGCAAAGCCTGATGGCCTGGGTTCGATTCCCCAGTACCCACATTAAAGCCAGATGCACAAAGTGGCGCATGCATCTGGAGTTAACCTGCAGTGGCTGGAGGCCCTGGTGCACCCATTCTCTTTGCCTCTCTCTTCTGTATCTCTTTCTGCTTGCAAACAAACAAATATTTTTTTAATTAAAAAAAAAGAAGAAAGGGCTGGAGAGATGGCTTAGCGGTTAAGCGCTTACCTGTGAAGCCTTAGGACCCCTGTTCGAGGCTTGGTTCCCCAGGACCCACGTTAGCCAGATGCACAAGGGAGTGCATGCGTCTGGAGTTCGTTTGCAGTGGCTGGAGGCCCTGGTGCACCCATTCTGTCTCATTCTCTCTCTCTCTCTCTCTCTCTCTGCCTCTTTGTGTCTGTCGCTCTCAAATAAATAAATAAAAATGAGCAAAAAAAATTTTTTTTAAAAAAAAGGAAGGTAATTTAGGGCCAGAAGACTGTGTTCCTCTGGACAGCAGGAAGTGGCTCTTTCTCTCCCATGGAATTTTAAATCCTATGGAAGGGCTGATGTGATGTTTCCCTTTCTAATGTGACCAGGGACACAGGAGGTAGGGTCTGTCCTTCAGTGACTTCCAAACCTGATGTCTATCTACCTACAACATTAGTAGGCTCAAAGGTCATTGAAGACAGCCCTCCCTCATAATCAGCATCATGTGAGGTCAGGAAACAAAACCACAGGCTCTGATTCCTGGCCAGAGGATGGAATAGAAGCAACCTCTGGCCCTGGTGGAGACACACCATTCTAAACTGCCCAAAAGATGTTCAGATGACTATACAGATGCAAGTTTTCTGATAAAAAAAAATAAAGATATATTATGGTCACATTCCTTAAGAGTTAATCCAGGACTGGGAAGGTGGCTCAGTGCTAAAAGACACCCACCCACATAAAGTCAGACAGGTTTGTAGCGGCCTCTAGTGAGCAGGTGCTGGCGTGTGCACATGCACGCACACGCAAATAAATAATTTCCTTTTTAAAGGTAATTCAAATGGGCCTGTCCATCACCTTGCTGGGAAGAGGCTTGAGGAAGTAATATGCTGCTTGCCTAAGCATGGTCAGCACAGTGGTGTCTCTGGTCATTATCTTCTCTCCCTCTGGTTTTTGCCCCTTTAGTCACTGCCCATTCTCACCTCTCCAAGTGCCTGATGGAAGTGGGTCACCAGTGGGCTTTGAGGTTTTAGAGTCCAGCCCACTCTGTCTGCTCTCCGTTTCCTGACTATGGAAGAAATTTGACCAGCTGCCTCCCACTCCTGCCACTATGCCTTCCCCAAGATGGACTGAACTCTCAAAGCATAAGCACTCCCCCCCCCAAAAAAATACTTCCTCCTTCAAGTTGCTTCTTGGCAGGTATTGGGTCAAAGTCACAAGGAACATGATGGATGGGTCTGAGGATAGCCCACTTGGAGTGAATAATGCCGCTCTACATCTCTCCAGGAAAAGTCACACCGCACAAGGGCACAGGGCAGTTCTGCTCCCTGGGCTGCTTCGGGGAATGGGTGAGGGGAGCATGTGAAGAGCCGAGGACTGCTTTCTGCACGCTTAGTGATGCGAGCTGCCATTGCCTCTGCTCCCCTCTTCACAGTGTGGGCGAGCCGCCCCTCGCGCCCGGCAGCGGGGGGGGGGGACTCCTCTCGGAGGGCAGGGCCGGCATGGGCAGCTGGACGTCAGCGAGCAGAGCCGGCAGGTCGCACACAGCCGTGCGTGGAAGGAGCAAAGAGACGTCAGGGGTCGTGGCACTCTCCTTCCTGGGGCAGCCAAGGACCCAAAGTCCACCTCAAGGGCATGACCCAGTCTTCTATTTCTCACTTTCCTCCTTCTCCAAGGGGATGGAGGCATCACCATGGCAACCGAGAACCAAGCCCTCATACTCCGTCAGCTGTTCCAGGAAACTCCAGATTTAATAAATAGGCAGCATCAATATTATTGTCATTACCACTGCGACTTAGGGAAATAAGCACTCACTGTAAAACGCAGTAATAAAAACAGGAATCCAAAGAAAAATGCACAAGAACTTCAGTTACTTGAACTTCCCATCTGCCTTCCTGACATCTCTCGGCATTCAGAGGAAGGCAGATCTGTGAATATAATTGCGCATAATGGGAACTGTGTGATATATGCTGTATTTCTTCCCCCAACAATATGTCTTGAGCATCTTTCCAAGTCAATAAACATAAATCTTCACCACAAAATCCTAGCAGCAGCCTGGAACTGGTTTTTATGGACACACACAGACACACACAGACACACACTCTCTTTACTTAAGTAATCCCTTATTGATGGATATGGAGACACATCATTTGTTTGTTTGTTTTTAAATCATTTTTGTGGCTGCAATCATCTGCTCAGTAAATATACAAAACATAAAGTGCTCACATGTGCGCCATCTTTCCCCAACGTACAGATCCTTGGAATCCCGTTTCCCCTGTGGAGGCTACGCATTGTAGTTTGTGGGAAGAGAACTTACCAGATTGGAGAGAGGACATGTTTTACATGCTGAGATAAATGCAAGGGGCAGGAACTGCCAGCTGAAACTGGCCGGACCCTCACAGTTTGCCCACAACCAAGGCTGCGAAACTGACCCCCCTGGCATCCACTCAGTGGGGTTCCTGCCAAGACGGAGCCAGCCGGCATCACTGGGGAAGGAGCAGGCTAGGGGCCTGGGTCTTCCTCCCAGCTGTGCCCTAAGGAGCAGGCCTGAGGCAGAAAACAGAGGAAGGATGGCATCTGCCCCTCCAGCAGAGAAGACACACCCACAAGAGGTGGAGTCATGGGCTGCCACACCCACCCAACACAAGACTCTTCCAGAGACTCTTCTAAGCAGGGACCCCAGCTCAGTGTCACAGTGAATGTTTCTGTCCCGGCCTTACCAAGACGGCTCAGCGTGAGGCTTTCTCTGCTCTGGGATGGTGTGACTGTGCAGCTCAGGCGGCCGTTCAGATGTCATTCCATCAATGACATGAGCGAGTCAAAAACTGAGTACCAAAACTGTTGTTAGATGACTCTGCCCATCTGTGGGCTCATCTTGGATGACTGTTCCAAGTACGGTCAGAATAAGCCAGGCTAAGCTGTGACCTTGGGTAGGTCAGGTATATAAACTGCATTTCCGGCTGAAGGTACCTAGGGGTTACACTGGACCGTAACTCCACTGTAACTTAAACAACAATTGTACGTCCCCTTTCAAAGCTTCTGAACCACCAGTGCCAACACTCCGGGAAAGAAGCCACTTGGCTGCTCCATGCCCCATTTTCCCATCCGTATAATGGGCTTAGTATCTTTGCTTCCTTTTCATAGCTAGAACACACATACCACGGTTTGGATGTGAATGTCCCCCATAGGTTTCTGTGTTTGAACACTGGGTCCCGAGAAGGAAAGGTTGCAGGACATTTAGGAGGTAGAACCTTGCTGGAGGTGATAGGTCATTCCGGGCGTGTCTTAAGTTTTTACAGCCCAGCCCTAATTGGAGTGTGTCTATCATTCCCCATTGACTCTTTCTTCCTCTTCTTGGTGCCACATAAACATACGTCTTTCAGGACACCCTCCCGGGGGTGACAAGGAAAACCCAGCCTTCGGGGTTTATGCCCTGGATGAGCTGCTACAGATTCTAGTTCATACCAACTGGCTCATACAGATGAGAAGAGAAGTAGTCAACAATGAAAAACAGGGCTGGAGGGATGGCTTAGCAGTTAAGGCATTTGCCTGCAAAGCCAAAAGACCCAGGTTCGATTCCCCAGGACCCACATGAGCCAGATGCACAAGGGGGCACACGCGTCTGGAGTTTGTTTGCAGTGGCTGGAGGCCCTGATGCGCCCATTCTCTCTCTCTCTCTTCTCTGTCAAATAAATAAATAAATAAATAAAAGTAAAATATTTTTAAAAAAAGAAAACCACATACATGGTGGCTAGTGGACAGGGCTGCACCAACACCTTCTTGTAAAAGACCTTTGTCTCAGCCATCCACCATCATTATCCACACTGCTATCTTTTCCATACTAATTTTGAAAGTAAACTCACTATTTGATAAGATGAAATCTTTTCCAGGAAAATCCCATGCTGTCACCATAAGTGGAAAGCCCCTGTGGCTTGCTATCCATCGAGAGAAAAGAATCACAAAAGTAAGTAGACAATGATTGATAGAAAGCAAGTCATTTGGCCCCTGGACATCATTCCCTGGTCACGAGCAGACACATTGGGGGAAGGTGCCGTGCGCCACTGTGTGCCCAGGGACTTGTGTGTGGGAGGCTGCGGACGTGCTGGGGTAGGAGGTCGTTGCCTCTGCCCCACAGTCAAAACACAAGGACCGCACAAAAGTCCGTGGCCAGCACTGCCCACAGCCAAGTGGCCCAAAGACTCTGTGTTGGGGTGTAAGGCCCCTAAGTGCTCTGCAAGCATCCACATCGTTCACAGGGACAAACACTGACAAGCACTCCCACCACATTTTTTACAACCCAGGGCTCTCACACCAGCAAGGAAGGGGTCCCAGGTGGCCTTCTGCCAGCCACTGCCCCTCTCAGACCTGTTCTCCAGTGGTTAGCTCCAGTTATCCACCCCGAAACAGAGGCTGAGGACACAGCCTGGGTATTTCATAATAGAAATTGCAGGAATGCTTGGGAAATCTTATACCCCTCAAACCCAGTTACTTCTCCAGCAAAATCCATTTCAAGTTTAAAAAAAAAAAAAAAAAACTGGTGATTGATGACTCCGAGCACAGAGGCCAAAAGGGATGTAAAAGCAGTTTTACACGCTAATCGGTTCAGCAGACGCCGCTAGCTGCTACTTACAGGGTCTGGTGGAGCGCTTTTGGCACACGGGGGGAGGGCCGGGCTGTCACACTTGTGGTCCTGGCAAAACAAACAAATAAAAACAGAAAGGGTGAACAGTCAGAGGGAGGGAGTGGTTCTATTTCAGGGTAACATGACACAGTAGAACCCTTAGATGTCAACCATGGCTACCCACAATATTCCGTGTTCCGCCTGTCCCTCATAAAGTCCAGACCTGCAGAGCCCAGTACAGTGGCCACTACCCACACGTGGCCACAGAGCACGTGGCTGGTCTGCACTGAAATGGGCTTTATCAAACATACACTGGGTTCCGGCAGTAGTACGAAGGAAAACATAATATGATATCTTATTAATATTAACATCTCATTAGTATTTTTATAATGAAAACATGTTACAGTAATTTTTAATAGTGTACAAAATATATTTTATCTTCAAAAATGTAACTGTAGAGCTGGAGAAATGGCTTAGCAGTTAAGGCACATGCCTGCGAAGCCTAAGGACCCAGGTTTGATTCTCCAGGTCCCATGTAAGCCAGATGCACATGGTGGTATATGCATCTCAAGTTCGTTTGCAGTGGCTGGAGGCCCTGGCATGCCCATTCTCACTCTCTCTCTTTCTCTCTCTCTCTCTATCTCTTTCTTTCTCCCTTTCTCTGTCTCAAACAAATAAATAAAATATATAAACAACATGTTTTTAAAGAACCCAAAAATATTTTTAAAAAATATTATATTATGAATTTCAAATTTTTAATTTGTTACAATTAATTTCATCATATTCTCTTTACTTTTTAGTGTAGCTACTAGGGAAATTTTAAATTGAGCCTATGATTCTCCTAACATGTCCATTGGGCAATGCTGGTCTAGATGTCCCTTGCAGTAGGGGCACTCCATCCTAGCCTGAGGTCATCAGGCTACTTGGTGATCAGGGTCACACTCAGCTGCTTGTTTTTGAGAATGGACCACCAGCATGCCCAACACCATCTCATGTGTGCCAAGTGCCCATAGTACTGTGTGCTAAGTGCTCTCTGCATGGAGTATCTGCAGTGCTGTGTGCTAAGTGCTCCCTGCATGGAGTATCTTCAGTGCTGTGTGCTAAGTGCTCCCTGCATGGAGTATCTGCAATGCTGTGTGCTAAGTGCTCCCTGCATGGAGTACCTGCAGTGCTGTGTGCTAAGTTCTCCCTGTGTGGAGTATCTGCAGTGCTGTGTGCTAAGTGCTCCCTGCATGGAGTATCTGCAGTGCTGTGTGCCAAGTGCTCCCTGCATGGAGTATCTTCAGTGCTGTGTGCCAAGTGCTCCCTGCGTGGAGTATCTGCAGTGCTGTGTGCTAAGTGCTTTCTGCGTGGAGTATCTGCAGTGCTGTGTGCTCAGTGCTCCCTGCATGGAGTATCTGCAGTGCTGTGTGCCAAGTGCTCCCTGCGTGGAGTATCTGCAGTGCTGTGTGCCAAGTGCTCCCTGCATGGAGTATCTTCAGTGCTGTGTGCCAAGTGCTCCCTGCGTGGAGTATCTGCAGTGCTGTGTGCCAAGTGCTCCCTGCATGGAGTATCTGCAGTGCTGTGTCTGCGTGGAGTATCTGCAGTGCTGTGTGCTCAGTGCTCCTGCATGGAGTATCTGCAGTGCTGTGTGCTCAGTGCTCCCTGCATGGAGTATCTGCAGTGCTGTGTGCTAAGTACTCTCCTGCATGGAGTATCTGCAGTGCTGTGTGCTAAGTGCTCCCTGCATGGAGTATCTGCAGTGCTGTGTGCTAAGTGCTCTCTGAGTGGAGTATCTGCAGTGCTGTGTGCTAAGTGCTCCCTGCATGGAGTATCTGCAGTGCTGTGTGCTAAGTGCTCCCTGTGTGGAGTATCTGCAGTGCTGTGTGCTAAGTGCTCCCTGCGTGGAGTATCTGCAGTGCTGTGTGCTAAGTGCTCCCTGCGTGGAGTATCTGCAGTGCTGTGTGCTAAGTGCTCCCTGCGTGGAGTATCTGCAGTGCAGTGTGCTAAGTTCTCCCTGTGTGGAGTATCTGCAGTGCTGTGTGCTAAGTGCTCCCTGCATGAAATGTTATATGCTAAGTGTCTCTGCACACAGAACCTGCAGTGCTTTGAGTGATGCACTGTCTACATACCTGTGTGCTGTGTTTGTGTGAGAGACACACTCAGATAGACACAGAGGCATGCAATGGGAGAAACTACCTACGCTCCCCTGTGCATGGCACCCCCCAGAAACCTGAAACCACTGCTTCTAGGAGCAGTGGTTCTGCACACACTGAGGGTTCCTACACTGTAGTAGATATTAGTCATGGAAGAATGAAGTAACCAAAGATGCAAAATCTTATCTCCTTTCTGTCCCTCTCCGTGCCTTAAACCCCCTGCTGCAGAGGCTGCTGTCCCCAGCCACGAGGCACTGTCTACACCACGTCCCCTCCTTGCTTTACCATGCAGACACAGGGCGCAGAGGTGGCACCCACGCAGTCCACTCACCACAGACAGAGGACTCACGCTGCTCTTCTAGCTGCTCTCAAAAACCCTTAAGGTGGGCTGGAGAGATGGTTTAGTGGCTAAGGCACTTGCCTGCAAAGCCAAAGGACCCTGGTTTGATTCCCCAGGACCCATGTAAGCCAGATGCACAATGTGGCACATGCATCTGGAGTTCGTTTGCTGTGGCTGGAAGCCCTGGCGTGCCCATTCTCTGTCTCTCTCTCTCTCTCTCTCTCTCCCTCTTTCCCTCTCTCAAATAACTAACTAAAAATGAAAATAAAATATTTAAAAATCCTTAAGGTCATGGAGCTTCACTCACATCCCCATGACAGGCACCCCTTCTCAGGAGAGCACAGGGTCATTCTGAGTAAAGCCCAATGCTCGGGTGCCCCGCCCCTCAAGTGGAGACCAGCGGCTGACCCAAGCAATGCTCTAAGTCCCACTAAGCTGAGCAGAGGGAGACAGTGGGGTGATGATCTGGCTGGGGAGCGGGGACATGCCCCAGCACTGCTCTCGCTTCCAGAAAGCCTCCCTGTCCTCCCTGAGTGCTGACAGTCATTCCCCCACGTCTTCAGCCATGCACCCAGCCAGCCTACGAAAGAAAATGCTGAGCCCTTAGATCTTCTGATCTAGCTGGCTTCCCCTTGTAGATCCCAGGACCTAAGCTAGCTGTCACCCTGGCCACCACCCCTGCCCAGGGCAGGAGTCTAGCTCCTCCATTCCCCACTCCCTCCTTGAGAGTCTAGCTGGGGGCTCCTGCAATTTCTGCCTTCTTCTGTCTTGGTTTACACTCTTCAGGAAGTGGACCCGCAGTCATAGCTAAAAGGACCAAGCCAGTTGAAACAGTGACCGTGGCCATGCAGAAGGGTCTGAAGAGCACTTCAAGGTGCCGTGGGTGGGGACTTGACACGAAATGGTGTCATCTCCCACAAGGCAGTGGTGCTGGGCATTTAGACATGATATTCTGTGTATGTGATAACCTGGAAGAGACCATCCTTCAAATTAGCCAGAGGCCAAGACCACGGCCAAATAAAGCTCCCTGAGCAGTGGACACAGCCCAAGGGGTTGGTCATGAGGTGCTGTGAGATGATCAACTTGCCCCACACCAACACCATCACTAGCTGAAGCTTGGCAGCCGATGGGCAGATGGTGTGACGGAGCCTGCGTCATGGAGTTCGACAAGGACAGGGCCAGCAATGTCTATGGGAGCCAAGGCTATGAAAGAGAGGCTAGCGAGACGGCTCAGTGGCTAGATGACGGCCACACAAGCCTGATGTCTTCAGATCAGGTGGCCAGCACCTATGTTCACGGTAGCACACACCTACAAGCCCAGCAATGGAGACAGGAGCATCCCTCAGGCTCACTGGCTAGCTCGTCTAGCCGAATTGGTGAGTTCTCGGTTCAGTGAGAGACGTTGTCTCGACGAACAAAATGGAGAGTAAGTGAGGAAGACTTCTGGCCAATCACGCACACACACACATACATGTGCCCACACATGAGCACACCCACACAACAGTCACAAACAGATGCAAAAAAAATAAAAAAGATGGGATGGAATGATGGCTTAGTGGTTGAGGTGCTTGCCTGCGAAGCCTAAGGACATAGGTTCCATTCCCCATTCCCCACATAGGCTGGATGAACAGGTGGCGTGTGCATCTGGAATTTGTTTGCAGTGGCTGGAGGCCATGGTATGCTCATTCTCTCTCTATTTCTCTCTCAAATAAATACATATCTAAAAATTTTTTTAATTTATTTTTTATTTTTATTTTTACTTTTTTTGTTCATTTTTATTTATTTATTTGAGAGCGACAAAGAGGCAGGTAGAGAGAGAGAGAGAATGGGCGCGCCAGAGCTTCCAGCCACTGCAAACGGAACTCCAGATGCGTGCATCCCCTTGTGCATGTGGCTAACGTGGGTCCTGGGGAATCGAGCCTTGAACCTTAGGCTTCACAGGCAAGCGCTTAACCACTAAGCCATCTCTCCAGCCCCCAAAATTTTTAAATTAAAATAAGAAGACAGATGGGATGGATAGCCCTAAAGACTGGGGAGGCTCTCTGGTTCCACCACACCCCACATGGGTGTGATATCCCTCCTGAGGTGTCTGGATGCAGGATAGAGGGTGAGCTGACAACAGGCCCTCAAACCGTCACAGATGAATGGTACACATTTCTAAAACACATGGAGACTTCATTTTCTGAGACAAGAAAAGTAAGATATAAGTGTAAAATAAGCTGCCTTGATGCATGGGCTGACTCTAATGCATAATATAAGATAACTATCCAATCACAGATTTCAACTGTCTCAGAGTACAGAATATTTTTCTCATTATGGCTCTATACCCAAGGACTTAAAGCAAGATATTAAAAAGTTTGCAACATGAAATATCATTCATGAAAAATTACACTGTAAAAAGGTACAGGGTGATGGCCGAAAAGATGGCTCCGTGGTTAAAGTTACTTGCTGGCAAAGCCTGACAGCTCAGGTTCAGTTCTTCAGTACCCGTGAAAAGCCAGATGCACAAAGTGGCGCATGTGTCTGGAGTTGGTTTACAGCAGCAAGAGGCCCTGGCTTGTGCTCACTCTCGCTCTCTCTCTCTCTCAAAAGAAAAGTACAGGATGAAGGACAAGATGAGACAACTGTGACTCTGTGATCACAGGGGTGACTTCCTTAGCTTACAATGAGAAAAACACCAAAGCCACCAAAGACAAATGAGCTGCTCAAAGTTCACCAGGGAGATGCCCGTGCATTCTTCTTCCTAAGAAGTCCTCTCCACTTCACTCAGAACAAAAGAACTGCAAATCAAGACAATATGCCACCAGGCCTGGTGACCCACCTCCCATCACCACAGCACTCAGGAGGCTGAGTCAGGAGGACCATTCCAAGTTTCGTGCTACAAAGTGAGACTCCGCATCCAAAATTAAAACAAACAAAAAAAAAAAAGATGTCAATTTTTTTTTTTACTCGGATTGGTCCAAATGGAAGTTTAATAAAGTGGACTCAATAAGCATGAAGGGATCAGTGAGCATGAGTGGGATCCTATGTGGGTCGGCATTTTCAAAGATGTTCGCCAGATCCGGTGGTGTGTGCCTGTCCTTGCAGGTGCTTGAAAGGCTGAGGCAACAATTCAAAGCCTGACTGGACTAGAGTAAGTTCAAGGCTGCCCTGGGCAACTTAGTGAGACCTGCTTCAAAATAAAAAGTACACAAGAGGGCTGGAGAGATGGCTTAGTGGTTAAGCACTTGCCTGTGAAGCCTAAGGACTCCGGTTCGAGGCTCAATTCCCCAGGACCCACGTTAGCCAGATGCACAAGGGGGCGCACGCATCTGGAGTTCGTTTCCAGTGGCTGGAGGCCCTGGCACGCCCGTTCTCTCTCTCTCTCTCTCTCTCTCTCTCTCTCTCTGCCTCTTTCTCTCTGTCTGTCACTCTCAAATTAATAAATAAAATAATAAACAAAAAAATTAAAAAATAAAAAAAAGTATGCAAGAGAGCTGAGTGGAAAGGCACTTCCCTGGCATGAGTTCTGTCCCCAGTACCACACATACCAAAAAAAAAAAAAAGGTGGTGATATTTGGATTCGCAACTGAAGTTCCATTTTTTGGTGCAAGTCTGAATGTGTGAAGCAGCCTATGTCCGGGAGACTCGCTGAAGGAATCTGGTGACCACAGAATATGAGGAGCAACACGGCTCCACTATTTAGACTCCAAGTAATTGCCAGTGACAAGATGGCGAGACATCTGTACAGAAGACAGACAGAGGGACAACAATAAAAGGCCAAGGCGTACAGCATGCCTCACTACCCACTGAAAACAAGGGCGCATTTCTGGAAACTCCATGGAAATCTCCAGAAACCAGACCAAAGACAAACACAGACCAGGTAAACATGGCTAACTGTGGAGACAGAACTTGGCGCCCAAGCAGATGAAGGGAAGATAAACTAACTGCTCTCTTGACCCAACATTTTCATTCTGCCTTAAACTTTTTATTTGATTTTCAAGAGAAAAGAGAAAATACAAGTCAACACTACCCTGAACCCTCTGGGTAGGGATTGATTCCTTGACATTTTCTGAAAAATAAAAAAAAGAAGTAAAATTGAACTCATATGATGTGGGGAATAAATTAGAAACGCTCTGAAGGACTAGAGTCTGGCTAGGTGGCAGAGCAGCAGAAATGTTGGCCTTGGGGGAGTGTCTTCTTGACTTTTATCAGGAAATGTAAAGAAATGGCGCATGAGTTATGTCGACTCCCAGACCAGACAGTACTAATCGATTACCACATTTTACTGCTGAAGTAAATGCAGCCTCAGAAACCTCCCCTGCACCCCCACCCTGGCCAAAGGACCCCCAGAGCCAAGCCCAAGAAGCTGCAAGCAGGGTCTTTATCCACACAGTCCCCAGGCAGTCCTGGCTAGAGTTCTGTCTGTGCCCAGCACAGGGGCATGTCCTAAGGCTATTTTCATGTCATCTGGGTTCCTCCCAACTGTCCCCAGATCAGCCTCCTGCAAGGAAGCCAGGCTGCTTCGACCTCACCCACATCCCTGCACTCCCCATCTCTGAACATATCCCATGAGCTCTCTGACCTCCTGCTTTGGAGATGGGAGGGAAAGTTTTGCTGCCTACTCCCAGATGTTGAAAAATATCTCTGCTTCTCCTCGGGGCAAAGAAATCAAAGTGGGCATGCTCTGCATTTCCCCCTTTGGAACACGACCACTTCCAGCAGTTTATTTGACTGACTGTGACTTCTATTACCATGTAAATTGTCGCAGGCTTTGGTGGGGGGAAGTATTAATCCCTTCTCAGTAAGTCATAAAATAAAGAAATCAATTTCAAGGCCAATTTAGCCCAAAGAACACCTGCTGCCCCTTTTGTGTAACACACAGGCGCCTCTGGAATGCCATGCGCTTGTCTGAGGCATCAAGTAGCAGATTCTGAAAATGGGTCCTGTGTGTGAGCCAGGGGAGATCCGGGCTCCATTTCCAGAGACCCCGAATGTGAGAGTGTGGTGGGTGAGGTGCATGAAAGTGAATTGCAGGCCCGAGCGGGGCGGAGCGGGGGGGGGGAGGGGGATAAGAGCCACGCTGGATGCGGGGTACCACGTGAGACTCAAGGCATGGGTTAAGCTGGGTGGCTGTTTGGCTCAGGGCAAGTTAATCAACAGTCTTATGGACTGCATTTGTGATTAGTCAAAATACAGTGAAAGCTGGGGGAGTTTTGGAGGAGTATTCAACCCAACTCAGAGAGAGCTTTGCCAAATGTCACACACCCAAAGCTACAGCTTTCCATTGAGATGTGGTTTGAGTGGCCTTTGGTTCCCCTACCACAACCAAGGGGGGGCCATGTGATTACGGGCTCAGTCCCCAAGGTGGCTAGCTGGTAGGAAGTCCTGGGGACATTGGGGGCGCCATCCTGTCAGTGAGACTACCTGGTAGTCTGGGTTCTCACTGTCTCTGTGTGCCCCGGGCTCACGAGTTGGTCATTCACCTGGTCCCACATGCACACTGTTGTCACATCCAGGTGACATCAAGAGCTGTGCCAATGCTGGTGCCATGGCCCGGGTACTGCAAACACCGAGCTCCGAGGCCCTCTCTCTGCAAAGCCAGCGGCTTGTGGGGTTCTGTCACAGCGGCACAAGGCTGCCCAGTCCTCTCTGCCAGCAGGTGGCTAAGGCAGCCACCCAGGAAAAAGGTGCAGGAGTCCCACTGCCTTCCTGCCATTGGTAAGCTGCATACCCTTGAATGGGTACCCCACCTCTGTGCTCCCGGACTCTTTATCTAGACGTGGACATCATGATGGAAGTTAACAATTTCTAGAAAAAAAAAACAAAACACTATCTTCATCTTGCTATGCTTGTGTTTTGTTCTGAGACAGGATCTTGTTATGCAGGCCAGCTGGTCTCAAAATTTTAATCCTCCTGCCTCAGCCTCCTGAGTGTTGAGATTACAGATGTGTATCACCAAGCCCAGTCTGATTTACCATCTTTATTTCACAGATGATACACAGATTCATGGAGATCACTCAACTTGCCCAGGTTGCCAGGCGTAGAAGGGGTATATCGCAGAATGCTGAACTGGGCAGTGGACCGCGGCACATGGGACACTTTCCCTTACCAACCCTGACAGGGACAGAGGCACACATCCACAGACACACTCATATTTCCTCCTTTGGGCCTCCATACTTGTTATATGGCCACGGAACCAGTAGCCTCTCAAGGTAGGTCCAAAAGCCACAGGGCGGGGGGAAGACATCTTTAGAAAACTTCCTCCAAAGGGCCTGCTCGTCCTCCCCAGCCCTCTCCACACGCTGCTGCAGCCCAGGCCTCCTGTGAAGGATGGGCCTTTGTAAGCCACACCCAGCCCTGGAGCCTCAGCTTCAAGACCGAGCCCCACGTTCCCGAATCAACCTGGGTAGAGACGCTGTGTCAGAAGGCTGTGACCACTGGGGTTACAGGAATCTTCGAGTCACCCCATAAAGTGGAAGCACATGTGCAAGTGGCAGCCCCAGGCCCTGCAGTGCTCAGACCCCAAGGCCACCCGTGGGCCTCTCTGTCCGGCCCAGGAGAGCTGTGTCTGTCGACACTTGTGATCCTTCCAAAGCGCGCAGGACGAGCACAGACTCAGAAGCCAGCGACCCTGACACCTCCAGCGAAGGGCTCGGTGCTACAGCATTTGTCAGAGGCACAAGGCTCTGGGTTCCATCCCCAGAACCGAAAAACATCCCAACAAAGCCACAGAGGGAGACTCCCCAAATGCCCGTCAATGGATGAAAGGAAAAACAGACCATGGCTTCTCCACACAATGGAAATTCTCTTTGCTTCTTTCTTTCTTTGTCTTTTTTGTTTCTTTTTTTGATACAGAGTCTCAGATATTAGACTGGCCTCTAACTTGCTATGTAGCTAAGGATGGCCTTGAACTCCTGCTCCTCCAGCCTTCACCTCCCAAATTACATGCCTGGTTCATGTGGTATTGGAGACGGAACCCAGGGGTCCACGTATAGCAGGCGTGTACTCAACCAACTGAGCTACATCATCGACTCTACCAGCTGAATATCCCTGAGCCATGAAAAGTGATGAAACATTGGGGCCGGGGTGTGGCTCAGTGGTCCTGGATCCACCCTCAGCAACACACACACACACACCACTGACGTGTAGTACAATAAGGATAAGCCTCAAAACCCACCATTCTGTGGAGTCTGGGGAGATGGCTTAGCGGGTAAAGTGCCCGACCTGAGTTCAGGTCCCCAGCACTCAGGTAGAAGCTAGTGGAGTGGAAAACACCTTTACTCCCAACCCTGGGGAGGTAAGAGACGGGCTGGTCCAGGGGGACTACTAGCTAGCTTGTCTAGCCAAACCAGCGAGTTCTAGGTCGAGGAGGGACCCCATCTCAAAGCACAAAGAGGACCATTGAGGAGAGCATCCAGTGTCGACCTTTGGGCTCCACATGCACACACGCATGCACACAACACGCATGTATGCCCACATATGAACACACACACACACACTCATGCAAAAACAATTAACACTGAATAAAAGCAGCTGGTCATGAGAAGTGGAGGCAGGAGGATTGTGAGTTCAAGGCCAGCCTGGGCCACAGAGATCGTCTCAAGAGGAAGAAAAGACAACAAAAGTGAGTCACAGATGGCCACACAGCGCATAGCTGTGTTTGTATGTGGTGCCCAGACGCGGGAGGCCTACGAGGACAGAGAGCGAACCTGCGCTGTCCAGGGTCACGCCACTCCGCGGAGACACGCTGTCCCCTGGAGTTGCATGCAATGGTGCACAACACAGGCCTGTACTCACTGACTCTGGCCTTATTCACATTAGTGCAGCTCACCTTCAGCTCTACGATTTCTACCTCCACTTTAAAAAAAAAAAAACTAAGAAAAAATTAATAAATGCAACAGACCCATACTCATATCCCTGTTTTATGATTTTACTATATTTTCTCAAAAAATAGGTGTATATAAACCTCAGACTTCTACAGACATCTGTACAAGGCAATGAGGCTTTCTCCTTCCTTCATCTCAAAAACCATTAAAATTAACAGGGTCTGTAACGGGCTGTCTAATGGGGTTACTGCACCACTGAATCAAGAAACAAGTGGGAGAAGCCGGGCATGGTAGGTGGTAGTGTGGTGGCATGCACTTGTAATCCCAGTGCTGGGGATTCAAGGACAGGCAGACCCCTGGGGCACCTGCTGGTCTAAGGTGCAAGCTCCAGGTCAATGAGAGAGCCTCTCTCAAAAAGGAGGCATGGCACTCCTGAGAGATGACACCTAAAGTTGTCCACTGGCTTCCACACACACACACACACACTTAACTCAGTGGTCAAGGTGCTGCTTGCAAAGCCTGTGAGCCCAGGTTCAATTGTCCAGCCCACCCGCTTAAGGCCAAACAGGCATTCTTTTGTAGCCCCAAGAGACCCTGGTATGCACACACAAATACAGAAAATATTTCTTTTAAAAAGAACGATCAAGGGAGAGAAAAGGAGGGAAGGAGAGCTGAGAGGAGGGGAGGAGGGAAGGAGAGACACCAGAACGCAGCTCTGCCCACCCACTGATAATGACCGAGGAAGAGAAGGAAAGAGGCTCACACAGCATACAGTGGCTCCTCCATACACCTCACCTATCCACGGTCCAGTGAGGACCGCACCTGGCCCTGGAGGGAAGTCACTCTTGGGAGACACAGGCCACCAGGCCCGGTTGCCATGTAAGAGAAATGCTTGACCCCAATCGCTAGTCCGAGAAAGAAACACTACCTGACCCGTGTCCTGAGTGGTGTGATATGGCTTATAGTGATTGTTGACTTAACAGGACATAGAGTCATCTGTGAGGAATTGTGTAGATTAGGTTAGTTGAGGTGGGAACACCCACCTTAACTGTGGGTGGCACCATTCAATGGGCTGGGGCCCTGGACTGCATAAAAAGGAGAGAGCGGGCTGGAGGGATCGCTTAGTGGTTAAGGCGTTTGCGTGCAAAGCCAAAGGACCCAGGTTCAATTCCCCAGGACCCACGTTAGCCAGATGCACCAGGTGGCGCATGCGTCTGGAGTTCATTTGCAGTGGCTGGAGGCCCTGGTGCACCCCATCTCTCTCTCTCTCTCTTTCTCTCCCTCTTTCTCTCTATCAAATAAATAAATAAAATTATAAAGAAGAGAGCTAACTGACCAGCTATCGCAAGCTCCTGTCAGCACGCCTGCCCCACCATGATGATCTCTAACCTGGAACTATCAGCTGAAATAAACCATGCCTCCCTTAAACTGGCTTTTTTTTGGGGGGTGGGAGGGGTCAGGTATTTTTTTCTCAGCAAAAAGAATGTAGCTGATATAAGTGGGGACTGAGAGATGCCCACCAGTGTCAGAGACAGACATGAGGTGACAGGCGAGGAAGAGCCCTAAGGGCATCTTGGCGACAGTGCAAGGAGGCGCTGCATGGACATGAAGGGACCTCAGAGAGGCAGGGTGGAGCTGTGAACACCAACCCCAGGTTTGCTTAAGGATGAAAGGAGCGAGGAACGGAATCGGAGAAGCTTCGCAAGGTGAAGTCAGAGAGACCGGCTAACGAATGTGTCCTGAAGGGAATCCAGGGGAGGACGGCTGCTATCAGTATGTGTGATGAGGGCTTTTAATCCAGTCTGCCAGGATCACCTGGAGGTTCCTGAGAAAGAGGCCATCAACAACCAACGGGCATCCCCACCATTTATGCAGAAACAAGATGGTTGAGGAGTGGGTTGATTGGAGGGGCACGGAATAGACCTGATGGAGCCAGGAATTTCTGATCCCCTTCCTGGAGCGCAATCTCTGCAAAGGAAGATGACACTGGTACAGGTAGGGGCAGGTTAGCATAGGAGACCTGACCCACGGCTCGTGTGCAAGCCTGGCTTTCCCACCTATGTCACAGAGTAGCTGCCTCTGTCACCAGAGGCAGTTTGACGGGATGCTCACAGAAGCCCAGGGCATCCCAGCTGCCCTTGCCCTCCTCTGTTAGGGGAACCTGAGGTGGACACATTGCATGACACCCAGAGTGGCCTTTCTCTGCTTGCAGCTGTGTTTCAGTCACCCTTTGATCTCCTTGGTGAGGAGCCTAAGTGTCCAGGTTCAAAGCCACACCCGGCCTCTCCTTGGTTGTGTGACTTTGGACACGGCGATGCTAAGCCTCAAGCCCTCACCTGGAAGGAATGGGATCATATAACACACTAACATCGCAGAAGGCCGTGGGGAGGCTCAGTGAGATCACGTAGCTCTGATGACTGAGCCCAGCACCTAAGAGCTCAGGAAGTGACACGCTCAACACGGTCACTCGTACTAGCCCACTTTACAAGCCAGGTCCAGAGTGGCTGCGGAGGTTGTTGAGGACACAAAGCTGATCAGTGATAGCATCCCACTGACTGCCACTGGTCTTCTTTCCTCTGCACATAGGGGCTGACCCGGCAAGTACCTCTTCTGGAAAATTCCACAGCAGGTGCAGAAGTAAAGGTGAGGTGCTTTCAATTCAGAGCAGCCCAGGATCAAGTCAAGCTCCACCCTTACTTTACCACCTGACCCTGGGAGGGGGTGTTCTTTTTAAAAAAAAATTTTTTGTTGTTGTTCATTTTTATTTAGTTATTTGAGAGCGACAGACAGAGAGAGAAAAAGGCAGATAGAGAGACAGAATGGGCACATCAGGGCCTCCAGCCACTGCAAACGAACTCCAGACGCGTGAGCCCCCTTGTGCATCTGGCTAACGTGGGTCCTGGGGAATCGAGCCTCGAACCGGGGTCCTTAGGCTTCACAGGCAAGCGCTTAACCACTAAGCCATCTCTCCAGCCCAGGGGTGGTCTTTAAACTACTCTAACTTGGTTTCCTCACCTTTAAGAGCAAAGCATAACAGCACATCAACTCCTAAGTGCAGATGGCTAACCGTGACCCATGCTTCAGGGAAAGTGAGGTCCTCATATGTGAAGACGTGTCATTGAGTCTGTTTACTCGGCTTGCTCCAGAGGCCCATCAGACCAGCTCTGTCTTGGGCCTCACTTCCTCTGCAACAGCCCACAGGAGGGTAGGCTGATCCTGGGGCTGAGCATGAGCCTGGTCCTGGGGTTAGCACTCCCCCAGCCTGTCTCACTGCGGAAGCGGGGGCTGTCAGTGGTTCCTTGCACCGTGACATTGCTGCAGGTTTGAATTGCGGATACCATGCCTCAAACATCCACTTTCTGTGAATATACTAATTGATTCATCTTTACAGTGATTATGGGAGAACGAACAGGTATCCTCTTTCAATACAGCACAAGAATTTGCTTATATACAGTGAAGTCATAATAATCTTTTTAAGTTGAGAACTTTAATATATTAACACATTGAAAACTGGTCATATTCCCATTCGGTGATACTCTTATGTCCCCTCTCCCCAGCCCCATTCCACAAAGCCTTGGTGTATACCTTTGTGCCATGTGGCTCTTACAATGTTTCATTATCACTGTAAGGACAAATAAACTATTAGATTCACAAAATAATAAACTTGATCTTTCATCCCACAATGTGGGATGGAGTTCCTGAGGCATTGGGCCCCACACAGAAACTGACTGGTACATTCATGACCCCACACTGGCCACTGAGCTAGGGGGGCCCTCAGTGAAATGGGGGTGGGGTGAGGGTAGAGAACATCATAGTATAACCAGATTGGAACATAACCAACATGCAGTAGGCTAAAAAATAAATACCGAGGCATGGTGGCACATGCCTTCAATCCCAGCTCTCGGGAAGCTGAGGTAGGAGCATTGCTGTGAGGTCGAAGCCAGCCTGAGACCACACAGTCAATTACAGGTCAATCTGGGCTAGAGCGAGACCCTGCCTCAAAATAAATAAATAAATCACACAAAAAATTAAAAATAAATAAATTAAATTAAAAAATAAGACAGTGTAAAATATTGGTACAAATATGGCACAATGGGAATTACCATATGTTATTTGGAGTGTAAGTTGATTCAGACACCTGGAATGAAATCTGTGGCACTTTAAAGAGGAAAAAAAAAAAAAAAAGAAGAAGAAGCCGAGCTGAGTAGATGGCTTAGTGGTTAAGGAGCTTGCCTACAAAGCCAAGGGACCTTGGTTCGAATCCCCAGGACCCACGTAAGCCAGATGCACAAGGTGACACATGCACATGGAGTTCATTTGCAGTTGCTGGAAGCCCTGGAATGCTCATTATCTCTCTCTCTCTGCTTCTTTCTCTCTCTCTCTCTTTCACTCAAATAAATAATGAATAATTAAAAAAAAAAAGAAGCCCCATTCTGTTCACGGCGGCTACTTTGATGTAAGCCTTGAGCACGGTGCCCAGCTTTGCTCTGCACCTCTGCTGGTGTCGCTCTCCAGCGCCACTCTCTGGCCCGTTCAGCACCTCCAGGAACGTCCACACACCCGACCTGGGCAGAGGAGCCTCATGTACGGCGGGCCCCTCGCTCCTTCCTGTGGCGTGCTCCTGCAGGACTCCCCATCAGCTCCCTGGTACTGCTTGAAGCTGGTGATGTATTTGTGCAATTACGAAGCGCATAACCACCTCCTCTGCTGTCCTGGGGGCTTTGTCCAGGCTCCACAAACGCCACTTGGTTCTACAGGCCCAGCCAGCCCAGAGCCCACAAGCACACAGTAGGTACTTGACAAGTGTTGACAGTCTAATTACACAAATGGTTTTTCTTTCTCAAGCTGGGGGCTGGAGCAGTGTCTGCCTTATTTGTTTTGCTTTTGTTCATGGTTTAAGACAAGATCTCGTGTAGCCCAGGTTGGCCTCAAACTCCGTACGTAGCTGAGAAGGATCTTGAACTACTGAACCTCCTGCATCTACCTCCTAAGTGTTGTGGTCACAGGTGTGAGCCACCACTCCTGGATGAGGCGGTGCTGAGTATGGAACCCACGGCTTCATACGTGCTAGACAAGTACTCTACCCACTGAGCTTTAGTCCCACCTTATCTCCACGCCTTGTAGAACCCAGCAAGCCTCTGGTACTCTGTCTGACCTGATAGGAGTTTAAAGCACATTTGTGCTTTAGCTGGAAACAGGGGTGCAAGGCAGCCCTCCCCCACCCTCCTTCAGCTCCTCCCAAGAGCCGTGAAGGTATGTTCCATTTACCCAGGAAGATAGACACCCTATTTCTTCTCATTGGAAACCCGTCCCAGGAGAGGTAGTGGTACACACTTGTGATCCTAGTACTCAGGAAGCTGAGGCAGGAGGATTGGGAGTTCCAGGACAGTCTGGGCTACATGGGAGAGCGTGCCTAAAAACACAAGCAAAACAAAAACAAAACGCGCCAGGCGTGGTGGCGCACACCTTTAATCCCAGCACTGGGGAGGCAGAGGTAGGAGGATCACTGTGAGTTCGAGGCTACCCTGAGACTACATAGAGAATTCCAGGTCAGCCTGAGCTAAAGTGAGACCCTACCTCGAAAAACAAAAAACAAAAAACAAAAAAAAAAAAAAAAAAAAAAACGCAATTCCCCTGCACAATGACATCACCCTAAAGTCATGGCTCTTAAGAAAATAAATAAACAAAAGCCCCAGCAGTGGTATCCTGCTCTAGGAAACCCCGTGCTGTCCTCACTCACCTCCGTGGCGTCAGAGAGGTGGGCCGGGCCAGCCTGAACATCTTGGGTCCAGGGCCACTGCTAGAGGAACTGGATTCCTGAGACGGGTTTTGGCATACGTGAGCCGCCATCTGCTCAGCAGCTGCCCGAGGCTGGGCTGCCCCTGGTGCCAGTCCCAACAGCGTGCTTTTAATTAAACTTGAGGGTAGGGGATGCCCTGCCGTAGGCCTATAAGCAGAGCCTAGGTAGGGACAAGCCGAGAAAGTCAAAGTCACCATCCTCTCCCCAAAGATGCCAAACAGGGGGAGCCCAAAGTACACAGGAAGCAGATGGTGACAGCTCCTACCCCCACCTCCACCCCAGGGAGGACACATGGCCCAGAATGAGGGAGCTCAGCTCAGCCATGGCTCTAGCCTAATGTGTGCTGAGCCTGGCATCAGAAATAACCAAGTTACCCCGGGGATTAAGGGGGAAGTCTTCACAGCAGACAGGGACAGACAGGCACTTCCCTAAGTTATAAGTCCTTGAGGATTTCCTCAGCCCAATCTGCCCTTACTAACGTCACATAGTGCCAAGCAAAACAGACAGAGAGAGCATGTGGCATGTATTTAACTGCCAAGCGGTCCCTGTGTCCACTCTAGGTTCAGAGTGGGTCAGAATGGGATCCACTGTGCACACACAGAGAAGAGTAGAGAAGCAAGACAGCCACGTTCTGCCTGTTCAGGTCCAGACCAGGCACCTGTGAAAAGTTGGGGTCCTCCCCTCCCCATGCTGTCCGCCTGTGAGAATCATGCATGGTAGGTCAGGGGGAGGCAGACAGGATGCCCATGCTGCCCATGGGGCTTATGGGAGGATTGTAGAGCTGCTGGCAGCAGTAAAGGCACTGAGTAGGGTGATGGTGGGAGAAGAGCCGGGAGAGGCTCTGGGCATGTGGCTCCGTTGGCACAGTGCTGGCCTAGCACGCACGAAGCCCCGGATTCCATCCCCAGTGCCACATGACTCAGACACACCCGTGAGCCCAGCATTTGGGAGGTGGAAACAGGAGAATCAGAAATCCAAACACCTCCTCCTCCACGTAACGAGCGTGAGGCCAGCCTGGGCTACATGCCTCAGAAAGAAAAGAAAAAAGCTAGGAGAGAAGTGTTAAGATTACCCTTTGGATACCAGTCTAGAAAGGAGGTCGCCCCCAAGACAGACCCAATGAGTGACAAGAATGACAAAGGTTGGCTAAAGGGCCCATGGGTTGGTTCTTTGGAGAGCCAAGGGGTGCCAGGAAGTGTGGCCAGCCACAGGAGGAATTGGGGGAAGAGACAAGAGGGGCACTCTGCATTTCAGGGCACAGGACTGGATAAAAATTCAAGAGCAATGAAAGAATCAAGGATGCTGGGGAGGTGGGAGAAGGGAGGGGTGGAGGAGGAGGACAGGGAGGGGGTTACTTGGGAAAGGGGGGGAGGTAAAGGGCATGGGGAGGGCCTAGGATGGCTCGGGAGTCTCTGTGGGAAGCGCCAGGGATGTTCCTCAGGAGAGATTCTGGGCCTAGTTTTCACCTTACTGACGAACTCAAGGTGAGGATATTTCATGCACTTGGACTATGGAATTGGGTGGGGAGGGAGGTCACATACAACAGAGCCCCGTGGAGTTTTTTTTGTTGTTGTTGTTTTGTTTGTTTTATCTCCATTTTACTTGCATTTCCTACATGGCTCATTACCAGTGCCTCACGAAGTGGTTCACGAAGATTTGCTATACTTCTGCTGAGAACTTTGAAGGCCTCAGAACTAGCAGCTGTCAGAAGGAAATTAATAAAACAACAAGGCCGCCCGTGTGGCAGGAGCGGCAGCGTGGGACCCTCGTGTGACGCACCTGATATCCCTGCGGAGGCGCTGCCTTGTTTGAAACTGACGGTTCTTTCATGCCAGCAAATAAACCTAGAAAAGTCAGACTGCCCACGGGGCTTTCCTTGCGGGGGTGAGGGGTACAAGGCCCCTCTTGGGTTGCAGAAAGGATATGGGAGATATACTCTATCCCTCCTTCCTTCCCTCACACTCTTCCTCTTGCAGATGTGTGTAGGTAAAACTTGATTATCAGAAAGAACAAAGGCTTTTTTTTTTTTTAACCAAATGAGGGTAGATCAAACATCAGAAATGACAAACCCACAAAACTATTTTTCCCCAATTTAAACACTTGCTTGTTTGTTTTTCGGGATGGAGCCCCAGGACATACACACGCTAGGAAATGCTTTACCACCGAGTTACATCCCTGGCCCTAATTTTTTCTTTTTCATTTTGAGACAGGACTTCCACCATGCTGCCCAGGCTAGTCTAGAAGCCCTGGGCTCATGCAATCCTCCAGCCTCAACATCCTCGTTCTGTAACTACAGACTTACACCATCACCGCCGTTCTCACACGAGGTTCTTCATGTTTGGTCAAATCAAGAAACCTATGGTGATTGTCTGGACTTGACCTAAGAACAAGAGTGCTGTCAGCTACATGGTGTTTACCCCCGCTCAGCGTGAATAACAGGCTTTTACAGAAATAGGAATGTGTTTTGTTATTAAATGCTGTCCCAGATCTCCCTGCCCATGAGGGGCAACAAGATCCACGGTCTATGTCCAACATGCCTTTCTAAAGTCAGAAAGATGAATTCTGGACCACATCACGGGGGACTGAAAACCTGTAGTGTGGCAGGTCGGTGGTCAAAGTGACGGCATGAAGTGCTCCCTTCCTGACCTAGGGGCATGCTGGGTGTGTGCCCAAGTGCAGGTCGGCATAGACACAGATGAACTTCTGTTTATCCACTTAGTGTTTTAATATAACCACACTGGAGGAAGAAGGTGAGCGCATCCCAAAACAGACCCATGCCTCTCTGGACCCCCTCCTAGTCTGAAGGGAGATCCCAATTCTACACCATTCATCACCATCAGCTAGCCTCATGGGGTCTTTGGGACACTCTGAGCTGGTGTGCTCTCAGATTCTTACGACATGATCGCCCGGTGCTTCTCTGGAGTAGTATGCAGGTTGACAAAGGCATCACCCACTGGGGTCCGAGGGCTATTTGATTAAGAGAGACTGAGGGCTGGGGGCTGAGCAGACGGCTCAGTCAGGCTGCGTTCAGATCCCAAGCACCCGTGTAAATGATAGGTTTGGTGACATGCGTCTGTAATCCCAGCTCTGGGAGACAAAGATAGGAAGATCTCTGGGGGTCAATGACCAGCCAGTCTAGCCTAATCTGTGAGCTGTAGGTTCAGTGAGATGGTAAATCAAAAAATAATGTTGGGAGCTGGGTGTGGTGGCGCATGGGAGGCAGAGGTGGGAAGATTGCCATGAACTCAAGGCCACTTTGAGACTACATAGTGAATTCCAGGTAAGCCTGGGCTAGAGCGAGACCCTACCTCAAAAAAAAAAAAATTATAATGTTGGAAGCAAGCACTTAAGAAAGATGTTTGATGTCAACCTTGATCTTCACACATATGAGCACACACATGTATGCACATACACACACACACACACACACACACACACACATGCACACAAAGAGCCAGAGTCAGATGAACCTGGGAAATGGCCTGACAATATCTGACATCAGACGAAACGGAGATGGGGTGGTGAAAGGAAAGGGTCACAAAGATGGGGAGCCAGAGAGAGAAGGGTGTGCTCAACACAAGGCTGTGAGGGGCAGCAGCAGCTCCTGACGGATACTCAGGCTTACTGCCTCTTTAATCTGGGCCCAAATGCTATAATAAGCCACTCTCGGAACTTAATAACTCCCCACCATCCAATCAATAACAGCTCTGGAAAATCTCTCGCCGTATTTATTTAGCTCTAAAGCACTCCCACATGTGGTGTCTCGTTCCCCACGCGACTGAAGTACCTGGGATTCGCTTCCTTACGAACGAGGCAGCCACTTGCTGACGTGGCCTCCCAGAAGGGGTAAGCCCTGTGGACAGGAAGCTGTCCATGCAGGAATACTGTGATGGCTAAGTTCTGCTTTCAACTTGATCTGGTTAGACATTCCTCTTGGGTGGATCTCTGAGGTTGCTTCCGGGAAGGACCGACTGAAGGAGGGAGCCCTTCCCCCCCGAGTGGGCAACGCTCCAGAAGTGGGCTTTAGGTAAGGAAGCTCTGGGAGAAGAGAGCCTCTTCCACCCGGCTGCCGGTGCGGAGCTGTTTGCTGCTGATGCCTTCACTGGCCCGCGCACCTGCCCTGCTCGGCTCTCCTTCCCCGGCATTGGACCACGTTCCCTCAGCCTTCTAGCGTGGACTCGACAGCGGTTCACCAGGAAGCCTTCATTGCTGCCTTTGGACTGCTGAGGCGTCCAACCACGTGGACTGAGCAGCTACCGGGTTTCTTGACAATCAAGCCTACAGACTGCTATGGTTGGACTGCCTGAAGTTAATCGAATAAATTCTCTTTGTAATACAATTCATTTCTGTTCCTCTAGAGAACCCTGACCAATACAGAGGGCCAGGACACGTGTGTGTTGGCGGCAAGACCGTGTCTCCAACCAAAAATTGGCATTGCCAGGTCTCATTGTTCCTGTGAATGCCAAACCTCCCCTGCACCTTTAGGAGGAATGTGCCAGAAATCACATCTTTATAGGCTCGCCTAGAAATGTTGAAAATGATCATCAATCAGTTAAACAACTCACAGGAATGGCAAATGAATAAAAAAAATTTTGTTTGTTTTGTTTTTGTTTTTAACCATTCTTCTTGGTGAATATAGACTTTGGGATCCACAGAAAGGGAAGAAGGGAGGGAGTGAAGGGGAAAGGGAAGGAGAAGCTTGAACTACATCTCAAAGGGATTCCATTCAAAGTAGAGGCTGCCAGTCCTCACCTCGTCCCCAGCCAAAGACAAAGATTTGCCACCCCGTGCCGAATGCAAACACTGGCAGAGTCTTTGCTGTGAACGTCACCTTCTGCCAGCTTTCGATGCCATTATTCTTTTTAAGTGAGGGAAAATGGAGTATCTTGGCGCCACAATTTCTGGGCAGTCATTCCAGCCCAGGAGAGGTTGCATCCCGTGCCAAGGAGACAGCGTTCTTGCTCCTTCCTGTCCCTCAGGGTGGCAGCCAGCCCAGCGAGGCCCATCAAGGTTGACGGATGGCTGGCTTCACAGTAGTCCGCGCAGTGTGGTGATTCCGCCTGGTCCCGCTCTGCCTACCTAATAATCGTCGCCGCAGCGACATCGCCAGCCTGGGCATTTGCTGCATCTCCCACTCCCACTAGGTCAGCGCAGATGCTGGGGGAGGAAGGAGGACCAGAAATTACTATTTAAAGGACAGTACTTGGCGGTATGGGCAAAACACGTTCAGGTTTCCAAGTTCCAGGTACATGTCCCTCCGATCTGCTGAAACAAGCTGTATCTGCCTGACAGAGGCCAGCTAGGATGATAGTGGAAGAAAGAGCATGTGAAGGACTTGTGCATGTGATGCTGCCATGAAAATGATGCGGGTGTTGGGCTGGAGAGATGGCTTAGCGGTTAAGCGCTTGCCTGTGAAGCCTAAGGACCCCAGTTCAAGGCTCAGTTCCCCAGGACCCAAGTTAGCCAGATGCACAAGGGGCGCATGCGTCTGGGGTTCGTTTTCAGTGGCTGGAGGCCCTGGCGCACCCATTCTCTCTCTCTCTGTCTCTCTCTCTCTCTCTCTCTCTCCCTCTTTCTCTCTGTCTGTTGCTCTCAAATAAATAAATAAATAATGAATCAAACATTAAATCTTTAAAAACTGATGCAGGTGTTGAGGAAGGTGGTGAAGACTATGATGGTGGTGATGGTAATGACGAGGGTGATGATGGTGATGAAGGTGCGAGTGGTGTTGAAGAGAATGACGATGGTGATAATGAAAAAGGTGGTGATGATCGTGGTGGTAATGATTTCCCTTGAACTCGTTCATTTTTATGGTACCTGATTTCTCAGAAGTAGAACTAACAGACTATATCCAGAGAGAGAGCAATTAAGGCTGTTTTAGGATGAACAAAACTTCATAACAGATGAAGTATGTCCCCTTCATGAAGCATGTTGCCGTGACAACAGAACAATCCCAGTGTGAAATCTCTCAGCAGAGGCCGTACAAACATGAGGCAGGTGACCCTAATCATCGGTTATAAAGTGGCCACTTGTTTTCTGCCTAGTCAGGGGGTGGGGCCTGAATCCCTTCAGCATCAAGTCTGTGAGGCAACAGGGTTAAACGCCACCATCTCTCCCACTCACCCGTGGCTTCCTGAAGTTTCTTCCGGAGTGGATAGTTTCTTGCAAAGTGAGAAAAGGATATGATAGTCTTCAAAGGTTTCCTTAAAGTCCCCAGACTTCTCCAGCCAAGCCAGAGAAACAGACGTCACCCCGACACATCCATGAAGCAGAAGCCATGATCTGAAGTCACAAGCCAAGAGCAGCCACTGGTATGTGCCAGACAGGCTGGTGTGAAGAATGTGCCGGGGCCACAGGGGGGGCAAGAGTCTCACTCAACACAGCCAGAATTTATGTTCTCTGTGCAAGCACCACCTGCGGTGTGGTGGAGAGAGGTGAGACAGCACAGAACGACTTCTGGAGACTGAGTCCCCTCGCCTAGAGAAAATGAAGCGGACCTGACGCCCTCAGAAGTCCCTTGTACGTCAACAAGCATCCTGACACGGGGAGTGGAGTAGCTTGGCCAAGCCATCACAGGAAAGCTGGGTGGGGGCCATCTTGGGGGGAATCCCACCTTGTCACCTGAGCTGTACAGAAGGGCAGTGTGTTGACCAGATGCCCACAGAAGGGCTCCTCACATACCCTTCCAACAGTGTTCACACCAAGTGTCCCAAAGTTACCCTGCCCACCCCTTCCTCTGTGACCTCCCAGTTTGACACCCAGGGTGTAACCAGAACCGACCACTTCCCACCACCTCCACTCTCCACTCTGGCCTAGACAAATATCGTCATGCCAACTGCCTGAATACCCTCCCTGCACCTGTCCTCGGCCCATCTGGTCCTGTGTCTGCATCGTGGCTGGCTCTTTCAGTACTTTCCGGCCTCCTCTGTCCACCACAACTCTGCGTCCCTCTTTCCTTCGCTGAACCTGTTTCAAACCCATTTGCCTGCACGGGTCCCTGCCCGGTCTCTGTGGCTCCTCACGTCCACAGGCTCTCTGGTCTCTACGTTCGTACTTGTCCGTCAGGCTCCCCGTGATGCCCCCTACGGCATGATTCCAATGCTACACCAGAGACCCCAGTTGTACCCCTGGTCTGTTTCTCTTTTTTATTACTTTAGATGCTGTCTCTTTATTATGCACAGAGCATTCATTTCCAGTTGTGATCGCGACCCGTGTGACAATGTCCAGGGGGAGTTTCATTGTCCTAACGGAAGGAGGGGTGGCAGAGATCGGGGTGCTGCTGAACAACCAGAAACGCACAGGAGAAAAGTTACCTGGCTCAAAATGACAGTGGTGGCAACACCGAGAACCCCTGCCTGCCACCAAATATAATATTACTGGCACGGAGGACCCTTTTGTCTGCTGCGTCCCCACTGTGAAGCTGTCGCTAGAAAGGCATTGTGGAAATGCCAGGGCGCTGGCTCAGTGGGAAAAAGTGCTTGCTGAGTCTGCCTAAGGCTCTGAGTTCCACCCCCAGCACCCATATAAACAGCTGGGCATGGTGGCACACCTGCCACTCCAGCCCTGAGCGGGCAAGAGACAGGACAGTGGCTGCAGCTCCCCAGTCAGCCAGACTGAGCTGCAAGCTCAATGAGCGCTTATTTATCTCAAAGAAATAAGGTGGAAAAGTGGTCTCCACGTGTGTGCACACAAAGTGCATGCGCACACACACACACACACACACACACACCCCAAAAAAGAAAGCATCGGGGAGCCAGGTGTGCTGGCACAGGACTATAAGCAAATCATTTGGGAGGCGGAGAGAATAACAGGAGTTCAAAGCCATCCTCTGCCACCTCCCCTGGGCTACATGAAACCCAGAGAGAAACAGAGGGGGGGGGGAGGGAGGAAAAGAGAGAGGGGGAGAGATCATGGATTGGTATTTGTTCAGCAAGTGCTGTTGGTGTAGCTGAGTGTATAGATAGATAGGGGAAGACCCCTCACAAAAGCCTGAGAGTTTTTGAGACATCTTGGCATACCTCCCACCCTCTGATACAGGGAGGAGCAGTCAGAGGATCTTAAGGCTCCATACACCCATGAAGTAAGTCACCGCTTCTCCAAGTCACCTAAGGAAACGGCAAGAGCATGCCTGAGATTTCTGCGTGGGCTGTTCCTACAGGGAAGTCTCATGTGTTCCGCTTCATGGGGCTTCCAGGCAAGGGTGGAGAGGGCTCATCCCTGGGACCCCAAACAGGAGAACAAGGTACCTATTATGAACACCAAACAAGGGCTTCTTGAATGCTGGGAACAAGTGAGTTTCAGAGCTTCTTTCTCAGGACCATGACTGTAGACTGGGGTGGACTTCCCTGGCACGTAGAAGAGGCCATGGTCTTTGCTGAACTAACACAAGATCAAAGTTGCCAAGGTCGTATGTGCCAGCTAGGGCCTTCAAGGGGTTATTTTGAGAAGATAACTGAATGGGAAATGCAGATCAGAAACCAGCCTCTGGTTGATGCTCGCACATGCTGTTTCAGACCCTTTAATGTCTTGCTATTTTTTAAAGACTCCAAGGAATTTAATAAGCAGAACACGTGAAATCCTTCTGCCATCCAACATGAACACATGAAATGTCCTCCATGTCCAACTGACAGCTAGGGAGAGAGCTCATTTAGCAAATTCCTGCCGTGCAGGCACAAGGACACAAGTTTGAATACCAGTGCCCAGGTAAATTCCTAGGCATGGTAGCACGCACCTGTAATCTCAGGAGACAGAGGCAGGTGGATCCCTGGGGCCCGCTGGCCAGCCAGTCTAGATGCGTTGGCAAGCTCCAGGCCATTGAGACACCCTGTCTCAAGGGAGGCAGACAGTGCTCCTAAGGATGACATACAAGGCTGTCCTCTGCTCTCCACAACACATGTGCACACACGTACATTCATACAAACATGGACATGTGTGCGTGTGTGCATGTGCATACAACACACACACACACATACAAATCTAGCACGAACATATGAAATGTTTTTAATATCCAACATGGGTTTGTCCATCAGCAATAGCCTGACCGACTAGCCATGAAGCACTCAGAGTGGACAGATGACAGGCATTGACGGAGGGCTGACTGGGACTGGCATTGTTCTAAGGATTTAACAGGTAACTTGTGTCTAATCCCCTTTCATAACCCTATGAATCTGGAAGGATTGTTGTTCCATTTTGCAGATGAGAAAATCCAGGGCTGGAGAGATGGCTTAGCAGTTAAGCACTTGCCTGTGAAGCCTAAGGACCCCAGGTCAAGGCTCAATTCCCCAGGACCCATGTTAGCTGGATGCACAAGGGGGCGCATGCGTCTGGAGTTCGTTTGCAGTGGCTGGAGGACCTGGTGTGCCCATTCTCTCTCTCCCCCTCATTCTCTCTGTCACTCTCAAATAAGTAAATAAATAAATAAACAGTTTTAAAAAAATAAAAAATATCCAGGTGCTGGTCTATTGTGTGACATTCCCTGGAGAGACATAAAGAAACATCCATTCACCCCACATAGAGAGCAGGTACTGACAGACCATAAAAGGATTCCAACCAAGTCTACCTTCATAAGCCAATGAGATTGTTGAGGTTCCTTACAGGATCCTGGGTGACTCACAAGTAACTATGACATTGAAATGCCCCTGGGGCTCTATGAGCAGCTATGCCATCAGGAAGTCACCAGTCATCAACTGTTTGCCCCTTACATAGTGGTGATTTGGAATCCTGGGAGGGGAGGGCCTCATGTGGATTATGTTCCATCTAGGGGGGAATATTAATGAGCTCAATCTTCAAGATGGCAACAATCACATCCAACCTAGGGGAAACCACTATTCCACACATGCACATAGCTAGTAAGTAAGCAAGCTCAGAAATTCTGATTCTGTGTGAGACAGGCAAGGCCAACCACACATGGGCTCAGAATGAGACTGAAAGTGAGAGCATGGATACAGGTGGAACCAACAATGAGAAGGCCCCAGTGACTAGCCCTGATGTAGTCCAGGTGAAGGCTAGGGCCCTGCGTTGTGTCTCGATGCTTTCTAAAATATTCCTTTGTGAATGTCACTCTACAGGGAGCAATGAAGTTTAAACCCACTCTGAATGTGGACATTTCCACTTAACTGTTGGGCTCCCTCATTATGGCACTTAATATTTATGACAGCTACACTATGACTGACACCACTGTCCTACACCAGGTCCCCTAAAGGAGAAGAAGGTATGGAGCTAGCCAAAGAAAAGGATACAGGTCATGAAAGAAAGCAGAGAAGATGGGTGTGGTGGTGAGACCTGTCATCCCAACCCTTGAAGGGTTGAGGAAGGATGGTCACAAGTTCTAGGCCAGCCTGGGTTACACAGTGAGACCCTATCTCAAAGAAAACATTCCACAGTAGAAAGAAAGGGGACACAGGATTCTACGCCCAGCCTGTCCCCTTTACAGCTTGTAATCTTGAGAAAATGATTAGTTTCTGGAAACCTTAGTTTGCCAAGGTTAGGGTAGGAATAATCACCCTACACAGTGCAGAAGAGAATTACAAGGACAGAGTTAAGATAATGGACATCTGTCTGGGCAAAATGCCTGGCATACCAACATGAGTTACTATACATGGTAATGAACATTGTTAGGACCATGGATATGAAGAAGGTGATGGTGGCCATGGCCCTGGGGCTCATGACAAGATGATCACAGTAGAGGATGGTGGTGGTGGAGATGAGAATGAAGAAGGTGATGACAGCCATGGTGCTGGGGCTCATGACAAGATGATCACAGGAGATGATGGTGGAGATGAGGATGAAGAAGGTGATGACAGCCATGGTGCTGGGGCTCATGACAAGATGATCACAGTAGAGGATGGTGGAGATGAGAATGAAGAAGGTGATGGTGGCCATGGTGCTGGGGCTCACAGTGGAGATGGAGACAGTTGTGAACACGGTGATGGAGACAAAGGCATGCAACCCAGGACTTCCTGGCCCACCCATCTTCAATGCACAGGGTGTGGTGGTACAGCCAGATTCCCCGTCTTCTTCTCTCCTGGCTGCAGCTCCAGCTGGCTTCCTTCACTTTCTCACAAGACTGCTCAGTTCCTGAAACACTACACGTGAGAGTCTTTGTTTGGCATTTTCAGTTCAACTAATTGTGAGACTCGCCCTCTTGGGCTGAAAACCGAATGTCTTCTGCTGGTTAAAGTGACAGAGAGAACAGAAATGTGTGAGGGTGTTTGGACTCCCAGCCAGTGAAACCACTTCCCTCTGATGAGTTGTGTCGTGTGAAAATCAATCCAGGTCACTTAGGAGAACAACTCGGTATTCAGTGTCCAGATGAATCACGGCTAATTTATTATGGGCAATTTGATTAAATACACAAGGAAGGAGTGGAGTCGATGCAAGTGTCTGCGGGTGAATTGCCTGGTGGCTCATTTGTGAGCTTTGCTAACGCTCAACAAAAAAGAAGCCATTTCAAAGTATTCTAGAGCTACGCGAGTGCTTTATCCTTGTGGCGGTCAATAGTATGTTTATTCTTCCTTCTCTTTAATCTCTGAGAAGTGGGGCAAGTTATGAGGAAAATCAGCAAATATCAAGAAACAGGCCTTCTGTACAAACCCTCCCTTAGGGGGAGTTTTGTGTGCTAGTCAACTTTTTGTCACTGTAATAAAATGCCTGATAACTTAAAGGACTTCTCTTGGCCTAATGTGTGTGTCCAACCTGTAATCCGTGGGTCACATATGGTCAATGATAACCTTGGGTATAGCCCAACAAAATACTGTAAACTTACTTGAAATAGCATTATTTTTGGATGTGTATGAGTGTGTGGTACATGTGCATGTGTGTATGTGTCAGATAAATGTGTGCACATGAGTGTGAAGGCACAAGGTCAATATGGGGTGTCTTCCTCAGTCACTACTCTCCACATTATCCTCTGAGACAGGCTCTTTCAACAAATCTAAAACTCACCAATTTGACTAGACTACCTAACTAGCAAGTCCCAGCGATCCTCCGTCTCTGTCTCCCCAGTGCTAGGATACGTGCCATCATACCTGGATTTTGCGTGGGCAAATGAGGATTTGAACTCGGGTCCTCAGTCTTGCATGGTAAGCACTTTACCCATTGAGCTAGCTCCCCAGCCCAATATTATAATTTTTTTTTTTTTTGCAGCTCCATCACACTGTTCTCAAGCCTGAAATTTATTGATGACAACATTGTGTTACAATGTCAAAAGTTTGGACATGTCTGGTAGGGGTTTCAGAAGTATCAGTCCATGGTCAGTAGCATCCATTGCTATGAGCCTGTAGTGAGACAGGACATCATAGTGGTGGGAATGAGTGGTGGAAACTTCTCATCCTGTGACATTCAGGAAGGAGGAGGGGAGAGAAACAGAGAGGAATGAGATGGAGTAAGGAGAGGGAGGAGGGCATCAGACACAAGACAGACCCTTCAAAGGCATGCCCCCAGAAACCTACTTCCTCCAACACCACCTGCCTCCTAACAGTCCACTCTGTTGGGACCTCATCAGTGATGGAGGGTAGTGGATGAGGTTAAGTACCCTCATGACGCAATCATGTTTTAAAAATGCCACCAACGGGGACCACGCCTTCAGAGGACACTTCACATCCAAACCACAGAAGCACTGCATGGTAGTTCAAATGTGATAGTGTAAACGATGGCCCCTATAAACTCAGGTGTTTCATTATCAAAACTGAGTTTGCAACTTCGGCCCCTAGCAGGAAGATTCCTGCCACGGGGGGCATTTTACAGGGAGCACATCTAGGTTCCAACTCAAGGTGTGGAGAGAGCAGGTTGAGCGCCAGCAGCTCGGCTTGTTGACTGTTGGCATTTGCATTTTGCTGTTGTCCGCTCTGCCTGCAGGTGTGGACGTGAACGGCTTCTTCTGACTGCATCTGTCAGCTGAAGTAAACTCCTTCCTCCCATAAACTGCTTGTGGTTGGACGTTCATTCCAGCAACTTTGAGATGACTACAACGCACTCCATCCTTGTGTTTTCACTTTTAACTACTCCATCTGAAGCTAACTCCAGCCCACACCTCACACGAAATTCTCTCTGGATACCATGCCACCATCTGCAAATGGATATCGGAGGATGTGTCTTCCTGAGGTATGGAATGCTACTGGAAAGCTGACAAAAGCCAATCCAAACATGACCCTTGAGGGACAACAGTGCAGATGAGGAAGAGGAGGACCCATCTAGACTGGATTAAGATGCCCTGGCCCATCCCATGGGTCCCTCCTGGTCCTCATCTGCACAAGAAGCTGGCCTCACTTAGACTGACCACCAGACACCTCAAGATGTCTACTGAGGACAGTTCTGTGCCACAATCATCACAGGATGTCAGGAAGAAGTGACTTCGAGTTTTCATGAAGAATGGTCTAAACACACACACACATTTTTTCTTTGAATTTGCAGAACATCAGGGAGGAAGCTTAACAGGAGAGGACAACTTAGCTGTTTTCGGTTCTGGACACTGGTTACCTGGATGATCCATGGGGTTGCAGTCTTGGCAATGACTCTCGGGTACTTCGCTTTTCCTGGCATCAACACCATCTCCTGTATCCTGGCACTGGGCAGAAGAGTTGTTGCCAAGGTTTAATGTTTGGATGCCTATGCCTTGTGGGCTTCATCCTCCATCTTGCAGAAACTAGAACTCGGGATGCACAGACAACACTGCCTGCCACAGTCACAGCCGGATTCATTGGTACCGGTCTCTGCATCCTGGCCCAGAAAAGGAGATGCCTGAGCTGGTTGTGATGTGCTAACTGCAGGTGTGACGTCACTGAGACTGACGCCCAACATCCAGTGGACGGCTTAGCAATGCCCTTTGCTCATACTATGTGTGGCTTTCAGCACAGGACAAACAAGCCTTCCGGTGGGCATAAACGACAAAGCCATGGTTTAAGTGTCAGGTAAACCTTTTTTTGTTGTATTTTGTTTTGTTTCTGACAAGGCACCAATTGCCTTCCATGGTGAATAAGGGAGTTAATGAATCTCATTCCGGAATGAATATTCATTTCCTTAAGAACCGGGAAGGAAGCAGGAGAGGAAGTCTATACCACTGGGTACATGAATCTCCATGTCTCTAAGAACAAACACAGACATGCTATATACATGGGTACCTTGTACCATATCCCACAAATTCATACAACTATTATGAATTAAGCTTTTTAAGTGTCATTGTTGTAATTTACTTGACCAAAGAGGTGACATAATCCAAGAAGGGAGCCAGAAGACAATACTCGGTGGGAGAAAATGAAAATGTGGCCCAGGAGGAGGGGCCACCAGAGGAAGGACACATGATGGGCAGCAGACAAATCAACTGTTATTTCGATGTCCTTTTTGTGTGCAAGTTTGTGTACATGCATGACTCTAGGCATGTGGGAGGGGGTGCATGTGCATGTAGGTAAAACCCAGAGGTCAATACACGGTGTCTTCCTCAGTTGTTCTCCACCTTATCTTTCTTGAGACAGGGTCTGTCACTAAACCTGAAGCTCACTGATTCAGTTAGACAATCCAGCCAACAGGCCCCAGGGGTCCTCCTGCCTCCACCTCCCCAGTGTAGGGATTGCAATTACGAGACACATTGCCCAACTTATTTTTTTATTCATGGGTTCTGTCAATCTGAACTCAGGTCCTCATGTTTACCCATGGAGCCATCTCCCTATTCCCCTCCACACACAAATACTAATTTTTTTTCATGTTCAAGTTCTTGGAATGGTAGAAAAAACTGATATGGTTCCTAACCACCACAACTAGCACATTGTCTTTTCCACTGATGGACAGAAAACACCCACGACTTGTGGCAAAAGACAGAAAGTACATCAGTGGCGGCCAGGAGCTGAAGAGGAAGATGGGGCCTGGGAGGTAAGAGATGAAAGGTTGAAAGTTTCTTCTAGGGTGATGAAAATGTCATTGCGTTGATTGTGGGGATGGTATCACCACTGTGAACTGAAACCACTGGGTTGTACACATTAGTGAATCCCATGACTTGTGAGCTACATCTCAGTAAAGCTGTTACTTGAGGACAAGTAATAAAGGCCGTAGGACAGAGAGGCAGGTGTCCTGCTAGCATGCAAGTGTGGCCAGCTGTCTAAAGTTTTGGATGGACCCAATGACTGCGCAGGGAACCGGGGCCATTCAACCACATCTCCGGCTGATTCTTCATCACCAACCCTGGCAACTCAGACATTCTGGACAAGGAACTGAAGATAGGTGTCCTTCTGGTAGGAAATCAGTGGATTTCAAGTCTAAGAACCCCTGATTGTGTGTTGTCCTAGTTATTTTTTGTCACATGGCCAAAATACCTGACAGAAACAACTTAAGGGGGCAAAGATTTATTTTGACTAACAGTTTCCAAGAGTTAAGTCCATAGTCACTTGGTCTCAAGTTGTATACTTAGGCCAAACACTGGTAGTGGGAGGACATGGCAGAGAACTTTTCGCTCTGTGCTTGTTGCGGTCATCTCTTCGTTGCGGGGATGAACATCCAACCAGACGTAGTTTATGGGGAAGAGGAGTTTATTTCAGGTTTACAGACTCAGGGAAAGTTCCATCACCGCAGATGAAGCTGGCTCCCTTTCATAGACGCAAGCAGACAGAAACCACAAAACAGCCAGCAAACACCAAAAGCAGTAAGCACCAAGCACCAGAGTCGAAAGTGATCTCTCCACACACCTTTGGGCTGGAATTCAGATCCACCTCCCAAACCACCTTAGGGCTGGACTCCAAGATCAGCACCCCTCCAGCCCCCGTGACACCCCTTCCCCAGCTGGGCGGCAGAAGACTCAAGTCACAAGTTTAATCTTTAATAAAAATCCCGAGTCTATGGGACCATACATTTACTCTATCACATCAAACTACCAAGGCTGACCAGGAAGTAGAGGACAAGACAAAGGAAAAAAAAAAAAACAAACACCAGGAATAATATACCCAAGGAGCCCTCCCCCAGTGACCTACTTCCTCTACCTTGATCCTACTTCCTGTAGTTTCCAGAACCTCCCCAGATATCACTACCAGCTAAGGGCCAAGCATTCCAGCCATGGACCTATAGGGGAACATTTCATATTTGATCCATAATGCTTGCCCTGGAAAATAAAATGAAACCCGTGAGGGCAGGTTGTGTGATTGCATATCCAAAAGCAACCCTGTCATCTTCCTATCTGCCTCTGTGTCTCCTCCTCCTCCTCTACTCCTGATCCATGGCTCTCTGAGTTCCCTATGGGCCTAGGTGACCCTGACACCCACATACACCACCAAAACCTGGAAGTCACACATAACCAGAGGTGGCAGGACCAAGAGTTTCTTTCACCGAGCCCTGACCCTGCCAACCTCAGTGTCTAGGAGAAAGGTGGTTTTCTCAGGCAGCTGTCTGCCTTCTAAGTAGAATTGCTGGCGGCTCCAGGTGGGACTTGACAGATCACTGCGACCGCCAATTACCACACTTTGCCACGGATGGTGTCCTCGGAAATCAACTTGGACGAGGCGGAAATAAATCCGTTCCATCAAATCCTTCTTTGTCCAGAATGCGGAGAGGTCGCTCTAACCTTGCCAATGAGCTCAGAGCGAACTCTGCCTTTGAGCTAGGGAGGAAATGAGTGCTAGGACTTCAGAGTCTCTCACCCTGTGGCCTACACACCCACAGCACCACAGGGGATGCATACATTCTCTGATGATGGAACAGATTAACTCAATTCCTCAGCGGATGATGATGCGCTTGGAAGAAAAATTTCCATTAATTCTAAGGTCATAAGCCTAAACTTAGGTTATATATATTTTAAAAAATCAAATTCAGGTTCTCTGAGTCCTTTCTACTAAATTATACTGAGGGTTAAGCAAATGCAACAAAATCTACTAGCTTCCCCAAGGAAAAGGGCAGATGGTCCAGTACAAAAGACCAGGCACCTTATTGAGATAAGAGAATTAAGAAAAGCCCCAGAGCAAAGAGCATGTAGGTGTATTGTTGGCAATGGCAAGCTACAAAGGTTTAGTATTAAAACAGAATTGGAAATGCATTCAAAGCCCTCTATGGCCACCCATCCCCTGATGTCTGACATGACCTGGCATTCACATAATGGGCTTCCTTTGTACTTTTTCTTCCCAACTAATTAACTTAGAATACTTCTGTTAAACAAGATCTACTTCCACAAATGTCTATGAGGCAGGAAAGCCAGATCACGCCTGCTTCCCGGTATCTGGTACTGAAAAGACACAGTTAAGGATTTGAAGACAGGTGTCGGGTGGTGCAGGCCCGTCCTCCCAGCTATTGGAGAATGATGCAGGAGGATCACACGTTCAAGGCCAGCCTGGCCAACAAAGTGAGTTCAAGGTCAGTCTTGGCAACTGAGACTGTGCCTCAATAAAAAGCAAAGAGTGCTGGTAATATAACTCAGGTGTGGCATGATTGCCTGGCCTGTGTAAGGTCCTGGGTTCCATGCCCAGTACTGAAGAAGGAGGATGGGGGGGGGGGCAAAAATGAGGAGGAAGAACATGGAGAAAGAGAAAGAGGAAGCAGGAGGAATAATTGATTTGGGGACTTGTAAGAGGAGAATTAAATGAAGCTGTATCTGCTCCTTTGCCCCAGATCTTTTCACACCGCATAACTGGGTGAACAAGGACTAAGAATTAGGCAAAATGATTAAGGTTTTGTTTGTACAGGGGTCATACCCATGGGCCATAGAGGATTCTAGTCCCATTTCTTAAAAATACCCATGTGCATATTGTCCCTTTCAAGGAGTAAGGATGGAGCAAAAAGCTGTTTTGCCCCCTCTTCTCAGGCCCTCTGCCCTGAGGAAAGAGAGTCGCAGTATCACACTGGGGAAGAGAGTTGATAGGAGGAACCTGGGAGTTTATAAAGCCCCAAATTAGAACCAAGCCTTTGTGAATTCCATTCTTTTCACACAGGTGATTCGTGCATTTCCCGTTTCACTTGCTGCTGGTATTAAGCTCCTCCTTCTCAGGAAGGCGACATAAAGCATACCATCCGTGACGTTTACGTGCGTCTCCTACACCAGAGCCCAGGGGTAGATCCAAGACTCAAACTGCAGTAGACCCAAAACAAAAGAATACTTCGAACACACATGACTCCTGAAATCTTTGGGTGAAAATGGGAGCAGAGAAGCAGAAAGTGAGAAATCATTTGGGTAATTAATACCTATTTCTCCCCCACCTAGGGGCCATGCATGGCATGTCAGACCTCTGAGGAGTGGCCCTTACATGCAGATATGCAGGAAGCCAGGTCCATCCCCCGCCAGCCGTCATCCACAGAGAAATGAAGCAAATGAAAAAGGAACTGGAGTCCGTGCCATCGCACAGGCGCTGCGGGAGGATCGTCTCCATGGGCAGGGCATTCTGGACGAGGCACATATAGGCTGAGCCTAAGAATGTGGAAAGAGCCGGGCGTGGTGGTGCACACCTTTATTCCCAGCACTCGGGAGACAGAGGTAGGAGGACTGCTGTGAGTTCGAGGCTACCCTGAGACTCCATAGTGAATTCCAGGTCAGCCTGGGCTAGAGTGAGACCCTACCTCGAACCAAAAAAAAAAAAAAAAATGTGGAAAGAAAGGAATGTACTTATAACTCATTTTTGCCAAATGAGACATATTCTTAAATTCCTTGTCCCCCTGTAGCCAGGAAGACCCCAAAAATAAACAAATAGAAGAATCCAGACAAAAGCAAATGCTGATAAGAAAGCTTCAAGTGAAAAAACAAAATGGGGTAGGAGAAGGGGTTGGGAATGGGTAGACTCCAGTCAACAGAAGTCAGGGCAACATGAAGCCTGGAATGGCGGACCGGACAGAAGTCTTAGTGGGCTCAGGATGTGATACGCAGACCCTGTGCTAACGAAACCCAGGGATTCTACCCGAGTGTCAGCTGCGTGATAGGAGGAGAGTGGGGCCATGGGGGGCTAAGATTGTGTAAGCACATATGATCAGAGTCAAGAAAGTTTAGTCATATTCTAGGACAGTAAAGGGGTAAAGTGAAGGTGGATTCCAGCAGCTGAGGACAAAGGCCCTGCTGGCCGGTCCCTCTGGAGCAGGAAACCCGGCAGCTTTCGGCCCTAGATCCTGTGGCCAAGCTCTAGTCCCGGCTGGCTCTCGAAGCCATTGGGTTTCCTTTACTGGAAGCAACTCTGTGGCCTTGTTTTGCTTGCGTTAAGCACTTATAAATAAGTCAGTTTCCTCCTAATTTATTATCCCACCCACTGCCATTATTTCAGATTTGGAGCTTGCAGCCACATGGTATTGTAAAAGGGAGGGCTCCTAAATCACAGTTTACTATGGCCCTTGAGGAGTACCTAACCTCAGCTAGCTGAGAATGGCAAGAGGAAGACCCATGTGCCTTGCCAACAGGGGGTCCCACTGGGGAAACAAACCTCACCCAGTCCAGTGGACATGGTTGTGTACAACTAAAGCCCCAGTACTATGGAGAGAGAGGCAGGAGGACTACGAGTCTGAGGCCAGCTGGGGCTACATAGCAAGTTCAAAACCAGCCAGGGCTATATAGCAAGAACCCCTCTCGTTAAAAAAAAAAAAAAAGATTCTCTCAGTGCCCTGGAGACCAACCTAGCCAGCTGGGGGTCCTTTGGCACATAACCATGATAGTTTCAAAGCATTTGGCAAAGTGTGGCCAGTCCTAGGCCACCAGGGGCATCCTCCCAGCATGCTTCACACCTACAACTTACTGACTCCAAAGGCAGTGAGTGGGCTCAGGGTTTGGGATTCCCACAGGCAGCTGCATAATGCCAGGATGAACATCCAGGGCAGGCACAGTTTAGGGGAGGAAGGGGTTTATTTCAAGCTTACAGATGAACTGGAAGTTCAATCGATGGTGGAAAAAGTTGGCTTTGCAAGCAGAGAGAAACCAGCACCAGCCAGTATAAACACTAAACACAAGCAGCAGGCAGGGACGGCACCGGAGCTCACACAGTCCTCTCTACACCTGTGGGCTGGAGTCAGCTTGGCCCCCAAACATACTTTGGATCTGGACCTGGGGATCTGCACTTCCCCCTCCCCCAGCCAGGCAGCTGGAGACCCAAGTTACAAACTTAATAAAACAGCCGGAGACTCTGGGGGATAGACACTCACATTTAAATCACTGTAGGGGTGTCAACAAGTTCTCATCTTTGACTGTCTCACATACACAGGTGATTGAAGACACCTGCCTGAGAGTTCAAATAACTGTGTTTTGTTGTTGGTGGAGGTATTGGTTGTGGTGGTGTGTGTGTCAGGGAGGTGCTCATGTGTGTGTGCAGGTGCACGTACGCCCATGCATGTGGAAGCCAGAGGACATCAGGTGTGGTTCCTCAGGTGCTGTCTACCATTATCGAAACAGGGTGTCTCACTGGCCTGGAGTTTACCAAATAGGCTGGACTGAAGCCCCAGTGATCCAACGCTCTCTGCTTCCTCAGTGCTGGGATTACAGGAACCCACCACACCTTGAATGTGTCCCTATTGCACACCTCAGTTAGCACTGAGGGCCTTGCACAGAGAGCCACAGAGCTCAGTAACTCCCAAGGAGGCAGGGCTGGCAAAGGTGATTCCTATGTGAGGTGCTTCAGGGCAGGGGCACAGTAGTACCCAGTGCTCAGTGCTCCCAAGGAGGCAGGGCTGGCCTTCAGGCTGATCATTGATAGCCATTCCACTAAACATCTCTCTTAGACACAGGGGCAGCCATGTCTAAGAACTGAGCTGTCACCTCCCTGTTATCAACAGGCAGAAAAAAAAAAAATATATATATATATATTTTTTTAAGTTTTAGAAAAGGTGGGGGGGTGAAGATAAATACTTTCTCATTCTCTGAACTAATGTCAAATGGCCTGGAATCGTTGCCTCTGGGAACGTGAGCCCCAGAACAAAGTGGCCCTTCATCTTTCCTGTCTGACAGCTCAATTTCCGTAGCTACAGAGAGGCGGGGTGGGCGCCGTGTGACTGTCACTAGTGGCCATGAGAACCCTTTGATAACTCTGTAGATGGCAGGCTTGCAGCAGCTTTCAGACAGAGCAGAGCCTGTCTTCATCTGACCAGGATGGCTCCGCAGAGCTGCGCGACCACAGAGGCAAAGTTCTTTAACGCCCATGAGTTCGTGTTTCCCCAGCACCAGCTCCAAAGCTCCAGCTTATGCACAAACCATCGCAGTGACACAGGGGGACGAGCTGTCCCGAGCTTTTCTCCAATCCATCGGCAGAGTGGCAGCCGCAGCCGCTGGCATTACAAGGTGTGCAGTCAGGAGCGGGCAGCTTGTGCGGTAGGTAAAGTGCTTGCTTTGCTTGGGCTTCAAGCCTCAGAAATCACATTACGAGAAGCTGAGCGCGGTGGCCCACGCCTATAGGCCCAGTGGTATGGTGATGAGACAGGAAGATTGCTGGCCAGCCAATCTAGCCTTATGTATAGGCAAGGTTCAGGTCAATGAGAAAGCCTGTCTCAAAAAAAATAAAAAACATTGTTGATGCCCAAAGAATAACACCTAAGGGTGATCCCGGGCTATACGCACGTACACATGCCTGGCCACACAAACATTCATGCCCACCCCCAACAAACTGGTGCAAAGCTATGGTGGCACATGCCTATCAATCTAGAAGAAGCTCAGGTAGGAGGGTCCCAAGTTCTAGGCCTACCTCGGATACAGAGAGAGTTCAAGGCCAGTCTGGGCAATGCTGTGAGAACCTATGTCATAATAAAAAACAAAAATGGACTGGGAATGTAGCTTAGAGGTATGTGTGAGGCTCTGAGTTCAATCCCCAGTACTAACAAAAAAAATTAAATTTAAAAAGCACAAAATTTGTCCAGGCATGGTGGTGCATGCTCTTAATATCAGCACTTGGGAGACAGAGGTAGGAGGATCACTATGAGTTCGAGGCCAGTCTGAGACTCCATAGTGAATTCCAGGTGAGCCTGGGCTACAGTGAGACCCTACCTCAAAAAAAAAAAAAAAAAGAAAGAAAGAAAGAAAGAAAGAAAGAAGGAAGGAAATCTGGCAATAGTAAAAGTGTTTCTGAATTTGCAACAATGAAAACTCAATTCAGTATCAAATAATGACTATGAGATACTGCTGGTCACATTCAGCACGTTACACCGCACGACTTCCCTGCAGTCTTGACTCAGAACTCACAAGGTGCTCGTGACGTCACACCACGCAATGCCCACAAACTCTGCCTGAAACAGCTCTGCTCACACTGGACTGACTATTGCACGCGATGAACGGCAGTGTCTGCGTACCCAAAGCTCTCTGCCCCCATAGAAACATTTTAATACATACTTGGATATGTATATTCCTCAGCATGACAGCGTCAAATTAGTATATCTTTGAATAATGCTGTGTTAGAATGTTTGATTTTAAAAACTGTCCTTGCCGGGCGTGGTGGCGCACGCCTTTAATCCCAGAACTCGGGAGGCAGAGGTAGGAGGATTACCGTGAGTTCGAGGCCACCCTGAGACTACATAGTGAATTCCAGGTCAGCCTGGGCTAGAGCGAGACCCTACCTCAAAAAAAAAAAAAAAAAATTTGGCTTGGGGCCAATTCGGAATTTCCAACAATTTCTGAACTGGCCCCAAAAATTCTTCTTCCATCTTATGGCACATCTTTTATGCCCAGTGGGATTCTCAGCCCTGATGATTATAAAATCAAAATGTCGATCAACTATGAAAAGCACTGGTGATGCTCTATATCTCACAGTATCAAATATTGAAATCAAAATATCAACCAACTCTGAAAAAAAAAAAACACTATACTCGCTATAGTTTCAATGATTCAGCTCGGCTTTATTCCTTATGTAAAAAGAAGCAAGCACATTCATTTCGTTAACATGCAAAGCTGCTTGCATCGTTAATAGTTGGAAAAATACATGTATACCAAGGAATCATTTTAAAATAAATTCTGTATGATTCATTATCAGTAAATGTTTGTATTGCCTACACATTGCTCTACACCTATATACTTGGGGTCAGACAAAAACATTTTATTTATTATTAGTGGAAAAAGTTGTACCTGATTCTTTTGGTTTGTTTGTTTGTTTCTCTCTCTTCAAGGGCACCTGCTTGTTTACCATCAGTCCTACAGTAAACCTGCTTCAAGAATGTGAACTCCTTCCACTGTAACAAATATATTAGGGAACAACTTGAGCATAGCATGCTTTGCATTTTCTTACGCACTATTTCCTCTGCAAGAAAGACTGGGGGGGGGGGGTGAACGCAGAACGCTGTAACCAGCTGAGAACAGTCACAGAAATATGCAGGCATGTCCTCACTCACAGACCCGTGCATGCGAGCGAGCTCCGCTCACACCACCCACAGCCAGGGCTATAGGGAGGGTTCTGCTGACCTCAACAGCCCTGCTCTGCTACTCAAACTCCCAGATTGCATTCCACCCAGTGGCCCACGGCCACATCAAGCTTCAGTTCTTCACGTTAAGGTAACATTCACTGTGGTAAGTATGTTTAAAATGTGTGTGGGCATGCATGCCACGTTGCATGTGTGGAGGTCAGAGAGCATACCTCAAGGTGCCCGTCCTCTCCTGCTTTTTGAGACAGGGTCTCTTTTGGTGTTTGGCCACTGAGACACCATTCTAGCTGACTCACAAGCTTCTGCTTCTCCTGGCTTCACCTCTCAGGGGTGCACCACTTTGTGTCCAGGTTTACTGGGGTGCTGGGGAATTGAACTTGCAAACAAGTGCTGTCGACTGCTGAGTCACTTCTCCAGTCCTATTTTTTAACATGCTTAATACTGTACTACTGTGTTTATTAAATTTCTGCTGTGCAGTGTGTGTGCGTGTGTGTGTGCGTGTGTGTATGTGTGTGTGTGTGTGGTAGTATACGCACATCTTGATGCCCTGTGGCACCTCATAAGCTTGCCAGTTGTGAGGGGCTGCTTGCCTGTGGTTTCCAGGAGTAGTGGAACATGGGGGTCTTTTTCTTCTGCTCTACAGCCTGGTCTTTGCTTGAGCCTCTTCTTACTGTTTCTGGAGCTTACGGGGCTCCTTTGATTCTCAGGTCTCTGCTCCATTGTGGGGCTGGGGTTACAGGCACGCATGCCCACAGCCAGCTGTTTTATGTGGGATCTGAAGATCTGAACTTGGGCAGTCTTGGGCCCACTCAGGCCCTGATGCTTGTGCAAGAAATTGCACGTGTTAATCACTGAACCATCTAGCACATCCACTCCATTTTAAGACAGGGTGTTTCAATGGCCTGAAACTCAGCAGTTAGGCTAGTCCAACTTGTCAGTGGGTCCTAGGAATTCTCCTACCTCTGCCGCACCAGTGCGAGACAACAAGTGTGTGCCACCGTGCTCAGCATTTTCACAAGGACATTGGGACTCAACCGCAGGTGCCTATGCTTGTGAGGCAAGCACGTCACCAGCTGAGCCATCTCCCGGGCCCCATTTCTTTCTTTTTAAGATGCCAACAAGAAACTGGAATCTTTTCTGTGTCCAACCCCATTTTTCCCATCTGGTTCTACCATGGAGTTGTGTGTCATATAATGATTTTCAGGGCTCACATCATACGGCAGGGAACTAGATGCCTTTCTCCTCCTCCCTGAGAAGCTTGCTGGCTAAGTCATTTCTTGCCACAGCATCCCTGAGTGCCCACAACTGATAAAGCAAGGTCCCTTCTGATCAAGGTCACTCCACGGAGCATACGTGGTTCAGGGGTGCTGTAGTTTGAAGCAGCAGTGCCAGTTTCCAGCTGGGGGGGACACAGATGAGAAAGCTCACCCCAGAACAGTGGAGTTCAGAGAGTTGGATAATGAGATGGAGGGGTGTGGAGCCTGGAAAGATAGCTCTGGCCTCTTGCACACACTGATAGCACCTCAGGTCCTTCTCAGGACTGGTCCCATTTGCTTCCCAGCATTTCACATATAACCATCCCAATAAGCAGCCAAGGAGAAGGCAGCACACAGGAAGGCGGGCCGTTCATCTCAGAACGCAGGGTCCCCTGGGTACAGAGCGCTCTGGGGATAGGATCCACACACCCCAGCCTTGCATCCAGTCTAAGCTATGTCGGCATCTTACGAAAGGCCATCACCCTCCATTCACAACGGGCAGGAGACCTGACTTGGAAACAGCAAAGAGCAGATGTACAATAAGAAGGATGCTCCTTGGCAAAAATGATCGCAGGTAGGCAGAGAGTCCGATGTAACTAAGGAAAACCACAGCCGAGGTTGGAGCTGGAACTCCTGATGGGCTGAATGCCCTTTTGTGCGAAACCTCCTTGACACTGCAGTTAGTTTGGTCCCACTATTTCAGAAAGAAATGAAGATGCCCAGGCACTTCCCCACAAACGTGCACTAAGGGAAGCTCCACACCCTCAAAACACCTGACCTCATTATAACATCACTTGCATTGTAGATTTTAACACCCTCCCTAATTTATGACCATAAAAAAAGCCCCTGAAAGGGAGATCCAATACACCATGATTTCGGAAGGAAAAAGGGTCATTTTGCCACTTACCCATATATATTCATAAAGGTTTCTTTAAAATGGACAACACAGAACCCATCCCAGGAGACACACACATGTGGGGTAGCCCAATTCAATCTCCCTTTGGAGTGTTTGCCTTGCTTTGCTAAATAAACTTCTGCTTAAATTGTCTGTGTCTCTAAACTGAACACTTTTAAATTAATTATGCAATTCACTGTATGAACATAGTGCATGTTGGTCACATACTCGTTGGGGGGGGTATACCCTTAGATCCTCTCTCTCCCACCCCCATTCCACTGAGGGCCCTCCTCAGTAGGATTATTGGTATTCATTAGACTTTTAACTTGGAGAAAACAGATTTCTTAGCATGTTAATCCTCTATCTTCTCAGATTGCCAGCTCTCTGAATAGAGTGTGAATTTAAAGATATATTTCCTCTCTCTGCTCATTAGCACTTGAAGCAACAGGCAGCAACAAACCATGGTGGTCTGGTGTCACAAGCACCCGTGTGGCCCTCCCATCTTCTTCCTTCTCCTTACTCTGGTCAGTTCTTACCTGATCCAATGATCTCAATGCCATGGGCTGGAAAGATAATTCTTCAGAGAAGACCCTCCTGCCTGTTCCACTAACCTCACCATTTATCTTGCCACAAAAACCATGTCATCATAATCGACTATAACATAATAACTCTTGAAGTCAGATAATGTTAGCTCTCTGTTGCAGTCAGGTTTCTGCATTCAGGCAGAAAACACCAACCAAGAGCAGCTTGTGGGGAAAAAAGGGTTTATTTTGGCTTACAGACTTCAGGGGAAGCTCCATGATATCAGGGGGAAATGATGGCATGAGAAGAGGGTGGACATCACGTCCTGGCTATCATCAGGTGGACATAGCATCAGAGGAGCGTGCCAAACACTGGCAAGGGGAAACTGACTATAACATCCATAAGCCCACCTCCAACAATACACGGCCTCCAGGAGGTGGTAATTCCCAAATAGCCATCAGCTGGGAATCTAGCATTCAGAACACTTAAGTTTATGGGGGACACCTGAATCAAATCACCACATTCTACCCCTGGCCCCATAAGTTGATAACCATACCTGATATAAAATGCAATGCATTCAGTCCAACTTTAAAAGTCCCCATAGTTTTTATCAATCCCAATGATGTTCAGACATCCCCATAATCCAAGGTCTTTTAATTGAGCCACAATACCCCCCCCAAAAAAAAAAACCATAATGGTACAGAATAAGCATGCACACTGCAAAAGATAGCATTGGGCATAGCAAAAAATATATATCCAACCAATACAAGATTTAAAACAAACAGAGCAAACATCAAACTCTGTAGCTCCAAGTCTAACAACTCTAGTCAGTGACAAGTCTCTAAGTCTGATATGTCTAACCAGTGACAAGTCTCTGGAGTTCCAATTTCACACCTCCAGCTAGGTTACTCACAGTCTGGGAAAACTTCATCCAGGGCTGGCAGCTCTCCTTGGCAGCTCTCCTTGGCAGCCATCCCATAGTGCTGGCATCTCCACTGGGTCTCCACCACAACCCACGGTTTATCCTCAGAGCTCCACTGGGCCTCCATGCAGGCATCCAGCAAACCTGCTTCACAGCTTCACACTGCCCATGTCCATTTCCAGTAAATAAAACCATGTTGCTAACTCAGTGACCCTCTCTCTCCTGCATTTGTTATACTCCATAGTACCAGGTGGGCTACTAATTTGTTAATCCAGAGGGGAATAAAGCAGACTTTGTAGAACAGCAAACTCCTTCAGTACTCAGGCCCCTTCAAGAGTCCAAATTCTTCCTGTTTGACCAATGCAGATCAGCTGGGCCAACATCAATGGTTGTAATCTCTCAAACAATTGCACCTGAATGGGCAGCAGTTTCAGCCCAAAGATTTCATTTTTTTTTTCTGTGCCAAATTTCTCTGCTCATGCCAGTCCATTTTTGCACAATGCAACCCTGCACAAGTTCTCAGGACACGGGCATGACTGCAAGCCTCTCACACACCAGAAACTGCTTCTATCCCAGTCCAAGCAAAGCTCTTTCTCACCTCCATAAGCCAAACCTCACAGTCCATAGTTCTTACTGCATTCGACTCTTTTAACTCTGACCAGAATAGTCCATCAAGCTGTACTTACAGCACTGCAAGGCGTCTCTTAGGCCAAGGTTTCAAATTCGTCCATATTCCTCCTGCAAAGCAGTTCCAAAAGGCCAAAGTCACACAGTCAGGTTCCTAGCATTAGGGACTCCACTTCTCAGTACCAATTTTACTGTTGCAGTCAGGTTCACATTGCCAGCGGAAAACAGCTGGCCAAGAGCAGCTTGTGGAAGACAAGGGTTTATTTGGGCTTACAGATTTGAGGGGAAGCTCCATGATGGCAGGGGAAAACGATGGCATGAGCAGAGGGTGGACATCACCTCCTGGCCAACATCAGGTGGACAACGGTAACAGGAGAGTGTGCCAAACACTGGCAAGAGGAAGCTGGCTGTAACACCCATAAGCCCGCCCCCAACATGACATCACCTCCAGGAAGCATCAAGATCCAAATTGCCACCAGCTGGGACCTAGCATTCAGAACACCTATGTTTATGAGGGACACCTGAATCAAACCACCACACCCTCCAACTTTGTTATTTTGAAGGTGGTTTTGGCCATTCAAGCTCTTTCATTATCCATAGAAATTTCAGAATCACTATGTCCACTTTCCCTTTCACCCCCAGCCTCACCCCCACTACACACAATGGTCTTGCTGGGATTCCGTTGAGTTAGAGTCAGTTTAGGATAACAGACGCCTTAGAAATATTTACTCCTTTCTTATAATATCTCCCGGTTTTTTTCAGTCTTTCATTACGTCCTCTAATACATGCTTTGTGGTTTCCAGTGAATAAACTTCATGCAGCCAGATTTAGAGTAAGGATGTTTTTGATGTTATTGTGAATGGTGTTTTTTTTTTTTTTTTTTTTTTTTTTTTTTTTTTTTTTTTTACTTACATTCCCTACCTGCTCATTCCTGGCATATAGAAACATGATTACTTTTTGTATGATGCAACAGTGTAAAGCTCTCTTAATCCTTTTGGGTAGGATCTCCTTGGATTTTCACATAGATCGTCTTGTCATCTCCAAACAGAGGCAAGTTTACTCCTTTCTTTCCGGTCTGGGTGGTATTTATTTCTCTTGCCTCATCACAGTGGCTCATTCCACCACAGTGCACAATGCGAGTGGTGAGAGCAGGGAGCGCTTCTGATTCCTGTCTTGGGGGAAACATTCAGCCTCTCACTGTTAAGTCTGCAATGATGTGGAATGAAGAAAATTCCCTCCCAGTACTTATTTGTTAACATGTTATTTTAAAATCAGATATAGAGGTAAGGTTGACAAATGCTTTTCTGTATCCATTGCCATAATCCTGCGTTTTATACTTTCTGTTTCTTTTTTGGAAAACAAAAATTTGTATTTATTTGCACATGTGTGTGGGGGGGGCACATCAGGGCTTCTTGCTTCTGCAAGAGACATTTGTGCCACTTTTTTATCCAGCTTATGTGGGTATCTTGAGAATTGAACCCCAGGCCAATAGGTTTTGCGAACCAGCACCTTTGAACCACTGAGCCATCTCCTCAGCCCCACTTTTAGTTTCCTGATAGAATGAATTATATGCATGTTTTTCAAAGGCAGGGATTTACAAGGTCCAGACTGGCATTGAACTAAAGATCTTCCTGCCTCAGCATACTAAGGGCTGGGATTATGGGTGTGCACCACCACACTCAGCATATGGTCTGATTGTGTGTTACGTGTATGGGTTTGGTATGCATGCATGTGTATGCATGTTCACACATGTGTGAGTGCATGTGTGTGTGGAAATGAGAGGTCAAGGTGGGATGTTATCCATCTGGTTTATTGAGATAAGTCTGTCAATGAACTCAAAGCTCACTGGTTTGGCTGGTCTGGCTAGCCAGCTTGCCTTGCAGGGTGAGGTGGTTGAAATCTCCTGTCTTTGCCTTCTGTGGACAGATGGGCCACCACGCCCACACAGCACCTATGTGGAGACTCGGGATCCAAACCCAGGGCCTCATACTTGCATGGCAACGATTTACCCACGAAGCCATCGCCCTAGCCCCATGGACTGTTTGTGGTTTTTATTTTTTTTAATATCAACCCAGTCAGACATAAACTTGGACCATGAAATGTGCTTTGTACATGTTATTAGATCTGATTTACCAATTTCTGTTCAGGAAATTTTCATCTCTATTCATGAGAGTCACTGATCTGCCATTTCCTTTACTTGGGATTTCTCCATAATGATCATGATGTCCTCATAAAATAAACCATGTCGTCCTCCCATCCCTAATTTTCTCAAATAATATGTGCAAAGTTACTGCTAATTCTTTATTAAATGCTTGTTATAGGTTTAATAAGAAGACACATAGACCTGTATTTTTCTTTGAGGAAAAACCTTCTCCTTTAGAAACCCACCAAATTATGCACTTGACCACTAAATTATAGGGAGAGTCCGTGGGATAGTTTACATCCACTGTCAACCTGGCGGGGCCTAGAATCATCTGTGAAGGATGATCTAGATTACGTTAATTGAGGTAGGAAGACCCACCTTAACTTTGGTTGGCGCCATTCAATGGGCTTGGGACCCGGACTGTACAAAAGGAGAGGGCTGAACGGCAGCCCTCATCACCTCTGCTTCCGCACCGGGGACTGAATGTGGCTGGCTCTGGTCCAAGTTCCCACTCCCCATGCTTTTCCCACCACGAGGGACTAGAACCCGGACCCGTAGGGTGGCCTAAACCTGAACAAGAAGGTAACTGGTACAGTCAGTTCACCCAGATCCTGAGTGAGTTTTGGTAGTTTCTATCTTTCAAGTTTATCCATTTCACCATATTTTTCAAATTTATATGCATCAAATTATTCTTAATATTCCCTCATTACCTCTAGGATATAGATATGTCTATTTTAAGTTAAAATGCCTCAGATGAGATTATCACCAATGCTTGATGTTGGTTTTCGTCGTGGTCTCCCTGGCTAGATTTCTCAATTCATTGATCAGCTATTGGGTTACTGATTTTTTTTCTCTGTTTTTCATAGCATTGATTTCCACTGCTATATTAATTACTTTTGTTGCTGCTGAAGGTGACTTAAGGGAGGATGGACTCATCTTAGCTCATAGCTTGAGGGGCCACCATCCATCTCAATGAGGAGTGACAAGACTCCTCACCTCAAAAGAAAATGAAATACCAGGAATGAGGGAGAAAGAACAGGAAGTGGGGCCATGCTATAATCTTTAAGGCCCAAAGAACTCACTTCCTCTAGCTAGGTCCCACTGCCTGAAGGTTTCAAAACCTCCCACACCAAAAAAAAAAAAAAAAAGCCTCAGCAGCTGGGAACCAAGTGTTCAGGCACATGCACTGTGGAGGACACTCACATTCAAGCCACAGCAGCTCTGGGTCCTTCGAACGTTACCGAGATGGATTTTACTACTGCAGCTGCTGCTCGTGTTGCCCAGTGTTCCGGATACATTTGGGGGAATGGCTAATTGCTGTTACTGGATGGGGTTCTCACTACACGTCGATTAGGCCGAACTGGTTGGCTGTGTTGTTTATGTCCTTTGCCTACTTACTGCTTTTCTGTATAGGCACTTACGTTAGGTGTGTGTGTGTGTGTGTGTTTGTCAGTGTACATAGGTTCATGTAAGTGCAGGTGCACATGTGCGTGTGCATTCCTATGTGTGAGTGTGCATATAGGAGCCAGAGGACAACCTCAGGTGTTGTTCCTCAGGCACACCATATCCACCATTTTTGTCACACTGGCCTAGAGTTCACCAAGTAGGCTACACATAAGCCCCAGGGATCCTACTGACACCACCTCTGCAGCACAGGGATGCCAGGTGTACAACAGCCTGCCTGCCTGCCTGGCATTTTCCGTGGGTTCTGGGAACTGAACTCAGGTCCTCATGACGGCATGATAGGCACTTTAACAACTAATCCATCTCCGTAACCCCTGTATACACGTGCTATCGCTTATCACAGGAGGTGTTGATATTTAACTGTTACTAGCATTTGACCTGTTCCCTGAGCAGTTCTTTCAAGTTTGGTCCATTTTTTTTTTTAATTTCTCAACATATGTCTGTTTTGCTTTGTGCATCGCATTCCATTCTTTTTTTTTTTTTTTTGGTTTTTTGAGGTAGGGTCTCACTCTAGCCCAGGCTGACCTAGAATTCACTATGGAGTCTCAGGGTGGCCTCAAACTCACGGCAATCCTCCTACCTCTGCCTCTCGAGTGCTGGAATTAAAGGCGTGTGCCACCACGCCCGGCCATCGCATTCCATTCTGAAGTACATAAACACTTAATATCATGACATCCTCCCAATGAACCATCATTTTGAATGGCCCATTTCATGCCCAGTTTAAAAAAAAATCATCTTTCTTCTGCTGTGAGTAGGCGAATCTTTCTCTGTCCTTCTGTGTCGAATGTGTTCATGTTTACATTCACAGTGTGCGTTGTGAGTGTGACCTGACCACTACTTGTCTGTTAACTGAGGTACCTGAGTCATGTGTACTTATTGTCACTGACACAGCCAGCTTTGAAGCTTGCCACTTGGTCAGGACTTGTCACGTTGTGGATCCTCCTTTCTTCTTCCTTTGATTTGTTTTTGCCTGCGGCGCTGTGTTTGAGACCTGAGGGCATGTGCAAACCGAGCAACGACTCTGCCACTGAGCTGCCTCCGTTTCACTCCCATTCCATCCCCAACATTGTGTTTACAAGGCAGGGTCTTGCTAAACTGTCCAAGATAGGCTTGAATTTATAATCCTCTTACCTTAGCTTCCTGCGTGCTAGGACTACAGGTCTATCCCATCACATCTAGCCCAGTCAACCCTTTCTAAGAAATGGTTTAAATGATAATTAAGAGAATACCTTGTGTAATATCTATGTGGGGACCATTTCTGGTTTTGTGTTTGGATTTGGTTTGAGTCCTCTCCCCTCCCTTCCCTCTCAGGCTTGGGGTGGAACTCAGTTTTTCACGAATGCTAGGCAAGTTCTCTGCCACACAGCCCCACCTTCAGCCCTGCTTTACATTCTCAGGCACAGATTCCCTATTTCCACCATATACCCATTTCCCTTCCCTTGACAACTTCCTTTAACGTCCCTTGACGAGTGAGGCAGCAGCTAGTGAATTCTTTCAGCTTTAATGCAGCGCAAGAAAGTCTTCTTCTATTTATGTTCAATGGAGGAAGATATTTCATTAGCACAGTTTGTTGTTTTGTTTTGCCTGTTTGCTTTTTGTTTGTGTTTTAAGCCTTGCCCTGAAGTGACATGACTTGGAGACAGTCTAATCAATCCCTCATACAGTTACTTTTAAGATCTGTTAGATGCTGGGCGTGGTGGCGTACACCTTTGATCCCAGCACTCAGGAGGCAGCAGGAGGATCACTCAGGCCAGCCTGAGACTGCATACTGAATTCCAGGTCTAGAGTGAAACCTTACCTCGAAAAACAAACAAACAAAAAGAGATCTGTTAGAAAGGGTCAGAGCCATGTTCAATTGGTGACTCATGAGTCCTCACTCCCAAAGCAAGGTCCTCCTCACTCAGTGTGGCCTGAGCCACCGGGCTCCCTGCTCCAGCAGAAAGACATGGAGGTCACAGGACAACATTCCCATCATGAGGGAGAGCAGCAGGTACCAGACCCTCCACTCCCATGAAGTGGCTCTTGGAATAGCCTTTCCTTACAAGATAATGTCCCTTGTCTGAGCCCCTGAGCCAATGTTGAACCTTCTTAGGACCTCACATTACTAACAGTAAGGTAGTAATCATGACATATGTGCTAAAAGAAAGAGAACAATCCTGTGGCCTGCTTGTTCAAAACCTCATGAGACTCTTACTGCAAGTTGACAAACAGCCTTGATTTTCCTTGATAAAAATTCAGTGCATCTGTAAACAACAGGAACCAATGGGGTTCTTTCTACTCAGTTCAGATCTGTCCTCCTGCTCTTGTCCTAGTCTGAGTGCAATGTGTTCATGTGCGACAAAATCAACACCTGAGTCATCCTCAAACTGAGGTGATGATTGACAGATCATTAGCTGGCCCAGCGGGGGTGAGGGGGGAAAAGAATGCACCATGTGAATTAGTTGTTTTCCCCAGACATTGTGCTCTGGGCAACTGACAGTCACCATCAGTCCAAGGGACTGGGATGATGCCAACCCTCTACAGGTGTGTGGTGGGATGGTTGAAAAGAAAGCAGGGAATACTCCTCCGGTGGGGACTACAGAGGCCTAGTCAGGGCGGCAACGCCTATCACGGGAGGTCAGGTCGAGCTGTTCCTCCAAGAACGACTTCAACCGGAAAGGAACGTATTTAGATTCATTTAATAAAATGCCTAGTTAGTAAAATAAAAAGAATTAAAGACAGATAGAAAGTGAAATGAGGTGCTTCTCATCTTTGCATAAGCGCACACACACGCACATGCACAGGGGCGTGCGTGGTGGTCACAGAAAACCTCAGCTGTTGTTCCTCGGGTGTCATCGAGCTTTCTTGAGACTTGGGTCTCTCATTAGCCTGGAGCTCACCAATTCAGCTAGACTGGCCAGCCAGCCCCTGGGATCCTCCCATCTCCTTCTCCACAGTGCTGGGATTATAAACGTATGCTGGTAAGCCCAGAACATTTATGCGGGTTCTGGGCATCTGAACTCAGGTCCTCATTCTTGCAAGGCAAACACTTCAATGACGAGCAATCTCTCCAGCTTCTAGCACTTGCCCTCTTAATGCACACAGCAGTCACCCGGCAGGGGCTTCTTAAGAAAGCAAGTTTGGGTCCACTGGGGTTGGGAAGAGCTTGGATGTCGTATTTCACAAGGTCTCAGGTGTCACTGATCCTGTGGGTCCACAGGCCTCACCTGCAGCAGGAAAGACCTGGATTGTTCTCAGAAATCCAGAATCCCTGATGTGACTGCCAGAGATTCCTATGCAGTCCTTCTAAGGTCACACCCAGAAACATATGGGTGGTGGTGTTCGTGTCTTGAGAAAAGGTCTCACTATGTAGCCCAGGCTGGCTACTAGCTGCCAATCATCCTGCCTCAGCATTCTGAGGGCCAGGATTGTAGGTATGTACCACCACTGTGGTGGTCTGAATGTAAATTGTGCCCTGTAGAGTCACTGAGCGTTTGACTACTTAGTCACTAGTTGGTGGCACTGCGGGGGAAAGCTGTGTAACCTTGAGGAGGTGGAGTCTTGCTACAGGGAGTGTGTCACTGGGGGTGGACCTTGAGGTGTTATGGCCCAAGTGTTGTTTTCTCTTTCTCTACTTTCTCCCTGCTGATGTGCGGATGTGACGTGAGCCGGCTTCCTGGTCCTGCCATGCTTTCCCTCCATGATAGACTCCCCTCTAAACTGCAAACTGAAAATAGACCCTCTCCTTCCTGGAGCTGCTCTGGTTGGGCGTTTTGTCCCAGCAACAAGAAAGTAACTGATGGAATCATGCTGCCTGGCAAAATCTCTCGACACTGGACAAACCTTCCGGGTGGTTCTGCTGTGACGTAATCCAGGTGGTGTGAAGGGTGCCACTCCAGCTCAACATCTGTGCGCGCCCCAAGCTTCACTAAAGTGCTGCTTTCAGATCCAGACCAGTGCCACTACAAACAAATATAAAGCATTCCTCCAGCTGTGTGTTGGAGCCCTAGAATATGATTTGTGTGTCACACAGCGCACACACACACAAATCCACTCCTGTTGTGAAACATGGAGAAGGAATTTGGGCTGCTACGCCCTCCTCGTCACACTTCATAAAACAGCCATCTCTGAGAAGCATTGTAGAGATCACAGATGCTGTTAAAAGTGGGGAAATCGTTCAGTGGTTAAAGATGCCGGCAAGCCTGGCATCCCGAACTCAATTCCCCGGCGACCACGTAAAGCCAGGCACAAAGAGGCACACGTGTCTGTGATCCCAACTAGAAGACTCTGTCTCAAGCGGGGAAGAGGAAGAAGACAAATGTCCCGAGACTGTCCTCAGACCTCCTCAGGTACGCTGCGGCATGCCCACACTCATACACATACGCATACAGATAATAGAGAGACACACGTTATTATTTTTTTTCAAAAAAATAAAAATAAAAAACTGTTCAAATTATTTCTGCCAGTGTTTGCCAAGTGTGTGTGAACATGGCACAGTCTACCTTCTCCTTCAGGACAGAGGGAGGTCTGCAAGCCGAGTCTAGATGGCTGGAACAAGTCTGTGCTCCAGGCTGTAAACAAGCTGTTATATACAGATATTGTAGAAGGACCAAATGGTGTCCAGGAGTCTAATTCTCTTAATTTTCAAAACATGCTGCGGCTTCCTTTGTCTTACTGCTCAGCACTACTATTTAACATCTCCTTTCTTCTCTGCTACGGGCTTTAGAAAAGAACTATCAAAGAAGATTGGCAGAAATGAGGGCAGCAGAAAGAAATCTGGGATGTCGTATAATGTCTTTGATCTTGGTTAAATGCTGAAATGTACTTTTTTCCAATCAGAAATAATTTTACCCTGTCAAGCCACAACCCTCCATACAACTGGCATAGAATGCTTGTTTACTTCCCCAGTGTTCAGCTCCCAGTTCCCTTGTGACCACAATAAAGTCATTTTAAAGGTTCCTTGTCATTTTTTTCCAGTTAGAGGCGCAAGTTTACAAGATCATAATACTGAAAAGGAAAAAAAAAAAAAAGAAAACCAGATCTAAGATTTCTAAGTTTGAATTTAGTTTCTTTTTTTATTGCCCAACATAAGAACATTATCTGAAGGAAAAGAGAGTGCATGGAGGAAAATCCTCACTATTTTCTCATATTTGCAAGTTAACCATTCCGTCACTTGCTCAGGAACAAGGGTGAAAGATGAGTTGGAATCTAATACGACCCCACATCCCCACCTGCGAGGACTGAAAGCCTGTGCAACGTCCCTGAGACTCTTGAGGACTCGCTGCCCCCACACTTGAGGCCAGCACCTGGAACCACACGTTTCTGAGGGCCCCAGCCACACACACAGACGTCTGAAGACAGAGCTTCTCTGTCCTTGAGAGACTCCACGTACGCCAGGATTGTCTACCCTGGATAGTGCTGCCGTAACTATGGACGTGCAGGTACCTCGGTGGTAGGAAACAGTCCTTTTGGGTATATGTGAGTGGTGGTGGTGCCGTGCGTCACGGTTACCATCTCATAGCTGGGACAAAACACCAGGCTAGAATCAGCTGATGAGAGGAGGAGAACGTTTATTTCAGTTTGCAGTTAGTTTCGAGGGGAGGATAAGCCTTGGCAGAGAGAGCCAGCGCAGACGGCCACTGTAAGGGGCACACATCACATCTCCACAGTGGCACATGTACTGGGCTTAGGGCTAGGCCACATCACCTCAAAGCCAGCCCCAAGCAATAGACTTTCTCCAGCAAGGCTCCACCTCCCAAAGGCCCCACAACCTTCCAAATTGCCACTAGCTGGGGACCAAGTATTCAAAAACACATGAAGCTATGGGGGACATGTCACATTCAAACCACCACACTTTGTCATCGAGAAGTTCCATCCTCAGGGTTTTTCTCTGAGAAACCTTGTACTGATTTTCACAGTGGTGCGCCCATTTGGATTCCTACCAGCAGTGTGTAAAGGTGCCTCTTTCATCCTAGCCTCATTACAGCTAGGTGCAAAGGCATGACTAGCTTCAGCCAATCAGGCATTCCTGAAAGCCAGGAATCAGCCAATCAGAGTGTTAGATGAGCGCTAATGCAAAAGGAAGTAGGGACAGGTGGTGGCACCCTGCAGGGTCAGTTCAGTGGTGGACGCCTCCGGATTCTCCTGTGTGTTGTCATCTCCTCCTCTGGGACCACCGCCAACCAAACACACACCCTGAGAAACTCTTCCTCCTAACTGCCCCTACTCACCTTACTGTGCTTTTAGAGGCAAAAACAAGAGCAGTTCTAAAGCTCCCATCTCTAGGTCTCATCCAGTGCATTCTTATAAACACACTACATCATGAACTTTCAGAAATATTAGGAGATGGAAGCGGAGGATGTAGCTCAACCAGCAGAGTACTCGCCTAGCATGCATGAAGTCCTGGGTTCCACCCCCAGCGCCGCATAAGTCTGGCATGATAACACACACCTACGATCCCAGCACTCAGGAGGTGGAGGCAAGATCAAGAGGTCAAGGTTATCCTGACCTACATGTGAATTTCAAGGACAGCCTGAATTACACAAAACCCAGTATTACAAGAAAACAAACAAACAAACAAAAAACCCACATGTTGGATGACATATTATACGCCAGACACCACTTTTAAGTATCTTAAATACACTGATTCACTGAACTGTTAGCACTGCCCCTTAATGCCTGGGGTGTTGTTAGCCCCACTGCACAGCTAAGACTTAAAGATATTAATCTACATGTCAAATCCACTCAGATAGATTGTCACAGAGCCAAGGCTCATACATGGTTCTTCAATAAAGTCCTTCACCTTTATCCCATCCTAAAAGGTACTTGAGGCATGAACTCAATTGTGAGCGAAAGAAATCCACCAATTCTATTTCCCCTTTCCTGGGCCTTCATGAGTCCTCAATTCTGCTCATCCAGACTACAGAGATCTTTTGTAGCAGGGAGTCCAACCTGTGGCCCACGGGCCACATGCAGCCCAGGTTAGGTATAAAAGCAGTTGGATACAAGATCATAACTTAACTTGAAACAATGCAAGATGTTCCTATGATTTTTGTGTGTGTGATTCAATTGCCTGGTCCTCGAGCATGGACTGTGAAGATGACAACATCATGTCACGGTGTCAGTCACGTGAAATGAACATATAGATAACATCCGTCGCATACGACTGTACTACAGAATGCGCATGGATGGTCATCAGAACTGCCCATGAGCTCTGGCCTTGATTTCCAGTCCTCCTGCTGCCATCCATCCTTTAACAAGACAAAGTCCTGTACGCCCTGCAAGACAGATGTTCTCTCCCTGCCCTGCTTCCGTGCTGGAGTCACAGCAGGCCCCAGAGAGCCCACAGTATGCTGATGGCCAGCTCTGTCAGCACACTGGACACCATCTCCCAGACATGGAGGGCATTACACTGTGAGAGATCCTGCCCACCTCACAGGCCTTTGTCTGGATCACTTGGGCTGTGTGGTTTTTAAACACCCATCCGGGGCAGTAGTTCCCCATCAGAGATAGTTCCACATCTAAGGATATTTGTAACAACAGTTTGGGTCATTACCAGTGGGGGTGGACTGTGGGTAGGTGTGCACAACTGGCATATAGTCATGCACCAAGGCCAAGGTGGCTGCAAACATTCCATGGCACACACAAAACACCCCACAACTTAGACCAACCAAAGCACCAACACTGCAGATGTTAGAAACTTTACCTCTGTCAGAAATAATGTCCACAGGACACACACCTACAGTAGCTCAGAGGCTGCAGAAGGATGGATGATACCACGCACCATGGCCAGGTGATCTGGCTTCACATAGTGACCTACCCCACTTCATATCTGATTGACTTCGTATCAATCCTATTTCTGAACTTCTGTTCCAAGCCTCCAGTGAGACTGTGAGCCTATCTACACAGCTAATGAGAAAAAAAAAAAAAAACAGGAAAGCAGCAGGCATGCTGGGCTCCAGAACTGTGACCAAACACGTGTGAGAAACAACTCAGAGGCAAGATTTCTCCATTTCAGTTTCAGAGCTGTTAGTCCCTCATTTTGAGGAGGGAGTGGCAGAGCAGATCACATAATGACAGGCAGGAATCAGAGGAACGTGGATACAGGAAGAGACCAGGGCACGGGATGGCCCCCAAGTGATCCACCTCCTGCAACTGGGCCCCACCTTCTACCTCTCACCACCTCCTGACAGATGCCCTCATATCATGAACCCATCCAACGACTGATTAGCTCTGTAGCCCTCAGGATCCTGCTACCCTTGGAAATGCATTCAAGACACGTCCAGACATGTGCCTCACTAATCCCCTCGGTGTCTCTCAACCCAGTCACACAAGGAAGGCAGTCAGAGACAAGATGGTGGTGCATATCTGTGTCCACCTGCTTGACACTGGTCCTGTTTCCTGTCAGCCTCAGCCAGCCACATGTCTGGAACTAAGCCGCAAGTTCTGACTCCAGTGACATACCTCCTCCAGCAAGCGTCCACCTCCCCCAACTCCACAACCTTCCTTCTCAAGTTGTCACCAGCTGGGGACCAAGCATTCAAAACACATAGGGCAGTGGGGGGCATTCACATTCAAAGCACCCCAAGTCTCCTATTGGTCTTTCCCAGGAGGGTCTGCCTCCTGTTGGCTTCCTGGTCAGCCCTGAGGCTCTGTGCCTTACAGCACTGGATCCTCCATCTCTATGTGTCAAGAGAGGGACGGAATGAGAGTGAAAGGTGTTAGTGATGTTTCACAGTACTCACTAACAAGTAAGAGAAACAGATACCAGGCAGAGGGAAGCAGGAAAAGCATCAAAGAGCTGCTGGGGAACATGTGACTTCACAGTGTGCTGTGCCTCGAATGTCATGGCCTCAGCCTGGGGCTCCTGTCCCAGATGGAGCATGGGGACCCGCACAGAGCCCAGCACAAGGGGTGTTTGCCATGGGCACTTGTGAGATGCATGAAGCCCTTGGGCTCCCTTCCCACAAGTGTGTGCTCCCCATCAACCCTGTGAATCAGCTCTCTAGGGGGAGGCCCAGAGATCTGTCATCCCCACATGCCCCTCACCCCCAGGGAGAGCAGGCAGACAGTGTAGTTTCAGGACCCCAGCACAGAGGTAAAGCTCTCTGTGGACTCTTGTCAAGGAGCCTCATGGGACAACTGTCACCACAGAGCCTTGGACTCAGAAGTATGGCCCTCAGCCCATAGACTTCAGAAAGATGCTGTGAACTCATGAATGATTTAATCATCAATCGGTCCTCCAGGATGACTAAATCCACACAGTAAATAGGTGTTTGGAAGCTAAGCACCCATTAGCACTGTGTAATGACTACGAGGGCGCTCTTAGATGCTCAGAGGGGCTGTTTACAATCCTGATGGGCAATTCAGGGTAATAAAATTTTCATAAACATACCAGTTTCTGGGCACGTTCTCCAGGGAGAGCCTCATGTTTTTACAAATAAACTGATTGCTAATATTTTCTCAGAGTATCTCACTTTTTATCTTAGACATCAAAGACAGATAACTGGGTCTGTGAAGATGGCTCCTCATTTACAGGGCATGCGCTGCTCCCCACGTGCCCGGGGCAGAGATACAGAGGACGAGGAGCCAGGCAGAGGACCCATTTTAACATCTGGCTGCTGGAGACAGGGGCTGCAGAACCATTCTCATCCATGCCCTGCCCTCCAGTGGGACACAGGATACATCAATGGGAGAGGATATGTCTGTCAGTTAGTAGCAGCTGCTGTAACAAAGAAGCCCCTATATGTACATAATGGAAAGTTGTTTCTTGACGTTCTCCCGCAAAGATTCCAGAACCTGAGTTCTTTCTCCTTTCCTTCCATTCTTCCCTCACCAGCTTTGACAAGTGGCTTCCGAGATGGCCACACTCACCTGCGTCATGACTTCCACGTGCACACACATGTACTGGAATCAAGGTTCTGCATGTAGATAAACCATATGTGCATATGAGTGTGGTCTCGGCTTAACACAATGGCTTCTGGTTCCATCCATTCTTCTGAAAATGTCACAGTGTTATTTTTCATTATGGCTGAGTCAAGCTTACCTTCTGTGAATGCTGCTGCAATACACATGGATGTGGAGGAATCTCTGTTGTGCTGACTCCGAGCCCTTTGGGTCTATGCCTAGGAGTGACACAGCTGGGTCGTGCGCTACGGACCCCGTGCAAGCAGGAAGTTCCCGAGGGAACCGAAAGATGACGGTGCTCCCCAAGGGTCACACCTCAAGGGGACTGCTTAACCTGAGCCACTCCTCCAACTCTCCTCTCTCTTTATCTCTATCACAGAAAAGTCACGTAATTATGGTGCATAGCTGTAATCCCAACAGGGGGGAGGATGAGGCAGGAGGATGGCAGGTTTGAGGCCAGCCTGAGCTACACAGTGAGAGCCTGTCTCAAACTAAAGAGTCTGAAACAAACACTCTAAGACACTTCTGAACTGACTGGGAAGAGCAGAGGCATCTTAACACATGGTGGATTAAGGTCAGTGGAAAGCCAAATCATGCTGCTTTGGGGAAGGACAGTGGGGGGGGGGGTCTTCGTGCGACACACAGCTGTGTGGACACAGGTATCTTGGAAGTCAGTGCCTTGATGCACTTTATGAGAGTGATTTAGTTTCAGCTGAGGAGCATCATGCCTCCCATTAAATTAATGCTGCTCATTTGGATTTTATTGGCTGTGTGTAGGTCTGTTTGTATTTAATTTACAAATTTGTTAGAAGCTGTATAAAAATAACAAGCACTTTGTGCAGCTTAAATAATATCAAATTTAACATAAGTTCTAAATAATTTAAGACAGCATTGGAGCACCATGAGAAATTTCTGTCTTCCCTTTTAAAGACACCATCAAGTGTGAGAAATGGCATGCTACACAACGCCCCTCTCCAGCTCTGCCATGCTGGGAGGGGTGTGAATTGCCACGTGAGTTCAAAGGAAGGGCTAAAAAGCAAGGACGGCTGGTCTTGCTCTGTTTGTCACCCGGGTTATCTCAGCCCTTCAATTGGTTTGAAGAAAGTGAACAATCGGCGATGTCAGGCTGCACCTCTCAGAAAACCCACCCCGACCAGCCCCAAGCGAAGGCCGAGCTGTGGTGTCACTCACGGCTCACTAGACCACAGTGAGGCAACTGTGCCGATATGGGCCTCTCAGGTTCTCTCTCTCTCTCTCTCTCTGAGGAGCCAGAATAAATTGTTGACAAAATGAGCTATTGGAACTATTGGAAACCAAGCAGCCAAGTCCCATGGACTCAGAGCAGAGGCCCATTTGGAGAAGCCATCAAGGGTTGGCTTGAGGTGGCAGAAAAAGCCAGGAGACAGTAGGAACAAAGCAGCTGGACAGAAATGGACGGCAGTAGTCCACAGAGCCCTTGAGAAGGGATGACAGAGGCTGAGCGTTCTCGGCCCCCTCTGGACCCTAAGGCCTACTATACACAACCAAGTCCCCTGACATGATCTGAGTGGGTTTCTATTCCCAAGGTGCTGACAGCACCCTCTATCTGTCCCAGGCTTGTCCCTGCATGTGTGGCCCTTGGTGGACTCCTAAACTCTATTGCCACATTTCTGCATGTACCATTTCACCCAGGAGACACTTCAGGACAAGAACCACAAAGGGGGAAGGCCAGAAAATGAATCAGGATGTACAGAGTGCCTTCTCTGATAAATGGAAACTAAAGTCACCGTCTCAGGTAAGTAGTTTTCACACATAATCCTGTTACTCTATTACTCTAAAATGTAAGCTGATTAAAAAATACAGAAACCAGAACTCAGGTCAAAAAACTTAACAAGTCAAGAATGGGAGGTAAGAAAGGATGGAAGACAGGAAGAAATACAGGGAGCAGGAAATGATGTAAGACAAGTGACAGGAGACAAGAAGAGATACAGGAAAACGGAAGTGTTGGGAGACACAAAGTAATGGAAGACAAGAAGTCATGTGGGAGACAGGAAGGGAGGGGAGAACAGGGTTTGGTGGTACACGCCTATAATCCTATAATCCCAGCATTTGGGAGGCTGAGGCAGGAGGAGGGAGAGTTCATCTTGGGTTACCTAGGGAGACTTTGTCCCAAAAAATAAATAAGGGACTAAAGGGATGGGTCAGCAGGTAAGAGTGCTTGCTGGGCAAGCATGAAGGCCTGAATTCAATTCCACAGCACCCACATAAACAGCATAGAGAAACAGGAAGTGATGGGAGACAGAAAGCAATGAGGATCAGGAAGTAGTGGGAGACAGAAACAATGGCAGACAGGAAGTGATCGAGGACAAGGTGACCTCATGTCAAAGCCTATCTGTTTCTCATCAAGCGTGACTTCTTCTGGAGAAGCAGCATCTCTGTCTGAAGAGCAGCCACAGGACTCAAGTCCTCTGAGTTTAGCCAGTACTGTAGCTCACTACACCCAGCCAAAGCAAGAATGCTCACTCAACCAGCACCAGCTTCTTTGGAGAACACTGGAGGCAGGGGGTTAACACTGGCACGAAGCTCCTGGGCTCAGACTCTGACTCTGCCACTCACTAGTTCTGAAACACTACCGTGTGCCTTAGTTCCTCCCCGTGCAAAAGTGAAGTGTTAACAGGCGGCATCACTGGGATGTGTGTGAGGACTGGACCCATGCCAAGAGGCCCTCGGCCTGAGCAATCAGATGAGGAATGCTGGGACCTCCTTCCTGACATCTCAGAAGGCCAAATGCTCAGAACTTCTCGGAGCTAGTATTGGGTATTGACTTTTAACATGAATATCCTTCAATGAACTTCATTTATATCAGCACTGCCTCAAACTGACCCAAATTGATCAAGCATAAGGATTTTCCATTAGGCAGAAATTAAGAAAATATATCTTCCGATATCTCAATTAAAACAGCCTCCGTTCTGCCAAGGTAGGAGCAGTTGATTTGATCTGAGTGCCTCGGGAGCCAGTTTGCTGAACAAAGAGATCTATGAGCAAAGAGAACCCTAGGAGCAGCTCTGCACATGCCCCCGGCTGCACACTTAGGAGGCTGCATCCCACGCCGGGTTCCTTCCCTGGACTTGACACCACTTGACAGGGAGGTGGCCATGCTGCAGCAGTGGCCACGGCCTCCTAAAAGTACCAAAAGCATTCCACGCGTCCACACGGGGCTGACAGTGGTCCCGGGTTTCCTGAGAGGCGGGAGGTAGCCAGCCCTTCATTATTACTGCTGTCGTTCTACTGTGAGCGCCCCAAAGTGCAGATAAGTGTGTGAGCTTGTTTTCGTCACTGATGTGTGCTCAGCACCCGGCTCTGGCAGACAGGCACCAGGAAAGCCCCCCCCCCCCCCCCGTTCTGTGTTCTGTACTGTCGTGGTTTGAGTGTACAATGTCTCCCCACAGGCTTATGTGTTTGAACTCTTGGTGTCCAGCAGATGGTGCTGTTTTAGGAGGTTGTAGAACCTTGGCAAAGTGGTGTCTTGCTGGCAGACACAGGCTACTAGGAATGGGCATGTGAGAGTTAGAATCCACCTCTGGATCCCCCCACACACACACCATGTCTCTTTGTATCCTGGGTAAGTACAAAGTGGACAGGCCACAAACTGACATCACAGATGCAGCCACTTCAGTCACCATTCCTTCCCACCAGGATGGACTGGACCCTGTGGCCCATGAGACAAAATTCAGCCTTCCTCCCTTAACTTGTTTCATCAGGTATTTGGCCACAGTGGTACCCACGTCTTCTGCATCTATTCCTTGCCCTCCGCATGTAACCGGGAGTTCCTCTCACAGGAGGGGAGGATATTCTTGCCTCTCTCTCTCTCTCTCTCTCTCTCTCTCTCTCTCTGGCATTTGGCTAGGTTGTGATATCCCGTGTCCAGCAGAAGGCAGCAGAAGTAAGAACGCACCCTTCTGAGCTGAGACCTGAAAGGGGCTTTGCCTGTCTCTGCTTCTCTTACTCTCCATCGTCGCCAGGGGGACGAATCCAGAGAGCTTGCCTGTCACAGGACAAGGATGAGAGAGACTTGGCCCAGACCCAGGCTACCCAGGACATTCCCACAGAGATCAGCCAAAATCAGCCAACAGCAAGCCAACCTGATCACACCTAGTGAGTTCAGTTGAGCCAACACGACCCCCAAGAAGTTGAACCAGCCACCAAGGTGGGTGCACCTAATTTCACTAGGCAGTGATGGACTGGCATCTCTACAAAAATCAATAGAATCCATCTATTAAATACATACTAAATATTAGGCAGCTGGAAAAATGATTAACAGGCATTATAGATCCTGCCTTGATTTAAAATATCCTTACTTCATTCATTGTGAAATTTGTTTCATTCATTGTAACTTTTTAAAGGATTGCCTCAAGGTAGTATTTTCTTTCAACTATCCATTCTTTTAGGCATCATGTTAAATTTTGTAACACTCACTCACCTCACCCTATCCCAAGCCCAGATTATCACATTAATTCCTTTTAAAAATAATTCCAGGGCTGGAGAGATGGTTTAGCGGTTAAGGCGCTTGCCTGCAAAGCCTAAGGACCCATGTTCAACTCTCCAGTCACACAAGGTGATGCAAGGGCAAGGTCACACGTGCACTAGGTGGTACACACATCTGGAGTTCAATTGTAATGGCTGCAGGCCCAGGCATGCCAATTCTCTCTCTCTCTCTTTCATAAAAAATAAATAAATAAATAAAGTCGGGTGTGGTGGTGCATGCCTTTAATCCCAGCACTCGGGAGGCAGAGGTGGGAGGATTGCTGAGAGTTCGAGGCCACCCTGAGGATACATAGTGAATTCCAGGTCAGCCTGAGCTACAGCAAGAGCCTACCTCAAAAAAAAAAAAAAACAAAAAAATTAAAAAAAATAGTAATTCCAATAAGAAAAGGAATAACAAAGCCCAATGAACTAACCTGGAACAATCTGAGCAATAGCATAAATGATGTACTACAGGATTATAATTTAAGGCATAAAATAAAAATCTTTGTTTCATATTAATGCAATAAATGACTGAATAAAGGAATGTTGGGGGGATACACGAATTTCACATGCAGAAGGATTTCAAATAATCTGTGGACACACCGGCCCAGTCCTGTGAAGAGAGAGTGCAGACAGTGGCTCCCCTCCACAGATACACACTCCGAAGAGCAAGGATAAGAAGTAGGGGGTGCAGGGAAAAAAGAGTAATCTTACACAAAGACACGTGAGAAGAATGCCAAGGTCAACATCAGGTGTGGAGCCCTGGTGGTCACTGCCCTGCCTGTGCTGGGCCAGGAAGCTCACATCTGCTCTCTGCTTTTCCTTCCAAACAGGCAGCCTGGCAGAATGTTCTGCAAGATGCCTTATCAGTCCTCCTCAAGAAGGCCAAGAGCAGGTCAAGGTCTCTACAACAAGGAAAGTCTGAAGAGCTTCCACAGTCTGGAGGACCTGAGGAGATGGGGGGCTTGGAGCGGCGTGACAGCGTGGACAGATGATGTGGGTGAGAGGTGAGGACGGGAGACTCTGACACAGCAGGGCTTTCTTTCCTTGGCAACCACGCATCAGCATGGCTCCACCAACTCTGACAGACGCACTGCAGCAATGTACCACGTTAACTGGAGGGCCCAGGGCATACGGGAACTGGTTGTGTGCCATCTTAGCAAATTTTCTGTAAGTCTGAAAGAACTGGAAAATCGACGTTTTGTTTTGTTTGGAGAATTAGCCAAGGTCCAAGAAGACGAAATTAATTTCCTAAGGTCACGGAGCTTGGAAACGACAAGCTGGGAGGGTAATAAAGGACTGTGTTTAAACCAACAGCCTAGCACTCACTACAATATTATTTTACCTAACCAAGATAAGAAAGGAAGGAAGGGGGATGGGAGGAGGAAAAGGAGAAGGAAGAAGAAAAGAGGAGGAAGAGGGGTATAAAGAGGAAAACGAGGGGTGAGGAGGAAGAAGAGGAAGATGGGGAGGAGAAAAGGGGAGGGCAGGAGAGGGGAGTTGCCTGGCGCATACTTTACTTGGACAGTAAACACAGAACGTGACGGACCCCTCCCCCCTTTCCCCCCAGTGGTTCAGCAGCATCGGGCTCACCAGGGCTCCTTTCTCACCCAGCCGCGCTCGCTCGACCCCTGCAAGCTCTGGTGGAATCAATAGCTCCCATCCATCATCTCATCTCCACCACTTAGCAGAAGCAAAAACCACTTTGCCAGAGTACCCTCCACCAGACAAGACGTATCGCCTCATCGCCACTGCACACATCCATTTTGCCTACAATTGTTTAAGTGGTTTGGGGGGTCCTCTGAAATGGAAGATTTATTCCTCCTTCCCACGTTTTATTAGGGGAGGTTTATCATCGATATGAAACTTTAATTCCTTCAAAGCCGCGGATTAATAGACTCATAAACTTTAATACCTGATGCTTTATGCACCTTATCCAGGATGTGCCCGGCACAGCTAGGGGGTGACAAGTCCGTTTGACATTTCCATCTCCCCGAACCTGAAGTCCTGGCACTCTGGCGGATACGCCTTGGTACAACGTTGCCCTGGGTATAGGAAGCTGAATGCTGGAATTAGACTAAGGTGAGTTCAAATCCCAGTTGCTATGCTAATGAAATAGCTGTGCAGCTCCCCAGTGCTCAGCTTGTCTCTAAAACGGGAACAAGGAGCTGGGGACATGGCTCCATCAGGAAAGCGCTTGTCATACAAGCATGGAGACATGAGTTCAGGTCCCCAGAAACCATATAAATGCCGAGCACAGTGGTGCTCGGCTGTAATCCCCATACTGGTGGTGGGGATTGAGGGAGACAGGAGAATCCTTAGGGCTTGCTGGCTGGCTAGTCTAGCAAACCAGGTGAGCTCCAGGTTCAGTGAGAGACCCCAGTTCAAAAAATAAGGTGGGGCTGGAGAAATGGCTCAGTGCTTAAGAGTGCTTGCCACTTAAGCGTGAGGGCCACTTGGGCTGCAGACTGCCAAGTTAAACTCAGATCCCGTATTTAAAAAAAAAAAAAACTGGGTGTTTGGGGCTAAAGAGATACCTCAGCAGTTAAGGCACTAGCCTGAGAAGACTAAGGACCCAGGTTTGATCCCCCAGTACCCACATAAGCCAGATGCACAAGGTGACTCATGTGTCTGGAGTTCATTTGCATTGGCTAGAGGCCCTGGTGCACCCATTCTATCTCCCTCCTTCCCTCGCTTCCTCCCTCCCTCCCTTTCTCCCTCTCTCTCTCTCATAAATAAATAAATAAAACTGGGTGTGGCTATGCACATGTTTAACCCCAGTCGTGGAGTGGGGGACCAGAAACCAGAGAACCGCTGGTGTTCCTTGACAGACAGCAGCTCCAGGCTGAGGTAGAGACCCCGCCTCAAGGAACTCTGAGGAAGAGTGACAAGAGAACACACAGCACTCTCCCCTGGCCTCCACGTACACACAGGATATTCACAACTGCAAACGCACATGCTGTATCATCCACATGACACACACCACACAAATACTCTACACACACACACCAAAGAAATAAAAACTAATAAGGTGGAGAACAATTGAGAAAGGCACCCAAGGTTGACCTCTGGCCTCCACATGCACCCATGTGCAACCACATGGGACGCCATATACTCACAACAGAGAGAGAGAGAAGACAAAATGAAAATAAAATTAGAATTTACCAAACAAGGTCATTGATTAGTCAAGATGCTGGGGCGGGGGGGGGGGCGTATAGAAGGAAGAAAGGGAGAAACTAATGGACGATGCTATTCCTGTTCAGTACTGTGCTTGCCCGTGTTTGGTGCTATTGTCATGACTACTCTTGATGCTTGATGCGAAAAGACCCAAGATGAAAAGGAAAGCCCAGGAAAGGCGCCCCAGATCCATGGAGCCACGAGACAGGAGTCGTCAGCGAGTCTCGGCTTTGCACCCGGCCCCA